>JAJMSL010000002.1:0-600000 GCA_030558395.1 Danielia reshetovae | reverse complement strand
AAGTATTGGCCCACGAAGGCATCTCCGACTTGGAATATGGAGGTGCCTCTCAGACAGGATAAAATTAACGCTGCGCTAAAAGTGACGTGGGTGAGCGAGAAATATGCACATGACGGCGATTTCTTGCTCACGACTTTGAAATTGGAGTCTCCGACAGTCACCAAAACAGTGATCCATTACTACTATCACAAATGGCAGGACGCAAGAGTCCCTAACCTGGTAGACCCACTTATAGCCCTTTCGCGAGAGATGTGCAAAATCAGGCAAAATATTCCGAATATCGTTCCCATTGTGCATTGCTCGGCTGGAGTGGGAAGAACTGGGACGTTTATTGCCATCGACTATCTTCTAAATGGACCGGATCAATTTGGTAAGGCGGATGCAGTCTTTGACCTTGTCACCAGGCTTCGCGGTGACCGAATGATGATGGTGCAGACGGTGTACCAGTATCTCTTTCTCTACGAGGTGTCCCAGAAGCTCTACAAAGAGAGGCAGGCAAAGGCATAGGTCATTGGGTTTCAAGTTACCGTTCCAGGGAATGGCGTAGATTTTTCAAGGTACGAAGATAAAGACAAGAGAAGACACCTGACAAGAAAATACACCTGACAAGAAAATACACCTGACAAGAAAATACACCTGACAAGAAAGGACACCTGCAATTCTCTAAGATGAAACTGGAATGGATGAACTGTCGGGAGGTGGATTGTGTGTTTTCTCTGGTCGGTTGAAGTTGCACAATGGTGGTACTTCTTCTAGACCTGCACATATAAGATTGGATTAGGTTATTTATAATGAATATTAATATCACGGTACTCACAACTTTTGCGCCAGATCTAAGTTACTAATAACAAAGGAAGAATATTATGGGCAGCTTTCGCGGTAGATCTACGGTGGAAAGCATCTCCAGAAAATCTATTAAAAGAAAACTTAAACACTCACCATGTGGCGGCAGTACCGTAGTTCTTGAAAGTTCCAGTGTCTTCAGTCAACTTATCAGTAAGCGATACAATGGCACATTGTGTAGGAGTAATGGAATGAGCTTGCATACCATTTTCTTCAAAGAAAGTGTTATGCTGAGAACAAAAGTTGAACTTGGCTTTGGTTTCAAGCCAAAGGGTTGTTTTTGATACTTCCACTAAGTTGAGGTTTTTGGAGTTGGAAATCCCACAAAATTCATGGAATCGTGAGAAACAACAAACATAGCTGCAAAAGCAAATAGGATGGAACTCCATATATTTCATAAGCGCAAGCAGTACTTCTGAAGTCATGCCCTGAATATTTGATTTTCGAAAAGTGATTTCACACGATTCACAAAATTAATTCATACTATGAAACCGTATCCATAAGTATTGCTTTCTTCCGTTTGTTCCTTCAAGAATCAGGATCACACTTTCCGTGTGTCAATATTGAGAAATCCCGCAGCGTATTTTTTGCAGCCAACTTATTCAATTTCCAGGGAGACCCCACTATTCGTATAACTCTTTTTCCTTGAAATGTTCTCCCCTCTGTTTTCCCCTCGGAATTTACAGGTTTGGGTTTATTCTCAAGATCTCTTCTCGGTGGAAGTAGATTTGTCTCGTCCTTACTTTGACAAACCTCAAACTATTAAACTTTCTTTGAATACAGAAAAAGTCATCGGGATTGTCTGGTCTTGGAGTCATGTTTACAAATTAAATTTTGCGTCACAGCCAACGCTTCCTCACGTGAAATTCGAAAAGACAGCTACCGATAATTGGGTGATGCTGCTTTCCGGTGGCAAGGAAGAAATCGTAGGCCTATTGAACCTCCTGCAGCAGCGCGAATGGAAGGCACGCTTCAAGCCTGTATCAAGAGTTTTCAATGGTAACGGGACTGTGCCAATGTACCATGAAGAGCTTTTGGCCCATTTGGAGAAGTTCTTGTTACCCATGGACCAGCATCCTCCTTTTGAGCCAGATAATCTTGGCTCACATTTTGCGTCTGCAACTATTCAGGAGCAAAACCTTATTGGTTCTATTGGGGATCTCATTCAGATTACTCCAGCAGTTCAAGAACACACTATGGATGTCGATTGGGACCTTGGGATGGAAGACCAATTCGTTACACAAACCATTGTTTTGTCCAAGCCTGATGTATCGGCAATTATTGGAAGAAAAGGTGAAAGAATTAAAGAGATGCGAGCAGCTGCTGGCTGCAGAATTACTGTGCTTCCAATTAGTCATGACACCTACTCACTACAGAATAACGTGAGAAGAAAAGAGTTTCCTCAAACTATTGCTCTATTTGGAACACCAGATCAGGTTCTGCGGGCAATTTCATTGATTCGAAGTGCATTGACGAACTACAGGAGCCAAAAGCGCAGGTAAGTGTCCAAATGTTGGGTGCAAAATGTTCTCCCTATGCAGTCAGTTAGGGGTACGAACAAAAATTAGCAAGAATTGGCTGACATTCTATCGGAAGCGATTCCCTCATCGGCGACCCAAGTTGCGTCTTTCAAATGAATCATTTTTCTCCAGCATTAATGGGATGGTGTGATGCACCTTGCATGTCCAAGATCTTGTGGCGGGTAAAACCGCAGCGTATTTCTGGTCCCGCACGGAGGAGTATCTCATCGGATGTCCTGGTTTTTGAATTTCACTCCTCTGTGTAGGGGAAAATTTTTCGCAGAAAATTTTTCATTTAAATTTTCACCTTTCCCTTCCTGTTCTTCTTCCTTTAGACAAGACCTCAATTTTCAAAATGGCTGACGGTGTTTTCCAGGGTGCTATCGGTATCGATTTGGGTACCACTTACTCGTGTGTTGCTACTTACGACTCTGCTGTCGAAATCATTGCCAACGAGCAAGGTAACAGAGTTACTCCATCCTTCGTTGCTTTCAACTCTGAGGAGAGATTGATCGGTGATGCTGCTAAGAACCAGGCCGCTCTTAACCCAAAGAACACTGTTTTCGACGCTAAGCGTTTGATCGGTCGTGCTTTCGATGACGAGTCTGTCCAGAAGGACATCAAGACTTGGCCCTTCACTGTTATCGACTCCAACGGTAACCCATTGATCGAAGTTGAATACTTGGACGAGAAGAAGACTTTCTCCCCTCAGGAAATTTCCTCCATGGTCTTGACCAAGATGAAGGAGATTGCTGAAGCCAAGATCGGTAAGAAGGTTGAGAAGGCTGTTGTCACTGTGCCAGCTTACTTTAACGATGCTCAGCGTCAAGCTACCAAGGACGCCGGTGCCATTGCCGGTTTGAACGTTTTGCGTATCATCAACGAGCCAACCGCCGCTGCTATTGCTTACGGTTTGGGTGCCGGTAAATCCGAGAAGGAAAGACATGTTTTGATTTTCGACTTGGGTGGAGGAACCTTCGATGTCTCTTTGTTGAACATCACTGGTGGTGTTTTCACCGTCAAGGCTACTGCTGGTGACACTCACTTGGGTGGTCAGGATTTCGACACCAACTTGTTGGACTTCTTCAAGGCTGACTTCCAAAAGAAGACCGGTCTCGACATCTCCGGTGACGCCAGAGCTTTGAGAAGATTGAGAACTGCTTGTGAGCGTGCTAAGAGAACTTTGTCCTCTGTCACCCAGACCACTGTTGAAGTTGACTCGTTGTTCGACGGTGAGGACTTCTCCGCTAACATCACCAGAGCCAGATTCGAAGACATCAACTCTGCTTTGTTCAAGTCCACTTTGGAGCCAGTTGAGCAAGTGTTGAAGGATGCTAAGATTCCAAAGTCCCAGGTCGACGAAGTCGTCTTGGTCGGTGGTTCCACCAGAATTCCAAAGGTCCAGAAGTTGTTGTCCGACTTCTTCGACGGTAAGCAATTGGAAAAGTCTATCAACCCAGATGAAGCTGTTGCTTACGGTGCCGCTGTCCAAGGTGCTATCTTGACCGGTCAATCCACTTCTGAGGACACCAAGGACTTGTTGTTGTTGGATGTCATCCCATTGTCTTTGGGTGTCGCCATGCAAGGTAACGTCTTTGCCCCAGTTGTCCCAAGAAACTCCACTGTCCCAACTATCAAGAGAAGAACTTTCACCACTGTTGCTGACCACCAGACCACCGTCCAGTTCCCAGTTTACCAGGGTGAGCGTGTCAACTGTTCCGAGAACACCTTGTTGGGTGAATTCGACTTGAAGAACATCCCACCTATGTCCGCTGGTGAGCCAGTCTTGGAGGCCATCTTTGAGGTTGACGCTAACGGAATCTTGAAGGTCACTGCCCTCGAGAAGTCCACTGGTAGATCTGCCAACATCACCATCTCTAACTCTATCGGTAGATTGTCCACCGACGAGATCGAGAAGATGATCTCTGACGCTGAGAAGTTCAAGAACGCTGACGATGCTTTCGCCAAGAGACACGAGCAGAAGCAGAAGTTGGAGGCTTACGTTGCTTCCGTCGAGTCCACCATCACCGACCCAGTCTTGTCTGCTAAGTTGAAGAAGTCCGCTAAGGACAAGATCGAGACTGCTTTGTCCGATGCTTTGCAGGCTTTGGAAATCGAGGAGTCTTCCGGAGACGACTACAGAAAGGCTGAGTTGGCTTTGAAGAGAGCTGTCACCAAAGGTATGGCCACCCGTTAAGCATATTTAAACCAATCATAATGATGAGTTAATTCGTGTATAAAAGCTGCTTCGCCATTGTTTATTATACTTCCTGGGGTCAATAAATACTACATTATCACAAACTTGTAATGACCTATTCGTTTATTATACTTCTGGGGCCAATAAATACACTATCAGAAATGCTCAACTATTCCTCCAATATGTAGTTCCCAAGCTTGTCCATTTTCAAGTTCTTGGACCCGGCGGAGATAGCTTCGATGATCTTTTCGTTGTCATCCTCCTGTTCTTCCGGCTCCAGTTCATCGTAGTCGTATTTCTCGTCGTATTCCTCGCTGGAATCTTCGTCTTCGTCATATTCAACTTCAGAAAGATCGTCATCGGAAGTCACCTCCAATGCTCTCATTCCTTGCACGGCAGCCTCCAAATCTGTGTCTTCCTTGGTCTTCTTCTTCTGTGTCCACCCAGAAGCCTTAACCTCTCCGTCCAATTCCGCAACTCTCACGATATCTCTCTTGAAGTTAGGGTATGCGTATTTGTAACCTTCTCCGTATCCCTCGGTGTCGAACATAGAGGCATCGTGCTCCGGCGCGTAGTGGAACTTCTTCTCAAAGAAATCACGCACTCCCCTGACGTCTCTGTCGAAATAGAACTTGGCATCTGTGTGTTCTATGGAAACACACTGCGGGAAGTCAATCACCACGAAGTCGAACTCGTAGTCTCCCGCAGCCAACACTTCAGAGTCTCTGATGATGATGTTGAACTCGTTGAAATCACAGTGGATCAACCCGTGCTTGCCCAACTTGACTATGAAGTTCATCAAGTCCGAGTACAACTTCTTGTAGTTGGCATAATTCTTCATCTGCCTCATGGGGTAGCCCTTGATCCACTCCATCATCACACAGTGCCGCAGGGCGTCGTACGGGGTGGGCACGATGAACCCATTGTCGTGCAAAATGCTCATGAATTCGAACTCCTTCTCTGCAGCCAATCGACTCAAGTACATCCAATTGGAGGTCTGTCTGTTCTTCAAATAGTCTCTGTTATTCTTGACGGTCTTGAAGGAGGTACGGCCCAATCTGTGGATTTTCATCACCTTTTGCTGGCCGGTGGGGTCGCTGACGGAGTAAATATCCGACTCTTTGCCCACTCCAATTGTGCTTCCAACTGAGTACAAAGTGTCTCTGTTCAACATCAGCTTGAGCGCCAAATAATCGTACCCCAGGTACGTGATACGGAACCCGTCGTATTTGGCATTTCTCAACCTGGACACCAACTTAAGTTTGGCCAAATCTCCGATGCATCTATTCGTAGCTGATGCAGACTTCAATCCGCCGAAGGAATGGATCAACTGCGTCGGAACCAACTCGTGGTTTCGGGAGCCGATTTCTATGGCCTGGAGCACCCGGAAATCGTCCGCGGTAAGGTACCGCATGTGCGAGGTGTCGAGCTTCATGAGGTGTTGGAGTGGGAGATGAGCTCCAGAAATTATTTTGAGATGCACACTGGGCACCCGTACATCCCACGATGATTCCCCAGTAAATGTCAAATAGTAACTCGTTCTTCATCGGTGGGAGTTGATGTTCTCCAAGCGAAAGTATGCCCGCAAACGTCCATCTAGAAAAATGTTTCGGCCTCGAGCCGGAAAAAAAAACCGTATCTTGAGGCCTCCAGATCCGGATCTAGTGCCCAACCAAGAGTTTGATGCCTCTGGCGCTTCGGTTTACCCGTGGACTTATGTAGTGCCCGCTCCGAGACTGCCCAGTTTGGGTGGGGGTTCCAGAATTCCGTCTCTTCGCCAAATCTGTGCAAAAGAAGTAGGTGCAAATTCAGATGCTCTTTCGTCTCTGTATCTTCTGGAAGCCTCCTGGACGTGCTGGTCACTAGTGTGGCGTCACATTCTTCAGATGGGTCGAGATCTGCCTGTTTTGTTTCGAATGTTTGCATCTCATTTTGCGGAGAAACCTGGGTTTCTATGCCACAGTGGAGATGTTCCGGATTCCAGATCCAAAGCATTGGAAACGTGCTTGATTCCTGTTCGCTCTCACAGAGTTGAAAACGTTTTCAGCAACATCTCTGTGTGGGACTTTGTTTCTTTTGTCAGTAGCTTGTGTGCTTCGGTGGTAGTGGATTGTTCTAAAGTTCTGCCGTTTTCAGCTCAGCAGCTCTTGACTTTGAGCAACATCACCACGTTGGTGGCTCTAGATCTCTCTGCAAATGTTTTGGTGGACGACCAGTTCCTCTACACTCTTCGCTCGAACATGGTGGAGAAGAAATCGAAGTTGAAGGTTCTCAGAATCTGCAGCTGTCCCAATGTCACAAAGAAAGGTGTGTTGAGTTTGTTCGAGGAACAGGACGATTTTTCTTTGACGTATGTAGAATCGGACGTGTCTGTGGTCTCAGGATCTCGGTTTGGCGATCGGTTGGTGGATTCCAAAAGCAAAACTGTGATTCCTGGCACAAAGTGGACTTTGCTCAATGAAAGTGAAAAGCAAACCGTTCGACTTGCAAAATACCCTTTGGCAATGAAGACACACTACCTACTGCGCAACACAAGCATTTCTGACCTTGTATCCGAACTTATTTGGGACTTCAAGTTCTTTCCCGGAGTGATCACAAACACTCTGGATTCGCAGTTTGAAGATGCTTGGAACCAAAGACTCAAAATCGCCTCTCGGAGACTAACGTACGCTCCCCATTGCTACATGAAAGACCCAGATTCTAAAATCCAGCCCAGAATAATTGAAGCAGCTCAAGAAGATGCTGCCGTATACTTCCCTCGGCAAGGCACTACAGTCAAAAAACAACCACCAAGGAAACCCAAAATGGTGGCCACAGATGCCAACTCTTTCTTCGGAATTTAATACCATCAATGCATACTTACTGACCTCCTTTCAAAATGCTCAACAACTCATTGCGTCCGTCGCCAGATGCTGCTGGCGGTCTTCGTCCCAAAAGCTGGAGCAAGTCAGATCCATTTCCTGTAGGAGATCTCACGTTCTGCATGTTACTAGGGAAAATACTGCCACCTTGCCCAGATCCGTATGTAGCCTGAAGGCTACCTGGGCTGGACAATGGTGGTTTTCCTCCATTTAAAAGCAGAAGCAAATTGGTGCCAGGGTTTGTCAGTTCGGTGGGTTTCTGGAGAGTATCGAAAAATTCTTCGTCGTCACTTTCAACATTGAAAGTGTTGGCGATGCTGTTGTAAATGTCATTCTGCGATGCACTGATGTCGTGCAAATCTTCGAAGTCTTCAAAGTCTTCAAAATTCTCAAAATTATCCTGGGTTGATGCAGCGAAATATTCAGGTGTGGCTGGTTTCTTGTTAAGCAAGTCCAAGATTTCGTTACCCGGCGCCAAAGGTTTGCCAACAACGGTCTTCAAATCTGCCGGAGTACCCGCCTCTCTCTTGGCGATCCGAATTGGCTTTTTGGGTTGGAGAAGTCCCAACAACTCGGTGGACGCTCTTTGATTTTCCACTTCCTTCTTTGGTTGATTGAGGAGACTTAAGAGCTCATTCGATGCCTTGTGGTTTTCCTGAGGAGATGAAACTTTCTTGGGTTGGTTGAGAAGCCCCAATAATTCGGTAGATGCTTTGTGGTTTTCTTCCACCTTCTTTGGTTGGTTGAGGATTCCCAACAATTCGGATGTGGCTTTCTGATTATCGGTCTGTGGAGGCTTTTCTTTCTTTAATATGCTCAACATATCCGAGGCATTCGATGCAGATTGCGGCACAGGAGCTTCTGTCTTGTGGGAGGATCCATTGGAGTGGCCTGGATTGAGAAGCCCGAGTAGCTCGGCCAGAGCCGCTTTGTTTGTCTTTGGACTACCTTTGGATGAACGCTTGCCCTTGCCGTTAATTAGACCCAAAAACTCGGCTGAACTGGCTTTGTCCTCGGGTGCTTTGGCGGTATATTGAGGTGAATTGTTTGCAAATGTTGTCTCTGGTTTCTTTCCGAGAAGACCCAAGAGAGTAGCAGAAGCGTCGTTATTCAGAGCAGTTTTGTCTCGCTTCAAGAGGGTGATCTTCTTGGATGGAGTGTCTGGTCTGCTCTCTGGTTGTGCAACGATTTCTTTTGGTTGTGCAACGATTTCATTTGGCTGTGCAACAATTTCATTTGGCTGTGAAACGATTTCTTTTGGTTGTTGCACTGGCTCTTTCCTCTTGAACACTTTGAGTAATTCTTCGGCCCTTGTTCTATTGCTTTCTTGGGCTTGTGCTCTCGAGGCAGAAGAGACTTCTCTCTCTTGTTTGGCCATAGGTTCTCTCTTCAAAATCGATAACAATTCTTTGGAATTGGCCAGTGTTGAGATCTTCTTTGGCATGCCGAGAGTCTGGGCTGCCGGTTCAACGGGAGCTTGAGAATTATGCTGTTGAAGGTGGGAAGGTGGTTGAACTGTCATAGGATATGCAAATCTTGAATCATATTGGGGAGGAAGAAGGTTTTGTGGAGGAAGAAGATTGGAAGGGGGGACGAGGTTGGAAGGAGGCATCATTGGCATGAATCCCTGCTGGAAGCCAGGCAAGAACTGAGGAATCTGTCCGTACTGGTTCTGCAAATGTGCCGGAAAGTTCATTTGAATGAGATTCTGAGGAGGTTGCCCAGAGAGTGGATTCATGACCTCAGGCCTTGCACCCTGCAAAATGTTCAACAAGTCTCTACCAGCGTCCAAGTTCTCCTTGGGCTGGTTTATGCCCATCAACGCCTTCAATTTCCATTCCGCTTCACGGATCAATTCCTCTTCGTTCACCAGACCCTTGTTCTTATTGATCCAATTTGTCATGGGTTTGAGAATTGCATTCACGACAAAAAACTTGTTGGGAGTAGCGTTCACAGCTTTTGTAAGTGCGCCGAAATCAAACCATTTGATTTGGGATATCTCGTTTCTCACCAACGGCTCAAAGGGATAGTCCTCAGGAACTCCTCTTGCCAAATAAATCTTGAAGTTCTTGCCTCGAATCGTTCTTTCAAGCACATCCTTTTCGTTTGTGTAGTCCCTTGCGTCAAACCCAGTTTCTTCTCGAACTTCTCGAACGGCACACTCCAAATCGCTCTCATCTTTGGAAATTTTGCCTCGAGGAAAAGACCACGACGTGGACTCTGTGCCCTGCACCAACACCAACTTGGACAAATCCTTGTTCATCAAAGCGATTCCTCTCACCGGAATTGTTTGTTTGTACTTTCCGAATCGAGGCAACGCATCAGAAGGTGCTCCCCACCTCCAAAGAAGAGGGCATTTGTTCAACAAGGTGGGAGCAAAACCTTTCATTTTCATCGATGGCAACGCCGGGTTAAGCTGTCTGACGAAATCCGTATAGAACCATTGGGCTTCTTCCACCTGGAAAAACACTCTTTCGATAGATGATAGATCTTCATCAGGAACATTTACGACGAATCGTACGAGGAGATCCTCCATCACGTGGTCGACTGGCTGGTTGGCCAATCCGTCTGTTAGCTGTATGCTCATTGTAATATGATTATTTGTGTGTTTTGTGGTGGGTTGGAAGTGGCCATTCAAGTTTTTTGGTGTGAACATTTGGTACTGCATGTAATGTTGATCAGTGTTTTGAGGCAGGCCACTGCAACTCGTTCAGCTGGAAAGTGAATTGCATGAAAAGCGGGGGAGTTGTTATTTGTTGTGCAGACGTTAGTCTTTTGTCTTTTTCTCCTCAAATTTTGTCTCTGGCGTCAACATCATGGGACTCTTCAATGGGTTTTACACCCGTACACCAAGAAGCTAGTAATTAATTTGCACCATGAACTAGTAACTCCACAATGCATTCGAGATTCTTCAGTGGTTCGGCAAGATCACTCAACAAGCTGGTTCCCCGCTTTGTTACTACTCTCAAAGAAGCTTCAAAACCTGCCTTGGAGAAGTCGCAAGCAATCACCAGACCATTTGGATTTGACACCCCATTTGTGATTGGAGAATCGTCAATCAAAGACGTTTTCAGCACTAGCTCCAAAGAAAAACGACAAAGGCAACTCAATCATGATATAGCACATTCTCCATTTTACGAATCCAAGTCGTTTTCCAATACCCAAGGTAAGATTTTCACGCCTCCGGTGTCGTATTTCCGTCGGGAGAAGGCCAAATACTTTCCTGGGTTCACTGGCTATACTCTTTTGAACAATAAGCGCAGCTTGTACGATGTTTTGCGCAAAAAAGTCACCATTTTGAGAATCTTCTCCACGATAAGTGGGGAGAACTGTACCAACACTTATTTTGACGATACCTTAACTGCACAAGGGTACGAGAGATTGCAGGAGAAGTATCCACACACACAGATTGTGGACTTGAACTTACCGCAGAGCTGGGTCAAGGGGTTGTTTGTGAAAATGGCCAAAAGCAATTTGCGTAACATGATACCACCTGCCAGACACGACAGCTACTTCATTTTGCCCAACAGCGTGTTCCTGGTGGATGTGAAGGAAACCTTGAAGTGCGACAACATGTGCTCTGGGTATTTGTATGTGTTGGATGATGAAGGAAGAATCAGATGGGCCACCAGCGGATTTGCCAATGAGGAAGAGACTGCTGTTTTGTGGAAAACGGTGAGAGGAATAGAGAAGGAGATGAATGATAAGTAAGAATTCTTAATTAAAGTTGAATATTGAATAGTTTTGCTTCTGTACATAGTTAATTGCATTGGGTGCAAATTGCCTGTATGATTTCGCACACTGGATTTGGCCTCCTATTTATACGTCTTTCTTTGAGGACGAAACCAATGGGTCAGGGTCTGTAGTTTTCTCCGGTGACATGGGAATACAGTCAAATGATATGTGATCATATGAAGAATGTTCTGTGACTACCAATAAACAAATAATGGGATATTTCTGACAAATGGAGGCACCAGTTGGTCTGAAATGATTAGAGGGAGAAGAAAGAAAGGGGTTACTTACAACAATAGCGACGCGTAAAGAAGTCCAGTTCATGTGGTCTATTTCCAAGATTTGAAATTTGCAGCTACATTTTGCTCTAACACTCCACAAATTAACGAAATTCTCAAGATGTTGAGACCCCTGAGTGGAGTCATATGGTCATCACAATGTTCAGATATGGTTCTTCCAGTACTCTGTTGTTATTGGCAGCATTCCTTAGTCACGTGGGTATCGCACCCGTGATCTCAAGGGCTCCCGCCCTATCATGTGATCTGCGAATATTCTATATTCGAATTTTTCACCGAATTTTTTACTCTCTACAACGTCAACATGTCTGCCCCAATCAACAAGGAGAAGGTCCAAGAACAAGCCCAAGATATCCACAAGATCAGAATCACCTTGACCTCTACCAAGGTCAAGCAGTTGGAGAAGGTCTGTGCTAACATCATTAACAACGCCGTTGAGAACGACATTGTTAAGAAGGGTCCAGTCAGACTCCCAACCAAGGTCTTGAAGATCACCACCAGAAAGACTCCTAACGGTGAGGGTTCCAAGACTTGGGACACTTACGAGATGAGAATCCACAAGAGAGTTGTTGACTTGCAGGCTCCAGCCCACATTGTCAAGAAGATCACCCAGATCACCATTGAACCTGGTGTGGATGTCGAAGTCACCATCGCTGCTTAAGCGTGTCAAAGTCTCTGATTTTGATATGAAAAGTGGTGGTGCAGCGGCGTATTGATCCGAAACCGAAGTGGTGTGAGTGTGTGTGTGACACTGTGTCCAGGTGCTCTAGGCGTGCCGTGTATTTTAATTTCGTATTTGTACACAGACGTTGCGGTGTTAGCTATCAGGATTTGGCATGGTATATCGGCCGGGGATTTCGCTGTTTAGTTCCTAATACATTGCGGTAAAACTAGAAAGTGTAGTGAGGTCTTTGGGGTCTTTATCTGAGCGATCAGAGCTCGGCTTTGGGGAATATCAGAATTTATTCAGAATTTAACTTTGCATTTTGGTGTACCAACGGAACATGGAGATGCAAAATGAGTGAGGCCGTGATCATGAAAGTAAATCAGGTTGAAAGAAGGAGTGGTTTCCAAGATTCAAAATTATCTTGATGGATATATCACTTGTGTGATGTATAATAGGTTTTTTCTATAATTTATTGTTTTCCTCATCAATAATCGTTTAAAAAATAAATTAGGTCTCAACTCCGAGTCTCAATGAACTCCTAAGTGAACTTCATTACTACGTTCTCACTAAACCCACTGCTGTTACGAATCCTAGAACCGCCTAAAATCTTTCGACTCGTTTCACATTGTCGTTCGCTTCCACATTATGTCTCAGATCTCTCCGACTAATAATGCTGACCGAATCCACTACACTAATATTCACCAATTTCGCCAATTTTCAAAATCTCTCAAAATTTTCCATTTCCATCGTCTCGCCATCTCAAAGCCACCACACCCTCAAATTCACAACTCTGATAGCCAATGATCCCATGGTCAGGTGCTCGTAACAACGCACATGTCTATGGACTGTCCTGTACATACCACTCTAATAACCTCCATGAATACTCCCTGGAAACCCAAAACCGAAGCGGCGACGCCCAAATGGTTCCGTCTGGCCCACCACAACAGCCCAAATCCTTTCCTTATCCCACTGTCGTTTTCAAAAAAGAAACTGCTCAAACTCCACCTCTTATATGCACACCTCCCCTAAATCCGACTCTCATTTATCTAATCTCAAAACACTAACTCCACTCTTCCTTCTATTGCATTGTTCAAAACAACCCCTTTTTTCTAGCGTTGCATCCTCTTCACAATACCAACAGCATGTACGTCTTGGCTCCCAGACCCAGACTAATATACGTTGCTTCTCGCCATTTGCAAGCAAGCAGACGATTGTTGGGCACCGCTCCAGCCAAAAAGGCAACCAACAAGCTCTTCAGAAAACGCAACGTTGCACTTGTCTCCGGGGTCATTATCGTCGGCTCCTACGTCACTTTCAACCAGTCCAATTACTACCAGTTGGACTCTGTGCCGTCCTCTTTGGGAGGCAGTTTGCTGAAATTATCCAGCCCGAGAACGGCCGGCGTCATGGACAGCAAACACTTTTCGTCCACCACGTCGTCAATTCTCCAGAAATCTGGCGCTGGGGCGCAGCAGCACAAAGAAGGAGTTTTCCTCTTGAACGAGGACCAGGTGAGTGCCAAGCTCAGACAATACGAGGAGTCCTACTACGTGAACAGAGGAAACGGCGTCACCAGATACGATATCTGCCAGCTTGCCTCAAATTCTCCGATCGAGGACGACAGGGCCGAGGAAATCGTCCAGGTGCCTATTTTGCAGGACAACAATATCAAAACAAGCACCGACTGGATGTTTTTCGGCGTCTTTGACGGCCACGGCGGCTGGACCACGTCGTCCAAGTTGAGGGACCAATTGATTCTGTATGTCGTCACCGAACTCGGCACGATCTTCAAGCCAGCCAATGAGGAGAACTTGCGCTACGTACCTAACAGCGCCACCATCGACCAGGCCATCAAAAACGGCTTTCTCAAGTTGGACCACGAGATTGTCAACAAGAACATCGAAAAGCTCTTGAACGACAACAACAAGGCCAAGGCCGCGGAGTTGTTGATGCCTGCCTTATCGGGGTCGTGTGCCTTGCTCTCCTTCTACGACACAAACTCCAAGATGTTGAAAGTGGCCGTTACCGGGGATCTGAGGGCCCTTTTGGGGTCTTTTAAAGACAACCAGTGGACCGTGCGCCAGCTTAGCATTGACCAGACGGGATCCAACCCCACCGAGGTGGCACGGATCATTTCTGAGCACCCGAACGAGCCCAACGTAATCCGCCACGGCAGAGTTTTGGGCACGTTGGAGCCAAGCCGAGCCTTTGGAGACTGTCGCTACAAGTTGCCGGCGTCCATCCAGGAAAGGCTCTACAAGCAGTTTTTCGGAAGGAGGCTCCCCAGCAACTTGAACTCGCCGCCGTATGTGACTGCAGAGCCCGTAATCACCACCACCAAAATCAGCCCGGAGAACAACGACTTCTTGGTCATGGCCTCGGACGGGCTTTACGAAATGCTCTCCAACGAGGAAATCGTCGGGCTTGTGGTGAAATGGATGGAAAAGGAGAAAATGGTCAAGCCCACCAAGTCCTTCTGGAACTACTTTGGCTCGACCGAAAAGGGGTTGCCCCAGGTGGCTGACATCACCAACGACAGATCCTCCAAACAGCCGTTCCGCAAAAACAAACAGTCTTCTGGGTCTGGCTACTTGTTGGAAGACACCAACGTGTCCACTCACTTGATCAGAAACGCACTATCCAACGGAGGCTCGCGTGAGCAGACGTCCATGCTCATTTCCATCCCCAACCCTGTTTCCCGACGCTACAGAGACGATTTGACCGTCACCGTGGTGTTTTTTGGAAAAGAGTCCAAGGAGGACAACGACGGAAAGTTGGAGATCAACGCCACCGCCACTGCCGGAGGAGTCGATGCATCCAAGCCCAAGTTGTAGAAGCATTAGACGTCATTAGTGTACTAGATATACTATATACAGATTTCAATATGTTTTCTCAACATCACCATAGGAACGAGCATCTAACGCATCTGCTCCGTACTAACGACAAGCACCTGCACCACCTACTAGAATATTCTGGACTTGTTTATCCCGTCATGACTGTACCAGACATTTTGGATCCCTCGGCCACGATCCACTCGCACAATTCCCAATCCAAAGAGCTGATAAACCTTTCTGCTGAGCTCTTGGAGCCTTCCAACAAACTCACGTGGGATCTTCTTGATTTGGTTCAAACAGCACCCTCGGTGGACAAGCAGAGCATCTTCGAGGAACTTTTGGTCCAGCCGCAACCAATTAGCAGAACGTCTTTTCGGTTCAAGAGATCCAGTCTTGCGGGCAAAATCTCAGGCTACCAGGAGGAAATCCGTCTTTCCGAGGTCGACAATGCCACGTCGACCAACTCCTTGTCCATTAATAGAAAACACGGCCAGAAACTGGAGGCGACCAGTGGAAGATCCAACTACTTACCGTTCCAGCCAGGAGGGTTGTTGAACAAGGTGCAAACCAACCAGGTGTTGAATCTGCAGCAGAAAAGCGAGTTTCAGTTTTTGCATAGAAACGAGCTTGGCTTGTACGATGTTCCGCAGGGTTTACTGCGAGGCTTGAATTTGCAGGGCTTGACCGACCACGCGGACGGAATTGTAGATCTTGCTTCGGACGAAGAAGACGAAAAAGAAACCAAACAGACCGAAGCGGACCGCAACTTGATCGGCAACATAGTTGCCGGTTTGGACGAGGCTCTGGGCGCACCAGGCTCTCTCGAAGAAATTGATGACATCATTCCCTTGGATTACACGGTGATCAAGGAGAAAATGGACAACGAAGCGCTAGTAAAGCGCAACTGGGCCCACGTGGTGGATTTGGACCACAAGATCGATAATTTCAAGGATGTGGTGCCCAACATGGCCAGAGAATGGCCCTTCGAGTTGGACACTTTTCAGAAAGAAGCCGTGTATCACTTGGAGCAGGGAGACTCCGTGTTTGTGGCTGCGCACACTTCTGCCGGTAAGACTGTGGTTGCTGAGTACGCCATCGCCATGGCTGCCCGTAACATGACCAAGACTATCTACACCTCTCCCATCAAAGCATTGTCCAACCAGAAATTCAGAGATTTCAAGGAAACTTTCAAAGACATGGACATTGGCTTGATCACTGGAGATGTCCAGATCAACTCGGACGCTAACTGCTTGATCATGACCACGGAGATTTTGAGGTCTATGTTATACAGAGGTGCTGATCTCATCAGGGACGTGGAGTTTGTCATTTTCGACGAAGTTCATTATGTCAATGATATCGACCGTGGTGTGGTGTGGGAAGAAGTCATCATCATGCTTCCGGATCATGTCAAGTACATTTTGTTGTCTGCCACAGTGCCCAACACCTTTGAGTTCGCCAACTGGGTTGGAAGAACGAAACAGAAGGACATCTACGTCATTTCCACTCCAAAGAGACCCGTGCCTTTGGAGGTGTTTGTGTGGGCCAAAAATGACTTGTACAAAGCAATCAGTGCCCAGAGTGTGTTCAGTGAAACGGAGTTCAAGAAACACAAGGAAGCATTGGTGGGAAACGCTAAAGCAGGTCCTCCAAATACCACCATGGGTTCTGGGCTGAGAAGAGGACCAGGGGGGGCTGCCAGAGGTGGAAATAGAGGCGGAGGTCAGGCTAACAGGGGCCGAGGAAACCTCCAACCTAGAGGCGGGTTTCAAAGGGACGGACCTAACAAGCAAACTTGGGTCAATTTGGTGCAATTTCTCAACCAGAAGAAGTTGCTCCCTGCTGTTGTTTTCGTCTTCTCCAAGAAGAGATGTGAAGATTACGCCGATACCTTGAGCAGTGTGAACTTCTGCACTGCCAAGGAAAGATCTGAAGTCCACATGTTCATTGACAGAGCAGTGGCTAGATTGAAGAAAGAGGACCGTGAATTGCCTCAGATCTTGAAAATCAGAGACATGTTGAGCAGAGGAATCGCAGTCCACCACGGAGGATTGTTGCCTATTGTCAAGGAATGTATTGAGATTTTGTTCTCCAAATCCTTGGTCAAGGTGTTGTTTGCCACCGAAACCTTCGCCATGGGTTTGAACTTGCCCACCAGAACGGTCGTGTTCTGTGAGTTGAGAAAACATGACGGAAGAGGATTCAGAAACTTGCTTCCTGGTGAATTCACACAGATGGCCGGTAGAGCTGGTAGAAGAGGTCTTGACTCTACTGGTACTGTCATTGTCATGTCTTACAACCAGCCATTGTCGCCCACTGATTTCAAGGACGTCACAATGGGCACACCGACCAAATTGCTGTCTCAGTTCAGATTGACCTACAACATGATTCTTAATCTTTTGCGAATTGAAGCTTTGCGTGTTGAGGAAATGATTAAGCACTCTTTCAGTGAAAACTCTACACAAACTCTCTTGCCTGAGCACAAGAACAAGGTGGAACAGTTGACTGCAGAGTTGAGCACTGTTGTCATTGACGAATGTCCCAACTTGAAAGAATACGAAGATTCGTTCCAACTTATTGATGATTACCGGAAGGTCTATGGAGAGATAGTGGCCGAGATTGAAAAGCTGACTTTGAGCAGACACGTTCTCTTCAAACTTGGAAAGCTCATGTGCTTTGCTGACGAGGACAATGTTTTGAGGCTTGGGTTTCTTCTCAAGAGTGACAATACAAACAACAAAATCGTCTTCTTGACCTTCAACCACGGAGAGAACTACGAGCAGCTGAGTCTGTTCTTCAAGTTGCCTTACATTCCGAACAGGACGTATCTCAAGAAAACCATGGAGCAGATTCTCTTCTGTGGAGACTTGAGAGTTACAAGCGTTCCATTTGAGAAGGTGCAATTTGTAAGCAGATACGGCGCAAAAATCAGCACCAAGGGAATTTTGAACAATGAACCCGACGCTGTCAAGGAGGCTGTGGATCTGTTCAAGATGATGATCAAGTTCCAGCACCGTTTGGAAGAAGCACAATTCCTGCAAGCGGTCAACTTATCCTTGCATGAGTTGTTGGGCAAGAAGGATGAGCTCCTCACAAAGATTAACGACAACACAGTCTTTTCGCGTCCAGACTTCAAGAAGATCTACGCTCAGTTACAACAGCGGGAGACCATCAAACGAGACATCGAGTCTTTGAACAGATTGATTTCAGATGAGAACTTGGAGTTGCTTCCAGATTACGAACAAAGATTGAGGGTTCTTGAAGAACTCGGGTTTATAGACGAGCACCAGAATGTGGTTTTGAAGGGTCGTGTCGCTTGTGAAATCAATTCTGGGTGGGAGTTGGTGTTGACGGAACTTGTATTGGACAACTTCTTGGGGGACTTTGAGCCCGAGGAGATCGTGGCACTCTTGTCTTGTTTTGTGTACGAGGGCCGTACCAACGATGAGGAGGACCCTCCGATGACCCCAAGATTGGACAAGGGCAAGGTGAAAATCTTGGAAATTACAGAGAAGTTGTTGAAGGTGTACACCGAGCACCAGGTGTTGCTCACTTCGGAGGAGGAGGAGTTCCTTGAGCGCAAGCGGTTTGCCTTGGTGAATGTCGTTTACGAGTGGGCTCGTGGGTTGAGTTTCCGCGAGATCATGCAAGTCAGTTGTGAGCTGGAGGGAACCATTGTCAGAGTCATCACGCGGTTGGACGAAATCTGTCGTCAAGTGAAGAACGCCGCATTGATTGTTGGTGATTCCACGTTGCATTCTAAGATGTCGGAAGCGCAAGAACGCATCAAGAGAGATATTGTCTTCTGCGCATCTTTGTATCTTTAACTCCATTTCCTATGTACAAGCTACCTACCCAATGTATCTGTCTGTGGCCAATTTGAGGATTCCGAGGTTTCCTTCCCAGATTTTCGATTTCATGGCTTCTTGAACTTGAGCACGATCGAACCGAGCCAACAAAACTCCCAACATGGTGTAGAATGTGCCCACGCAAGTGTCGTCTCGTATTTTCACTCGAGTCTGCTCAATCTTCTCGGGCGGGATTTTTCCTCCAGCGTGGACTCCACGGTATGGAATCACACAGTCGTATAGCAAATTTTGTTTCATGAACCCACAAATGAGCGAGTGGTGATCCAGAAAAAGCGACATGGAGTATTCCAACTCGGCATGCGATGAGGAGAGATGTCTGTGGCTGGCGAAAACCGAAGAAATGCTCGAGTTCAACTCGAAGAACTTCTTGCCCAAATTGCGGAGCACTTCCTGTGGGATCTGAACACGCTCAAGGGCCGAACCGGTCGGCAGTGTGACATTCATGTTGGAGAGTCCACATGCTATGCAAAGAAGGTCTGAAAACTCAAGAGGAAACTGCGTTCCCAAGAAACTCTGGATATGGTTTGTTCTGAAAGTCATAAGAGACCGGAAGTGCGGATCTAGGTCGATCTGCTCGAGAATGCTGGCGTTTCTGTGGGAAGTGATTCCGTCCAAGTAAAGAGAGTCGAATTCTGTGGACGAACGTGGATAGAACGAAGGTTTTGGTCCCGAGTGGGTGACTTTTCTTGCAGAATTGATCCGATGGCTGGAGAGAAACAAATCTCGCGACAGAATTGTCTCTGGGGTGTGGAGTCCACGACGAAGTGGTAGTCGTATTCTGTTCATTGTGGATGTGAGAGTGGTGGAGTAGTTGAGTATTTAAGGTAGTTGAGTATTTGAGTAGATTATAAGTAGATTGTCTGAGCAGTTGATGCAGTGCGCATCGAATTTTAGCATTGGCTCAGTGCTGATATTCTGTCTCTTCTGAGAAAGTGAACACTACTTACAAGCATTTCGACGAGCCTTGAAACAACGTCGGTCGCTCCTTCTTCGTCTATTCTGATAAATTTCTGAGAATCCACCACCTTTGAGATCATCGCCAACTCCACGATGTCATCGAAGACCAAGAAAAAGGCTCTGACATCTGTTGATGCGCCCAAGAAGATCAAACTACCCTTGGCATTCATCGCCCGACCACCTCAAACAAGCAAGGCAAACACAATCTACCTTCAACCCGAAATAGCTGAAGCCATGGATTTGCTGGTGGGTCAACTCGTGGTGATTTCCAAAGAAGGCGTGAGCGCAGTTGCCACGCTTGCCACGGCCGAAATAGACGCCAATGTCGTTTGGGCTCCTCAGTCGCTCCGCAATTTATGTGGAATATTATTGGGAGACAGACTCCAGATATCTGCGTATAATCGCCAACCACCGTACGCTCCCAACGTGAAAGTGAGTTTTGAAGGAGATGTAGACCTTAAGGCCATCAAAAAGACCTTGAACGAGGCGGGAGTGCTTCATGCGGGAATGGTCTTCGAAGTCCAGGGCCAGAAAGTCACAGTGGATATCTCTAGCGATGGCGTGGACGCTGCAGTTGCGCAAATGGCCAAACTCAACATTTCCGACACCTGCGAATCCTTGGTTTCTCCAGTGTACCTCTACCATTCGTCCACCACCGTCACTGTTCTGGATATCGATTTGAGACCATACAACTTGCCTCAGCCGTTTGCATTTGACCTGGTGGGAGGGCTCCAGAAAACGGTGTCTCTTCTTCGCTCGACGGTACAGTTGCCTCTCCACCACCCCACGCTCTTTCTGGACTTTGGCATTTCTCCCCCTCGTGGAATTCTCTTGCATGGTCCTCCGGGAACAGGCAAGACCATGCTTCTCCGATGCGTGGCCCACGAGGCAAATGCACACGTGCTCATGGTTAACGGTCCCCTGATTGTTTCCAAGTACTTGGGAGAGACGGAAAGCGCACTCCGTGAGATGTTTGCCGAGGCCATCAAGTTCCAGCCGGCCATTATTTTCATGGACGAGATCGACTCGTTGGCCCCGAAAAGAGGGCTGGACGACGCTGGCGAAACAGAATCCAGAGTGGTGGCGACACTATTGACCATGATGGACGGAATGGCACATGCCGGGAGAGTGGTGGTGGTGGGTGCTACCAACAGACCCAATTCCATAGACCCCGCGCTCAGAAGACCGGGCCGGTTTGACCAGGAGGTGGAAGTGGGGATCCCGGATGCGGAGGCCCGAGCAGACATTTTGGCCAAGCAGCTAGACAGAATGAACAAGGAAAAATGTGGCCTTCTGGACGAGGACGTGAAAGCAGTGGCTCTCAAGACTCACGGGTACGTGGGAGCCGATTTGGCCGCGTTGTGCCGTGAGGCTGTCATGAAGACCATAGCTAGGGGACTCCACCCGGCAGGAACGATATCTGGCGGAGGGCTTGCTGCGTTGGACGTTTCCAATTTGGGCAATCTTGATCCTGATGTCCGGGTGGAAAAGAGCGACCTTGAAGCAGCGTTGGTGGATATTCGTCCTTCTGCCATGAGGGAGATCTTTCTTGAAATGCCCAAGGTGTGCTGGGACGATATTGCTGGCCAGCATGACTTGAAGCAAAAACTCATGGAGGTGGTCCAGCTTCCGTTGGAGGCAGCACCCACCTTCGCCAAACTTGGTATTTCTGCTCCAAAAGGCGTCCTCTTGTACGGACCTCCCGGTTGTTCCAAGACGCTCACAGCCAAGGCCTTGGCTACCGAGTCCGGACTTAATTTTTTGGCGGTCAAGGGCCCCGAGATCTTCAACAAATACGTGGGTGAGAGTGAGCGGACGATTCGTGAAATCTTCCGCAAAGCCCGTGCGGCTGCGCCGTCGATTATTTTCTTTGATGAGATCGATGCCTTGGCTTCGGCCCGAGATGATCTGACTCTGGCTGCTCAGCATGTGCTCACGTCTTTGCTCAACGAAATTGACGGGGTGGAAGAACTCAACGGCGTGGTGGTGGTTGCAGCCACCAACCGTCCTTCTGAAATCGACTCTGCTCTCTTGCGTCCTGGGCGCTTGGATAGGCACATTTACGTTGCTCCGCCCGACCGCGAAGCGCGATTGCAACTTTTGACGAGAAGATGTGCTAAGTTTAGCGTGGTGGGTCTGGAAGAGCTCTTTCCGAAATTGGCAGAAGTCACTGAAGGATGTTCCGGAGCCGAGGTTGCACTTTTGTGCCAGGAAGCTGGCTTGGCTGCGATCATGGAGAACAAGAACGCTGAGCATGTGGAAGAGCGCCATTTTGACCACGCATTGAAGGGCATTTCCCGGGGCATCACTCCCGAGATGTTGGAGTACTACGTCGAGTTCTCCAGCAGGAGCGGATTGAGTATGTGATAGAATGTACAATAGCAACATAATTATCCTGTTTTTGCCTCAAATGACAATCATATTATTGCAGTCTACGTCTGCTTACATCCTTCCTCTAATTCCTTCTCCAAGTCCTTTGGCAAGTCTTTGGAGTCGAAATCCAAACCATCACCTCCTCCTAATGCTCCAAAACCTGGGAAGTCTTTGTCGTCACCAACCAACTCGGGAGGTGGGTTACCCAATTCCTGCAACTTCTCGAGCAAAGAGTTGACTTGGTCCCTTTTCTGCATGTTCTCGCTGTCGTAGTCGGGAGCCTCGAAAACGGCCAAAATTTCGCCCGTCACCTCGTACTGCTTGGTGTAGTTAGCATGCTGTGCCTCTGGAATCTCGCCCTTCTTCTCCTTCAAGAAGTCTGGAAACTTGGTGTTGAGGTCCTTGATGGGTTCGAAGAGTACTTCCTTGGACGACAACTGCTCCAACATGTCCACTAAAAGCTTGGACATGTCGACATCTCCCTCTGCTCCGTTGCCCAATCCAGCCAATAACTGCGTGAGCATATCCTCTGGGTTTGCCGAAGACGGATCGCTTTTCAACTGCTCGTCAATGGTCTCTCCCGACTTTTTCAATCTTTCCATTGTTTCCTTCATGACGCTGTCGAAGTTCTGAGGGTCCATGGCCTTCTGAGCTTCCTCCTTGTGGGTGTCTTCAAATTGCTTGACCAAATGCTCAAACTGCACTTTCGTCTCGGGATCCTCGATATTGAGGTCCTTGATCAAGTCCTCGATATTTGTTTTAAACTCTTCATTGAGAGGCTCGGCAGTGGCTCTCTTGGTGGTGGTGGTGGCAGTGTCTAGACTTTGTGCTTCTCCAGGAGGCTTGCTCAAAACCTGCTCGTCAAACTCATCTAGCAAGTCGTCCAAATCATCGTCGTTTTCTTCTGCTGGCGGCTTGGCCTCTGCTCTTGGGCTGGACATTTTTGAAAAAGAAAGTGTGGGCGATCGAGAAATGCATGTGGGGTTCAAGTCATAGCGGTGTCTGCAGGACAATTATCATGAAAGTCATACCGTGGATGTAATTGGCGAGGCATTTGTGAGGAGAGTTGAGATTTGGTTGGGTTTGTGGTGGTTCGGTGGTTTTGTGTCCTGTGCTTGGAGGAGTGGTTGCCTCTGATGGACTTTTTTGGTGTGGGGTAGATCCGAGGTATTGGGTGCAAAATGAGATGCGATGTCTAAGTTGCTCACTCATGAATTTTGCTCGTTGTCACAATATTCTTGACTTTTGGGCAAATGGTTCTCTCGGTGATATCGTTGGTTCTGGGTTCCCGCCGTGTGATTTAGGTAATTCTGAATTCTGAATACTTTGTTGACGAGGTTGTGATTTGAAAACTGCTCCAAAACTGGCGCCCTAGTTTCCGTACTTGCTGTTTTTTTTTTTAAATTCCCATTTTTTTGGTTTCGTTTGTCCCCTTTTCCAGCCTTCATTTATGCTTTATAATTCCATCTGTGTGCGAAAGTGACTTTCAAGCCAGAACAGACAGAGGTTAAAAATTCAAGAACTTGAAGAAATTCCTTGAAAATAGAAAATGCACATGCTCGAGATCTCAGAATACCCCAACCAGAACGTAGTCAACCCGTCCCCCCCAAGGCAATCTATTTCCCAGCTCCACGGTTCCAGCATTGGGCAAGGGCTGCGTGCAGGTCGGAGGTAAAAAAAAACAACTCGATTCCAGTCCAGGGCCTAGGAACCACCACCATGTCGCTCTGCAAAACGCGCTTGCAAGAAGAGAGAAAGCAGTGGAGAAAGGACCATCCGTTTGGCTTCTACGCCAGGCCAAAAAAAACCGAGGATGGATCTTTGGATTTGACCCACTGGGACGCAGGCATTCCAGGAAAGTCCAACACCTTGTGGGCGGACGCCACCTTCCCAGTCAGCATCAGTTTCAGTGAAGAATACCCTTCCAAACCCCCTAAAGTCATGTTTCCTGCGGGATTTTACCATCCGAACGTTTATCCCAGTGGAACCGTGTGCTTGTCCATCTTGAACGAGTCTCAGGATTGGCGTCCTGCTATCACATTGAAGCAGATCGTTTTGGGAATCCAGGAACTTCTCACGAATCCAAATCCGGACTCACCAGCTCAGGAACCCGCATGGAAAGCTTTCAGCAAAGACCGCACGACCTACGAGAAGAAGGTCAAGGAGCAGTCCAAGCGGTATGCCACCTCCACATAGCATTTGTATATTATGTAATAATAGAAGGACCATCAAGCAGGTGAATATCTTCGACGTGAGCTACCGGTACTCTAACTACGCCTGTGAGCTGTTGCTGATCAAATCTCTGCTCTTCACCGACCCAGCAGTACCTTCTCCCAACTGGGAGGTGCCCTTTTCCTTGTAGGTGCTCACGGCCGGAATGTCAGCCTTGATTCTGGACACTAAGGTCAGGTAAGCTCTGGGCTCCAACTTGATCAACGTGTGCAACGGAATCAGCATCCATGGACTCTCTTCCTGGGGAACGTTCATGAAGTAGGCATATAAGCACCGCAACACGGCCTGGTGAGTGATGATGAGAATATTTTCTTGACGTTCCAACTCCATGATGATAGGCTCCAACCTGATCACAATGTCACGGTACGACTCTCCCCCGGGATAACGGTACTCGTACTTGTTGTCGTCACGGGCCTTGAAGTCCTCGGGGAAGTCCTCTTCGATTTCTTCGTACGTCATGGCGTCACACCCACCGGCATCCAACTCGTCCAACGCTTTCCACTCCAACTTTTTCTTGTACGGCAAGAACGAGGCCGTTTGCTGTGTTCTTTTCAACGTGGACGTCCACACCGTCAAGTTGGTGTGCTTGAGCTCCTCTCCCAAAGACTTCAACACGAGCTCCGGAAGCTTTTTTGCGTATCTCCACCCTCTTTCAGACAAGTTGGAGTCTCCCCCAATCTGGCCTGTTAGGTTGTACTCAGACTCCCCGTGTCTCAGCAACCAGATGGACCGAGGCTTGATGTGCAAGTTCATCACGTAGTAGACAATTCGGGATTCCAAATAACTTTCAATCCGGTTGACAATGATTTGGGAACTGACATTGACAAGTTTGATGAAGGTCAAGTCTGCGTCGTTTTTCACGTCCAACGTCTCGTACGTCTTCTCGTACTGGCGGATACGGCCAAGAAAGTCCTCGGTAGCGACGTCGGATTCCACATTCACGTAGTCCGGAGAACTAGTCTTGACCTCCGCAATGTTCTGCAAGATGAGTTCCTGGTCGTCACACCAGCTTTCCAAGAAAACGGGCTCAATCAGGTTTTCTCTGCACAACTTGAGCAACAGGCCTCTCCTCAGTCTGGTCAGGTTGGTGGCATCGATGATTCCCACGACTCCGTTTTCGTCGGCAAACCACTGCATCATTTCCTTGATTGCACAGTCCACTGCGTCTCTGCGGATCAGCATTCCGTGGTCGTTTTCTGGATTGAAGAAATTGGCGTCGACAGGTTCGGACCCAGCCAACTTTCTTCTGTAGGTCCCCACGTTGAAGCATTTGGCCTTGATCGAAAGCCACTGGAGGTACCGCACGATTTTCTGTGCGATCAAACTTTTCCCTCTGGCAGGCAAACCCACCATGATCACACAGATCCGGACGTTTTCCACATGGGAAACTGAGTACACTGGCATGGCTGAGTTATGGGCACTACCGGTGAAATTTTCTTTGCTGGTGGTTCTTAAAGATGCAGTGCAAGAGACAAGTCAAGGGTTTCCTGGAAAGTCGTACTGGTTTTTGGGGTGCTGAATCCTCAATGTGGAGGTGAGCACGAAAGGCTATATACAGATTCGCCAAACTTTTGGGTTCCCCGGATTTGTAGCGAACTGTGCATATTGGTCCACGTCGTGTGATATTGCAGATTGACACGGAACACCTGTTGCAGATATGACAGCGATCCGATGGTGTTACTTTGGAGCTATTTTTTTGATGACTCCATTTTCTCTTGGAGGCTGGTGCAACCTTAGCACAATTGAATGACATCTGAATTCGGCTGCTTTTTGACTCCTAGGCAAGCCTGGTATGTCCGGCAAGTCTGGCAGTTCGAGTATTTTGTGATTGGAGTGATTCATCGACTGGACTCAGTTATTCATTCTCACAGACTTTTGGCCCAACAAAGAACACAACAAGACAGAAAATCAGAAGTCGGGAAAGCAGAGTAACCAAAATACCTCAAGAATTCCAAGAACAACGTCAAAGGCACTTCCATGTCTTCCGAAGACCACAGGCTTTCACAGCCATTTCGGCACGTGACCAACCCATTTCGGCTCAAAAAAATCGACCAATTTACTCCACTTCTATCATGAAGAAATTCTTGGGAAAGCCCAAAAAAGAAGCTCCTCCGGACGTGGAGGGACCCATTTCGGGAAACGCAAGTACGTTCTCCGAATCTGACTCGATAACCGAGCTTCAGCCGATGTTCGACCAAGACGTGGGATTCACCAACGACCCCAATTTGAACTTGAATCCCAGCATTTCCGCTCCATCCATGTTCACGGAAGACTCGGAAGCCGTGGGGAAGTCGCTTTTCTCCAGTAAATTATCGGGCTCTACGAAGCAATCCTCGTATTTCTCAAATGCCAGCAGATCCAAGAAAGCAAGAGGAGAATACGGCCAGCCGTTGCAGATTTTGGAAATACCCGAGGATGGCAGAGAGGACCAGGGTGGAAGTACCCAGGAGGCTATTTCCGACAAGCTCCATGCTCTATGGCTGGATATTTCTTTCATTCTGAGCCAGTACAGTAACTCTGTTCTCAACTTGTCCACATGTGTGGTGAACATCATTGACTGTTTGAAGGATTTCATCAGTTTTGTGGACAAGATCAACCCCGGCGAGCTGTGGAGTTTCACAGCGTACGACAACGACGATATCAGGAAGATCTTGAGAACTTATCTCCATTTTTACGACAACTTGCTCAAGGACGACGCCTACATCAAGCTTCGTTTGCTTTTGTGCAAGAACTTCAACGATTTCACGGCTTCGGTGAAGAGCACAACCAAGTTCATGCCTTCGCTGCCTGCTATGGTCAGACCTCAGAATTATGCCATTGGAGTCAACGATGGAATGGATTTCCCCAACCAGGACGCCATTTCCAGGATCATAGAGAAGGTTGCTAACAGTGCCTTCAGCCTCAAAGAACAGAACGGCTCTTTTATCGCTCCCATTGCTCGTGGAATAGGCAAGGACATGAACGTCCTTTGCTTATACTTTGGGTACCCCAACCTTGCAGAACATCATACCAGAATCATGGACAGCATCCAAGAATTGTACGAAGATGTCCACGTTTTGATTGTCAAGAACCAGATCGAACTTGCTTCGACTGCAACCGAGTCGAGATTGCCCACAGCCCTGTTTAACCAAAGTCCCGTTTCGAATTTCCCCAAATTCAAGTTGCCATTCAGAAACCCCAGCGATGCCATGCACCCACCAATGTCCCTCTCGTTGTCGGTGGAAACGTCAGCTCGCGTTTCAGGTACAATGGGAGGGTTCGTCTATCCGATTATCGATGTTAAGAAACAGCCACACTTGACATCGTACGCCAACTCCAAGTTTGCCATTTCATGCGGCCATGTCTGTTTGGACAAAAGAGACGAAAATGTGGAATACCCGTACGTGTCGTCTCCCTCGTCTGTGTTGATCAGCCTCTACAAACTGGCCTTGGGAGCACAATACCAGAAAGCTTCTCTGGTGGAAGGTGAGCATGCAATGCTTGAATCTCGGGTTGCGTACGGCTCAGTATTGTCTCAGATCGATGAAGTTTTCCCGATGAAGAAGGTGAAGGTGTTCGACACCAAAACAAAACAAGAACGTGTGGAAATGAGAAACTTCCCTAAACACAGATTTGGTCAGATCATATGGGGTGAGCGAACCTTGATCCAGGCCAAAAGCACAAAGGATGGCAAGGAATTGATAGAGAAGAGATTGAGCGACTTGGCGATCATCCGAGTCAACAAACTACTCAAATGTGACCAGAACTATCTCGGCGATGATGTCGCATTCAACGAGTACGACCCTTCCTTGATCTTCGACAATTTGTATGTCAGAAAAGTGATCAACCTCGATCGTCATGCCAAGGAATTGTCGGTTGAGAACGTGAATGAGGTGGACTCTGTGATTTCTTCATCTTCGCGCGACTCTAAGGGCGAGTTCAACAACAACGGTCTACCAGTGTTCAAGTATGGTTCCACGACAAAATTCACCAAGGGTAATTTGAACGGGATCAAGCTTGTATACTGGTTGGACGGAGCCATACATTCGTCTGAATTCGTGGTGAATTCATCGGACAACACGACTTCTTTCGCTGCTGGCGGCGATAGTGGTTCTTGGATTATGGCCAAGCTTGAGGATTTGAAGGGAAGTGCCGAGAAGAAGGGTCTTGGAGTGGCAGGGATGTTGCATTCCTACGATGGCGAATTCAGACAATTTGGGTTGTTTACGCCGATGACCGAGATTCTCGATCGTCTCGAAGAAGTGACAAAGATCAAGTGGGGAGTTGTGGGTGTGAATGCCAAGGACTTGGACATTGCTTCCAGTGAATCTGGAAGTGACTCCGACTTCACAGACAACGAGGGCAGCGAGTATGAAAGTGGGGTCGAAGAACAAGCGTACCCACCGGACATAGACTAATGCCCACCAAATATTGGATAATAGACTTCAGGTTTGTTGCGGAAGAACCCAAAATAGATGCTCAATTACAGTACTGTTAGGGAGCAATTTATTTGAATAACCTGGACTTTGACAAATCCTGCGGGTTTATAATATTGGAAATAGACATCAGGTAAGCTGAGTGAGAATCCGAAACAGATGTACGAGGGATCACAAATACAGTACAGTAATTGAACAATGAATTTAATAAACGAGAAAAAAGGTGAAGATCCAAAAAACAAACGGAATTCAACCAAAATGCAGTAGCT
This sequence comes from Danielia reshetovae, assembly GCA_030558395.1. Lineage (NCBI taxonomy): Eukaryota > Fungi > Ascomycota > Pichiomycetes > Serinales > Metschnikowiaceae > Danielia > Danielia reshetovae. The sequence continues at coordinate 570,938 of JAJMSL010000002.1, read as the reverse complement.
TCGACCAAGCAGCTTATGAAAAAATCAATAGCTAACCAACAGCTTAAATCAACAAAGCAGCAAGACCGGCCACACCTGCCAAAACACCAGCAGCGTTCTTGCCAGCACCGTTAACAAAAGCAGTCACAGAGGCTGGAGAAGTCGACTCGGCAGCAACGGTCGAAGAAAGCTTGGTCACTGGAGTAGTGATGGTCACTGGAGTGGTGGTGGTCACTGGAGTAGTGGTCACTGGAGTAGTGGTCACTGGAGTAGTGGTCACCGGAACAAGACACTCACCGGTCACAGTGAGGGTGGTGGCCTCAGTAACAGTCACCACGTGAGGAGCACACTTGTTTTTGGAACAGGTGGTGATGGTCACGGTGGTCGTTTCTGGGCAGAAGGTGGTGTAGTCAGTCACAGTGGTGTACTGGGTGGTTGTGTTCCATCCATGGGTAGAAGTTTCGGAAGAAGTTCCAGAAGAAGTAACAGAAGTGGTAGCAGAAGAGGTAGCTGAAGAGGAAGAAGAGGAAGAAGAGGAAGACCCAACAACCTCGAACTTGATCTTGACTCGGTAACACTCGTAAGCTGGCTCAGTGTCGCCCACCAAGAGGATGAGTGACTTTTTAGAGTACTGGTATGGGTCGTTGGTGTTCAGACAGGCCCAGAACTTGGTGCCGATCAGGATGTAGGTGCCGTCATCAGTGACAGAATCTGGGGTCACGGCAGGTCCGAGGGCCAAGTAGCCCCCACTTACACCGAAGTTGGCAGTGAATTGGCCCTGGAGAGAGGTGATTTTTCCGTCGACGTAGTCGTAAGTCTCGGAAGAGCTTGGCGAGAGCAAGAAGTAGTTGATGCCGGCACCCTCGTGGATGGAGCCAAGGCCCTGGCCAGAGATGGTGCTGTTGTCCGAGACAACGCTCAAGGAAATAGTCTCAGCAGAGACGGTGGCAGCGAAAGCAGACAAAGCGAATGTGGAAAACTTCATGTTGATGACGACCAGAAGATGGGGACTGTTGAGCCTTATATACCCCAGAAAGCTCCGCTAAAAATAGAGGTGTTGACGTATGGCTGCAAATGATGCAAGTAATTTGCGGCCCGTGCATGTGCATACGAAGGGTAAAAATAGCAGTTGCATTTTTCGCACACCTCGTGTTGCATTCCCCACAAATATGCCATGCTTTTTTCTCGGGTGACGTCAGAAAGAAGCACTATCTATGTGGCCTTTACCTCCGTCAAACACGTCTCCGGCCCAGAGTCACATTCCCTGTCCTCCAGAATCACCTAATATTTTGTAAATTTGGCCAGCCGGAATGACAAGTGGTGTCACCCATCCCCTCTCTGGTCCCCTTAGAGCACTTGCCTGGACAGATTAGGAAATCCCACCAATGCCAAGAAAATTTTGTGCTGTCACTGTGCATAACAGATATTACCTACAGTGAGTTTGGTGTTACGATTGTGACGGTATGCAAGGATCCTTTTTGAATTCTATTTCGATTGTTTGTTTATATGAATTGCTAGGGGAACAAAGCGAATTGCTACTATGGACCCGTGCCCCGGGGCTCAAACCGGGAACGACGTTCGGAAATCGATTCTCAGCCGAACCTAAGCCGAGAACGCGGATAGATACCGCCCACTTGGATTCCAGCACGTTACAACTCCACATTCAATGCCGGAGCAACTGATACTTTTTGACGCTGTGGGTCACGATTATCCCCTTTGACGCACAATATGAAGCAACTTTAGTTCCTTCCTGCACGCGCAAGGAACCAAAGCACCATGTGCGTGTTGAGATTCGGAGGCTTGAAAGAGGCTTTTAAGTTGGTATTGGGGATAGTGGAAACAGCAAAAAGGTTCTCATTTGAGTTAGTACAGAAAGCTGAATTTTTATCACGATACAGAGATTTTAGTACCAGAGAAATGCTTTCGCCTTTTGTATGGGGTGATCGGAATCATGACCCCTAATTCCGTGTTGACAAATGTGCCGGTGGGGGGCAAATTTTTACATAAACATTCTACGAATTGCTCTCATAATGTCTTTGACATGGTCGTGTTCCTTGGACACATTGCGGAGTCGGGTCTGGATCGAGTCGCTGCACAAGCACTTGGTTAGGTGCCTTTTAATTTAAGAAAAATACCCCACCTCTAAAAATATTTGTACGGCGACAAGTATCATTTTAATCGTTGAACTCCAACAGAATGTCGAATTGGCGAATATCAGCATCACCAACCCGCGTGAACAGCCACAGGTCTATACGCACCAACTTGGCGTTCTCATTCAAATTTCCTATTAACTCCTCTCCGACTTCTTATACTCGACGAACCTGCCCAAATTGGTCCAGACCTCCTCGGCCTTCAACTTGAGCTCGACGTTCCTTTTCTTGTCGATTTGCTTGTAGCACGCTCTCACCAAGGGCTCCATCTGCGTCAATCTTTCCACATAGTTTCCCTCAACGAAAACAGGGAGATCGTACTCAAACTCAGCGTCACCAAAAATGTCGTAGATCAAGTTCAAACATTCCATGGCAATTTCCATGGCCCGTGGCTCCTTGTTGTTGTTCTCCAAGAAAAAACTGGATTGCGCAAGCAAGAACTCCGAGATCTCCTTGGTGGTCTCAGTGTTTCCAATCACTTGGGCCACACTGCCCAAGAATCCAACGGCAGACAAGATGAAGTCCAAACTCGAACTTGGATCCTCCTCTTCTATTCTTGTGAGTTCTTGGCATTTGCCCAAGAGTCCTTGCACCATTTGCAAAGTAACCTTATCTCTCACCTCGGGACCAACAGTCTTGCAAATGGCCCACAATACACTGAGACAAACTCTTTGGTACTCCAAGTTGTCTTTCTGAGAGACTTTCTCCACAGCATCCCAGAGCTGAGGAATGTGCGAGTACCATGCAACAGGAATGACTTCGTTGGACAAAAAGAGCCAACACATGTTATTGAGAGAAACCAAAAGTTTCTGAGTGAGCAGGAGAACTTCGTCGTGGTCCTGGTCAAATGCGAGAAGATGCAAGCATGACGGGTAAGCCAACTCTAGCAAACAGGCAACAGTGTCGTTTCCTAATTGAACAGGTTCCTGGACACTTGCTTCATTGATAGCAAGATACTCGCAAATGGTGGTGAGCAAGTCGATTGTGACGTCAATGGCCTGGAGGTCAGATCTGGCCTGCGACTTCTCGGGAGAGTCTCCACCAAAAGCTACGTCCATGTCCTGGGGCTTTTCCGAGTCCGAGTTCTTTTGAATAGGCTCGTTAGCATTGTCTGTGGTGCCCAATTGCTTGGAGATGGTTTCAAGGTCTATACTTGTGACAGTCCCAAAGACACTCTTCAAGATGGATGCCGAAACCGCTTCCTTGTCGGTGATCTGGTTCTCCACTTCGTAAATATGGAACTTGATCCCCTCCACATAAACCTTTCCCAAAGCGTTCTTTTCGTGAGCACGCAGCTGCAATGCCTCCGTCAAGAGAGGTAAGGAAAAGTTGGATTGTTCGGCCAATTTCGAGATGAATTCAGCCGAGTCCGATGCAAATTCGTAGATGAAGTCCAACAACGCATTGAACATCTTCATGGATGTTCTGAGCTTTGGAATGTTCCAGTTGATGAGATCCACCACCAATTTGAGAACCGGGTCGATTTTCTCGTAGACGTTGTTGTACAACTCATCTGAGCAGCTGGCAATCAGGACGACCAACGACAACAAGTTTTCTGCGAAGTCGTACAACAAAAGAGCTCTCTTTTTCTCAAGCTTCTTCGGGTCGTTATTCAAGACCTCAAAAGAAGTTTCGATCTTCTGCAACCCACTCTCGATGGAAGCCCAAATGTTCGATCTCCACAAGAATTTAGCAACGTCGTGGCCTTCCTCAATGGCCAAGTTTCTCAACAATCCGAACGATTCCACCACGATCTCGTCATCCGAGTCTGTGAGGGTTTGTTCCATCACCGTTGCCACCAACTTCTCTTTCAAGAGCATTTTTCTCATTCTGGTATCTTCTGCAAGGACCGTGATGGCGCTCAAGGCTACCGATCTGTCGTTTGCGGCCGAGGAGGACAACTTGGCGATGAGAGGTACAATTTTGTTCTGACGAGTGTTTTCATCCTTGGCCTCCTGTTTTCCAGAAACGCCGTTCTTGCGTGCTACCGGGTTGATCCTGGATCTTTGATTTCTTCTTCCTTTCTTAAGTTTTCCCATCTGGAGTTGGAGTTCTGAAAAATAAGCGATGAGATGAAAAGGCATACCAGCTATATGCACGCCTATGGTACACCAAACTGTAAGACCATGCTGAAGAAGAGAGGAATTCGTTGCTTCGAATTAAAGTTTCTATTTACAAACGTCGTTATTACTTCGGTTCAGTTGGGGGAACCACTGCGGTGACCTCTGACACAGGAGGATCGGCAGGAAAAACGTCAGGATGTATTGTTCTTTTCACGGCATTTTTGACGTCTGCCCATGACTGTGGCTGTTCCTCGATTTCTCCAATGTGCACATCGTCTCTGAGGTTTCCGTCCTTCTTCAATTGCTCACTAATGTTAGTACGCCATTTGTAACTAGCAGTCTTCAAACATACACAATTAGTGGTTTCCAGAACTTGAGACCCGTGTACCACCCTAAGGCACCAATGGCCATGATGGTGAGTGCTCTTCCTCCTCTTCCAGACATGCTTGGGAGAAGTAGTTGTAGGTTCTTTAACTCGCATGGTTAGATGCACTACTATTTGATACATGCAAAGACAAGAGTGATAATGATGATTCAAGAGAAAGGTTGGTTGTGGTGTGTAATTTTGCAATGATTAAAGAATAACTATCCAAAGATTTTTTCATGGTTCGAAGTTTTGGAGCCTTGAGGGAACTGTGTCTATTTCTGGTTAAGTGAGCAGGTTCGGCCAATTCACCCATCAAGAGTACAGAAAGGAGAACCGGAGAAAGTAGAACGAGAGAGAGCTCAGAAACAACTGAAATGAAACAAAAATTTTACTTTAGAATCGTCAGCCCTAATATCCGACTTTACCACAAGTTAAAGTGGTCGTGCCCAGCCCAATGACTATAAAAGCATTCTTCTCCCGGCTCCCCAAAGAACTCTTTTCTTCTCTAATCAAAAAGTTTAATGGGAATATTTGCCACGACGAGAAAATGTAAATTGTCAAGTTTTCATCGTTGCCATATATCTAAGATATCCAATTCTCTAGAACAAAACCTCCCAATAGGAAGTTTGATTTCCGAAGGGTCTCTTTAGTGAGGCGATGGATTTTGAATGTCGATATAAATGGGAAACACTTGTAATTCAGTAGACTCGCCTTAGGCGACTTCAAACCCTTTTCCTGCCTTGTCCATAAATGTACATGGCCTGATCATGGACTTATCTCAGAACACTAGAAAATTGATGGCGGGAGAAGATAGCGTAAAGAGTCTGCACTTTGACCTTTCTATTTGAAGTCACGAAGTACCAAATCTCGAGAGTCATTAATCGCTCTCTGTCGTCCCTCTACAAACTCCAAGTCCGCTTCACTTAGTTCATTATATGATCTGATATATTTTAGTTATACACGGAAAAAACCAGCATCGATTCAACAGTATATGAGAGTTTAACGGTACTTGTTGAAACCAATGTCCTGAGCTCTCTCTCTGAAGCATTGACGGCAGATGTCCAAACCGTACTTTCTGATCAAACCAGAGTGGGAAGCACAGACTCTGCACTTTCTAGAACCCTTACCGTAGTGTCTTGGGTGGGAGAACCAAACGTTTTCGTGAGCCATATTGCTGTTAAGTTAGTACAAAGCATGGGTGAGTTTTTCGTGAATAATGAATTGTGTGGAGGGATGGACGCTGGAAAAATTTGGGTATCAGGAAAGATCTAAGGAACGGGAAAGACCTGAAAACGAATTCATGGCGCAGTTATGGTTTCTTCACAAAATTGAAAGGTCTTCAGAGATTCGGCAACATGGACTTCTTCAAAAGGACAACGATTCCGTAGGTTCATTAAGATTAAGGTTGGAGGATTGGTATTCTTTCTGAGGATTCCACATTCACAGTTCACGTCGAATTTCATGGTCAAACATACAATTATAACTTGATGTTGGTGTACGAGAAGGTGAAAAATTCAAAGTCAATTTTGTATAGGACCTGAGAGTATTGCAATCCGGTAGATTGGGAAAATTTTACTGGACGTGCACAGACGAAAAAAGCGCGTGATGCGGGTGGTACTGGTGCGCATTCATCCAGGGCTTGTGCCCTAGGCAGATGAGATGCGATGCCTGAAGATCAATTTGGGAAGCCATCTCGAAATCAAAACCTAAAATCGAAACATGGCTAAAGGTGGCCATTCACATAGAGGAACCACTAAAAAGGACCACAAGCCTTTCAAATCCAAGCATGCTTCCAAAGGACAGTTGAAGAACCAGTACAAGGGAAAGGTTGAAAAAGCCACCCCAGGGTCCAACAAGGGCCTTCGTGTGGTGAGCAAACTCGAGAGAAAGAACTTGAGCAAACAGATGAAAAACAACAAGATTTTGGAGTCCAAATTGACCAGGAAATTGTTCGAAGGAAGTCTGGGTGCTGAGAAGATCATCACCATCATCTCATTGACCAATGACATCAACCCAGCGCACATCTTGGCTCAGTTGGTCAACTCCTTGAAGGAAGAAGATGAAGAGGACGTGGAATTCGCATACCCATTGGTTGCGTCGCTCAAATTGGCCCGGTTCAAATGCAACACCAAGTTCATCTTGCTGGATCACACCAACCTTTTGGCAGTTTTGGATGCGGCCAAAGTCGCTGACTATGTGATTTTCGGGCTCTCCGCAGAACAGGAGGTGTCCAAGGAATACGGAGAACAGATCTTGAGAGCGGTGGTTGCCCAAGGTGTAGCTTCTGTGGTTGGAGTTGTCCCTAACCTTGTTTCCGCATACCCTAAGAAGAATCTCCAGGCTGATGTCAGACAATCGTTGCAGTCTTTTTTCAGTCATTTCTTCCCTAACGAAGACAAGCTTTACGCTTTGGACAGCGAAAGCGAGTGTCTCAACTGCATCCGGACAATTGCTCAGAAATTCCCCAAATCGGTCAATTGGAGAGACGCCAGAGGCTATGTTGTTGCAGACAACACATACTGGCAAGATGTGGACGGAGAATCTGGATATGTTGTTGTGGAAGGAACCGCAAGAGGAGTCGGGTTCAATCCCAACAGATTGGTGCACATAACTGGCCATGGAGATTTCCAGGTGGAACGCATCCAGAAGATTTCCAAGCATAAGAACGACGAGGCTGTAGAGTTTTTCCCTGGCGAGAAGCAAGAGTCGTTGGAGGAGTTGAACCCGGAGGAACTGGACATGGAAGAAGACATGGAAGACCTTGACTACGATGAACATGGAATCAAAATGCAAGGCAAGACCTACTTCGACGACAGCAACGGAGCCGGTCCAAGAAAGTACAAGCCTCCCAAGGGAACGTCCGAGTACCAAAGCAAATGGCTTTTGGATGATGTTTTGGAGGGTGCTTCTGATATCGATGAGAGCGACGACGAGGAGTTGGAGGAATTCGACATGGATGTGGAAAGACCTCAAACGGAATACGAGCCTACCGAGGCCGGCGAGACCGAGATGTTCATGGATTTGTCGCCCGAGGACGAGGAGGAGCAGTTGAAGCAGTTCCGTAACTTGGAACAAGAAGACAGAGAGTTCCCCGATGAAATCGAGTTGTCACCCGGTGAATCCGCCAAGGAGAAATTGAGTGAGTACAGAGGCATCAAGTCGTTGGGAACGTGCAACTGGGACTGGGACGAGCATGACTCTCAGAGACCCAGTGTCTACAGCCGTTTGTTGAAAATCAACAACTTCAAGGCCAGCAAGAACAAGATGTGCAAGGACGCCATCAAGGAAGCCCAAGTGGTCATCGGAAACAGGATCAGGCTCTTCATCCGCGCTCCCCGTTTTGTGTTGGACAATGTGGATGTTGTCAAGTCGCCGTTTGTCATTTACTCATTGCTTGCCCACGAGCACAAGCTTGCCGTGGCCAACTTCTCCTTCAAGACGTGGGAGGACTACGAAAAGCCGGTTCCTTCTGGCGAGCAAATCATCGTCCAGTACGGATTCAGAAGACAGGTGATCACACCCACGTTCAACCAGGCGTCCAACAGCTCCAACAACGTCCACAAATACGAGAGATTTGCCCATTTTGGAGACACATGCATAGCCACTGCCATCGCGCCTCCGGTTTTCTACAACGCTCCTTCGATTTTCTTTAAGCAAACCGAAGGGTCTTTGGAGCTCATTGGCCAGGGCACGTTCTTGAACTGTGACCACAAACGTGTGACGGCAGAAAGAGTGGTGTTGACGGGGCACGCCGTCAAAATCCACAAGAAGCTTGTCACCGTCAGATACATGTTCTTCAACCCCGAAGACATCAACTGGTTCAAGGCCGTTCCGTTGTTCACCAAATCAGGAAGAACTGGTTTCATCAAGGAGAGTTTGGGTACGCACGGTTATTTCAAGTCTACGTTTGACGGAAAGCTCACGGCACAGGATGTGGTTGCCATGGCGCTCCACAAGCGCGTGTGGCCACAAATCTCCCAGCTTTGGACTGAGTAGGTGTATTATAGAATTGCATAGAGGATACTTTGAGAAGATGTAATCTGGCACAAGAAACACAAAAGATGATTAATTACCGTTGTCTTCGCAAAATGATAGATAGAGTGTAGTCTTTTCATTAGAAAAAGAGAAAAGTCGTTGTCCACATGAGATTTGTGAGGAGCCATTTTCGCAGCTATTCAAATTCCCACTGTTGAGAAAGGAACCATTCTTCCGCAGTCAAATCTGAGTTTCGCTTGCATTAATGCAAGGTTTGGTTCGGAAAACACAAATCAAAAATTAATTCAAATTTGTTCAATCAAAAAGCATCAGCATCTTGTGCAATTTTATTTTCGATTCATTCCTAGTGTCTGGTTAGTGGGAATAATCCTGTCCATTCGCACTCCTCATTATTGATTCGAACAGAATATCAAATCGCACTACTACCTCATGAATTTACCCCAAGGTTCAAACCCACAAACTGCGGGGTTCACATGCAACACATGTGGAATCCGCTTTGTCACTGCCGAGTTGCAGAGACAACACATGAAAACTGACTGGCACAGATACAACTTGAAGAGAAGAGTGGCCCTGTTGCCTTCCATCAGTTCGGATGTTTTTGCCGAAAAGGTGTTGGAGCTGCAGAAACTCGACCACGACGAGGACGAAGACGAATACGGGTTCCACGTCAACTCCAGAAAGCACAGAGGAGAGAAACAGCTCACCAAGAAAGACTTGAAACAGCAGGCCAGGTGGGCTGAGCGAGGAAGAAGTGAGACTAGCGGCATGGAGCAAAGATCACACAGCCCGGCTTCTGTGGCATCGACGTTTTCCGAGTTCTCTTTGGGCGATTCGGAGCATCTTTCTGACTTTGACACTGGATCTGAACCCAATTACTCAGACTCGGCAGATGACTTGGACTGGCAGGACACGGACGACGACAGCGAGGTTCTGACGGCCGACGAAACCGACGAAGAGCCCTTGGAAATCTTGCCCAACTATTTCTGTTTCTACTGTGGAAAGAACAATGCCGAGTTGGAGCAAAACGTCAGACACATGTCGCACACGCACGGGCTCTATCTTCCGGAAAGATCGTATCTTGTTGATTTGGATGGGTTGCTCACTTTTGTCAACGAGGTGATTTCCATCGACAATGAGTGTCTCACATGTGGATTCCAGGGGAAGAGCTTGGAGTCCGTTCGCCAGCACATGACTACGAAGGGCCATTGCAAGATTCCGTACGAGTCGCGCGACGAGAAATTGATGTTTTCGGAGTTTTACAATTTCGACGTGGACGAACCCAAATCCTTCACTAGGACCCAATCGAAGAAGGTGTCGTTCCAGGAAGCAGCCACCGAAGACGACTACACCACCATTCACGTGGACAAGGATCTTGACTCCAACCTGGAGTTGACTCTTCCCACAGGCCACAAAGTTGGCCACAGATCCATGGTCAGGTACCACCGACAGAACTTGCAGCCACGTGAGTTGCCGGAAGCGTCCAAGACGGTTGCACTTGTGGACCGCAGATATGCACCTGGTTTGGACTCGGTGCAGGTGACCAAGCAGCAGAGGGAGGTGCAGCGGATCGAGAACAGGGCCAAATCCAGATACGAGAGAAGAACGAAGACCAGGAGGGCTAACCACCAAGAGCATTTCAGAGACGTTCTATTGGGAGTTTTGTAAGAGCAGAGACGTTGTATTCGGAGTTTTGCGAGGAAGGCAGAGACTTCTGTGTTTGTCACGGGGCTTTCTTGTGGAATAGATAATGAGTTCATGCCAGAAGATTCGTAGCAGAAGGGAATTTCATCTGGAAGTTTCTTATACGGAAGAGAATGTGCGAGGAAGTAGCGAAAGAACCCGATTCCGATCGGGAACTTCTTTCTTTCAACTCTATCCGAATGAGCCCAAGATCTTTATGATCTGAGGAAAAACCAAGGTTATTGGTTGCAAGTCTTTCTTATTGGGATTTCCAGGTTGTTGTCTCCAAAGCACCTTCCAAGACTCTTTGGATCTGAACAAACATAACCCGTTTCCGGCAATCTGTTGCAACAACTTTCAGACCGGTAGCTTCAAAACTGGGCAAAATACGCCTGAGGTATTAGTCCGGACAAGAGGGGGTTACAATACCAGGCATGTTGGGGTGAAAGCATGCGGTAATTCAACTGCTCGTACCATCTTCCTCATCCATAATGGATACGTTTTAGGGACAGGAATAACGGTCGGTATGAGAGACCGAAATTGTTTTTTCCAATCAAAAATTGCAGTTTCTCATGAGTCCTTATGATGAAGTTTCGTACTCTAATGTTTTCCTAATTACACAACAACCGTTGTGAAAGAGTTTGATTTTGATTTTTCTACAATTATTTTGATAATCAGGAGGAAGTCTCTGGGTTTAGGACATGCGTCGGCCTTGTTGCTCGGATTGGGCCAAAGTTAAATTTCAGTGGGCAACCGCTCTTATACTAATACCTCAGAGGTATCTCTCCCAGTTCCATCTATACAGCGATGAAAATTGTCTCAATGCATTTGTGGCGAGATTTCAGGCCTGTTCAGATCTTTCCAAGAGGTTCTACAGAGCATTTTCGTGTTCTCTATGAACATTTAGATATGCGAATATATGATATCGTTTTTGCTCAATTGCAAATTCTCTTCTGATGAGCATATCATATTACCTATGATGTAGTGGCTTTTATATTCCTATAGCTCTCCTAATTATACAACGATTGGAAGAAAATAGGATGCCTTGGTCTACCCCAGACCAGAAGGTCACATGACCCAATGAGCACAAGATATCACAGATCCAAATACAGGCGCATGCCTGCACGGAACGTTATCGAATTCTATGCTTTCTATCGATCGCGCCTGCTCTTCCATCTTCAACTCGTACTACTTGCTATAAAGCGCATTACTAATACTGTTTCTGGTTTCGCCTTAGTTCACCGCTACTACTTTCAAAAGACTTAACCCTTTGGTCCCATTCATGCTCGATCTACCTCATGGCCTTTCATACACACTTATATGACATTTTAACGGTGCCCCCCGATGCCCCTCTCGAGGATATCGGCAGGTCCTACAAGAAATTGGCACTAAAGTACCATCCAGACAAAACAAACCACAATCCTGAGTTGACGGAGAAATTTAAAGATGCCACCCGGGCGTACGAGATCCTCAGAGACCCGCGCAAAAGACAGGTCTACGATGCATACGGAGAAGACGGCCTAGACGGCACAGCTGCGGCATCGCAGCCACCGGTTCAACCCACGGGCCAATCTTCCCGAAACGGAAACCAAAACGGACAATTTCCGTTTCCTCAGGCCAACAATTTGTTTGCCCAGTTCTTCAGCGACATGAACTGCGTTTTCTCGGCAGGAACGCCGTTCAACAACTCCTTCGGTTCGTTCGAGTTCAACGTAAACGTGGGAGACAATACTCGTAAACAAGTGGTGCCTGCCCCACCAGACCCTGATGCTTCCAGAGTCACGCAGGGCGCAGCCATCCACCACACATTCAAAGTCACTCTTTCAGACATGTACTACGGAAAAGTCGTGAAGTTCCAGCTCCCCAGAATGACCAAATGCTCCACATGCAACGGGGCAGGATGCTTCAATCCTCGCCTGTGTCGTATCTGCAAGGGAAGCGGGCGCGTGTTGGTCACGATGGCAAACCAGTTCTCGAACTTCCAGGAAGTCAGCCTGTGTGGCCCGTGCCATGGAAGAGGCACGTACTACAGTCGTAAAGATAAGTGTCCAAACTGTGAAAATGGATACTTGGTGGAGAAGAAGATCATCAAGGTCAACGTCTTGCCTGGGTCCAAAGACGGCGACAAATGCATCCTTCGTGGCCAGGCCGATGAAGGCAAGAACATTATTCCGGGCGATGTGATCATACACCTCCAGGCGTTGCCTCACCCGTTCTTGGTGCGGCGCTACAACGACCTATACATGGATCACGACATTGACTTGAAGACTGCCCTTTTGGGCGGAAGCGTGACTATAAAAGACTTTGTGAAGCCCGGTGAAGATCTCAAAATACTCATCAATGCGCACGGCGATGAGAAATTGAACGACTCGGTTGACCCTTCGATAAAGCAGGGTGAAATCGTCGGGACCATCAACCAAGCCACCCCTAAGATCGTTAAGAATTTGGGTATGCCTATAAACGGCTCCATTGAGGACGGTATTTACTACCAGAATTCAAATATGTCGAAGACGTTTACTCGGGGCAACCTATTCATTCGGTTTAACGTGCAGATCCCAAAGCTTGAGGATTTTGCAAGTGAGGAAGACATTGCCACCCTTTTCAAGATCTTGCCCAGCAAGTCTGCGGAGCCGGCCTCCAAATCAGTGCAAGAATTCCATCTCTCGAACTTGCTCAACGAGGTACCTCTTTCCAGAACCTCCAGCCACAGCTCTCCTGTGAAGAGGAGGACCAATGACCTGCCTCTGAACGAATACGATTACGACAACATCGACATCGACAGCAATGACGAGAAGGAGGAGGTGGAAGACGAGGCCTTCTACGCGGGCGAATGGTCCAAAGAGAATCCCAAGAAACGCAAGAACAACGGCGGACAAGCTTTCGACGATAATTCAGGCTTCACCAAAGTTCCCTGCTAACACACGTTCAAATATTCAATAGCACTAACGGCCTCACTGAACGAGACGACGAATGGTGCCTTGTTGTAGTGCCTGTATTTTTTTTCAACGATCATTGTATACTTAGGAAAACTATCAAATAGAGAAACCAAACTGTACATCATAAGGAATAACAGGCGTGCCCATGGATAGCTTGTGAGGTTAAACCCAAAGATGAGTGCATGTCGTTGTTGGTCCTGCACAATTGTCGCTATCAACGGGTCTTGATTCAAATCAATTGTTTTCCCCCCCACACAGCACCGCTATTTCTGCCACGCCATGAGTGATTCTAGTGTTTTGGATCCGGCCATCGTCAAGGATTTGCTGAATCACATCTACGAAAAAAGAAAAGCCACCGCGTTCCAGATAGAAGGGTTCACCAAATCAGCCTTGGCTCGAGAGGACTCGCCCACCATCTACAAGATCATTGCCGAGTTGACTGAATTGGCCAATGGGGGATCCACTTCTGCCAAAATGGGATCAATCACCGCTTTGGGCAGTGTTTCCGTGGCACTAGGCTCGTTTGCCATAGCATATTTCTTAGACGACATTGTTCGCCCTATTTTTGCAACTTTCAGGGACACAGACGCCAGGGTCCGGTACTATGCGTGTGAGTCGTTGTACAACATAGCCAAGATTGCCCGAGGCGAGATTTTGTTGTACTTCAACGAGATCTTCGACATCTTGTGCATTTTGGTGACAGATACAGAATCCTCGGTCAAGAACGCTGCGGACATCTTGGACCGTCTCATCAAGGACATTGTGAGTGCAAAATCGACCAGTTACGTTTCCATTTTGCATCACCAGGCCACAGAAGAAAACGAAATAGTTTCGAATGTGGTGGCTGCGGACGGAGTGAGCATTCAAGTGAACCAGATCCAGGACTCGCTGAAAGCTTTCCTGTTGCCCAGATTTATTCCAACATTGTTGGAGAGGATGTACACTGTGGATCCGTTTGCCAAGAAGTTCCTTTTGAGTTGGCTCGAGCTTTTTGACGACATTCCATCGTTGGAATTGATCACTTTCTTGCCGAATTTCTTGGAGCCTCTTCTAAGGTTCTTGATGAAAAATTGTCCGTCCGATGTCCGTATTGAAGCCCAGAACTTGTTGAACATCTTTTTGAAAGAAATCAAGTCGATCTATAAGGTCAAGTATGAGGTGAAGAAAGAACAATTGGTGAAGGAGAAATTGAAGCGAAAAGAACTGAAATCTGCTCCTCCACCTTCCGAGGAACCTGACAATTTGGTCGAAGGTATCAAAGATTTGTCTACCAAGCCAGATGCCGATGATGATAACTTTTCGATAAAATCGAGTAGTACAACCATCATACGCAAACCAGATGTGGAACCTTCCGAGCCAGATGAAACCGTTGAACACGACGACGACGACGACGACGTTGGTGCAGTCTTCATAAATGGCCAAGACATTTTCATTGACTACCCAAGAATTATTGATATTTTGCTCTCATTCTTGCGTACCAGCGTACCTAAAGGAAGCAGCGACATCAAATTCAATGATTTGACAGGTGAGAGCCACGAGATTTACTTGGAAATCCAAGCCACGGTTCTCAAATGGTTGCAGGAAATTGTCTCTATCAACCCCACCAGCTTCTCCAAGTTTCTTCCGGATTGCGTGTCTATCAACATGCAAAATGTTGCCCTCACTGACGATAACAACGACATCGATTTGAGAAACCAATTCCTCAACTTCAACTTAGCTTTGCAATCGTACTTGATTCGGTTGAATGGCAGTGCCAAAGAAGAAGGTGCAGAAGAAGGTCAAGTGCATCCAGACTCGGACGAAATCAGTGATAGCACTATCCAGGGCTTGAATAAGGAAGTTTACGACGAGTTCTTGGAACTCTATTTGAACAAATCTTTACAGGTTGTCACAGACGAATGTTTGCTGACCATCAATGAACTCGCCAGGTTAACCCTGTTGGACTGGCTTATGTTTTTGTACTCCATCTACCCTTCCAGTTTCTTCACCGAAGACAATGGCCCCTCGAGTCCCGAAAGATACACATTTGACTTAACATCTTTGTTGAGATCCTCGGCAGATGCCAGTCACGAGGTAATTTCCAAGGTCTTGCAGCTTGCATCTCAAATCTCAGAAGAGAACCAAGACTTTTTCAAAGATTTCATGATCAAGTTGATCTCTTTTTTTGAGACAGACGGAGGAGAGTCGACCAAACCATCCAGCATTATGAATGGTGGGGGAAATTCCAATGGGGTAGTTCAGCCGACCTTGTCTAGAAGCAAGGTTGAGTTCATCATAAGACGGTTGTGTGTCTCCATCAGCTCAGAAAAGATATTCAAAACCTTGTCCGAAGTTTTGGTGACTTTTGAGAAGTCAAACTTGGAATTCATCAGCAACATCATTGTCACTTTGAACAACATTCTCTTGACAACGCAGGAATTACTGGGACTCCGCAAGAAGCTCAAAAATCTTGATTTCTTCAAGACTGAGGACTGGCTCCTCTTTTCGACTTTGTTCCAGAGCTGGAGCCACAACGCACCAAGTGCCTTGTCGTTGTGCTTGTTGACTTCCAATTACGAGTTGGCATTCTTGATCATCAAGAACTTGGCCGAACTGGAGGTGTCTTTCCAGCTTCTAACTCAACTTGACATTCTAGTGCAGTTGCTCGAGTCTCCTATTTTCTTGAAATTAAGACTCCAACTCTTGGAGCCCGAGAAGTATCCATATCTTTTCAAAACTTTGTACGGAATTCTCATGATCATGCCCCAATCGTCCACCTACACGACGTTGAAGAACCGGTTGTCATCTTTGACATTTGTCAATCAATTTGGACCGGCATTGGCTGCACCGGCCGTTTGCACTCCCGGCTCGGCCAGTTCTACGACATCCACGCTATTTTCCACCAAGAAGAAAAGAACGCAAGAATTGGCCGACAAGTTCGTCAAGGTGAACGAAATGCATGAGACCTTCAGCAGTGATAGGCGACAAAAGGAAACTCTAGCTGGAGAGGGAACGAGGATGAACGCTAAGAAGAATACCACGGTCGCAAGTCCCGAATCCAGACCACTGATGAAAGACTACTTTTCTCAAGTGCAACAAGGTGAGCTGTCACAACTCTCTGCTGCTAGATTTGCCCCGAGAAGATAAAATAAAATATTAGTATTAACATAGAACATATTATGGGTAAGTGACCTGCACGTAATCCGTCATTTAGCGAATGTTGAAGATATCTTACACTTTAGCAACTGCAGTTTACGGTGGGTGCAAAAAGTGCCCAATGGCCTCTCTCAAGGACACATCTCTAGATGATGCATCGCAAGCTCTCCAGATAGCATATAACGAGCCAGATTCACAAGAAGTGGCCGCAATTCTCAACTTGGCCCAGGATGAGCTAAAGTCCAAAGATTCCAAGTACAAACGCTGGAGTCCTCGAATGGACCAGGTTCTCGTCAGGTTGCTTTCCGACGTCATCCACAGTTTTCCAAAAGATGGCGAGCCTGAAATGAGCCGAAAAGCATGGGCATATGTTTGCGGACAGCTACGAACCATTAATCCTCAAACTGTCTACTCCACCTACACAAAGTACTCGTGCCAGCAACATCTATTAAATGTCATTCACCATCGGTATAAGGTGTGGTATGCCCTTTTGATGCACCAAAGGACGGTTCCGCCGGTGGACTATTCCTATAGATGGAACCCAGACCTTGGAAGGTTTCAGACATACGACGTCAACAGCTCCATAATCATCCTGGACGAGCATCAGATCAAATCTGTTCTTTATAGCAATGCGATCTCCTTACCAGCTCTTGCGAATGTGAATCGTGGAGCATTGATTCTCAATGACTTTTTTTTCACCGACAACTTGAGGTACATTTCTCTCTACCACAACGAAGTTCTCGGGATGGTCATGAAGTTGGATCCGGCGTTTGGTGCCGATTTTGAACATGTTTATGAGGATATTCCGAAATTTGACTACGAAGAGGCGCAAAATGAGTACTTCAAGCCACTCAAGATCTCCAAACCCATCAAACTGTTTCCCTCAAATCACATGGTCCTCAAGTCCAAGAAGAGATCTTTTGCCATGGCGAACGAGTCCGAGTCTCTGGCCACAGCCAACGAAATATTCACTCCAGATTCAGTGCTTGGAGAAGAGAGTGTGGATCCTTTGCTCAAACGGAGCCAACAGTTCGAAGGTTCTTATGACACAGCATTGGAGTCAGCATCCATCGCTGCCATAGCCTCGCCGCTGGTCATTTCTGAGAAAAGCGCACCAATCTACTTGAAAGATCGACACTGGTTCAATAAGCTTATCAATTTGCAAAGAAGCTCGCTCATAAGTTCTGAGGAAGTATTGATTGTTTGCGAGGGAGTTCGGGATGGAAAGATTCCTTTGTTTGCGTTGAACGTCTTGGACACCTCATACTTTCCAGATCGGGAAAGCGAATTTGCTGCTGAAGCTATTGATGACCATGAAATGGCCAAAAGGATACGCCAATTCATGATTCCAATGACCTTCTCCAGTTGAACTTCTGTTTCTGTATCATTATGCAATTCTAACTCATTATTGATAGGTTGCTATCGTGTCTCTTGAGCACACTGTCAGGCCCTGTGCCTGGAACATAGGACCTTCTGATGTTGAGAGAATGCACGGAGCTGAATCCTGCCTCAGATATCAAGGGTCCTGAAACTGTGGTTTCCGTGTAGCCTTCATGAAAGGAACCACAGCGAGCCACAAAATCTTCTTGCTGTTCAGTCACGCCGTGCTCCACTCTTTTGGGAGTCAAGGAGTAGCTTATTCCAAGCAAGTTCTTGTCGTGCTCGCGAGCTTTCTCAATAGAAATGACAACACTTTCCAAAGATATATGCTCCCTCGATTTGAAGTCGGCAGGCATAGATGCGTTGTCAGTGCGAGCGTTCGAGCTTGGACTCACGGGGAACAAAAGTGTGGTTGGGGTTTGGTTTTCTGGTGTCAATTCCGGGGGGAATAGTTTCAGCTCCGACTCCTTAGATAAGTCTAGGAAGGAAGGTCTGCCAGCAGGACGTGCGAATGAAAGTTCTGGCACAGGCTCGGGGGACTCGGCAGACCCAGACATAGTCCCGTTCCTCAAGTATTCAGAAACCCTGTTGGTAAGATCATCCAAACTGTGGAGAATAGAAGTGTCATCAGTGGAATGAGAAGCACGTTTGTTCTTTGTCATTGAAGAGGTGGTTCCTTCAGACTGGTGGTCCCTCTCGCCGCTCTTTGATTCACCCGAGGAGTCCAAACTTCGCTTGGGCGTGGCGAAGTACCTGATTTCCCCCTTAGAAGAACCGAGACTTGAGGAATCAGTAGTGGTGGACAAGGTTTCATTCGAACGGTTCATAGGTTGCATCGAATACAAGTTGATATTGGAGAGGTTCTTCTCCTTCTCCTTCTCCTTGTTCTTCTCGGTAGCGAAGTAGACCTTGTTGAAGTCATTAACATACATTTCAGAAGGTGAAGCTAATGGGTGTGTCCTTGGAGAAGAGCTTCCTCTCTTCAGAGATGGGGACGACGGCGTTTTCTTCAATGATGAGGAACGTCTTGTGGATGTGTCCCTCTTAAGTGATGGCTCACGTTTGAAAGAAGTATTTCTCTTTATTGAAGGTGAACGCTTTCCAGATGAACGTCTTGCATCTGGAGATCTTCTTGCATCTGGAGATCTTCTGGCAGACGTTGGGTTGCTTTGAGAGTAGACCGAAGAAGACGATCCGGCCCTCAATGGAGAGTGGCCAATGGAAAATGTTCTTGCGGCACCCGCTGCGAAATGGCGAGTGGGTTGCATGACTGGAGTGGTGAGTACTCTCTTTGGTTCAGTAGCACGGGGATTTCCTTCTAACGACGGGTTGTAAAGACCCAGATCGAAGATATGTGAAGAAAAACTGATTTGTGGAGATGGGAGAAGCTCCGATAGTAACGATGCATTGTGTTGCATGATTTCATCTGTGTCCAAGGAGTTGATGTCACTGTCCGAACGATTCTCGGGCTCAGGTTTTGGTTGTCTGAAGTCGTAGTTCTTTCTTATTTCCTTTTGTGTCCAAGGATTGGAAGATGATTGCTTACTCAGATTGCTACCACTGTCGTGCCCCAGAGCAAGGGGAGGCTGATATCCAGCCTGTTTGAGTCTGAAACCAATCTTAGCTGCCACTGTTCTCCGCATCAAAACCTCAAAGAGGAGCTTGACATCGATCAGAGACCTTTCTTCTGGTGTAATAATATCTGCTTCAAAAGGACGAACTTCTCGAAGACTTGGAGGAATTGTGTACTTGCCTGCAAATACTTCTTCTCTGTACTTGTTGTACACTGTGTCCAAGAAAGCTTTACGCTTTATTTCCGGAGTTTCCTGAGTGTCCTGTGGTGGCATAAGAAAAGATTCCGCTGATCCTGGAGAGTCGTCAAGCTGTGGGATCATGGTACCAAGGAAAGGTAGAGAACGCACAGGCTTTTTCTCCAGAAGAATGGAAAATTTGTTGTCCCTCGAAATGGCAAATCTGGTGGGGTATGAATGAAGCTTTGGGTTCACTTTTACCAAACTTCCAAATTCGTAGGTGTTCATAGTGCGAGGTAGGAGTTCCCTCATCACTCCAGCAACATTATTAAAGAGGTAGAATTCATCCATCTCTCTTTGAGAAGTGAATTTAAGACCCTTGGGAGAAACTGGAGTGTACTTGAAGGATGTCTTTCTCTTGATGGGGAAGAGGAATGAGAGTCTTGATTTCTCGGGGCTGGCCTTTTTTGAATTGGAGTCAACGGGAAATGCAGATGGTTTCAGTCCCAAAGAGCGTAGATTGTCTCTTTTGATCATTTTGTTTCTGCTCCGGATGGTGTTCCTGTGTCGTAAAGAGGCCAGTTGGGACACAATGGACCCAGTTCGCCTTAGGTTTTTGTTGTCTATAACTGTGATGATTGGAGCATTGCTTGGGCTCAGTTCCTTCTTCGGAGTGTTTCCAGCTAGAATGTCTTCTTCGATTCTGATGTAGCTTGGGCTTTTGCACAAATCGGTCTTGGCTGGCGATCCTGCTGGATTTCTCTTGTTTGTGTCGTAGAGCGCATTGAATGGGTTGGTGAAGTTTCTTTTCACGCCTTGCTGTGAGGTCTTTTCTGGACTGGTGGATTTTCTTGTCTGAAAGGGGACATCTCTTGGATGCAAAGAACTGGAATCATACGACTGGAGTCCGCTGAACTGGTCGGACCACAGAGTTGTACTGATGAGCACCAGCATGACGAAATGAAATTATCAAAGCTGAAAAGCTTGTGAAAGAAAAAAGCGAACGTGTGTTGGATTACTTAGCTGATGGGCTGCCTGATTTCACGAAGGAAGATCAGCTGGCTGGCTGCGAAATCTGCAATAGGAAATGTTTGTTGTGGTGTACGGGTTTAACAATTAAGCCGCACCTCAAAACGAAATATTAGTAGTATATGCAAGATGGATATTCTTTATACGATCAAATTTTAGACGAGGTATCAGTTAGTTTGAAAAAAAGGGAAAAAGATGCGTGTTGGAGTCACAAAAAGATTGCGCAAGCCCGGAATCGAACCAGGGGCCCAACGATGGCAACGTTGGATTTTACCACTAAACCACTTGCGCAGCTCCGCGACGGGGAATTGAACCCCGGTCTACCGCGCGACAAGCGGTAATTCTAGCCACTAAACTATCACGGATTTCTCTGTTTGTTTGGTGGGGTGCGTTAATCAGGTCATTGAAAATAAACTCGATTTATTCCAAAAAACGTATTTCACTGCACTTATGAGAGCTATTGAGAAGTAATAATCCGTAAAACTTCATTATTCTCCTAAAAAGATTCCTTTTGAGGAGATGGAAAAATTGTGCATCTCCTAGTCTTTAATGTGCGCCGCTAGTCGGGGAAGTGGATGCATTGAAGGTGTCTTTTTTTCTCTATTAAGCTTTGAAAGCTGAAAATTCTCTGTGTGGATTTTAGATGTTAACAAAACATTTGATTATTTTGTCAATTCTCCCAAAAAACTGCAATTTCAGATAATATCCACAAAGCCAAGCTCAAATGACACCTTCTCAAACCACTTATACATTAAACAAGAACTCGTTGAAAAAAAATAAAGAACCCATTTATCCTAACTCTTTCTTTTTTGTCCAATTCTTTGCTCTAGAATGGGCCCTCTTCTGAATGGGTGCAAAAGTTCGCGACTCCATAATCAATCGAAAATCTCAACTACTAAGAGTCACTCTAGCCATGGCTGCTCGTCGCATATTTACAAGATTTCTATCTCATTCTCGTCCTCTCAATTACAGAGTTGCCATCGTTGGCACCGGACCGGCTGGTTTTTACACGGCCCACCATTTGCTCCACAAATCCAATGCCATCCCAATCGAAATCGACTTCTTTGACAGACTCCCGGCACCTTACGGACTCAGCAGATATGGAGTTGCTCCAGACCATCCAGAAGTGAAGAACTGCGAAGAATACATGAACAATATCATGGCAAACTTCAGCGAAAAGGTTCGTTTTTTTGGTAACGTTACCATCGGTTCCGACATTTCCTTGCGCCAATTGCGGGACCACTACCACTCTATCGTGTTGTCTTACGGGTGTACGAGCTCAGACAACAAATTAGACATTCCTGGATCCACCTTGCCGGGAGTTATTTCAGCAAGACAGTTTGTCAATTGGTACAACAGTCACCCGGACAGTTTGAGCAATTCGGCGCACATTCCTCCGCCCCTTGACCAGATCGAGGACGTCACAATTATCGGAAATGGTAACGTTGCCATCGACGTGGCACGTGTGCTTTTGGCAGACCCTCAGCTGCATTGGGCACCGACTGACATATCCTTAAAGGCAGTGGAGCTACTTAGCAAGAGTACGGTGAAGAGGGTGAACATAGTGGCCAGAAGAGGGCTCTTGGAAGCTGCTTTTACAAACAAGGAAATCAGAGAACTCATTGAGCTCTCAAAGCATCTGAAGGTCCAATTTGTGCCTGTTTCCCAAGAGATCATTGACGAGATCAAGCCGAATGCAAAGCTGCTTGGAAGGGTCGACAAGAGAAAGTTTTCGATCTTGGAGAAGGCGTCCACCACCGCAGAAGAGCCAAAGAAAGGTTACAAGCAATGGGCACTCGAGTTCCTCAAGAGTCCTGTGGCTTTCCAGGCGCATGCGGAAGATCCCAATTTGCTTATTGCTACGGTGTTTGCCGAGAACCAGTTGGTTGCGGATTCGCTTACTAAAAAAGTCAGCATCAAAACTACTGAAGGAACGACAACTCTTAAGAACGAACTTGTGATTTTGTCCATTGGATATAAAGGGTCCGCCTTGGAAGGATTCGAAGAAGTCGGATTGGCTTTTGATCCACGCAAGAACAGCTTGGTCAACAATGGTGGCCGTTTGCTCAAAAGCCAAGACTCTTCAGCCGACAACCACAACTTTGCTTACAACCATGGCTGGTATGCTTCTGGCTGGATCAAGCACGGGCCTCAAGGTGTGATCGCCTCCACAATGATGGAGTCCTTCGATACTGCCGACAAGGTTTTGGAAGATCTCCAGAATGGAGTATTTAACGAGGCACCCGAGGAAGACGTTACTAAGATTTTACCCAAATCTACCGTGGACTGGCAAGGCTGGACCAAATTGAACGACTTTGAGCTCAAGCAAGGCGAAGAGCTCAACAAGACAAGAAACAAGGTACAAAACATCCAGGAAATGGTGGACATTGCGACGCTGTGAGTTTATGGTTGACACCCGGTGATCTTAAAGAAATATTCAGTATGATCAGCTCGACTGAATCCGGTGGGCAACATTGCCAGATACTCAAGGTCTTCAGACTCCTCGATATAGTCAGTTCCCCTTCTCTCGACTGTCTTTGGGGTTTGCGGAGCACCTGCTTTGCTCAAGAAGTACTCATATCCCGAGTGCTTATAAAGCGAGGAAGGCGGAAGCAAAGGAATGATGTCATGTCTGTGAACCATTCGAATGAATCCGGTGCAAAGAGTGTCGAACGAATGTTCTTCCTCTATATGTTCTTGTACTTCGTCAGTGTCGAAGAGATCATCCACAAAGTTTTTGAAGTTCTCGTTTCCAACTTTGGGGCCTGCTAAAGTCACAACCAATGTTTCGTGTCCCAAGAGACGGAGCTCAACTCCTGTCACGATAGCAAGAGCAGCCCCCAAAGAGTGACCAGTCACCACTATACGATAGTCCGAGTGCATCTCCTTCCACTTCACCACCTCTTTAACTATCTGCTCTCCATTCGTCTTGATGAAATTGTGGAAGCCTTTGTGCATTTTGCAGTCTTTGCACTTGGACGATTTGACGTGGAACTTTTCCCAGCCGACTACCAAGGGCTGGTAATTAACAGGGAGGGCATTCAAGTTGTTCATCCAATCCTGTACTGAAGCTGTTCCTCTGAACACCAAGTAGATGGATTTTGTGGCTGGGTCCACTGCTATGAACCCTGAGCCCACCATGAACCAATTGTTGAAATTGAAAGTTTTTGCCACTTTCATATCAGAAATGCTTTCATCTGTGCATGAATTGGCTGGGCATTTTTCACCTTGCTCCCCCAATGGACCTTTGCCCAAACCTTTCTTTAAGCAGTATGCAACAGAAGAGAGGTGAGCATATTTTTGGAGCTCATTGAAATCACCATTTTTGTTTCCCAAAGCCTCCGACTTGCCAGTAGTCGGTAGGGTGCCAGCCAAGGAGCTGAACAACAGCATGGCTAGAGTGGCATGAGAGAAGAAGCGCATGTTGAAGAGAGAGAATAGGAATGTGAGAGACTAATATAGAGTACACAGAGTTGAAACGGGAAGGAACACCTGCGTATTCAACTTGAAGCGGAGCATAATATAATGTTCATCATCCCGTTTGATCAATCATATCCAGGATGACTCCTCATACTTTGTTGGTGTTGCATTGTTCTTCGTATTATGTACATGCTGGATATTTACAGTGCTAGTCTTTCTTTTTCAAGTCTTCGCCAAACGGCTGGTCCTCTCTTGCCTTGTCCAACATAGGCTTGATCTTGTGAGTGGCCAACGCCGTGTTGACACAGGTGATGTAGTTGTCCCACAAGGCTGTGCACTCGTTTTCGAGCGACTTTCCTTGCAAGAATTTTTCAGTGTACCATTTGTTGAAGCAGTCGTCATACTGGGTCTTTGCATCTGTACATTCTGGAGCAAATGATACCGACATGATGTTGCCCATGCTTGAAGAAGAAAAGGTGGATTAGATGTCGCGCATCTGGAGGTCTGGGTGCGACATGCTCTGCTGGAGCAGAATGGTACGAAATTTTATGAAGATTTATTTCATGGAAGGAGCAGCTTGGATTGGATTGGAATAGATTGGAATAGATTGATTGGATTTGATTGGGTGGATTGGTGTTGGAATATGCTCTGGAAACATACACGATAAGATGATGCACTCAGGAACATGATGTCATTTGAAGATATCGAATTTCTTAACTCTGGGTTCTCTTTTGATTCAGTAGATTATTGTATATGACGAGAAAAGTGGGTGGTCAGTGAATGTGGTGGTGTGGACAGCAAGTGCCAGCGTACAATCAAGCAAAGAAAACTCAAAAATACCGAAAAAACACCACCATACTTGAAATCTCCAATCATCCAGAAAACTCTCCAACTATCCAGAAAGCGCAATACAGCAAGGAGAAGCCTGTTTCGTTTCCCACATCTCATCAGACATTTGCACCCACTCCCTCCACAAAAACGCGACTTCTTTATTACCAAAACAATAACCAACCACACTACACCATGGCCACCAGACGGAAATCTACCGTCAGCGTGAACAGAAATACTCGCACAGAACGCCCCCATGAAGAATCTGCTGCGTTGGAGCTCGAGCGGTTGGAACAGGAAACCACCCTCGTTCTCCAGGAAATCGACCTGAATCTCTCCCAGGCGAACGCCATAATCAACGACAAGATCTTTCCGATTTTGAAGAAATACGCCTCAGCCACCGGCCAGGTCTGGACCAATGTCGGGTTCTGGAAGCATTTCTTGGAGGAAGCTGCCGATGTGGAAATCTCCACGTTTGAAGAGAAAATCATGCCCGAACGGACCATTCCGGAGAAGTCACCCAATGCGCTGGAACAGGAAATTCAGCCTGAAATAGAAACGAGTCCCGAACCACAAATAGAAGCGTCGACGCCCCAACTACGCTCTCGTGGACTGCTTGCTTCTCCTCAGATTGTGACAATGAGAAAATCGGCCACGGGGTACCTGAAAGTGGCCGTGTCGCCGAAAAAACGTACACCTAGACGAGAAGACGCCAGGCGACTGTCCTTGCTTCAGAACTTTCTCAACTCGCTGCCAACTCTCCCCGAACCACCAGTTCTTCTAAGTGAAATCGGAAGAATGGCCACTTCAAGCAGCTCTGTAGTGAGACCTACTGTGTTGAGCAGCGACAGAGACTTGCGTCTTCTGCCCGTTCCCGTGACTCTCACGCCAAGACAAGACGGAATGCAGAGGTTTCCTCGAACACCCAACTTCAGCTCTTCTGCCTCAAAACCACGGGGCAGAAATTCGGCCACGCACACACCCTTGGGTCTCCGGCTCCAGTTCAACGAAGGCTCCGACCCTCCGGCTCCGACGGCCACCGCGGCTGCGAGTGACGACAGCGAAGAAGTTCCAGTTCCTGCCCTACAGACAATTCAGGTCACGGGACTCAAACGTGGCGGCAGCAGTAACACCGCGTCGCCTAAGAAACGCAGAACGCTTCCGGACGACCCTGAGAATGTTTTCCTTGACGTTAACAACAATTTGAACAACAACAGCACCAGCCGAAACAACTCCACTGTGTACCATACTATAGTGCACGATGCCGAGGAAAGATCACGGTCGATTTCGCATATTCTCGATGAAGTTCTTTCTGCGGATGCTGGCGCCGGAGCTGCTTCTACTGGTGCTCCTACTGGAACTACTGGCTCCACCGAACCTGCACAGGACACAAATGAATTCCCCGCTGTTCCAGGAAGAGACAACACGCACAATCTCTCGCATTCCATAGACACCACAGTCAACAGCTCTGACCTCGGATCGTTTCTCGGAGAACGTTGGAAAGCACTTTCGAAAACCCTCCGAAAGTAACCTGCGCACAGCCATCGTGCATACAACGTGCAGTCCGGTCAAAATGAATTGATACATACGCCCATTGCAAGTTGTGCTAGTGGCCCTCTTAATGCTTTCTGACAAAGCCAGGAACAGTTCACCAAATCCGAAGGCGGAAGCTATAAACAAGGTCCGCAAACCAAAGAATTCAAGCGATGACACCCGCATATCCAGACTCATCACCGCATGCACCCGGTGCCGACAGAAGAAGGTTAAATGTGATCGCAAGTTCCCCATGTGCACCAATTGTGACAAATCAGGGGCAGAGTGTGCCTGCTTGGACCCTGCGACGGGGGAACAAGTGAGCAGATTCAGAATCCACGACTTGGAGACGCGACTCCAACAAGTCACGGATGAGCTCAATGCGTTGAAGAGAGACAAGCCGAAACAGCCAATGTTCGCACGGACTAACAACGAGTTCCGATTTGGCAAGGTTATTCTCATGAAGGACAACGAGATTGGAGAGACATTCCGCAGTGATGGCACAGAAATCGAGATCCCTGCTCGTTCGTTTGTGGAGGTGTGTCTCCAGTCGTACTTCACTCTGTCAAATGTCCAAATTCCCATCTTGCATAGAGATTACTACCTTTTCAACTATTTCAAGCCATTGTATGGACATATTGGGAGGGATTTGTGGCTGAAGATTCTTGGGAGCAACTTTGCAGCCCCGAATTTCGGCGAGACCGAGGAAGAAGCGAACCCCGATGCTTTCCACAAGGGTCGGTGCTTGTTCTTCCTCTATATCATCATTGCGATTCTGACATCTCAGCATCAGCAAAAGTACCCATTAATGATCTCGAACCATTACAAAAAGCAGGCATTTAGGTATGTTGATTGCGTGTGGAAATCTGTGGAGCGACCTGGAGGAGATGAGTTGAGCAAGCTTGAAATGCTACAATCGCTATTGTTGCTAACACAATATTCTTTGATGAGACCTTGTACTCCAGGAGCTTGGTACTTGGTGGGAACTTGTGTGAAACTATGTCAGGATTTGGGATTGCACCATGAGCCGATGTACCTTCACAGCGATGACTACTACATTGTGGATATGAGGAGACGTTTGTTCTGGTGCTGTTACTCCCTTGACAGACAGATTTCCATTTATTTCGGCCGTCCTTTTGGAATTGACAGCCGTCAAATCGACTGTCCTCTCCTATCCACGAGAGATGACCTGTTTCTAAAACATAGTCCCACTCAAGACTATGACGTGAGCAAGTGGCTCTGTGAAGAACCACACAGCAAACTTGTGTCCATTCATTTTATCAATCTTCGAGTCCTTCAAGGCGAAATACTTGACTTTATAAACGATACTGCCCATCGTGTACCGAGCCAGCGGTTTCAGAAATTTGATGACCCTTTATTCCAAGCAAAAATCCATAGACATGATCAGTGGAAGAGGCAGAAGCACGCTGATCTCTTGCAATGGTTCGATGAGGTTCCTTCGAAGAGCGATGTTTATCGTCTGTTCAACGAGATGATTTTCAAGCTAAATTTGAATCAAACATTGATTTCATTGTACGGATTCAGCGCCATCACACCAGTTGTTAATCAACTACAGCATCATCGAATCCTCTTTGACGCGGGGCGTGAGATCATCAGGACCTACGTGAAGTTGGTTGCAATGAAGATGATGAACTTCTCTTGGGTGGCCATTAACAACTTATTTACAGGTGCAACAGTTTACTTATCGCTGATCCTGCTGGCTAAAGAGATTAGAGAGAAGATTTTGCTTTCAGAACTCAAACTGGACTGTGCCGGCGCTGTACTGGTGTTCGATGAATTGTGCAAAATTTGCTACGAGCCAGCCAAGGACTACACTGAGAAATTCAAAGTCCACAGTGCCGCTGTGATTGAAACATGCGAAAAGGAAATAATCAGAGGCAATAATTATGCGCCCCAGAGCATGCGCAAGGCTGTATCCGAACGCAGCACCTTCTCCAGTATGGGGAGCAGCGTTGCCCCCGCAACACTAGTTGCTCCAGTTCCTCAAAGGAGTTCTAGTATGCAACAAAATCATCCAGATGAGGGAGAAGGATTCAACGAGTTCATGGGATCTGACCACGATGTCTTCCTTAATAACATGATGGGAAGTATCAATGCAACCTACCAAGGTCTAGATCCAAGTGATTTCGGTTTGATTGACATTCATGAGAACCCCTCATTGGATCCAGAGTTCCACTCATAGAAAGGACCATACGCATGTAGCTTCGAGGTTAGGCTTGTCATGCTGACAAACCAATTTACGAACAAGGGTTTATCTGGAAGACACAGCACAAGACGTTTACAACACGCTGTTAATTAACATGTTTGCAGGTAATTCAACGCATCTGCATTGGCTAATTCTGTAGATAAGCAAGTGGGAGGTATTGATGTTCTTTGTAATATGCTTCTAATGACAAGTCATGACAAATACAAAGCATGTGATTGGCCCACAACACAGAATGAACCCGTACACCATGACCAAGCATTACTCGCGTGACATTGGTTGCAAACTCAAAACTATAAAAGGCACGTTTATCTCCCACTAATAACAATAATAAACAAATTTAAAGTACCTATTATAATGCCTTGCTCTGCTTCTGTCTGTGTCTGTGCTAAGAAGTCCACCTGTTCTTGCGGTAAGAATGCTGCCATGCATTGCGACTGTCTGAAGGCTCCAGTTGAGAATGCCGAACCTCCAAAGGGTTCTTCTTGTGCTTGTGGAAAGAGAATGAAGGGAATGTGCACGTGTGGTATCAGCAGCGACTCTTGTGCTACTAGAGACGGAGAGACCGACTTCACGGACATGTAAATCTTTCATTGGGTATAGCTATTTAGGGGGTAATAAAATTTAAAGAATCTTTGTTGTGGTGCCTTATCTAATCCCAGATCTTGAGATAAGTCATTGATTCATGTAGGTATGCGGCTCGTTGCTTTCCCAAATAGGAAGGGCAGTTTGGGCGAGGAATCTTCTTGAAAACTCCTTTCTTAAGCAGATTCCACTTGGCCGGGTCAGAGCTCGGAATGGCAAATTTATTTTGCAACCAATTGATGAACACATTCGTGCCGGTTCCACCCGGTACAGATCACGTGATTCCCCACATTTTCGAAAGATTCAACGTTTTTCACCTCGACCACAATGGCAAGATTATCTGGTCTACAACGAGAGGTGCTCAAGCTCTACAGAGTCTGCATACGATCTGTTAGGACTAAACCAGCCGCAAATCAGGAACATTGGCGTCTTTATGTCCGGGAAGAGTTTGGAAAACACCGCCATCTTCCAAAGAAATCATTTTCTGTCATAGAACATCTACTCCGGGTTGGCCACAGGCGCTACGAAATGTATCTGAATCCCAATATTAAAGACATCAATTGATTAAATCGAAGGGAACGTTTGGCTATAGTCCTTCTCTTGATTCGTCAGCTAACCTTCATAGCTGGCGAAGATGGTGGAAAAGTTGCTGAAAAGCAATTCTGTGGCCTCATTTCTGGGGCCCATATCGATCATCTCCTTCTCACCAGTGGCATCACGAGCAATGGTTGGCGCAAACACCACAGACAAGTTCTTGAAGTTCATTCTGTTGACTCCGCTATTTTGGTTCACAAGGTCCATGTGCTTACCAAGTAAGTACAACGCTTGCTTGTTGGCAGGAGGAACCTTGTTGAGCACCCGAGTCACCATATCGAGGCACCGGTCACTTGTATCCGTCTTGCTCTGGCCAACACGAACAAACTCGTCGTACAAGGAGAATGGAATCAAAGGATCTGGTAACTTGCGCAAATACCGTTTCAACGCACTGGTGACAGCGTTGATGTCTCCAGCCAATGCTTCGTTCAACCTCGTTGTCTGCCGTTTGTCCTGGCGGAAGTTAGCAGGTAGTGCAGCAAATCCATTTTCAATGGCCACAATGGCCGAGTTACCACCAGAAATTCTGTAGATACCCTCATTTTCCAAACCTCTCATTTCCACTTCTTCCAAACACTTGGAAATAATGACAGGAACCCTCTCATTCTCGTAGATAGCACGTTTCTGAATCGTCGATGAGAAAAGTGGAGCATCCCCGGCACCTCCTGGCGACACAAAAGAGTCCAAGATGGTCGTGGAACGCGACTTGCTCATAAACGAGCTCAACGCTTTCCGCGCACTATAATCTTGTGGAACATGTTCTCCAGTTGTGTGCAGCAGCTGGCTAGGGTGCTGGATGGCAATTGAGGAGTACGACTGGCTCAATTTGTAAGAGCTCTGGCTCGTAGGAATCGTGCCATTGCTTGTTGTGTGAGTATGGCTGAACTGCAGCAGGTTCAGAATTGCCAGTGTGGTTGAATTCACCAGCTTGGAGATCGTCAGCGTCAACTGCAACTTACCTGGAGTTGGAGAAATTGTCACCTTAGGTTTCTTCCAGAACTTAAGACGAGTCGCCTTGTTGGTCTCGGCCGAGTTTTCTTCGTCCACAAAGGGAAGGCTCAGCGAAGAGCTGGAATTCTGGACCTCTGGAATGACGTCGATGGAAACTTGTCGTTGGATAGGAGCGACCTCAGCATGGCGACTAGTCTGCTGATCCACAGACTCCTGAAGCAGGAGATTATTCTCAGTGAGGCGCTTCTTTTCGTTGACCAAGTCGTTAATCTCTCGGAGCAACAGCTCGCGGGACTGTGTTTCCGCGGCCATCTTCTTCTGGAGGGACTTGATAGCCTCTTGCAACTTGTTCTTGTCCAAGTTCAACTTGACGTTGTCTGCGAGCAAGTTCTGTCTGCTGTTTTCGAGGTGGCTAACTTCTAGCTTCAAAGAGCGCAATTCCAACTCGAGGCGGAAGTAGTCTTTTGGGGCATCGGCACTGATGAGGAACGGAGTGTCCGAAGTCGAACGAGTGTGAGTTTCGCGGAACCCTCCCTGGCGCAAAGGCGAGCTCAAAGGCAAAGGAGGAGTGGTGAAAGCCAGATTTTGGGCGACAGAACTGTCCAGAACATGGCGAGTGTGTCCGCGGGCGGGCTCTTCCTCTTTGCTCTTGAAAAATCTAGTGAGACCCAGACCCAGACCAGAGGTTGATCTCTTGTGTTTCAACAGGATCTTAGGACCACGGGAGGTGTTTCTGCGACTGAGTGGTCCCCGTTCTGTGTCTAAGCCGTCCTTGATCTCGAATTTGTCGTCGGGGTGGTCGGGATCTCCGTCAATGGTGTCCTCCAAGTTAGTGACAGCGGGCGTTGCTCTATTCCGCAGGAGTTCCACGCCTTCTAGGCCGAGACCACGCGGCTCAAAGAAATCGGCCAGACGCAGAGGTGTTGCAGGAACGTTGGGCAAAGCAAGCCGCGGAGGCGGGGAAACCATCTGGGCAACAGGGGGAGCAGGTGTCTTTTTAGGCGTCGTAATTTCAGGAAGCAGAGCTTCCAGGTCCATGAAAGGTGGGTCTATGTCCAGGTCCGCTGCAGGGGCCTCCTCATTCGTCTCTAAAACACGAGCCTGGCGATTTGCCTTGGCCATAGGGGAGGAGGCCGCAGACCTGCGTGGAATGTCCTCGTAGGAGTTGAGGTGAATCGCATCGTTTTGGGAGTGGAATTCATGGTCGTGGAATTGATTAGGAGACAACAAGAGAATGCTCTTGGTGGAATCTCCTGGTGGAACAAGCGAAGGGCCTGTTTTCTTCTCCCCGTTCTGCTTGATCTCGTCGCCGTCAGCGAGCATTTCAGAACTGAGCGCTCTTTCAGACCCCGACCCAGACTTGTAAGACTTATTTGGGGCATTGTCTCCGAGTTTGACACTGAACGTGTCGTTTCCGAGCTTGTCGTTCCACAATTCCGGTCTGATTTCGCGCTCAGAAATCGGATCGAAGGCACGGCCCGGTGATTTGTACGGAGATTTTCCCAAGGGAGTGGAGTCTATTGCGTCAAAGGCTGTGTTCATGGTCGAGGGGGTGTTGGGGCCACTGAAAGACGTGATGAGATCCAAAATGGCACCCAGATCATGCGAGGGGTTCTGCACCAGGCGGTCGAAGCGACGGCGGAGCCGTTCACGTGCCTTTCTGAGAGCCAATTCATCGTCCGAGTCGTTGACTTCTTCGATATCAGGTGCATTCACAGAGATCCCAGACAAGTCAATGGGGATATCGTTGCTCGTCGCCACCGAAACTCCGGATCCGAAGTCGTCGGCCATCGAGAACAAAGGTGGAGTTTGAGCACGTGGAGGATGAGGCAAAACCTTGTCCCGTAGCACGGACGCTTGCGAAGTATTCCCGTGGTAACACACGTAGATGGAAGGGTCGGATTCCGAAATGGACGGGCTGTCTTCTGGGTTGGGCCGCAGCAGCAGTTCTAGCTGGGCCATTTGGCGTCGTTTGAGGTCGTATTTCTTCTTTTTTGCCACGAGTTTCTCGTGGCACGACATGCAAAAGAGCCCCTTCAGCGTGCGCGCGTAGCGGAGATCCTCGATTTTCAGTTTGCACACCCGGCACCGGAAACACGACAGGCAGTAGGCCTGGTCGCCGGTCAAAATGGCCAAATCGTCGATTTTCTTCGCACACTGCTTGCAGTTGTACGAGCACTCGGAGCAGATGAGCGAGCCGTTTCCGAGCACCAAGAAATTTGAGTTGCAGCCCAAGGAGGACTCACATTTGGAGCATTTGAAGCAGTTGATGTGCCAGCGGTCGTCTCCCAATTCGTACGCGTGTCCTTCAAAGATGGCGGTGTTGCATTTCTTGCAAAACTGCGAAAGAGTGTCCGACATGGCACTGTAGGAAGATGATGAATTGAGGACAAGGACGAAAAGTGGAAAGGTGAGATGTAGTTGATAATTCCTAATGCAGAAATTTGACGCTCCCATCTGTGCACTCCACATATGTTACTGAAACCGGGGCCGTTGTGCATGCGAGGGCAGATAAGACTGAGAACGGCAAGTGTGCGGTATATTTAGCAACAAAGCATTGTTGTCTGTTTGTTTTCTGTTTCCGTTTCCGCATCGTCTTGTATCTGTAGAAACGTGTCTTCTGGCCTATTGTTGCCGTGTCCATATTCCCCCACGACACAAGCCAGTGCGACTTCTCAAAATGCATACAGGTGCAAGTAGCGTGTATTGGAAGTATGCTATGGGTTGAAGTCGGCGAGTTTTTTGTCGTCGCCCTTCTCGATGAACAAGTCGTCCACCCCAGACCAGTCCACATGGATCTTCCGCCCCATGTCGGTATTCTTCAAAATGTTGTTTTTCTCTCGGGACCAAGCCTGCTGCATGTCGTCGAAACCCTTGTCCCACACCTTGTCGTACACCTTCATGATCTTGTCCTGTTCCTTTCTCCTCACCTCTTCCATGGCCATCCACTCCATATGCTTCAAGTCATCCGACGATGGCTCGTAAATGTGCCAGATCACGTAGTGAGGCAACCCGGTCACCGTGTAGCCCATGCGCTTGCTCAACTTCCCGAAGGCCTCGGTCTCGGCGTGCTTCTCGAAAGAGAAAGCCGGGAAGTGCGCTCCTGTGCGGAACACCCGGGCTTTGGTCAAGATGGAAACTCCTCCGATTCCATCCAAGTCCATCTCCACCTCCGGGTCTCCGTACGGGTCTCTCAAGTACGCCAAATGCGGTCTCCACGTCTGGTACTCGACGTAGCCTTCTACGATGCAGGCATCCTCGTTCAAGGTGTCGGCCAACTGCAACCCTCCGTCGGATTCTTGCCACGAGTTCAAATCGTAGGGCTGCTGGTTGCCCAACCAGTCGGGCAAAGGTCTCCACACATTGGGGACAATGACGTCTTTGTCGTGGTGCATCAAGTCCTCCAAAATGGTCGGAGGCACTGTTTCTACGTCTGCATCTCTCCAGTAGACATACGAGTGGTAGGGCTTCAACGCCACGCTCCACAACCAGTTTCTGGCACGTGCCATCAACTTTCTTCGCGGGCCCTGTGCTGCAAAGCCGTGGCGGTCGCTGAAGGACTGGCCAATGACCTGGCCAAAGTCCTTTTCGAAAATCTCGATTTCGCCAAACCGCATGTCGAGATTCGGGTCGGTCTGGATGGCGTTCAAGTGCTTTTTCAACTCGCCCATCGTGTCGTCGCTGGAGTCGCTGACCAAGAACGCCAAATCGATCAAGTGGTGTGGATACGTCAAATTCTTCATGTGGCCGAAAAACATGGGCAAGTGGGCGGCCGCGTCTCTCAAGGGCACGCAAAATAGCACGCGTTCTTCGCGCTGCCACCCGTCGGCGGATCCGTCGTAGTTGGCCAAATCAAAATACTGCACCGAGTCGGCCTCGTTGAAAGAAGGCACGTACAACGCTCCTGTCGAGGGCGTGGCGAATTTGAGGAAGGTGACGAGAATCACAAGAAACGAAACGAAGATTTTCACCTTGTGCTTGAAGAAAGTGGACAAGTCCATCCTCAAAAATGCAGGGACCGCTATGCTGGGGGTGTTTTTTTCGCCGTGGTCGTACGGCGTCATTTGGACGATCTGTGCCATCAACGACACTTCCGTTTCGGATAAATACGAGCAGGATAATCCGGATGCAGTAACCCTGGTGTTGGAGGGACAGAAAAGTGCCGATGTGTGGAAATATTATCAAGAAATCGCACTTCGCATAGTGTGCACACCAAGAGATGTTGACACTCTGAAGGGCTCAGAACGGCCAAAAGCACGCGGTGAGATCTGGGAGTGGTGACATCTTGAAGCGGCTTTGGAGGGATGGATCAGGTGTTCTTAGGATTTCTTGAGATTTCCGAGCATTTGGCCATGTATTGTGTTTCGCGATTAGTGGGAATAGTAGGAAGCAAGAATGGCACGTGATGAAAGGCTGATGCAGAGACGAGCAGGGAAGATTGGACCGACAGGTTTGTAGGATTCTCGATTTACGCAATTTTGAGGAAGTTATGGGCTTGGAGGGTGAAAGAAGGCATTCGAATCGATTTCAGTTTCTTGTTTTAGGTTTTGGGTGTCGCTCTACCTTCTTTTCTCACCATTGTCCTTGCATATTCTCACTTTTTTCCTCACTATTGTGCGTCTATTTTCTCACTTATTTTCTCACTATTGTGCGTCTATTTTCTCACTTATTTTCTCACTATTGTGCCCATAAATAGACACAAGCGAGACAAAGTCTGCAAAAAACTTTAAAAAGACAACCCAGCCAATTCAAGCTAGCCCGACGCCACCGCCCTGATTTCAATCCAGAAACTATAATCCCCACATTTTTGCCTTCCCATCCTCATGTTTGTTTATATCGTATCTGCAGGACGCGACTTATAATCACAACTGATTCAATTTCTTCTTCCCTATCTTCCTGAAAATGAAGGTCGAGGAGTTGATCATAGATGGATTCAAGTCCTATGCAACCCGTACCGCTGTCAGCGGCTGGGATCCGCAATTTAACGCCATCACCGGATTGAACGGATCGGGAAAATCAAACATTCTAGATGCCATCTGCTTTGTTTTGGGAATCGCCAGTATGGCCACCGTGAGAGCTTCGAGCTTGCAGGATTTAATATACAAAAGAGGGCAAGCGGGTGTTACCAAAGCCAGTGTCACAATTGTGTTTGATAATTCGGACAAGGAGAAATCTCCCATCGGGTTCGAAAACTCGGCTAAAATCAGTGTTACCCGCCAGATCATCCTTGGTGGCACCTCCAAGTACTTGGTTAATGGCCACAAGGCACAGCAACAGACTGTGTTGAACTTGTTCCAGTCAGTGCAGCTCAATATCAACAATCCAAATTTCCTTATTATGCAAGGAAAGATCACCAAGGTGTTGAACATGAAACCAGCAGAAATCTTGTCTCTCATAGAAGAAGCTGCAGGAACCAAGACGTTCGAAGACAGAAAGGATAAAGCTCAGAAGACCATGGCCAAAAAGGAAGCCAAATTGGTCGAAATCAGAAACTTGTTGAACGAGGAAATCGAGCCCAAATTAGAACGGTTACGTCTAGAGAAGAGAACTTTCTTGGAGTTCCAGAAGGTCCAGACAGATTTGGAGAAATTGTCTCGAATCATTGCTTGTCACTACTTCGTGGATTATTCCAAGCAATTTGACGAGTATTCAACTTTGCGGTCAGAGCATGAGTCCATTTTGGGAAACTTGAATGGGCAAATTGACCGTTTGACCAACGAGATCCTGAATCTAAGTGCCGACTTGGAGGTGGTCAAGAAACAAAAGGAAAGTGAGCTTGTGAAAGGAGGCAAAATCGAAAGTCTAGAGAAACTCGAAACTAGCCTTTCCGATGATATCACCCGTCTCACAACTTCCCGTGGCTTGACATTGGAAAATGCAAAGGAAGAGACTTCCAAGTTGGTCACCTTTCAAAATCAACTCCAATTGCTTGAAGACCTGGTTGCCAACAATCAGGACATTTTCTTGCGTTCAGAAAAGGAACACAACGAAGGGAAAGGTCGACTTGCGGATTTAAAAGAGGAATTCAATAAGAAAGAAGAGCTTCTCTCCACCTTGTCTACTGGTGTGTCAGCTCAAGGTGGCACAGACGGCGGTTACATGTCACAGTTGAAGCAAGCTAAAGAAGAATGGAACCGCAGTGAAAACTCCATGAAGCAGTCGAACTTGAAAATCACGCATTTGACAGACAAGATTCAGAACGATACTGTGCGTCTCAACAAAGCCAAGGAAGAAAACAGTGTACTTCTCAAAGACATCGATTCCTATCAGCACGAGATCGCTGCCAAAGAGGCCCAGTTCAGAGAATTTGGCTTTGACATCCAAGAATACAATCAGTTACGAGAGAAAGAAGCCATGATACGAAAACAACTTAACGATTACCATAATCAATTCAACCACCTCAGACGCGAGGCAGGTAACATTGAATTTAACTACTCCAAGCCATACCCAGAATTCAACAAAGATTCGGTCAAAGGTGTGGCAGTGCAGTTGTTCAACTTGAACGATCAGCACAATGATAAAGCTTTGGCTCTACAAGTTTGCGCTGGAGGAAGACTCTACAATGTGATTGTGGACAACACGAATACTGCCTCTGCATTGCTTGAAAAAGGTCAGTTGAAAAGAAGAGTGACCAT
The DNA here is from genome assembly GCA_030558395.1 of Danielia reshetovae. NCBI lineage: Eukaryota > Fungi > Ascomycota > Pichiomycetes > Serinales > Metschnikowiaceae > Danielia > Danielia reshetovae. The sequence goes on along the minus strand of JAJMSL010000002.1, from coordinate 533,702 downwards.
CATTCCCTTGGACAAGATTTCTGCACGCGCCATTTCATATGACACTGTGGAATACGCCAAGAACAAATGTCCTGAGAAGGTGGAACTTGCATTGAACTTAGTCGATTTTGAGCAGGAATTGCAAAAGGCAATGAGTTACATTTTTGGAACTACATTCATTTGCCTTGATCCAAACACTGCGAAGGCCATCACATTTGACCCCAAGATCAGAGCTCGTTCTATTACTTTGGAGGGTGATATTTACGATCCAGAAGGTAATTTGTCTGGGGGGTCTCGCAAGAGTGGTTCTTCTATTTTGCTTACCATGCAAAGATACAATACTCTCTCTCAGAAGATTAAACAGCTTGAAGAGGAACTCCACGGTGTGCAACACGAACTTCATCGACTTGACAAATTGGGACAACAGACTAAATCTTTGCAAAATGGTCTCAACTTGAGTAAACACGAGTTGTCTTTATTGCAAAGAAAGTTGGAGATCAATCCATCTTCGGTCATAATCAAGGAAAATGAACTGAATCGAAATGAAATTGAGAGACTCAAGCAAGAAATTGAGAAAGAATCCGAAAAGTCGGCCCAGTTGAAAATTCAGATTTCTTCCATCGAAAACGATATCAAGGAATTCAGTCAAGATAAGGGATCCAAGTTGAAAGAATTGGAGAAGGAGTTGAAACAACTCAAATCCGTTCTTACTAAGCAGGACAAGGATGTCAAGAATATTTCAGAGAGATTTCAGAGCCTTCAGATAGAAATGGATCAGCAGAGGTCAGAAATCACTGCCATTAAGGAATCCATTGAAAGTTCCCAAATTATTCTCCAGGAAGCAGAGCAAACTGTCCAAATCACTGGGGGTAAAATCCAAGAGTTGGATGATCAACTCAGGGAGTTGCGCGCCGAATTGGACGATGAACGCTCAAAATTGTTAGGATATAATGAAGAGATCACCGAGTTGACCACTTTGCTTTCATCCAAGAATGACGAGCTGAACCAAGCTAAGTTGTCTATTCAGAAGTTGCACCATGATTTGGAGAAAGCCAGTGGAATTACGAAGACGTTAAGAAATAAGCTTGACGACTTGATCCAACAAGACGAGTGGTTGGCCGACGAAAACGTCACTAACAACATCTTGCAGCAATATCCGGATGTTAATATGGAAGAATGTGAAGAGCAAGCTTCCGTCTTGGGAGAGAGGTTCCAAACAATGAAGCGCAAGGTCAACCCCAATATCATGGGCATGATCGACAACGTCGAGAAGAAAGAGGCTGCGTTGAAACACATGATCCGCACTATTGAAAGAGACAAATCCAAGATTGAGAACACTATTGAGAAGTTGAACGGTTACAAGAGAGACACCTTGAACACAACTTACCAAAAGGTTTCAGATGACTTCGGCAATATTTTTGCCGACCTCTTGCCCGGGTCCTTCGCAAAGTTGGTGCCCGTGAATATGATGGATGTGACGAAAGGATTGCAGGTGAAGGTCAAGCTTGGTCCTGTTTGGAAGGAGAGTTTAGCGGAATTGTCCGGGGGGCAGCGTTCGTTGATTGCGTTGTCGTTGATCATGGCCCTCCTTCAGTTCAAGCCCGCGCCGATGTACATTTTGGACGAAGTTGACGCTGCATTGGACTTGTCGCACACGCAGAATATTGGACATTTGATCAAGACAAGATTCAAGGGTTCGCAGTTCATTGTGGTCTCCTTGAAGGAGGGGATGTTCACCAATGCCAACCGAGTGTTCCGCACGAGGTTCCAGGATGGTACGTCCATGGTGTCTGCCATGTGATTGTATTAATATATAAAGGCAGTCTAACAAGACGTTAGTCATTCTTCTTGTCAGGTTCTGCATCAGCTGTGTCTTCCTGGAGCGGGTCAACCGCCTCGACGTCGTCGTCTGCAAAACGCAAGCTCTTTCTCTTCTTTGTGCCGTCGGATTCAGCCGCAGTGGATTCCTTCAATGCAGACGGAGAGGCATCGTTGACAGTCTGGCCGGATTCGAACAACAACTCGGCCGTGCGGATCCACCGCCTGCGGCGTGTGTATTTGGAGTACGAGTCCTCTGTTCCTGGTTTCTTCCAAACGTTGTCGGAGTAGATGTATCCCTCGTCATTTGTGGGGTTGGCCGTTGTCTTTGACCGTTTTCCTGCCGGAAGCGTGATGGAACCGTCATTGGTCAAGTCCAAGCGCCAGGCCTTGTCCACCCATCTCCAACGAGCCTCGCTGATGGCCGGGTGCAGCTGCACGTACTGCTGCTGTTGCTGGGAGAAGGTCGAGTCTGCGTTGGGCAATTCAAAAGTCTCAAGCAGCGAAGACTCGTTCAAAAACTCGTCGGTCCAGGGTGCACGCTCGTACGTGAGCAAGTTGGAGGTCCAGCCGATCCCGAGCCATCTGCGCTGGTTCTCGTATATGACGTAGGTGAATCTCACGGGTTTCGAGAGATCCGCACCTGTCACCGGAGAAACGGATGTCTTCTGCACCTTGGCGAAGGCTGCGGCAAAGAGAGAGTTGTTTCGGGCATTGGAGAAGTCGAGCCCCGTCAAGTAGAAGCAAAGCACCCTCGTGATCTTGAGTCTCCACACAAGCTTCCGTGTGACCCTCAGGTACGTCAGATGGTACGATAGAAGAAACAAGCCCGCAGACAAAAGAATGGTGCGGGGCCGCACGACCAAGAAGGTGGCCGCCAAGTAGATTGGGGTCAAGAACACCGTGGTGAACAAAAGACGCTTGATGTCGTACGCCGTGAGCGACATCGACGTCACCGGACTCAATAAGAGATCTGCCTTGATGCAGGTGGTGGTTAACGCCTGCACCACATCGTCCAACGTGGGCCGAAGACTGGTCTCCTCCACAATGCGATTGTTTAGCACGGCGTACAAAATCACAATCAGCACCAAGATAAGATGGCCCAGCCATGTGACGAGGGCCTCGAAATAGAGCACTCCAAACGAGTACACGGACATCAACACCACGTTGATCCAGTAGTCGTCGTTTGTCCACGTGCACACCAGCAATGCCTTGTTGACTATGAGCAAGTATGGGTACGCCTTAATAAGGGCCTTGGCCACAGTTGGTGGAGTTGACGAAAGAAGTGGAGAAGTCTGGGGCTGGATTTTTTGGTCGGAGCTGGCGAAATTCGCCCGGAGCTCGTTGCCGGGGGTGTTTGGGTCCTCGAGCCGGGGAGCAGTGTCTGGTTTGGGTTCTGCCATGGTTGAGTATCCGACTGAGTGCGGGGCGGAAAAGGTTTTGGGATTTTGCAAAGTGCACCTGAATATCGCGGAGGTTGGGGTTTTTGGGAGCGTTGGTGTGGGCCAAAATGAAGCAAAAGCCTAGGGGACGTGGTCGTTTTTGGTAGTTTGGAATGCTTGATTGACTGGTGGTGTAATTGTGTTGTAATTGAGTTGTAATTGTGTTGTGAATTGCAGTGTTCCTATTGAAATTGACCAATGAAATTCGGTAGACCTGTTTTTGCCTGCGATTTGCTGATTCTTGGGAGCAAGAAATTCGGTTGGGGATTTTCAACCCTGCTGAACTTTCGTTTACCGCAGGACAACGGATCGTGGTGGAGATGCAAATATAGAACAGTCGGCAAGAGGGTTGATGGTTTTGGTGCTTCTTCTCATGTGCAATCAAAGGAAAGACACGTCAAAACTGACTCTCGTTTCGTAACGTCAATATTTTTGAACCACGGCAGACTCAAGATATCCAATATCTTTCTATTCATAGTCCAATTCACCCAACTGACTCCGGTGGACCCCATTAAATAAGATGTACGGGTGTTTCCCCAGAATATCAGTGCTCATCTGATGATCTTAGTTGACTACAATGGATTTCTCCAATCTATTGTCTAAGGAGATTGACCGAAAACGAAAGCAGAGTAAAAGCAAAGCTCAGAAACGACAAAAAACTTGTCCCGAACTTGAACCTGAGCCAAAGCCAGAAATCCAACAACCTGAACCACACCACGATGAAGAATCACAGCTACTAGAAGCCATATCCGCGGAAAAACTCCAGAAATCGCTCGGCCCCGAGCACGAAAGCGGGCTCTCAAAAACAGAACAGCTTCGAAAGCTCGAGATTCTTGTCAAGAACGAACGCAAAAACGAGCTCTACCAAAAGCACTTAGAGGCAGAAAGCGTGGTGGATCCCACCGTTCAACTCAAAGACATTGGAAACATCTCCGATGCTGAAAGCTACAAGAGATTGTCGTTGCAGGTCCGGAAGTTTGTGAAACAGATCCTCCGAAATTGGGAAGCTGCACCGGAAACAGTACCAGGTCAGTACACCGTTGCATTGTTGAACGAGACAAAAAGAGATGTGGTCAAGCTCTTGTACAAATTACGAAGCCAGAAACTCAAACCGGACATGTTGGTGTCGTTGTCTACCATAGCGTACTACATTCAAACGAGCAGTTTCGCCAAGGCCAACGAAAGTTACATGAAGCTCAGCATAGGCAACGTGGCCTGGCCCATAGGCATCCGAGACGTGGGAATCCATGCCAGAAGTGCACTTCTGAAAATCACTGGCGATGACAAGAGTCTGTTGGCTAACATTATGCAGAATGAGCACACCAGAAAATGGATCATTGCTGTGAAGAGATTGATTACTTATTGCGAGCGCGAGGCACAGAAGGCTACGCCACGATGAGGACACCAAGTGAGTCTAGAATGGTGGTGTTGGTGGGTGTTTCTCTTTGTCACGTGCCGTGTCATAGGGCTCGCGCCCCGTTTCGCTCAGTCCTGCGCGATGCGAATTTTTCTACTGAAAAGATCTTTCTCAACTTTCACTTTCACTACTACCAACTACACATTAAGATGGCTGTATGTACATGCGAGGCACAGAGCCACCTATTCCAAATTCCGTCTTTCAGAGTCCCCAATCTTTGAAATTTCCGCAGAGTTCAAGATGAAGTCATGAACGGAAATGGAAGAAGAACACCTCCAGAACACAATACTAACTCAACAGAGAGAGATCAAGGACATTAAGGAATTCGTTGAATTGGCTAGAAGAGCTGACATCAGATCCGCTGTTGTCAAGGTCAACAAGAAGATCAACGCCAACGGTAAGCCATTCAAACAGACCAAGTTCAAGGTCAGAGGTACTAGACACCAATACACCTTGGTCGTCAACGACGCCGCCAAGGCCAAGAAGTTGCAGCAGTCCTTGCCTCCAACTTTGGAGATCAAGACCTTGTAAGTTATTACAAACCTAATAAATGACACGGAATCTGTATAAAGTGTAGAAGACGCTGCCGGGAGGGTTTCATTGCAGAGGTGTGGAAGAACCACCCAATGTTGAGCTGCTTTTGTTGTATCTTCGTGTATTCGTGTTTTAAATGACATCCTCCATCTCCACATCGTCGTCGTCATCTTTCTTTTCTTCGTCCTCGTCGAGGTTAGTACCTAGCCTTGCAGCTCTCTCTGCATCTCTCAATCTTCTGTATTCGGGCTTCAAGTTGTACTTGGAAGTGTAAGGACCCTTTTTGATGAGATTAGCAATCGACTCCAACGACTCCTTCAAATATGTCTCCGGTTGTCTTGTGCGTTCTTTAAGTCCCTTCATGGACCAATACTCGTATTCTTCGAACAATTGGAAGAGAATATCCAACAACCTCTGCTTGTCCATTCTGATTGCGCGGCCATCGGCCTTGTTCTTCACAGCATTCGATTTGAGGAACAGCGAGGTGCTTCTTCCAGTGATGGAGGGTCCAGCTTGCGACTGCAACACACCTGGAATCTCATTCAAAAAGGTCACCTTTGGTCTTTCCTTGGTAAGAGGCATGTTCTGGCGCTGAGCCAACATTTGTCCGTACCTCCTATCCGATTTCAGCGGGACGATCTGGCAATCGTGAACAATCTTGCCAACCAACTTGGTCTTTTTAGGAATAGTTTTGACATAAGGGACAAACTTCTTGGCTACGCCGTCTGGTCCGTCTGTGTTCTTCTCGACCCGAAAGAACTGCCTCTGAGGTGGTTCCTTCTCAAGACTTGACAATAGTGGTTGGTCTGGCATGTCCCCCATTTCGGTCAATTCCTGCTTGAATCGTTTAAGGTTCTCCTCGCTGAAAACGTATGAGTTGTGCACTTGTGTGTTGAAAATCGACAAGTCGTACTCATTAGGAATAGTTGACCTTGGGTCAGTGTTGTTCAATACTAATTTCACCTCAAGCTTTTTCTTGTTTGGGCCCGTGTTTTGCCGGATCTTCACATTTCCTAGTTGTTGTCCATTGAGATTCTGCCGGTTTGTCCATTGCTCCGCCAAATACCTCGGCAATTTCACTAGCCAAATCTTCTGGTTTCCATGGGACAAGTTCATGTCTAGAGATTCGTTTTCTTCCAAGTAATCTTCTGGATCAGAAAGAAGAGCATGATCGGCTTCTTCCTGTTCCTGTTTGACCTGTGCATCGCCTGTTGCCGCTGAGGTAAGTCGCTTTTCATTTGCCGAACTTTGCTCCTTCACAATTTTTTTGAGAGGACTCTTGCTATTCATGACAGATGTGAGGTGTTCGGAAGAACTGATTTCTATTATGGCCGCTTCTTAAGAGGAAAACAGAGGCAAGGAGAAATATGACTTTGATGCAAATGAGATTGTCAGTGAATTTAAGATGTACGGGTGTATTTCCTTGGGAGAAGAGAGTGAGTAGAGAAAACCCGATGGAACGATAAATAGAACAGTGCAGAAAGAGAAATTGATCTTGAGAACTATATTAATGGCAACGTATCCCTTAATTTCAAACTCCGGCCTTTCTCCTAAATGTACTGCATGTACCGACATACTAGTTAATTACTTGGTTTGCATTGGACTTGCACCACAATGCTTCCCCCACCGGACAATCCCATGGTGATCACGCGACCTCATTACATTGTGGGGTCAGACTGCGGATACTGCCATGACAAAAAAGATGATTTCACTGCTCTTCCTGGACTTCCAGCTATCGCAAATGTTCCTAGCAAATCCAGCCATATCACCATTGGATCTCAAGTTGAGCAGATGACTTGCACTCATTATGACGAATTGATCAACCAGGGCTTCCGCCGGTCGGGAAATTTCCTTTATAAAGGTGACATGCTCCGAGGATGTTGCAGAATGTACACCATTCGAACAGATATGGCGCATTTGAAGGTGGCCAAAGAACATAGACAGGTTGTTAACAGGTTCAAGAAAGCAATTGCAGAAGAAGAGGTCTCTCAGAACAAGAAGTTCAATAGACCATTTGACTTGAAGTCACTTATAGAGGCAGAACAGAAGAGCACTGAATTCCACACCAGATTTGAATCTGCCAAGTTCTCCAAGGAAAAGTTCGACCTCTACAAAAAGTACCAGGTGAATGTGCACAATGATATGCCCCACGATGTCACCGAGAAGTCATTTGACCGTTTCTTGTGTTCTTCTCCATTTCTACCTGAAGAGGTGGAAGGTTCCAAGGAGCAATGGGAAGCTCTTAACACTTGGATTGAGAGATGGAAGAGAGGAACCAAATTGGAGTCTCCTCAAAGGTACGGACCAACCCATGAGTGCTACTACTTGGACAACAGACTCATCGCCATTTCTGTTCTAGATTTTCTTCCTTCGGGGCTCTCGTCCATATACTTCATCTGGGACCCTGACTTCGCACATTTGTCACTTGGAACCCTTCTGGGAATACGAGAGATTCAGATGTGTGAGGAGCTCAACTTGGGCTATTACTACCTTGGATACTACATTGAGGAGTGTCCCAAAATGAGATACAAGGCCAAATTTGGAGGGTCTCTCTTAGATGTGTGCAATGAAGCGTATGCGCCTCTTGAAAGAGTGAGACCGTTCATTGAGGACGGAAGGTTCTTTGCGCTAGCCCAGGATCATGGAATCAGTGTTGACATGTCCCCAGATGCCGAGTACGAAATGGAGCAGAGTGGTCTGCCGGTCACTTGGTCAGGGGAAATTGTCAATGTGGGAGAAAAGTTGTTCTGCTCCAGTAAAATCTACAAGGATGCTCAGAAAGCCAGTGCAATTCTCAAGGCCAAATACCGAGTAGGTGTCTCGGAAATCCCTCTTGTTCTTCCAGGAACTATTCCACTTGTGCAAATACTCACCTGGTTCGAAGACAAAGTCATTGATCTTGATCTTGAAGTCAGTCTCTATGAACCAATGTTAGGCAAAATGTATGAGTGTCGGTTCGGAGAACTCACAGAAAGAATGCGATCGGTGGTGATCGATTTCCTCCGTCTCTTCGGGCTTGAAAAGCTCCAAGATTCCGTGATCTTGCTTTGATCAGATGCGAAAACAGGGTTGCAAAATACCTGTCGCAGTTGTTTGGTGTGCATATATTGCATGTTACCCGCTCCATCGCTCCCACTATATAAGGACATGAATCCAGCGCCTTTCCGGTTTTCTTTTTTTTCTTTGTCGACGTACTTCATAGGATCATTTCTATAGGTCACGTCCCACTTTGACTCTTCTAAAGAGCCACTGAATCCAACTTGGTTGATGAGTGAGATACCCTTGTGCCCTCAAAGTGAGAACTAATTTAGCTTGTCCACGATCCTTTGCGGTCTGGTCATCTACAATTTGTTTGCCTTTCATACCATTTAGCTTCGGCTTTTTGCGAAAGGAGCGATGATCTTGACCCTTTACTATAAGCTTCTTCGGGAGTCTTAGTCTTGGGTGGGCGCGAGTGGCTGTCTGACAAGTTACTTCAACAGAAAACTTGGTACTTGTGTAGCGACGATTACCTGGTTTTCTGTTTGTGGCTTATAGTCATCTCCATGTTTGTGTGTCGACCATTGTAATACTGGGCATTGTCAAGTAGAGTTTCATGGTGATTGTCAAATTACGTCATGGAAATCCCGCTGCCCGATAAGGATTGAAACAAATCGGGCAACCGAGTGTGTGACATCCAATGTTTTGCCGTCCAACTTTTCCGAAAAAGGAATTTTCGCATGTGCAGAGAAAGTTAAAGCCGAAAGGCGAAAATGCTGCAGAGTAAGCGAGAGTTTTCCTACGAAAGCCTCGTTGGAACTGCAAGTCTGTAACGAGGCTCAATGTCCGAAACGGTCGACACTGTGTTAACAGTTTTCCATAGATGGATTTGCCAAAATCATTTTGGGATATTTTCTCTGTACACATTTGTGGTAGCCCGCTGTAGCCCGCTGTCAACTTCGTATCATTTGCAGGAACAATGCGAAATGCGGGCCCACTTATCAATTTGACACATTCTGACACACTGCCAGATGCCGGAAAGGCATGGAAAACATGAGCCTTGTTTCTATTGTTTTAAGATTCAAATACTCAAAAAACATTTCTTTTCTTATCTTTTATTCATTGGCAACCTTTTTCCATGATCCGCCGGTCCCGATGTCAAGCCGTTACATTGGTGATTGTGGTGCTCCAGTTGGTTGCGTTCTCACTAGTTCACAATTCATCCAAGCTGGGATTCACCGAACTTCACCTTGACTTCTCAGATCTAAAGGTGCTCTTCTTACCAAAGAAAGGTACATACTCCTTCAACTCTTGGGTGGACAAGATCTATCGACAGAATATTGCAGCTTCGGATGAAACGGCCAACTCCCTTCGTATGGCCAAATATGCATTGGAGACGAAGAGCAACAGTAATTCCGTTAAAATTCCCAAGTATCTCAAAGGCGAGGAAGAAAACCCGCACTTGGTTCCGTTTGATCCCAGATTAACCTTGGGTATCCTTCTCAACCGTTTGGACCTTCGCATAGGGCAAGACCAAAATTTGGAGTTAGATCTGTTCCACTGGAGTGACTGGACAGATCTCACGGTGCTCCATGAACATATGCTTTCGAACAACAAGCAAGATTGTTCCATATTTGCCCGACCTGTGTCCAACAGGAACCCCGTGATGGATCCTTCCAGATTTTGCATAAACGATAAGGACTTGGAGGATATGGTTGCGGACAATGAAACCGACCCGTCAATAAAAAGATCATTCTTGGCAATGCAGAGTTCTCCAAGAACTGGCTTTCATGTGAACAAGAATGCTGGTAGAACGTCACAGAGCCACAGGATCTTGCAGGGTGCGTCGTACATGAACGACTTCCTGCCGGCTCCCATGGCCGTGATTTTGCTTCTACCGCATGCTTCTGGTCGGCTGAATTCTTTGACCATTTCAATCAAAGAGGAATTTTGCCGAGTTCGGCTTATAGACACAGCTATAGCCACTGCAGTGGCTCAGAGGGTTGACACTTTGGATCTCCAGCGAGAGCTTAAATCTGTGACACAGAAATTCACCGGCAAAAAGCCAAAAGAATTCGCTCCCACAAAGCTACTCAAGCACGAAGACTTCGACTTTCATCATGAGGCCAGGTTTCAGGAGCTCTCCATGAAAACGGACTTGACCCGCATTGAACTGTCCTATTTCAACTCTCTTTTCACCTCAATTAAAGAGCAACATCCTACCAAACATTTCAATGAAGCGTGGTTGTTGAAGACCACAAAATACTGGGCATTAGGAGGACATTATGACTGGCGTTTCTTCAAAGGAATTGTCAACCAAAGTGACTTGCGAACGTCGCATTTGAATGGGCTTACTCTGGCCTGGTTACGTTTCACCAATTCCAATAATCTCACCACATGGATAGCGCATGGCTCACTTTTGTCTTGGTACTGGAACGGGTTGGCGTTTCCTTGGGACAATGATGTGGATGTTCAAATGCCAATTGCAGAACTCCATAAACTTGCGGAGCAATTCAACCAAACGTTGATAGTGGACTTTGGATCTGATCCAACTAAAGAAGTCAAGATGGGCAGGTACTTATTGGACTGCGGAACTTGGATCACTCACAGAACCAAGGGAAAAGGCCTCAACAACATAGATGCCCGTTTTATTGACTTGGATTCAGGTCTTTACATTGACATCACTGGTCTTGCGGTTTCCAACACTTTCTCGCCTGCCCGTTACGATGAGAAGATTCCTAAATTCTTGGAACGTACAGATCATCTTGCTGGCAAGAGAAAGTATGTGGAAATGGGCCAAAAGCCTCCACTCCGTCTTCCAGACGACCGCGAGCTTGAACGGAATCAATTCATGCGGTTGTACAACTGCCGTAACAACCATTTCGTTTCCTTGTCAGAGCTTTCACCTTTGACGTTAACACAAGTTGAAGGAGTCCCTGCTTATGCTCCAAAGGACTTCGTCGGTATCTTGCAAGCAGAATATCGTGAAGGTGGAACGGGGTCCAAAAAGTTCGGAAGTTTCTCGTTCTTACCTCGCTTGCGCCTCTGGTGTGACACCAAAATCGTCCAAAGATACATCAGAAATCAAGGGCGGACTCCTGGAACCAATTTGAGAATGGGAAGAGACGCAGTTGCTGCCGAGGAGAGAATTGACACACTTTCGATTTATCCATTTTCCGACCACGATTACCTTGGGTTGATGACTGAAGAGCCGCTGCTTCTTGTGGAATATCTTGTTTCCAGAGACGTGACCAAGCTCCATGAAGAAGAAATGAATGCTCTTCTAAATGGGAAATCCACGGGGGAACTTTTGCTTGATCGTGGAGCACTCAAAAACAAATTCCCTTCATTGAGACACGATTCCACCCACTACAAGTCCGTCAAGTTCAACATTGACTTTAATGCTAAGGTGGATGAGTTGGCACAAATGCATATCTCATACGTCAACGGCAAACCTGAGCGACCAAAGGAAAATATTGACCAAGCGACACTTGGAGAGTCGGTGGCCCGTCCTGGTGGTGGACACAAGCTCCTTGTTCTGCCGATAGACATAGTTACTGATAAGATCGTGGCAAGTCCGCAAAGACTCGTCAGCTAGTATGTGCACTATACTAAATGACTTTTTTGGGTGCGAAATTTGTATTTTCCTGTGGAATGAGCACTTGCGCAGTAAGGTAGCGACCAAACATTAGGACGTAAAATAGCCTAGAGAAGATACGGAGTTGTGGCTTTTGAATACATTAATTGAACCAACCAGATAGCAAACAACGGGGGGCAGGAGAATTTTTGAAGGCAGCGAGGACTTTGCAATGACCAATTTCCGATATGTTAGGTCAACCTGACCCAAAACTCACAAAGCCAGCCCAATCACTTGAAAGCTAATCCAGACAAACCAACCTACTTCACCAATAATTCAACTGCCCAGATTCCACTCCGGCTACCCCAGTTCCTTGCCCAAAGTGGGACGAGAGGTCACGTGGCACCACTCAGCCAATCACCAGTTCGCGAACCTCAGACCATTTCAAAAATCAACCCAACTCATCTTCTTCACCAACATGTTCAGAAGAATTGCCCAGCGTTCCTTTGTGAGAAACAACTCGCATGGCCACGGCCATGTGTCGAAGTTGATCAAGGAGGATGCTTTCAGATACAACAAAAAGGCCGGTGAAGCTTTCATCAAGGAATACGAGGAAAAGGTTCACCACTCCGAAGGTATCACCAACTTGTGGTTGAAAATCACCTACTTTGTTGCCTTGCCAGCCATTTTCTTGACAGCCATTCCTGTGGGCAAGACCGAATTGCACCATGCTGAGCACAGAGCGCACTTGCGTGAGATCCCAGACGAAGAATGGCCAACTCAGTACGAGTACCAGAACTTGAGACAAAAGAAGTTTTTCTGGGGTGACGGAGACAAGACCTTGTTCTGGAACTCTGACATCAACAGACACATCGAGGATTAGATGCATAGATTGATCTGGTTCAATACATATTCTTAGTAGGACTGGAGCAAGCCCTGTAGTTTGAAGGTTGAAATGCTCGACGGACAACTGACAGCTCAAGCTTGGAAACACTAGCGATGCGTTTTCAGGTCTTGAGAAACAGCCCTGGAATTGCAAACCACAGAATTAAATGTTTAGCTTCTCAGACCCCATACCCAATCTCGTTTCACTCCGTAAGTCAAATATTCTACATTCTCTTGGAGTACCATACATGTACAGAATTGAACCATGAATCGTTAACACAAGCCTCACAAAGTTGAAAAGATGTAAAGGTTGTTGGTGGCAGCTATGGCCACCGAATTCTCCTGCGGGTGCCATGACAAATGCAAAATGCTCTTCTTGAAGTCAATGTAGTCGACATTGTCACTACCACCGCTGCCCACTCCACTCATCAACCTGCGTCTGGCCGAGGTATCATTTCCTCCCAATTTCTTCAGCTTGAACGCCGACTTGTCTGCCTGCAAAATAATCTCCTCCTGGTCGTCTTCATCCAACTGCGAATTTGGCGATTGTGGATAGTTCCTGCTAGTAGGAGGTGAGTCCACATCGTCGTCTTCATCGGAATCATCTTCCTCCTCATCCATGCTCTTCTTCTTTCTAGAGCTCTTGAAGTTGAACAGAGAAATGTCCTTGGGTCCCGTAGGGGCAGCCGGCTGCTGTGGTGCTCCACTGACGGCATTGGGGTAAATCATGAAGTTGTTGTTGTACGAGCCTGTCATGACAGAACGGTTGTCTCCACTGAATTGCACCTCAAACTTGTCGAAAATGGCGTCGTTTTCGTACGTGTCACACAATCTGTCGCGCAAGTGTTCGTGAACGTTGATGGTTTTGATTGGTTTCAGCTCCATGGCCAAATCCCAGATCTTGACCGTCATGTAGTCTCTGGAGACGATGTAGCGTCCGTCATTCGAGAACTTGACGTCTGAGATCGACGAGGTAATTTCCGTGAAGAAATTGTGCGAGGCCGGGTCCAAGTACTCCTCGAAGACCTTTGCATGGCTGTCACACAAAGAGTTGGATCTCATGTCAGACAACTTGATGGTTCCTTTCGACAGCGAGTACATAAACAAATTGCAATGCGTTGGGTGGAACTCGGCACTGGTGATGACTTCGGTCAATTCCTCCATGTTGGTGGGCTTGATGTCTACGATATTGAACGACTGGTCGGCAATGTCCAAGTTCCACAAATTAATGCGCAAATCGTCGGACGAAAGGTACGTTTCCTGGTCCGAGTTGACGGAAATCGAGTTGATGTGGTACGCATGGGCATTGGAGAAGATCTTTTTGGGCTGGGCCAGAATCAACTTGTCGTGGAAAGTCATCTTGGGCAATTTCAAATCACCCATGTTGAACTTGGACGACGGCAAATGGTCCATCCCATTGAGGTTGTTCTCGCTGACCAACTTCACCTGCCTCTCCATGATCTTCCATAACTTTATGGTCTTGTCGTTGGTGGACAAAAGGTACAAGGAATTGTTGAAGCTGCGCAACCATTTGATCTTGTTGATCTTTTCCTCGACCTCCAAGGATTTCAAGTAGTCGAACTCGGCGTCGTGACTCTGGAACTCGGTGAAAAACTTGTATTCACAGCTGCTTTTCTTGTTCTCATTGCGCTCAAAAAGCACCACTCTTCCACCCTTGTCACCGGTGGCCAAAAAGGTTCCGCTGTTATCGAATTCGACTGTGGAGATAATATCCGCTTCTGTGATGTTTTCTATGTCGCCCTTGTCTCCAAAACATTGGGAGAACTTCCAATTGTGGTCCATGGTCATGGTTTGATGGTCATACAATGGCTGGGTTGCAAATCAGGGTTCTATTTTGCTGGAGTGAGGGAAAATGGGGGCTGCTAGTTTCAATTGAATTGAAAAGTGTTGCTTGGAATGAAGTATCGAGATCCGACTTTGATTAGGGATGAAGGAAAAAATGACGTTCGCAGACAGGTCGAGGTGTGCACCCGTACACCAGCATAGGAGTAAATTATCGTGACACATAGATGGCGGATTGGGAGGAAGAATAGGAAGAGAATACTGCCAGGCTCATTAAAGCAGTCTGCATTTATCATTTCTTCAATTCAGTGAATTTTTTGACTTCAAGAGGCATTTAAGTGTGACGACCGAGACCTAACAGTTCCGAAAGTTGGATTTAGGCACGACTGGGGATTCAGACAGGAACATGTTTCCCTTACTAGGAGTGGGATCGACGAGGACCGAAAGCAGAGTCACATGATTAGATCAACCAGAGCCAACGGGAACGACTTTGTAGAACGGGGAAGCCGTTTGGTCTTCAGACGGTGCAATCCACAATTTGAATTCGCACATTGGATCGAGGCAGATTTCTCAGTTGGTGCGTAAAATTAAGGAATCTCAGAACATCGAAAATAGCAAGTCAAATGTTCCGAAAGCTCGCTCGCCGTTCTCACCCTCACTTGCTGTTCTACACGTTCTTTTTTTAATGTATATTATAACACGAGCCAGGGACTCTATTTTGCGTGAAATCTCATGACAAGACATTTAGGCGGTGACGGCCTTCTTGGCAGCATCCTGAGGAGTGACCTTCTTTTCCTGGTTGAATCTCTTTCTCACTGGAGGAGTTCTGATTCTTCTGTCGGTTCTGGATCTGACTCTGACAATTCTGGCGTGGATAGCACAAGAAACACAGTAGTGCAACTTGTTGTACAACTTTGGCAAAGCGTATTCAGGGTACACGGAAGCTTCAGACAAGTCTCTGACAGCAGCAGCTTCAACCATGTTTCTGATGGTGACTCTCTTGATGGCCTTGTCCTTTGGCACACATCTGGCACAGTTCAAACATCTGACTGGCTTGACGTGGCCTCTACCCTTCTTGTTTCTACCGTTGGAAGCTCTCTTCTTTGGCATGATTGCTGGGATGTTAGTACGGAAATGGAAGGGTTGAATTGTCGGTTTCTTTTGAGTTCATCTGAATTCTTTTCGATGGATTTGGTTTGGGCCCTCTTTGGAACTTAGCTGTTGCCCCGACTCTCTGAATGGCACTTGTATATGCTCATGTAATTCGACATACCTTTTGTTGTATAGAGAAAAGTTCTAACAAATTGAGATTCTGAAAATTTTGTTCGGTGAGGATTGGAAGGAAACGCCTGCACAGTGGAGGTGAGCAAGGCACGAATAGGTGAATGCGGATCACGTGTGCGAGGGTTGCAGCCCTCAACGCTGCCTGCTTTCTTAAGAAGGTGCAATTGTGATGCGGGGCAATTTCAGAAGTTGACCAATGCTATCAAAAACGCAACGGAGGTTGAAGAGAAGAGCTGAAGTGAAGAGGTTGATGAAAGGAGGGCGATGAAAGGAGGGTAGTGAAAACGAGGGTGGTGAAAGGAGGGGGGTAACTATTGTATTGTGCTGGTGAATTCTTACGATTTAGTAGGCCTTAGATTCTGAAGGGAAAGCCTTGGTGATAGTCGCAGTTCTCATTGCTACATTGAGGAGTGTGATTTCCATAGCCTGTCCCTATAGTGCGCAGTGTTGAAGAATAATATGAAGTGTACACCCAAAACACACACCGCCACCTAAAGTCACAAAAGAACGGCTTTTGTCCGTACTTAATACCATACTTACCCTGTTCCACACCCATCTCCCCTTCGTTCACAAAATTGCAATCCCCAAGCATCACGTGCCTCTTATCACATGTCATTCACTGGCCAATGAACACCCTCAGATTCCTGCCAGTTAGCTGATTTTTTTAGGCTCACATCGGGTTATAATCTCTGTTGTCTACAAGCTCTGTCTGACAGTTGTTCCAACATATTCATTTAAAATGTATGTTTCGTTGTGATTTGCCCAGCGCTGTGTCCTTTGACTTGTGACTCACCCGATTGAGGTCGATTGTTTTGAAGAATCCAGATACGAAAGTGACAAGATCTGGCTTGTCCTCCAAAATGCTGAGGTCCCAAGGAATACATGAACTATTTCCATTCCCGTTGTGGTCCACTCTCCTTGAAACTTGATCCAACGACATGTCACAATTCCAATCTATCATCCAACCAATCAACTATCAAATTCTGGAAACTCAATCACCCTTGCATTTCATTGTTACTAACTCTCAGGCTCGCTCGTACATTTGCTCGTACTGCTAGACAGTCGTCAAGATTGTTATCCTCAAGTAGAGTGATGGCACAGGCCACCAAGGTCGAGTCCAAAACCGCCTCCAAGTTGTCTGAAATCACAGGCCCAGACTCGTCTTTGATTGGTCCTGGTGCTCAACCAGGCACCATTCCTTCCGACATGGACCAAGCCACCGGTTTGGAACGTTTCGAGATTTTGGGAAGAAGAGAAGGTGTGGACGTTTTCGACGTTGAAAAGCCTATTTTCGAAGGTAAGGGCACCATGGCCGACCCATATTTGGTTCCTACTTACATTGGATACCGTTATGTTGGATGTAGAGGAAAGGGTGAGGATGACCACAAGGCATACTGGATGAAGGTTTCTGAGGAAAAGCCAGCCAGATGCTGGCAATGCGGTACTGTGTACGCTGCCAAGTACTTGGGAGAGCCAGGCCATCACCACCACTAGATCTGCTAGACAGAAAACATATTGCACGCTACGTCTCAATAGATAAGCATTGGAAGTGGATGTAGGTGTGAGTAGAGTTCAAGCAGTCAGGTTGATTGTGAACATGCAGCCCGAATCTTTGGCTGAGAACTGGAATACTGTCTTCGGAATCTGTAATCCTCAGTGAATTTCAATCTGTTGGGGGATCCCATCATCTCAAGACCTTGAATTAACTTTGAACAAATTAAGAAGTATTGAACACCTACCAATATTGACATTGAACAACTATGAATATTGACTACGAATATTGACTTTGAACAACTACGAATTTTGACTTTGAACAACTACGAATTTTGACTTTGAACAACTACGAATATTGACTTTGAACAATCACAAATATTGACTTTGAACATATGCGAACGTTAATTTTGAACAACAAGAGCTTACTTTATAAGCTATCTCGAACTACCGTCCAAACTAGCGACTCTTCATACACACAGTATAAATCCTTATACACAATAGAATTCTCCTGTGGCTTGCCGGTCTCTCCTACGCAATCTGGAGAAGCAAAATGCCGTGCGTACTTTATAAAAATGCGCCGTTTCGCACCAGAAACTTTTGCACCCAATGTCTAAACCACAGGTCTTGTTCATTGGTGACTTGAACACCAAATTGCCAGAGTACCTCGAGTTCTCAAAGAAATACGACTGCATCACCTATGAGGTCACCACAAAAGAACAGGTGATTGAGGACTTCACCTCCAAGTTCAAAAACGTCCAGGCCATATATGGAGCATGGCTCGGCTTCGTTCTCCTTGGAGGCTTCACTGGTGACATTTTGGCTGCTGCCCCTCCTTCTCTCAAGGTAGTCTCTATCTGCTCGGTGGGACACGACCCCTACGACGGCGAGAAAATGGCCGAGAGAGGAATTGTCTTGACCAATGTTCCTTCCGACGGAGCAGCGGAGCCGGTCGCCGACTTGGTCTTGTACAACACCTTGGCTGCGTTCAGAAACTTCAAGGCGGCCAGCGAAAACTTCAACCTTGCCAACAACCACTCGGTGCTTGTGCGGAAACATTTGGATTCTGGCAAGTTCGATACCCAATCTGGTGTGCCTGTGGTGGACAAATCAGACGGATACTCGTTCGGCCACTTCCTAGGGGGTCGTCCGTGCTCCAACCCTCGCAACCATCATGCGGTGATTGTGGGTTTCGGCAATATTGGAAGAACTATCGGTGGCCGCTTAGCCCTGATTGGAATGGTGGTTCATTACGTGAAGCGAACGCCACTTTCGGAAGACGAAGAGGCTGCACTTGGCTACCCTGTGACATACCATGCTACTCTCGAAGATACAGCTCACGTGGCTGACTTGGTGGTGATTGCGTGTCCTGGAACTCCAGCCACCTATCACATGGTGAACTCTGAGATCATCAACAAAATGAGTAAACCTTTCCGTATTATCAATATAGGGAGAGGGCCGGTTATCGATGAACAGGCTCTCGTGGATGGTCTCAAAACGGGGAAGGTGTTGTTTGCCGGATTGGATGTTTTTGAGAACGAGCCAAAGGTCCACCCAGAACTCTTTGGACGCCAGGATGTGGTTCTCACGCCACACATTGGTGCTTCCACGGTGGAGAACTTTGACTACACTGCCATTTCGGCTTTGCAGAACATTGAAAATGTCTTGGGAGGCGGGCCAGGAATCAGCAGGGTTAATTAAAGCACTAGAAAATTACTAGAAACTTGAAGAATGCTAGAAGCAAAGTACTAGAAAAGCAAAGTAGAAAACCACTTGAATAAAATACCTGATAGTACTAGAAAAGCACTTGAAGAAATACTTGGAGCAAAGAACTTGCGGTTTTGGGGCCGCATTTTCACTGGTGTCAATATTCTTCTCCCTCACCAAATTTCGAAAGTTGCAAAAAATATGCCGCCAATGAAAAAACAAAAGAGAAAAGGCGAATCCGAACCGATCTGCCGCCTTCTCTGGCTTCTTGTAGAAAATTTAATCCCGTTCCATTGCGTTCAAAACTCGTCTTTCAACCTTTTTCTTGCTCCGTTCTTCGACTCTCCTCCTTCTGTGGATTCTCTCATTTACGCCGCCAACCAGATGTACTCGGAGTACCAGCAGTACTTCAAAAACTACTTTAGGCGGCATCTGTCACTTCGAGTCTCTGTCTCCTGCCATCATTGGAAACCACTGTGTAAACAGGACACATATATGATGATGGCTGCCCATTACATCGACGACAATTTCCGCCTTTGCGAGGTTCCCTTGTGCTTCTTTTCGTTCAATAGTACAGGAGCGTCACTTCCTTCAATGATGGTACGGAACACTGTCATGGATTCTTTGGGAGGCCGCTTGAGTTTGGTCACCACCAGCTATTCGTTCTCTCGAGATTGCTTAGATGTCCTTCTGTTTCCAGCAGATGGAACGAAATTCCCGTGTCTTCCTTGCGTGCCGTCTTTTCTCCGTAAGTTATTCCAAACTCTCTTGCGTAGCGCAGCCTCTACTTTATGTGTTGAGTTTGGAAAACCAGACCCTTCCGATTCTACCTCAACAATGGTATACAATACCTGTGCCCCAATCGCTCAGAAACTACGAGGGCTGAAATTGAAACTCGACCCAGCTACTGTTGAAGAAGATCCAAGAAAATCACACTTCGGTGTGCTTGTTGCTCGCACGGATAGCTATGCCTTTTTGGAGAGTGCAATCGTGTACCAACACCAAATCGACACCCTCGACGAGAAAGAATGGCAGTATCTTGGATTTGCTGTCGCCAGCCACAAGGTGTTTCTGTCCTTCTTGGATCTTTTCAACCTGCTGCCTTATCCCAATGCCCATGTTGTGCTCAAGTGGTTGATGATCTTCGTGGTGAAACTTCGGAGACTTGCGAAGACAATGAAAAAACGTCTTCCCGAAGTTTCCGACCTTGTTGAAAAAGCAGCTGCCGACCTTACAGGATTGCATTCGCAGTATGAATCTACCTTCGAAGTGGTTCTCGCAGCTTATTTGCACCCATCCACAAAATGCTACCTCCAGGAAACGCAGATTGCCAAAATACACCAGTACGTGGAGTCGGAATCAAAGCAAATCGACAAGGTGGATATTTCCTGGTCAAGCGATGCATGTCTGGAGAATTTGGACGAGCTTGTCATGAACCAATTCCACTGCTTTGGAAACGCGAACGAGTGCTACAAGTACGAGACATCTGGGGTGAGTGTAACCTCAGGAAAGAGTTACTTGACTAAGGAATGTGGACCACAAGTGTTGCAGCTTTGGAAGCAAAACCAGTCTGAATTTCCTGACCTATCTAAACTAGCATCCAAGGTGTTGGCTGTTCCAGTGAGTACTGACCGGAGCTACTCGGGGTTCAAGGCTCTGTTTTCCGCATTTTTGGCTTCGTTTGACTCTGCAACTCGCGACATGGTCGACGTTCAGGCATTGTTTGTGTTGCATCGGTTGAGCTTGACGTACGACGTGAACAGGTTTGATCCGAAATCTGATAGTAACATAGAAGATTTCCGGCTTCAAGACGTGGATTTTGAGGCTAGCAATGATGAAATGGAGGAGACCATATTACACACAGAACGCTAGGGCTTTGTTCGAAAGTTGTTGGGTTGTGTGAGGTGTACTCCAATATGCAATTGCTGCGAAATTTCAACTGGCTCCAGGAAACCAGATCGTCCGATCAAAATTGACAAAACCAGATGGTCAGAACAAAGTTGACAAAACCAGATGGTCAGATCAAAATTCTGACAAAACCAGGCACTTTCTACCAGGCACTTTCTGGTTGCTCGTTATACTTTGCTCCAAACCCTCTCATCTGGCATTTTTCTGGCCTGGTTTAGCTAATTTTCACGTCAAATTGCTCAAACACAAAATCCCCCCTGGTAAAGAAGGAAATCACTGTCATGTTCAAGCCAACCTTTTCATCGCACTCTCGAGTTCCATACCGCCTCCTATTCCCAGTCCAAATTTCGGAAGACGATCGCAGCGTGCCAGGCTCAAGAACCTCCTGCGACTTGAATATACCCCAAGCCTGTTTCCGTCCACCCAGTCAGCATGGCTTCGCTATATATCGGTGTCTACAAGGCATTGTATGAGTATACGGCACAAGCTGAAGAAGAGTTGAACATACAACCCGATGACTTGTTGTATTTGTTGGAAAGATCGGACGTTGATGAATGGTGGAAAGTCAAGAAGAGGGTGTTGCCCGTGGGAGACGAGGAGGTTCACGAACCCGTCGGATTGATTCCTTCGAACTACATCGAACAAGTACGTTTTCAGTTACCGTGGCATCCACAACTCAATACTAACATATTCAGGCACCAATTGTCAAGACCTGTCGAGCATTGTATGATTACGACAAGCAAACAGAGGAGGAGCTTTCATTCAAAGAGGGGGACCAGTTCAATGTTTTCGATTTGAATGACCCAGACTGGTTGTTGGTGGGTGATCTGGCTGGACAGCTGTTTGGATTTGTTCCCGCAAATTACATCGATATCGGCGAAAATCTGGCTGCTCCGGCCGGTCCCCTGGCACCAGTACCCATCACGTTTGCTCCTCCACCGATGCACAAAGACAGAATTCAGGCTTCGCAAGAAAAAGTTCAGAATGTCGAAGAAGATGACCCAGCGGATTTTGAACCAGAGGAAGATGATGATGTGCCGCCCCCAATGCCCTCCAGACCTACAGGACAACAGGACGCGCCACAGTCCTTTTCCAGACCCGCTGAGGCTCCTAGAGAACAGAGAGAGGCTCCTAGAGAACAGAGAGAGGCTCCTAGAGAACAGAGAGAGGCCCCTAGAGAATCGCAGCTGTTGGAGCAGGAAGTGAACCTTGGTCATTCCCATGAGCAAGAGCACAATTTCGATGGAGAATACTTCCGTTGGTACATTGACGAAGTGGACGGCCGCAAGAAGCGTGGGGTGATTCTCTCCATCGGCAACGGCTTGATAATATTGAAGCCCAACAACACCAAGAAGATGAGCTTGAAGACCGCGTCGAACCTTGACAACAACTGGAGAATCAGAGACATGACGCAGTACAGCAACGAGAAGAAGCATGTTTTCCTCGAGTTCCGCAACCCGGATGCATCTATCGAGTTGCACGCAGGCACCAAGGATGTAGCAGATGCCATTGTTGCTGTGCTTGGCGATTTGAAGGGTGCAGAGAGCGCCAAGGGCTTGAGAGAAGTTGCCAGAGCTGCCCTGACAAAAACCGGTTCCTCCAACAAAAAGATCGGCCGGTTGTTGTATGACTTTGATGCCCATGGCAGCGACGAATTGATGTGCAGAGAGGGCGACGAGGTGTATGTTGTTGACGAGACCAAGTCCAAAGAATGGTGGATGTGCGAACGCACCAGCGATGGCAGGCAAGGTGTTGTTCCTTCCACTTACATCGAGATTGTGGGCACAACCAATTTGGACCGGTTGACCGACGGCGTCCACAGACGCAAGTCCCAATTGGGCTCCTCCAAGGGCAAAGTGGTTGATCTGGGGTCTTCTAAAAACCGCAAGAGTCACCGTCATTCTAGAGACGAGCGTGAGAAAATTAGAGAAAGTGACCGCATCAGAAGAGACAAGTCAACCAAGGGCCTGAAGGACGACAAGAACTTGCCCAACTACCACAGGGTTAGAACGTGGATTGACAGTTCTGGATCGTTCAAAGTTGAGGCCGAGTTTTTGGGATGCGTGGAGGGAAAGATCCACTTACACAAGACCAACGGCGTCAAGATTGCTGTTGCAGCTACCAAGTTGTGCATCGAAGACTTGGAGTATGTCGAAAAGGTCACGGGCACTTCGCTCCAGCTGCACAAGGACGAAGTTGCTAAACAAATGGCAAAGAAGAGCAAGTCCAATGGAGCTTCTCCCGTCAAACCACAGCAAACCTCCTCAGTTGCTGCTATTAACGACATTCCTCCACCGCAACCAAAAAGACCACAGGCAACAACCGCGGTCTCGCAGAACGAGCCGGATTACGACTGGTTTGAATTCTTTCTCTCGTGTGGAGTTGATATCGGCAACTGCCAACGGTACTCCATCAACTTCAACAGAGAGCAAATGGATGAGAGCATTCTTGAAGACATCACTCCTTCGTTGTTACGGTCTTTGGGCTTGAGAGAGGGCGACATTTTACGTGTGATGAAGTTCTTGGATGGCAAGTTTGACAGAAAGAAGTCTGGAGCTGCCGAGGCTGCCACTGTTGCAGGACCTCTTTTCACGGAGCCTACTGGTGCTCTTAAGAACAACAGCTCCACGGAAATCCACAAGGTCAGTGCGAGCGCATTGCCTGTTCCATCTCCGATCAAGGAACAAACGGACCCAAACTCCCAACTCAAGGTGCCTGGATCATCCAGCCGGTTTGAGGATGATGCTTGGGCTGTTAAGCCTGCTGCTAGATCGAATGAAGATCTCACCAAGACCGCTCGTCCACAATATACTGGCTCTTTGCAAGATCTTGTTGATATCAAACCATTGGAGGCAAACAAGCCGCTTCCAGCACCACAAAAAGGCCTGGAGCCAGCAGCACCAGCCATGACTCCAGTGAAGACTGGACCAACTCCTCAACCAAACCAGCCGGTTTATGTCCAGAAAACAGGAGGTAATGCTCCTCTTGTTCTTGTGCGTACTGGTGGATTCTACCAGCCAACTTTGGTCCCAGTTCAAACCGGAGGTTTGATTCCTGTTCAGCCAACAGGATTCATGCCCATCACTGCTCAACCTACAGGGTTTGCACCTATTCAACAAACCGGTGGTTTTGCACCTCAAATGACTTTCGGGATTGTTCCTTTACAGACGGGTGCTTCCACATTTACTCCACAGAGAACAGGGCCTCTGGCTGGTCCACCACCCACGACCTTTGGACAAATTCCGATGCAGACCACCAATGCATTCGTGCCATTGCAACCTGGTAACTTCACAATTCCACAAACCACTTTTGGACAGCAACAGGCTTTGCCGCAACAGCAACTGCAGCAACTGCAGCAACAATTCATGGGTGGCCAGGCCACTGGTGGTGCTATTCTGAATGGATTTGTTCCACAGTCGTCATTCGGTAAACAGATCACAGGTGGAATGATGCCAGCTACGTCTTTCAGCAGTCAGTTGACCGGTGGCGCCTTGCCATCATTCGGGCAGCAAGCCGGAGGTTTCCCACCAACTTCCTTCTCCAACCAGGCTACTGGAGGCATGATGCCACAGACGTCATTTGGAAACCAGGCAACTGGAAACATGATGCCGCAAGCCTCTTTTGGACAGCAAGTAACTGGAAACATGATGCCACAGACGTCATTTGGAAACCAGGCAACGGGAAACATGATGCCCCAAGCCTCTTTTGGCCAGCAACCAGCAGCTCAATCTTTCAACCAACAGCCCTCATTTGGTAACCTGACCGGTGGAATGATGCCACAGACGTCTTTTGGTACTCAGCCTGCGTTCAACAACTCAGCACCTTCTTTCTCACAACCCGCCTTTCCTGGAGGTCAGGCGACAGGTTTCGGTGCCCAGCCGTTTGCACAGCAGCCAACTCAGCAGTTTCAGCAACCTCAACAAAATTTCAACCCGGGCTTGAACCAAGTAACGAACATGTTCCAGAACGCCTCCATTGGCGCACCATATAGCCAGCCCCAGCAGCAACAGCACTTTGGACAACAGCCTGTCTCTTCTTTTGGCCAGCAGCCTTCCACTTCTTTTGGCCAGCAACCTTCCACTTCTTTTGGCCAGCCCCAGTTTGAAGGTTTCGGCAATCAGCCTTTGCAGTCGCAGCCAACAGGACTTGGGTTCGGCAATGCTCCTTCTTTGCAAGCACAGCAAACGGGAAGAAGAGCCAATTTACAAGCAGCCACTGCCGATAATCCTTTTGGATTTTAGAGGCTGGCACTCTGTGTTTCGATGTATCTTTCACGATGGAGTGTAGATAAGGCGGTTGCAAAATTGGGACAAATGTGGAACACCACGCACACCCCTCTTGACACATTGCAATCTCCCCACATATAAATAACGCTCCGGCTGCCCCTTTCTCAATATATTTCTGTTCCTTGGTATGTGTTTCGCGTTTATTTCTGCTCAGTTTTCCTGCCTTATTGGTTTCGTCTTGCTTCATAAGGAGAATCTCATAGAAGGCCCCTGCAAAGGCAACCTCAATTTTATAAAATGCGTCTATCTTCTCTACTGCAAAGAAAATAATGGAGAGAAAATTGAGGATTTGCAGCAATTCACAGCTTTCTTGTTGGAATTCAACGGAATCTCCAATGATGCTCTTGTTTTTGGCGAGTCGACTTATACCAAGGAGAAAACATTACTTTGGATCAACTTGGCCAATATCAAAATGTTGAAGGATCGTTTGGCTTCACTGGAAGAACCTGGAAAACCTTTGCAAGTTGCCGTAGTCAAAAGGGGCTACGAGGAGCTTCTGTCTCCAGAAGCAAAGTTAGAAATTATTTTGGGACTCCTGCTCCATACCGCTCTGGCACCAGTAAGCGAGGAAATCGACGGCTCTGACTTTGACAAGTTGTCCAAGATATTGGCCCAACCCACTGCTTGTGTATTATTAGGAATTGCAAGAGCGAAGGTTATCAGCCCTAAGAAACAGTTTCATGAAGCTTGTGAAATTGCCAATCACAACCAGGTACTTGCTAACTTGTGTTTGAACTCCAAAACAATTGGACAGAGCGTTCAGGACCTTCCTTCGAATGCGAAGTTTCATAAGGTGATCAATTCTTGCAAAGGTTTGATTAGCAAAGAGATCCTCAATTGCATCAAGTCAAAGGTTCACTTCTTACCCTTGGTGACCGGTTCAACTGACTTGTTTTTGGGAAACTGTTCGTATTTGGACACTTGCCATAAATTGAAGAATTGCCGCTACCTTCACTACTACACCTTGAACACACCACCCTGTGAAGAGGACAAGCGGATCGAAGAAGTGGGAACTCTTGAATACACAATTGGTGAATGTGGAAGAGAGAAAGAAGATTTACCACCGCAGTGGATCAACTGTGACGTTCGGTACTTGCCATTTAAGATTCTTGGTAAGTTTGCGGCAATTGTATCCGACCCGGCCTGGGATATCCATATGTCACTTCCATACGGAACCTGTAAAGACACAGAATTCTTGTCGTTACCAATGAATGAGCTTCAAGAGGAAGGGGTCTTGTTCTTATGGGTCACTGGAAGATCAATTGAGGTTGGCAGAAAGGCTTTGGCCCAATGGGGATACACCGTTTCGGACGAAATGATCTGGATCAAGTTAAACCAGTTGAGGAGAACCATCGTTACCGGAAGAACGGGGCATTGGCTCAACCACTCTAAAGAGCATTTGTTAGTTGGTATTAAAGGCAACCCTGTATGGTTGAATCGCAAGATCGACTTGGATCTCATGGTGAGTGGAACCAGGGAAACCCTGCGGAAGCCAGACGAGCTCTACGGCATTGTTGAGAGATTAGTGGGGAAGAAAGCAAGGAAATTGGAGATATTTGGCCGGGACCACAACATTCGACCCGGATGGTTCAGTACGTGTCATTTGGAGTCACACATTCATATAAAACATACTAACACAAAGCAATTGGAAATCAATTGACAGGAACCTCTATCTATGAAAGAGAGGTTTTAGACAAGTACAACAAGTACGAGAAGGAAAAGAGAACCTAGAGTTTCTTAAATCGCCTTCTTCTTTGCGTCCTCCCGATTCAGACGTACTGCGTTGAGGTCCATATATTTTTTGATGTCCAACTTGTACCCCATCGAGAAAGCAGCCTCGTAAACAACAAAAAATGGAGCCAACACCAAAGCCTGCAACAAGTTGTCCACCAAGGCTGGAGATCTCTTTTCATGGAAGGCATGGCCATAGAACTGAGCCAACCAACACACAACGTGCGTGCCAACGGCAAATTGCATGAATTGAGTTGTTGTCACCAAAGAAGAAGGTCCTAAGCTGAGATAGTACTTTCTCGCCAAGTGAGCGTAGGTCGCGAGCACAGCAAATGATGGGAGTCCTAATTGCCAGTCAAGGGCACTATAGAACAATCCATAACACCAGGCCACTACCGAACCGAGGGTGACGTATGGATGGTTATCTCCGAGCAATTGGGTGTTGATGGAAAATGCAAGTGCAGACAACAAGATCAAAGGAATGCAGACCAAGTGGATGGCCACATTCTTGGGGTTGAGGTGGTACTTCCTGTAGAACACGAGGTGTCCCTTGATGTCAAAAAGAGCAGGCATTCGTTCGATGTTCCGGAAGAATGCGCCTCAGCTGGCTTTAAATGAATAATGGGGTAGTGGCACTGCATGCTGAAGCGGGTCGGAGAATGCGAAACGCTGAAGCGGCTCCGAGGATGCGAAATGCTGCCCCACTCGTTAGTGGGGGGCTCAAGTCAACGGATTTTATTTTTTTGCCATCTATACAACTTACTCTCTCAAGTCCAAGGCAGGCTTTTTCACGGCCCTGACTCTTCTCTTTGGCGGCTCGGAGGTTGCTCTGTCGAACTCTGCGGCAGTGTGCATATCTCTGCCGAGGTTGTCCAAGTCCTTCACCTTGTAGATTCTGACGATCCAGTTCTGCGAGGTGAACACTTCTTCGACGGTGTCCAAGTTGATAGGCTCGTCAAGTGGGATGTTCTGGTTCCGGACTCTGTCTGGAGCCTCCTTGCCGCTGTACAATTCGGTGAAACGGTAGTACGACATCTTGTACAACAACGAGTTCTTCATGGTGTCCGAAGCCTCGTGGTCCACCCTGTACTCGCCGTTTCTGCTGAAATAGTCTCTCTCGTGCACCTCCTCGGGCCAGATACCCTCGGAAATTCTCACCATCCACAAGAACTTGTTCATGTCATCGCCGGAGTATCCCAAGACACCTCCGAAGATCACCAACACGTAGTCAACATCGTGTTGTTTCAAGATCTTGTAGGAGACCTCCTCGCGGGAAGCCATTGCCTTGCCAACGGTGGCAATGTGGGTGTTGTTCCAGGTGTTGTTGTCGACCAAAGTGGTGCGGTCGGCCATGCCACCAATCTGGTATCCGTAATCCCACCAGGCCATGACCTTGGCGTCCTCGGGAGTGTTCATTCTCAACCAGTAGTAGGCTTCTCTGTAGTCATCGATGATGGCAGGAGAGCCGTCTGGGTTTCTGGAAGCCAACACCACCGAAGGGGAAGAGTAGGCGTTGGAAGTGACCCATGTGCAGTGCAAGACGAAGTATCCGAGGTAGTAGACGAACGACGACAAGACAATGGCCTTGCTCAACAACTGGAACACGGGGAAGTTCTTTTTCTTCTGGATCTTGACGGACTTCTTGTCCGATTCCTTCTTCTTGTCGGTCTTCTTCTCTGGTTCCTTTGGCTTCTCCTCCTCGGAGTCCTGGAAGAGGTCCACGACGTTCATGTACACGTCAAACAATTTGGACAACGCAATGGCCGCGGCGACACAGACCACCGGAGTCAAGGTCAACATCAATCTCACCATGACACCCGCGAAATACGCACTCAAAAGACCGTAGATGATGATGAAAATGTGCTCGTCGGTCAAGTCCTGGAAGCAGAAGTACACGCCGGCTGGAAACAACCAGATCAAGATGTTAGTGTCGAAGAAAAAGGCGGGCCATGCGGTCGGCTGGTGCTCGGACACGGATGCAATGATCGGAATGTGGATCTTGGCGTAGTTGGTGTCCCACAACGAGTAGAAACGACCGGTCCACGGAGCAATCCAACCTGCAGCAGTCAAGGCGGCCAAACCAGCCACGCCCAAAACGGTGATGAGCACCAAAGAAACGGTCAAAAACGTCTTGAACTGCGCAGAAGGCACGTTGGAACGCACGTACGCACCGACGGCCACCAACTGCAACAAGCCAAACACTCCGAGCGCGGCCATGTGGTCGTTGGAGCGAATTGGCAAAAAACCCACAAACGGAATCTGCATCGACGCCAACGTTCCCAACGAGTACCACGTGGTGTACGCGGTGTACAAGCGGTGGTTGTAGCGGCCCATCAACACCAACACGAACACGTGCAAGGGAATCAAGTTGGTGATGAAAACGTAGCCTCCCCACGCGGAAACCATGTAGAAGTACGACAACGCGGTCAACGTTCCGTAGAAAATGGACCCCACCTTCATGGACTTGATCCAGAGGTAGAACGTGGCCATGAGCAACGTGATGGCAATGGCCTCGTTGTCGTAGGACCCGGCCACGGAACGCGAAATGTAACCTGGAGCGATTCCCATGAAAATAGCTGCCAACAACCCAGCGTTGGAGTCCTTCATCTCCTTGGTGAGAAGGTACGAGAAGTACGCTGTCACTCCGGAGAATGCAGGTGCAAGCAACACGCACACGTTTCTGATGTCCACCGGCAACCGGAGCCAGTCTCTAAGAAAACGCCAAATTATTCCAGATGTCACCATCAACCCGGGGTACAAAGTGCCGCCGGTGACTCTGCCCAATGGGTACCACGTTCTGTCGTCAAACCAGTTCAAAAACTCGTAGAAGGAGTGGGAGACCAAGTACTTGGTGGCCCTGTAGTTGAACCATGGGTCGAATTCGTGAATAATGGACTCGAACCGAATCACGGAAAAAAGACGCAGCGATATGGCCGCTCCGGCAATCAGGATGAAAATGACCACCCGGAGGAGCAATCGCACCGTGTCAATGCTGACACCAAGAACTTTCACTTGTGACATGCTTGGATGTATTAAATTATGTCGACACTTGTTAACTTGTGAGAGCGGTGTGTGCAGGAGCAAGTGGATTTTTGGCTGGCAGTGGAGTTGGTTTGAAATTGATTTGGTAGATTTGGTTGATTAGGTTGACTAGGTTGATTTGGTTGACTTGGTTGATTTGGTAGATTTGGAAATTGGAAAGGTAGAGGCTGGTCTTTTGGTCGCTCGAATTTTCCTTGGGCTTGGCTTGGCTTCGTAATTGCCTGAATGAGATGTGTGAATTGGACCGAAGAAAGTCGGGAATTGAAAAGACTCGGATTGCTCGAATGGACTCTTTCTGATCCACGTCCTCCTCAGTCAGGAATTCTCCTTTCTTTGCAGTCACTGCCTTCGGTCATGCACAAAGACCATGCGAAGAACTCGCGCCTGAATTTGCTCCAGCATATATAGTATGTATGAAAGATGGCCGCTCTGTAGCTCGAAGAACTACCCGAGACATTTGGGGATGCATACACTGCGATCTGCAATGCTCGAAGCACTACACAAGACAACAGGTGGAGCTTTGCATTACACCGCGATCTGCATTGCGTGGTATTAGAACGACGACCAACTCCAGTTCGCAGGCACGCTCCCCGCAAGTTGGTCGATGCCTTTGTCTTCGCTCTGGTTGTTTGTGGCCATCGCAGGCTTGATCTTGAATATTTCTTTGCGGAAATCCACGCTCTTGGGTTTAGTAGGCAACGATTCACGGGAACGGGGGGTGTGGCACGACACGCCAAACTCCTGCTTCATGAACTCGTTATATTCCTCGATGCAGTTGTCACACACCCGCGAGAGTGTGCCCCGTCCTCCCGTGGTGAATTGTGCCAAGTGGTTGATGTAAAGATAGTGAGAGGTGTGCTCCTTGCAGAAAATGCCTCCACACTTCCGGCAGTGGTGTCTGCGCTCGAAGAAGTTGAAATGCTTGCGGCACAGAGTGATGCCGCACAACGCCACTGACTCGTCCTTCAACCAGTGCTTCCGGCTTGGAGCCCCTCGCAAAATATGCTCGTACTGCTTTTTGTGGAGCGTGAACGGGCCGGCCTGCGAGGCTGGCGACACCACAGACTCGCCGGAGAAATTCAGGTCCACCGACCGGATGGAATTGGACGACGACTCGAGGTTGGTGGACCCCACGGGCTGCTCAAAGTACGACTCGGGGTCCAGCCCACTGGTGACGGGGGCCACAGCCTCGGACTCCTCCAACGTTCTTCGAAGCACCGCGGGAACATACATCGGGTTGCGGAAGCCCTTGATCTGCTGGAGCTTCTTGTCCGGAAGCGCAAGCTTGGAAGCGTTGGGCACGTGCTCGTGCTGGATACTCACCTTGCGGTTTCTGACGTTCATGTCGAGAGGCGGAACTACCGGGAAGGCCAGGTTGAAGTGGGGAGGCACCTGGGGGGGCTGCTCCTCGCACACCGTCTCGTGATTCTGCACGTTGTGTCTCTGAGCTACGTGGTAGTCCCGCTCTGGCTCCTTGGTCACGTTCTGTGCAACGCCTGAGACGGGCGGGGACGCCATATCAGGAATGTGCTTGCTTTGGCGTGTCAAGCTCGAAAACGACGAGAGGTCCACCTGCGCTGGCTGGTACGGTGTGGCGATTCGAGAGTAGTCGGCCCGCCCGTTCAACAGCTTTGTAGTGAGTTGCCGAGGCACGTCTTCGTCGGCGTCGGAGCGTATTATGGGTGCAAGCGACAAACTCAATTTTTTGAGCGCGTTGAGCGTGAGTTTCTGC
Organism: Danielia reshetovae; assembly: GCA_030558395.1. Taxonomy (NCBI): domain Eukaryota; kingdom Fungi; phylum Ascomycota; class Pichiomycetes; order Serinales; family Metschnikowiaceae; genus Danielia; species Danielia reshetovae. The sequence goes on along the minus strand of JAJMSL010000002.1, from coordinate 502,087 downwards.
TGCTGGAGCATGGTTTCCTCACGGTAAATGTCGTCGTCCTGCGTGACGGCAGTAGTGAATGTTTCCACGGGGGTCCTCTCCTCCATATCGTCTCTGTCGTCAAAGGGAAGCTGCTGGCCGATTTCTACGTCGTCTTCCCTCAAATTCGTCACCGAGGACAAAACCGGCGCCTGGATGAACGACTGGAAGTTTTTGAGATTATTCTGGTTGTTGACTCCCACGTTGCTGGAATTCCGATGGAGTGGCTGGATTGTGCCCGACGCATACTGCTGTTTAAGCAGCTTGAGGGATGCCGTGGAGAGCACCGACTGAAACAGATGTGTTCTGGACTTTCTCAAGTCCTTCTTCTTGAACTGTAGGTCGCCGGAATATTCCAACTTCTCGTCGTCTTCTGGCTCCACGGGCGACGTCGTGCCGGAAACAGCGACATTGCTCGAGTGGAAGTCCTCCGTGGCGGAATCCATGTTTCCATTTTCCGGAGCGATTTTTGTGCTGTCGTGTCGGAAATTGACAGTCATTTGCTTTTCCTGCCCGCTCTGCTCGCGCAGTAGCACGTCTGAGATCTCCGTGGCCATCACCACGGCTGGTCCGGTGGCGGGTATCATTGTGGGGGAAATTGTAGTGTCGAAAGATTTGGGTCAAGACGGCGTTTCGCCGGGAAATTTGAGATTTGCAGATTTGGAGTATCGCCAACACGCCGGAACACACGCTGGATACAGAACCGTGCTCTTTGGAAAGGTAGCGGAAGTTGCGAAATGAGTTAACGATAACGCTTGATGTTCGCAGTGATGACGCTAGTCTCACACCCGTACACCAGAATTCTGCCAGGATGCAATGCTGTGAGACATGCTGAATTCCTCTACGGACAAAGCAGCTGACAGGGACTCTGGTTTCGAAGCCAACCCTTCCAATGGCCATATCTACCACGTGACAGCTGCCTGTAAAAGCGGTGCACCCGTACACCAGAACATTTTCTGGTTGCACGGCGACTTCGTTGCTACAAGTTAGTCTCTGCTCCGTATCATTTCTGTTTCTACTCTCCTTTGCTCGTGTGCGGTAGCCGCTGGAACGCTTTTCCTCTGTGTCACGTGCATTCCGGGTGCGTAATTCGCACTCGTTTAATTGGTCCTCTTTCCCCGGGAACTTTTAAAAACTGGAGTAGAACCACATCGCTTTTTTACCTATTAATGTTTTCCCGTGTTGGATTGTTGAGACGTATGTATTGAAGACCACGACGACGCGCTGCGGCCGAGAAGAACCCAAGAGCTCAAAGAATTGAATCCTAAACGAGGGAGGAGGAGTATTCTTTGTTGACCTGAAGAGCATGCCGAAATCCCAGCCCCACCCCGAAAACCTCATCTCAGATTCCTCAGATTCCTCAGTTACTTAGATTCCTCAGATTCCTCAGTTCAGTTCCTCAAATTCCGTAGATTCCAGTTCCTCAGTTCTCAGAATTCTCATTCTCAGTTTCCATTCGGTTTCCCATACTAACTTCCAGCAATTAGAGGCTCGTCCCTTGCCAGAACCTCTCTTGTGAGAGCCGTCAGATCGACTTCCACGGTCAAGGTTAGCCATGAACAAGAACAGGAGCTTTTAGTTTCTCAAAGGAGAAACCGGCCAGTGTCTCCCCACTTGACCATCTACCAGCCACAAATCACCATGATTTTGTCGTCTTTCCACAGAATCACCGGAGTTGCTATGGCCGGCACTTTTTACGCCTTGACGGTTGCCTACGCTGCCACGTCCCTCTTGTCGATTCCATTTGACTCGGCCACTCTTGTTTCTGCATTTGCTGCGTTGCCCGTTGCAACCAAGGTCGGTGTCAAGGCCCTCATGGCATATCCATTTGTGTTCCATGCTTTCAACGGAATCAGACACTTGGTTTGGGACTTTGGTAAGCAGTTGACCATTCCTGGAGTCTACAGAACCGGATACATTGTTGTGGCAGGTACTGCCTTGGTGGGATCATATTTGGCTTTCTTCTGAGCATCGAACGTGAGCAGTTACGTTCTGGTTCATGAACTCGGACATAGTGAATAGTGAATTCATTTATTGCAATGGATTATTGGACTCTTATCTGGTCGTAGTCTGCGTCACTAGATCTAATAACTTCCAACACGGAATCTTATTTGAAGCTGGTGAAGCAGACTGAATTATTTTACTTCCAGCCGTAGCCATGACACCTGTTCCCAAGCTCCAAATCTTGCAACTTTTTCCTTCTTCCCACAACTCTCTCTCCCTACAACTCTCTCCCTACATCTCCCATAAATCGTCATAAATACTACCTCTCTCCAAATATACTGTCTGCGTCAAAACACAAACATGGAGTGTCGCCGCTGCAGAAACCACACCCCATCTTCAGCTTCTTTTTCTTCTCCACGGGCTTCTCTGGCTCGAGATTCAAGAGCGAGTCAGCCTCCTTTTCAAACCGCAACTGGTCCAACTGGTCGTCGTAGTTAAAGTCCACGTCGATCACATCCTCTTCCGCATCGAACAAGTTCAAATTCAAAGGCCGAAGTAAGCTGGGGGTGAACGATGGAGCGGGTGCGGCCTGTGCAACCTTAGGCAAAAAACTCAAAGGACGTTCCGTGGACACAGCCCCACGGTGCTTGGCCCGAAGCTCGAGGTAGTGGAGAATTTGCAGGTGCATGTGGCTCCCTTGGTTCTGGTCGTCCACGAATTTCTTGGTGACCGAGTGGATGACGTTGGACTGCGTGGTCATGTGGGCCAAAAACTTGTCCAAGTCGTGGATGTTGTTGATGTGGTCCAACTGCTCGGACTGCTGCAGCGTTCGGGGCACGGTGCTGTCGTTCAACGCATCGAAAGTGATCACCCCGCTCTGCACGAACCGGAGTTCTTTGATCTGGTCCGTGAGAACGTCGATGTAATTTCGTATCAATTCCTGTTCTTTTAGCCGAGCAAGGTACGATGCCTGAAGAGGTTCAGCCTTGCGAGCAGGGGGAGGCCTCGATGCGATCAACGTCTCGGGGTCTCCGGAAAATCCAGCCTGTCCAATTCCACTGGCCTGTGCAATCCCATTCTGCCCAGATAGTCCTGCTATTCTGGGCTCCTCGATGGGTTCCGCGGCTGGTTCGAACTCCGGTCTTTTCTGGACCTTGGCCTTCTTCTTGGTTGCTCTTTCCGTCACCGGTGTTGTTGTGAGAGGTGCACTGGGCTTGCGTCCCGGTCTGGGCCGGGGTGGAAGAACCCATTTTCTCAGAGTGTTGATGTTGGCCCCGTCGTGAAGAAGGGCAGACGACGTGGTGGGGTCATACCGGGGATTAAACGCCGGCTTGGTCACGGCGACAGCTGCTGACGGTTTGGGTTTTATGGCGATTGCTGGTTGTATTTTTGCGTATTTGGCAATGGGTTGAGGCATGATGGTGGAGCCTATACTGGGATGCACTGCCATGCTGGTGGAAGCACGGAGACTCGTTGAAGTTCTCATGGGAGTTTCGTCGGACATTTTTGGAAATTTTTCACTTGACTTTCGACTGGTTGCGTTCTGACTTCTTGGAGTTCCGTTGCTCCGAACAGATTTGTGTAAGGCCTGTGGTGTTTCGGGGAAAACTCCGACTGTTTTGCTTCACCTCCTGGCGGCCCAGAGATTTTTCGGATCAGTTGTGGTCCACTGATGTGGTCGAAGAATACCAGATCTGGTTCCTCTTCAGTTTTGTGGAGAACCGGCTCTCAGAATTTCAAAGCAAAAAGGGCGTGCCTCGAAAAACAAAAGTACAAATGGCGGCTCGCGTGCCAGAATTCGTTCTTGGTGTCCTGGGAGTTTCGGATTTAGGATCGCTTGATGTCGGAACACATGGATAGCACCGGAACCAGTTGGAGTTTGTATATACAGGATATAGTTAACCTGTAAGACGTAACCTGTAAGGCGCCTGATCTGATGGGCCAGTGTACACTCCAAAACAACACAGATCTGATTTAATTTGAATCACGTCTCCCTTTTTGCTTGAAATTGCGATCTTCTGGCTACCATGAACAGAACCACGCTGACTAAAGCGGAGCAGATGGCTCAACTCAACGAACAGGTTGCCATTCTCCATTCGAATCTACAGAAATTCGACAATTTGGTCAAGGACACGTCCATTCAATACGAGGCCATTCAGAATCTTGGAGTGATGCATGGAGCCTTGTTTATGGCCAGCCACACAGTGTTTGGAAGCAGTTATAACGAATCGAAGTAGGACGAATTTTCGAAAAAGAGAACCTGACAACGGTCTCTCACCCAGTCATATTTGACCAGTGACATGTTACTGGTCTAGTGGAATTCTTTGGTGAACTGGTTTCTCACGTTTTCTGTTTGGGACAAGGAGAAGTTGATATTGAGAAGTCGAATTGAGTTCAAAATGGTTGACAGAGAAGAATGGCACTTCTCTGGTGTAAAAACGGAACGAGCATTCTTTGAGATACACCTCAAGGGTAAAAGGAAGAGAATCCACAAGCTAGATCAGTGATGACCTGGTGCAATTACTTCATATTGACTGTATTGGAGACGCAAATGCCACCATATAATTGGAGTCTCTTAGCTGTCCTGGTCTTTCCTGGATCCATTTGATTTCATTCAATATTGCTATTTACACGCCTACTTCTGCTCCGTCTGCTCCTTCAACTTCTCCCGGTACAACTTCTGCTTGATCCTCTTCTCCGAAATCAAAATGTCTCTCTCGTCGTCAAGATACTGCATCTTCTGGTAACTGGCCACACAGTCGAGGGACCGTCTATTGGCACCCTCGCACTCCTTCATGGCGTCAAGAGGGTTCTCGTAGCTATTGGAACAAGCAATGTATGCCTTGATCATATCGTCACATCTAGCAAAGGTTTTTGTTCTCCATCTTTCGAAAACAAGTTGCTCCTCTTTCGGCGTCAACACCCATGCCGGCATGTTGGGGTTGGTGGGGAGCTCCACCCCTTCGAATCCTTTTTTGGTGTAACTCATTGTGGGCTTGAGAAAACGGACGATCGGTTTGATATGGCGATGTTGTGTGCAGGTCGTTTGGGTGGAGCTGAGTGTGGTTGAATGTGGTTGAATGTTAGAGGCTGACGGTTTGTGCTGGTATGGGTTGGAGAAAGTGACTGTTGTGGACTTTTGATTCTTGTGTCTTGCGTCTTGTGTCTGTATCTGTGTCTGTACATGTGCCTGTGTCTGTGTCTTGTGTCCGTGTCTTGTGTCTGTGTCATTGACTGGAAAATGTGAACTTTCATGGACCTGAGAAATGCACATCATCAGAGTAACAACTTTGGAGAAGTTCTAATGATTCGGTATGAATTCCAATCAGTTGTTTTTCCACTTTTCTTTGCACTATTTGTCATGCATCTCTGATCTCAAAATTCATATCGCGAAATCAAAATAAACACCTTTCTCCACACAAACTTTCCGCTGTTACTTCGTTTCCAAATGCTCGACGAATCTCCTGACAGTCTCATTTACGCAGCCATTGACAATTTCGAGACTCAACCCGACATTGCCAGTCTTCACAGGATCTCGGAAACACTCAAGAAGACCACTGAACTCCGAAATGCCAAAACCGAACGGCTCCAAAAGGACATTCAGATTCTAGAGAATGAGTTGGCCGAACTCACAAACGAGCTAAAACTACTCCACCAGCCCGGTGCCACCATGCACGAAACACTAGGCCAAATGGGAAATGGACAGAAGCAAACAGAGGAGCAAAACGTCTTCAAAATAATGAACAACAAGTCGGTGGAGCTAGACAATTTGAAGGTGGCCTTGGCCAAACAATTGACAGATTTGGAAAGCTCCATAAACCAGTTGAACATGGCCAAACTTAACTTGAGTCGACAATCAGAAGACCTAGCCAGCCAAAAGGAACAAGCTCTCAGCAACAACATAGCAGACAACTTCAACTCCAGCAGTATGAAGATCAGCTTGTATAAGTTATTGGGGGTCCACGTGGAGGATTTCGACACTCAGAACGACAAGATCATCATGTTTGACAAGCTTCTGAATCTGACCAGTGTTTTGCAGGTGGACGAGAAGTATTCTGACTACTTCATCAGTAATTACATTTGGGACAGGTTAGGTAATGAGACTTGAGGGATTTAAAGTTCCTACGAGAGGATCTGTGCAAGTAATGATGACACCACTAACTCAGTCCCAGGATCTTGTTTGGGAAGCTCGTGTGCCTGAGTTCGATGCACTGCCTGATTTAACGGATGCTGATATTAACTATTGAATTCTATGGCTTTTGCTCGAAATTCGAACGCTCGGTATGTACATGCTTAGAAGTATTTGGGGTTTTCTCTGAAGGAGATCTTGGTCCACTTAGGCACCAAATGAACAGACTTTCTGTATCCCTTGACCTTCTTGTCGAAAGTGGTGTACTTGTCTCTTGGGGTCATTTCATGCTCCTTGGGAAGCACGAACTTGAGGTAGTCGATTTTCTTGTATCCTGTCAGTTCTCCCTGGGCTGGTTTGAGCGACTGGTACAAGGCTTCGATGTTGTGGTCAACTTGCTTCATTCTCATTCTCAATCTCTGTTTTTGAGGAGGCGACAATCTGGGGGCCCTTTTCCAGAGATAACCTCCGTAAGCTGTGAGGGAGGATCTGAAAGCACCGAACATGATTGCAAGATATTTTCAGTAGTTCGTTTGGTTTTCGTTTTTCACGGGTCGTCCGCGCACCATAAAGTGCGAAGACACAAGCTGTATTGACATATATAGGAGAGAATCAGAACGTGGGGTAAACAATCGTGTTCGTGTTTAAGGGCCAGCGGGGCTCGGTGCATAGGTTGCATGTTGCATTTTGGAAGATAGGAGAAAAGTGGTTTACGCCAAGTTTTAGAGCTAAAATAATGCAATAATTTTTTTTCCTCTATTAACCTAATTAACCCAAACCCAAATGCAGAAGATTTTTTCGCTTGATGCAATTTATCATAAATAATGCTGCGGTGTTACAATACACCAGTCAACCACAACCGGTAGTTGTGCGAAGTTGAAGCCAAAGCGCCCTTGACGCCAGATTGCAGGCTCACGGCGTAGTTGAGCGAAAAGCCACGAACATCCGAATCTTCCAAGTTGTTCGATGGAAGTAAAAGCGGAGAGTTGTTGAGCTCATGTGAATTCTGCTGTTGCTGGAAAAAGCGCGGCGTTAGCAAAGGGGAAACGACATTGTCGGAGTACGTGCGCAAGATGGTGGCGCTCTGGTGTTCGTCATTAACTCTGCAAGAATCAGAGCAGTAGACAGAATTCTGAGAACACAACTGGTCACAGGTGATGCAGTAGCTATTGAAAGCGTCAGACATTTTTAACAAGAGCGGATCGAAGGGTATGACAACGTTAGTTATGGCTCAATAACGATCGAGCGGTTGGATGTGTTGGATCAAAAAGTTTGAAAGTGTAGGATGAAATGTTTGGGAGTGAGCAAGCTTTTATACTGATGCAGTTATTTATAGTGGCTTCTAGATGAGTAATTCGGGACATCCGGGGGTGGTTGCATTCCGAGTGTTGCTAGTAGCAACACATTCCGAGGTCACCGTGGCCCCGCAACGAGGGTGGTATCTATAGTGTTCATATGCAGGATATTCCTATTTTTTGAAGTGTTAGCAACAGGGGCTTGGGTGGATCACCATGGTGGAAACAGGGCGGGTAGAGAAGTTGTGAGTTGAGAAGCAGCCTATGGAAATTCCTCGAAAGAAGTTTTTTTCTGGCGAGATAAAGCGAGGTGTGGCATGTGAGTTCCGAGGTCGGGGAACGGCAAACAACGGTTCAAGTGAGCCCCGGAATTCGCGGAGTTCAACTACTGCGGACATTCGCCCCTCGGATCTCGCACGTGTGATGCCAACGTGGTTGTTCGCCAACCCCAATATTTTTACCGTTGTGCATGTGGCTAGTGCAAGACAAGGTATGTTTGGGATCTTTGTGTTGCACCAAAGTTCAACATTTTGCTTTAATGTAGCTAACAGTGTCATTTCCTTCCAGCTGACAAGTAGTTGTGTCATTTCTCTCTAACAAGAAGTGGAGTCATTTCCCTCTACGGCTTTCAGTTATGGTTTCTAGAACCATCTAGAAGTGAAAATTCGCGATGCTTCTCCGATGCGCGCCACGTTCTGGCCCCACAAAAAATGTGTCACCACGCCACAATTAACTTGAACGTTCTCGATTCTGTTCCACACCACCACATCAAACCCTCCTCTGTTTGTTTTCTATATTGAAAACCTTTTCCGCCAGATCCGGGGGGGTGGTTTCATGTTTTGAAACTACCACGTGAATTGGTTGTCAGGGCCCCTCGGAACTCATAGAAAAAAACTTTTCTCTCCTCACTTTTCAGTCCAGGGTACCCCTCCACTGGCAGGTTTTGGCCGTTTCGGGCAACCCGCCGTCATAAGCACCCGGGACAACACCTGGACCTCTCAACCCGCATGACCGGTCCGGGAATTGGATCATCAGTGGCTGCTTCGATTTTGTGGGGCACCGACTTCGCATTTCCCAACGAAAGTCACGGGACATGCCTACAACCACGAAATTGTGGTCACTACTTTGTTTCTGTTGATGTTTCGTAGTCAGGTAATTCAGGATGTAGGCCTGACTTCCGAGAAAGTGCCCAGTTTGAAAAATTCGTAGATTTGAAAAATTCAATCACCTTTTTCACGATCAATTGAACATTCTCTTTCACTTCATTGTTAGTGAGGGGATGGTTGCTGTTAACGGCCAAGATCAAATTGTTATTCATGTGCAGGATATTGACAAGAAGAACGTAATTGATTGTACATGTAATTGTTCGTACTGATTGGGGGCAGCCACATGTATCGAGAATTGAAATCTGGGCAATGGGGAAAGATTTGCTGTCATTGACTGAGGCAAATCAGTTATTCTGGAGCAGCCGATGCACGACAAGGGACATTAATGTTCGGTTTAGATGTTGCAAAGGGACTTTTGTTGGAGGTGAAGTTGGCTGTGGATACTGAGGTCGTCTAAAATGCAAATCATGTTAAATTTTTCTATTGTTCTGTGTTCTCCATTTTTGATGATCTTTTTTCAATTTTAGCTGGAGGAGAATTAACGATATTGTGCGAAAATTGTAAATTTATTTTGGACCAACACAACATTTTTCAATGGAAATGATTAAATAAACAAAATCGAACAAGTCAAACCACACCACTGTACTCGGTTTGCAACTGGTATGTTTCTCCTAAGGATCTTTGTTAGCAATCGTCAGATGAATCGTGCACTGCAACAAGGCTTGGATTTAGGATTTTCTCTAAACGTTAGATATCATAACAGCCGTGCGACTGGCAACCTCTAACCGTGAAACTACTGTTTACAAACTACCACAAACTACCCCTTGGGTATTCCGTCCGAGGATTGAGATCATCCATGCGTCAATGTAATCCAAGAAACCTCACGTGCGATATGGGTTCATGAGATTTTAAGATCATCCATTAGAAAGTTCATCAATTGAAAGTATCACCCTAGTTTACACACTCTTGAATTTATACCTTAGGCCCTGAAGGTCTCTCACATTCCCAGAGACCTCACTGTGCCAGTGCCTGATGAAAATCACTGTAACCAAGTTTCCCACAGGCACCAAGCAATATAAACCATGTATCAAAGCCACCTTTTCCTTCCCATAAACCACATAGACCAAATGCAAGATCAACGTTGCATTTACGACATTCACACCATTGAACGACACTACTGTACGTGACCACGGCCCCAATTTCTGGCCAATGGCAGCAACATCGTACATCGAGTTAATTAATGTGAGTAGATTAGAAAGGACAAGTAGGAGCACCACGGCTACACGGCCCCAGCGTCCTGGAACAGCCCGAGCTAGCAAGATCAAGGGAAGAATCTCCAACACGATGGAAATCTGCAAAACGCGAGAGTACAATTCGTAGGTTTCATTGTTGTGGGCTGTGAGCTGCGAGATGACCAATTCCTGGTCGTCCGAGTCGATGGGCCCGTCCAAATCAAGAATGGCCTTGTCCAAACGTCGTAATCTGCTCATGGTGCTCGAAAAGGCCCTGTGAGTTTGATATAGACTGGGAGGTACGGGTGCATCATGAAGTAGAAGGTCTGGCTCGACACGATGCAGATCTCTGCCGATGTTGGCAAACAAGAATACATGTCTCAATTGGACAATGATCCAATTGGACAATGACCCAATTGGACAATGACCCAATTGGACAATGAAACTATTGGACTAGTAATGGAGGTATGAACGTTGGGTGGCTGGACCTTTGCGCTATTGGGTGCACCATTGTTGAAGTGGCCATTCTCCTGCGTATGTGGACACTGGCACCTACTGGAAGATGAATCTCGACTAAACAAGTCTGCAAAATGTCAATAGCAAGAGTGCATGCAGAGAAAAGTGAGGCAGGAACGTGCGCCATGCAGATCAACTCTGCACCTCAACCCCTTAGTACCCTTTAAAAACCTCAAAAAGAGAAACAATATTTGCGTGCAGGCGGCTACCTCTCACAACAAGATGATACAGACCCTGCCGTGGCGGCTGTTGAGAGGGTCATTTGCGACATCCACCTAATTTATACCCGAATCGGAAATCCCCCGAACAAGAGAAGATGTCCCAAAACGTCCATTTAGTTCACATCGCCTATCTTTTGACGCCAAGGCCCCCACATGCAGAATGTTTCATGTGTTATTTTGACGAGAATTGAAGACGACATTCCGCGGCTGTGTGCAGTCGCATGGTGTAGGGCGTGATTTTCCTCTTGCTTTTAATCTGTTTGAATACTCTATTCTTTCTCCAGCGCTTTTACCTGGTTGTGCCAGGTTTTTTTCCTTACGAGCCCCCCTTCCATAACTCACTCGTTGAATCTCACAGAGTTCGTTGTCCCGCTCCAGATTCCCGATCCACTCTGCTGCTTCCCCATTTGAGTTACTCATCTTTTTATCCCACACTCGCTTATCCTTGCTTTCTCCGTTTCCAACTATCGTCCTTCTTTAAACATTCTATGCATATACCATGAGACACTCTGTCCTTTCCACTTTGGTCGTGGCGCTATTTGCTTCTGCCCTGAGTGCGGCCTCCCATTCTCTGGTGTCGGAAAACTTCTTCCAAGTGTACTTCCAAAGCATAATCAGCGAGCAAGCCTCCTTACAGGCAGCCTCCCCTTCCACTACCTCGGATTCCACAGTTGGACCTCCGTCGGGCCAAACATTGAGTTCTTCAAATACCTTGGCTCATTTCCCATCCGAAACAGACACTAGAGCAGCCTCTCCAGAATCCACCACACCGTCAGCAAGTGCCCCCACCACGGCGGGTTCCTCTGATCCCACGGAAAACACGAGAGGTGAAACCACAAACTCAGGAACCAATTTTTCCTCCGACACCCACAAAAAAGTCCCTGGAACTGAAACTACTGGGACTTCGTCTCCAGGTACCACAACAGCTTCTGCCACAGACGCTTCTGTAGCGGCGGCTTCCCTGAGAACTTCAGCCGTGCCTTTGATGCCTGCTGCCTCCTCGGACACAATTGTAGGCTCCTCCACAACAACTGGCACCTCGGAAACGACCAACGCAACAACGTCTAATGCTGTCGCTGTGTCGAACACTTCCGCTGTTTCTGCTCTGGTGGCCACTGCTGACACCACGGAATCAACTAGTGCGACTGCAGACACAGCCACTACTGCTGCTTCTTCTGCCACAACGTCTAACGCTGCCGCTGCTGCTATTCTTGCGTCGGGTACAACTGTATCCAGCGCTTCGGAAACGTCGTCTCCCTTGGAAGCTACGGTGGCCACTTCGTCGGAGACTACTGGTGCAACTACTGGTGTTACTTCCGGAACAACTACTGGAACCACCACTGCCGATAGTACAGTCGATAGTACTACCGATAATGCCGATAGTACTAGTGCCGGAACAACCAGTGCAGAAACGTCCAGCGCAGAAACGTCCAGCGCAGAAACTTCAACTGCCGAGACTTCAACTGTCGAAAATGCAGTCATCGACTCTACGACTGCCGACACCACTACTGCTGACACTAGTGCAGAAACTTCCACGGTTTCTCCTCTGGATGCAACCGTAAATACTGCCGACACCACAACCACCGACACTACTAGTGCTGGAACAACCAGTTCTCCCAAGGCAGAAACAACCAGTTCTCCCAGCGCAGAAACTTCAACTGTCGACACTAGTGCAGAAACTTCCACGGTTTCTCCTCTGGAAGCAACCGTTAACACTGCCGACACCACAACCACCGACACTACTAGTGCTGGAACAACCAGTTCTCCCAAGGCAGAAGCAACCAGTTCTCCCAGCGCAGAACCTTCAACTGTCGACACTAGTGCAGAAACTTCCACTGTTTCTCCTCTGGAAGCAACCGTTAGCACTGCGTCTGATACCTCCAGTGGAGATTTTGCAGAGATTCAGGCCTCTACTACGCTGAATTCTTCCAGTGCCACGGCAGATACAGTTACTCCAACTTCTGGAACAACAACCGAGACTCCATCTACGGCAGACATCAGCTCAGAAACTCCAGTGACCTCTGACACTACGCTGACCCCGGTTACTACGAGTACCACAGCTGCTCCAGTTATTTCCCTGACTCCTGTCACTGACACCACTGAGAATCCAGTTGCTTCCCTGACCCCAGTAACTTCGGACACCACTACGACTCCAGTTACCACGGACACCACTGCGACTCCAATTGTTTCTCTGACTCCTGTCAATGACGTCAATTCAGTTGTTTCGCTGACTGATACTGGAGTGTCCACCACTCTGGCTGTTGCTGACACGTTACTGAAAGTTTCTCCAGTTACGACGGACTCTTCTGCCACGCCTGCAACTGCTTCGCTGGTTGAAAATGCTGCGACCTCTACTGTACTGACTGAAGCTAGTGCAACATTGACTAGTGCTCCTTCTACTGCCAGTATCGAAGAGTCTACCGCCGTTACGTCTGACGTGCTGTCTGAAACCAATGCACCATTGACTAGTTCTCCTACCGTTGCCAGTATCGAAGACTCCAGTACCGCCCACACCCCTGCTTCTGAAGAAACTCTGACTGCTGAGACTTCTGCAACTGCTACCACCTCGACTTTAGCCGCTATTACTTCTTCTGCTGAAACGGCTTCGAATGTATCAACATCTGAAGCAGCAGCCACTTCCGCTGAAACGGCTTCGAATGAATCAACGTCTGAAGCAGCAGCCACTTCCGCTGAGACGGCAAATGAGTCAACATCTGAAGTAGCAGCTACTTCCGCTGAAACAGCTTCGATTGAATCGACGTCTGAAGCAGCGGCTACTTCCGCCGCCAGTGAGACTTCAGAAACTGTCGCTGCCTCGTCTGCTACTATTGAGTTTTCTGCTGAATCAGACTCTGACAAGGCTCCAACTGCAACCACCACTACTGACACAGCGGCAGCTGCTAGCACTGCAGCTCTGACAGCGGTTGATACTACTGTAACCCCTGCAGAAACTGGATCAATTACATTGACTTCGACGACCGCAACCGAGGCAGCAGCTGCTTCTGACTCCACAACCACAAAGAACTGGTTGCCAACTCAGATTGTTGCTGAGTCGACTGAAAGTTCCGGAACCTTCCTCACAGCCACTATTGCACCCACTCAGACATCCGGTTTGCCTAAAGCTATCACTCCAGCAACAACTGCTTCTCCTGGAGCTGACTACCAAGTAGTTTATGTCGGATTCAAGGAGAGTTTGAACTATCCCTTCGTCGTGGACCACTCGTTGTCTTCTGCTCAAATCTTTGAGTACTTGCCAGAGGTCTTAACCTACGCATTTGCTGGCACCTCAGATTATAACGAGGTCACCGTGAAGAGATTGGTTCCATATACTGCTTCTGGAATCAACTACATTATCACAGTTGCTGAAGTTTACTTCCCCACTGCTTCTGTTAATGCCTTGTCTCAACTTATTCAGACCAGTGACTCCAAGTTGTACAGAAACCCAGACAGCACTCAGGCTAAGTTGGCCTCCTTGATCGACAACAGAATTCCTTTGGTTGGCTTGGACACTACTGCCAGTAGCTCTAGTACTTCATCTACCCTGAATAATGGCTCGATGGATTCGGCCAATGTCACTGTCAGCAAACAAGGAACTGTGGCCGGTGTGGCTGTAGGAGCTGCTGTGGGTACCGTGTTCTACATGACGTTAATGGCGATATTGTTCAGGAGGTACAAGAAAAAGAAGAGTATCCAATTAGAGCCATCTGATTCCGAGAGTAACCTTGGCGGAGAATATGCTCAAAGTCCTGAGACCACTTCTACTGCTGGAAGACCTCAAATTTCAGAGCCAGTCAATGCTTTCAACTCATTGGGTTGGTCGCACTAGGAGATGCTATTTTGCATAGAACGTTAAATGTCACTTCGAAAGGAGAAGAATAGAAAAGATTGATTTGAAGAAGCAGTGGCTGTGTTTTCATTTAGTTGGCGGTCGCAGTTTGGAAGAAAGAAGTTGCTCTGCCTCAATATGTTTTATACCCCTGGAATTACACACCTTAAGACAAACGCTATTAAAGAGAACGAACATGCAAATGCAATTTGTCAACCACAATTTGGGAATCTTCATCCAATGTTTCCTGTAACTCTGTCACCAATTCTTCCTTCAGTCCTAAGTTCTTTTCCAACACGAAGTCGTAAATAAAGTCAATCAAAACTGTCTCCTTTATTCCCAAGAATTCTTCCACCAATTCACTGATCTTTTCTCTGACGGATCTCAATTTGGTTTCAGGTAAGTCAGCCACCACAATATTCATCTCAACGTCTGGAGATTCCGGAAGGTTAGAAATTACAGTTTCTGCTTTCTCAACCTGAGGAACAGTGTAAGTAAACTTTTCTCCGCTTTGCTTGGCTTCTTCCTCAGCATCCAACGTATCTCTCAGTTCTTCCCTGGTTCTTTCATTGTTTCTGATTCGAAGGTACTCCAGGTGGTTATTGTAGTACAACTGTAACTTTGAGCTAAGACCCGCGTTGATCCTGTCAACATTGAAATCCTGGAAACTCTTAATGTCTTCCATCGAAGTGAATTTGTTCTCTATCAAATTCTCCTCGTAGTTGGTTGCAGTAGTCAATTGGTCAACCAAACGGGCCTTTTCAGTTCTTTCTTGGTGCTCAACCTTCTGGACACGTTTAGCGTAAGCTTCTTCCAACTCCTTGGCTTCTTTTTCAACTAGATGTTTCTCATATTCTGCCTCAGTCATGGGCTCCATATGGTCCAGCTTTTCTTCTGCATCTTCTTCTATTTCCATTGGTTCAGGAGCTGTTTCGGTAACAGCAGCTTCCTTAATTCCCTGGAAAATTTGGGTGAGCCTGGCTTTTGCTTTTCTTCTCTCTCTTTCGATTTCCTTTTTTCTTCTGTCTTTCTCAATAGTGAGGACTTTTGAACGAAACTTGATAATATCCTTCACAATTTTCTCTTTGATATCCTTTGGAACCTCCACCAATTCAGAATTTTCCACCTTATATGTTCTGTAGTATTGCATCACTTCATCTAGATCTTCTGTTCCTGTTGTCCTAGATCCACGGCCAAAATTCTTGGAGTTGGCAAGAATATGAGAGACTTCGGCTGTTACTTTCTTGAGCACACCAGAATCAACCTCCATCTTCTCAACTTTGTTGTCCAGGTTTTTCTCAACCGCCTTTTCAACATTCTCTTCATCATCTGTGAAAACAGATGAAACTGAAGGCAACACAGACTTCAAATGCTTCCAATTTTGCTGAAACCACTCCTTCATTTCCACACTGGAAAAACGCAAAAATACGTTCTTTCGGTCACTCTGATCGTGATCACTGACAATCACAGTCCACACGAAACTATTGGATATGGATGCTGGTTGTGTCAGAAGCAACAGTTTGAGCACTTTCTCAATTGCCGGTCTTTTCAATGCTGGAAACCCTTGTAGAAGCACAGTACAAAGCTGTTGTTGTCTGTTCTTTGGCTCTAGAGTAGCTAGCTCCACAAAATGTTGTGGTTCTTCATCTTCCTCAATATTGTCTTCGATTATAGCAGCATCAAGGTCATTTTTCGTACTAGGATCGTTGAATCCTGTCGGTATTTTACGGTCGTTCTGACTCACTATACTGGAAATGTCCACTGTTCCAGCAACTGGAATTTTGGTGGTGACGGATTCGGGAATTTCCGCCAGGTTGTAGTCTTTTAGAAGCGAAATAAGGTCATGGTTATTGTCTGCACTTATAGAGAACGGACTGACATATGTGATTTGGTACATCTTTGTGGAGTGTCCCGAGATGCCTGATTGAATCTGAGAGGAATGAGTCGGTTATATGCACCACAATATCATATTAAGAAAATTGGGTAGAACAGATAATAAAGTTGGCAAATTGTTCAGGGGATTCATTAAATGACCTTTTCGCTCGGTTAGATGGCACCACTGCTTTGTTAGAAGGGTTCTGCCGCTTCGGTTGGTGGGTGCAAATGAGGAGGTACGGGTGTATAGGTGATGTATGGAATATTCAAGCTCAAGTTACTTCTTCCTTCACATGTTTGGAAACTCACAAATTCCTCCAGACCTCGGCGCGTTACGAGATACAGCGCTTCGATATGACGACGAAGTTACCAATCTGTCGAAATTACCGCCAAAGCCTTCTCGAAGTCAAGAAAAATGGAAAACTGCCAGAAATGCCGTTCTCGAGGACCAAAACAACATGGCCAAATGGGATGACCTCTTCACGCTAATGGAAGAGAAGTGGAATCAGCTAAATGGCACCGATGAACCCAAAGGTCCCTTCAAAAAGTCGGTTTGTTCATCTTACAGCCAGCTTCTTTTGAGATTTCCATACTTGTCTGAATACTGGAAAAGATACCTGATATTGCAGTATAAAATGAACGGACTGAAGGATTCCATACAAGTGCTTGAAGCTGCCACCAAAGAATTTCCCCGATCGGTGTCTTTGTGGGTGGATTATTTGAGTGCACTCTTGTCCCAAGATGAGGACCAAGAAGCCAAAATTCGTGAACTGTTCGAAACAGCAGCAAAATACATTGGCTTGAACTTCAATGCGGACCCCTTTTGGGACAAGTACATTGAGTTCGAGACCAAGTCCAGTTCTGAGTCCACACGGGTACTTGAGTTGTATTTGAAACTCATCAAAATCCCATTGTACCAGTATGCTCGGTACTACAACCAATTTTCGGTAATCAACAAGAACTTCAACGTTCTGCAGGTTATCGCTGAACGGGAGGTTCTACAGCTGTACTTAGACCAGTTTTCCAAGGGCTTGCCTGAAGACTTATCGGTATTGGAACAGCATCAAATCATAGACAGCTACTCTTACATGATTTTCAGCGAGACACAGCGAAAGGTTAACGAGAAATGGGAATTTGAGTCTGCCCTCACCTTCCAAGAACTCTCAATTGTGAACTTTGCCGAAATCGGAATGCAGACCGAGCAATGGATTAAGTATTTGGACCATGAAATTGAAACTTTGAGAGCAGCATCAGAAAAGGACAAGCAACTCCAGCTTGATGCAGTGATCAGTCTCTTCGAAAGAGCACTAGTGCCAAATTGTTACGACGGCCTGTTGTGGCTCAAGTATACCAGGTTTCTTGAAGAATTCTCTCCAGAATTCGAGAACACCAAAAAAGTTTTCGATAGAGCTGTCTTCAGGTTCATTCCTATGGACCAACCTGAGGTCAGAGAAGAGTATGTCAAGTTCTTGACGATACATGACAAATTTGACATTTGCAATGAATACTTGCTTGACTCCATCCGGCTCTATTCAGGATCCTCTGGAACAAGAGTCTATGCAAAGAATGCATACCTCCACAGCATATCTCAAATTCTCAAGTTTTGGTTCCAACAATTGCCAAAAGTGCAGGTAACGTCATTCTTGGAAGGATTAATATCTGGATACTTCGATAGAATCGACAGGTACAAAAAGGATTCAGGGGCCATTCATCCCGATGGAGATAAAGAAACAGCAAAATTCGAAGCTGTCACTGCATTCGTCATAGTGTTTTCAAAAGTCTTGAATGACGATGGTATCTGTTTAGTTGTTGTCCAGTATTTGAAATTGCTTCGCTCAACAACAGAAACAACTACCAAAATCCGCAAGTTTTACAACAAAAACCACAAAGAACCTGCTCTTTCTCGTTCCGTTCAATTCTGGAAGTTCTATATGGAATTTGAGAGTCAGCAAAAGAACCTTGTGAACTTGAAAAGAATCATCGACCATATCAAACTCGCTTCAGCACTACCGAAAATTGCAGTGGATGCCTTTATTGACATGTATTACGAGTTTGTTTGTGCAAATTTGCATGCAGCTATAGCATGCAAGGGCGAAAAGATTCAGGATATCTTGCTAACTGTTGACATAGAAAAATCCGAGTCACTAGTGACGAACGTCTCCGCCAGAAAACGGTTGGCAGCAAACAATTCCACCATTCAAGAATTGGAGGAGCAAAGGTTACAGAAAGCCAACCCAAATCACTATACTCCTTCCTCATTCAATAAGGAGGATGAACTCTTAAAGATTTCAAGAAAACATTTGGGCCATCCAGGCATATTTGTTGATACAGCTCCGGAGATTACCAATAGCGTGCTAGGTAAATGGATCTCGTTGGCGGACGACGACATAGAAGTGCCTCCACTTCCGATATTCAAGAACGTGGAAAAGACAAACACACCCGTTATTTACCCCGACGAGTAATTTTACACCATGTCACTTTGACGTCCAATGACCAAAATTCCTGGTCTCACCATAGCTTTTGAGGTCAATTTGTTGTTTCCGTAAACCTCCAAAATGGCTAGCTTGGAGCACGCCTCACTCACTTTATAAGCAACGTCATCTTGAAACTTTCTAACGAATCCCACATCCCATCTAGTCAATAGCGGAAGAGAGATCTTCTTATAGTAGTGTAGTTTTTCACTTTCTTCGGTTATAGCATCGTTGATTCCATCTTTAATAGATTGTTTCAACGTGACTTTGGTGGATTCTGAATCTTCAGTGAAGATCTGCATGAGGAAATTCTTTGATATGTTGTCAAGTGAATTTAACGAAAGTTCCACTAAAGTATTGCCAGAATGTTTGAACAAAGCATACACTGCTTTGTCGCTAAGGCCTGTGCATTTTGTCAAATCAACAGTGACCAATCCACCATTATTGAATTTGGAGAACTCCTCGAAAGCTTCGGCAAAACCCTCATCCGTAAGCTTGTCTAGGTTTTTCATCGATAAAACCTCCAAATTTGGACAGAATTTGGCAATACCTTCAAGTAGAAATGTATCTGTCAAATGAGTGCACCCGTCAACGTTCAAGTATGTCAAGGTTTCGCCAGTAATTGCCAAGATATGAATCAACAAATCGTCCGAGATTAAATCTTCTTTGTGAGGGTACGAAATCTCGAGATCTGTCAACTGGGAAGGTGCAAGGTATTGCGGAATCAATTCATACACGGCAGCGGAATCCAAACCGTCCAACCGCGAGAGTTTTAACTCCGTCAAATCAGCACCTCTCTTCTCCAATAAGGTAATGAGTGCATTGTTCCCAAACCTGTGGGTGTTGCGAACCTCAAAGCTTCTCAAGGTGCATTTTGCCTGTTCGAAGAATTCCTGCCACATGACATCACTGATCAAGAACGGGCCGTTTAAGCACAACTTCTGCAAGTTGAGAAGCTTATCTCTGTAATAAATCAAGTTGTCGTTGTGGAACTGGCCACACATGAAAAGAGTCAAGGACTCCAATTGAGAACAGTAGCTTGCAATCTGATTGAACGAGTCGCTGCTGACATTGGAGCAATCCCAAAACTCAAGAGCCTTCACCGAAGGATTCAAGAAGAGAGAGATCGTCGAGTCGTTCAATGATCGGTTTTTCGATAGAATCTTTGAGATTTTGTTCGTGTTCATCTGTCCAATATCACCCAAGGCTTCCACATCACTGATATTCAGCGTGATAACCTTGATGCAAACATCCTGTAGCGAGGGAATCCTCACTGTTCGTTTATCAAGCAAAGCCAGAGCGAGTTTTTTTCTCCTTTTCCGGGCGGTTAACTCGTTTCTACGCGCTGCCCGCTCCTTTCTCTTGAGCACCTCGTTACAATCTTCGCACAAGTATCCTTTCAGGTCATCCACAAACCTGGAGTACACCGTTAATGTAAACGGATTTTCACACTCCACACACACATCCTCTTCTCCAAACTTTTTGTAGCCGTTGCCGAGATCTTCCGAATCGCTATTGGAAACGCCAAAATCACTATCTGACCCGCTGTCGCCCGAATCAGGAACACCGCGTCCGTTTCTAGTTCTTCTGGCAGCCCTTCTCTTTTTTGCGGCGGCGTCACGCATTTCTTGTTCCTCGTCATCGATTTCTGTTCTGCCACGACGCGTCGGGGCTACGATTTCTTCCTCTGGATCGCTCGCGGGTTCAGTCAGATTTTCGGTTTCATTTTGGCGCGTTCGTCTCTCTCGAAAAGCATCAGTGATGCCCTCAACACGGAGAAATTCTGTTAACGCGGAGTTGGGGCCTCTGACTCCCGAACGTTGACGACGTGACATTTGTGGAGCAAAGTTGCAAATTGAGATTTCTGGTATATGTCTCCGGGATGTACGGGTGTAACAATTTGCACCCAGGCAACTGGGAGGTGAATGGGTACAAGGTGATGAGGGGTTTGCCGTTTAACTTAAAAATCAACTTCACCGGTATCTACAACGAGTCATTTGGAGTCATGAAATTTCGCTATGAACGTCCCTATCACAAGACGGTCATCATGCCAACAACCACGGCCGTTCTTCCCAAAACGGATCGCCAATTATATCCACATGGTACTCGGCAATCTTCCCCTTCCTCCTTCCCTTCTCGGCTCTTTGCTTCTGTCTCGGAGTGAGCGTGGAGTCATCCACTTCTTTCCAGCCTTCATACTCTCTCACAATGACAGTTCCCTTTTTGAAGATGTCAGGCTCGTCGTTGTAATTGATGCCGCATCTGGAAAACAAAATCTCGTTCTTGTCGCTTGCCAAAGTGCCCAGAAGTGCATTCTCCGCCTCCCTTCCCAGCATGCCTGTTTTCACCAACCCCCAAAAGGACGTATTGTACAAATTGTTGATGTGACAATCAACCTGTCTCCATGCAAAGTAGTCTCGTATCACCTGCAGATTGGGGTACACTACAGCTCTGGCATCAAACGTCGGGAGACGCTCCGGACGAATGGGCTTTTCGGGAAATTCAGCATTCCACTGCATCAAGTAATGCACCAGCATGAACGAAGCAAACGTTGTGTTCAACTTCATTTCTCTGCGTTCGAACAAATCACACAGTTTGCGCAAGAGAAACGAGTACTCATCGGAGTCGCCATAAGCCAATTGGACATCGGGAAACTGCTCGGTCAATGCACGGGCTGCCCTGTTCATCACCGCTAGAGCCCTGAGATCATTTGGTTTCTCGAAAGCGTACTCTTCGCTGAATTTGTGGAACCCTTTCCCGTCAACTCGAATGACAATGTAAGTTTGGGGGAGCAAGAAGTTCTCTCGCTCAAACAGCTTAACGTACTCAAATCTTGAATTGGCCATGTCCGTGCTTGGTGATGGCAGATTCTGTGACTAGTGGATCCCGGTCACATGACCTCGCACCTCATCCCAGAAAAAATTTAATCCTTTGGAACATCTCCAAATCACCATGGGTGCGCAGTTCAGAACCTTAGAAAGGGAGCAGCGGTTCCAAAACCCGCCCAAGGACAAATCTGCCTTTCCTTTATTGGCTGACGCAGTTGCGCCCCACATAGGCTCTTTCAATGCCTTGACTGAAGGACCCGATGGAGGCCTTCTAAACTTGGGTGTCCAGGACATTGGTGCCAAAACCATTTTCGACTCCAACGACGATTCCCGTTTGGGCAACAAGTTGAGCATCCGGGTCGAGTCCGTCCAGTTGGCCAAGCCCAGCGTGCCTCCTACCGATAAGCTTTCGCTCAATAGAAGGACATACCCATCCGAGTGCAGAGAACGAATGTCCACCTACCGGTCCAAGCTCATGCTCAAAGTGACATGGCTGGTGAACGATGGCGAGGAGATCTCGGAGGTCCGTGACGCGGGCCAGGTTCCCGTGATGTTGAAGACCAACCGTTGTCATTTGGAGAAGTTGAGTCCCGATGAATTGGTCACGCAGAAGGAGGAGAGTGACGAGTTGGGTGGCTATTTCGTTGTCAACGGAATCGAGAAGTTGATCCGTATGTTGATTGTGCAGCGTCGTAACCACGCGATGGCTCTCATCCGGCCTTCCTTCGGAAACAGAGGTGCCAGTTACTCCAAATTTGGTATCCAGATCAGATGTGTTCGTCCCGACCAGACGTCGCAGACGAACGTGTTGCACTACTTGAAGGACGGAAACGTCACCTTCCGGTTTTCCTGGAGGAAAAACGAGTACTTGGTGCCGGTGGTGATGATCTTGAAGGCCCTCATGGAAACCAACGACCGTGAGATTTTCGACGGACTCGTGGGTTCCGACACTTCCAACTCGTTTTTGACCGATCGTTTGGAGTTGTTGTTGCGTACGTACAAGCAGTACGGCCTCTATTCCAAGAAGGAAACCTTGGCCTACTTGGGAGACAAGTTCCGTGTTGCTTTCGGTACTACTCCCGATGTCTCCGATATCGACGTCGGAAGAGAAGTGTTGCGGCGCATTGTGCTTGTCCACTTGCCCGACAACGGAGACAAGTTCCGCATGTTGTTGTTCATGATCAGAAAGTTGTACACTCTTGTGGCCGGTAACTGTGCTCCCGACAATCCAGATGCCACACAGCATCAGGAGGTGTTGTTGGGAGGTTTCTTGTACGGAATGATCGTCAAGGAGAAGATTGACGAGTACTTGCAGAACATCAAGTTGCAGATCTCCTCGGACATCAACCGTGGGGTCAGGGTCAACTTCAACGACAGAAAATACATGTCCCGCGTGTTCATGAGAGTGAACGAGAACATTGGACAAAAATTGCAGTATTTCTTGTCCACCGGTAACTTGGTTTCGCAATCTGGTTTGGACTTGCAACAGGTTTCCGGTTACACCGTTGTGGCCGAGAAGATTAACTTTCACCGTTTCATTTCCCACTTCAGAATGGTGCACAGAGGTTCTTTCTTCACAGAGATGAAAACCACCACCGTCAGAAAATTGTTGCCCGAATCCTGGGGCTTCTTGTGTCCTGTGCATACTCCCGATGGATCTCCATGTGGTTTGTTGAACCATTTGGCGCACAAGTGTATCATTTCCACCGAAGCCTCGGACGTGTCTCAAGTTCCCTCTGCATTGGCCAAGTTGGGTGTTTCTCCTGCCCACACTTTCGCTGCTGGTCCGGGCTTGTGCTGTGTTCAGTTAGACGGTAAGATTGTCGGTTGGACCACGCACGAACAAGGTAAGATGGTGGCTGATTCCTTGCGTTTGTGGAAGGTCCAAGGTGGCCACGGGTTGCCCGTGGACTTGGAGGTTGGTTACGTTCCTCCTTCTTCGCGTGGACAGTACCCTGGTTTGTACATTTTCGGCGGACATGCTAGAATGATGAGACCTACCAAGTACTTGCCTTTGAACAAGGAAGACATCTTGGGTCCCTTCGAGCAGGTCTACATGAACATTGCCGTCACTCCTGCCGAGATCCAGCCGGGCGTTCACACGCACGTTGAGTTTGCACCCACCAACATCTTGTCCATTTTGGCCAACTTGACTCCTTTCTCTGACTTCAACCAATCTCCAAGAAACATGTACCAGTGCCAGATGGGTAAGCAGACTATGGGTACCCCAGGTGTGGCCCTTGCACACAGATCGGACAACAAATTGTACCGTTTGCAAACGGGACAAACCCCTATTGTTAAGGCCAACTTGTACGACGACTACGGGATGGACAATTTCCCCAACGGTATGAATGCTGTTGTCGCCGTCATTGCCTACACTGGTTACGATATGGACGATGCCATGATCATAAACAAGTCCGCCGACGAAAGAGGATTTGGGTACGGTACCGTCTACAAGGTCGAGAAGGTGGATCTTTCGCAGTCGAGAAGAAGAGGTGACCCCATCACCCAGCACTTCGGATTTGGCTCTGATGAGTGGCCCGAGACTTGGAAGGAGAAGTTGGACGACGATGGGTTGCCTCTTATTGGTGTTAAGGTGGAAGAGGGCGACCCTATCGCTGCGTTCTACGACGAAACCTTGGGCAAGACCAAGGTCAAGACGTACCATTCCAGCGAGCCTGCCTACATTGAAGAAGTGAAGCTTTTGGGCGACGATTCTGCCGACCAAGAATGCCAGCTCCTCACCATCAAATTCAGAGTGACCAGAGCCCCATTGATTGGTGACAAGTTCTCTTCCCGACACGGACAGAAGGGTGTTTGTTCTCGTAAGTGGCCAACCACCGACATGCCATTTTCCGAGACCGGAATCCAGCCCGATGTCATCATCAACCCACACGCTTTCCCATCTCGTATGACCATTGGTATGTTTGTGGAGTCTTTGGCTGGTAAGGCTGGTGCCTTGCATGGTATTGCCCACGACTCCACACCCTGGAAGTTCAGTGAAGATGACACCCCGGCTGACTACTTCGGCGAGCAATTGAAGAAGGCAGGATACAACTACCACGGAAACGAGCCTATGTACTCGGGTGTTACCGGAGAAGAGCTCAGAGCTGACATCTACATCGGTGTTGTCTACTACCAGAGATTGAGACATATGGTCAACGATAAGTTCCAGGTCAGATCTACTGGACCAGTCAACTCCTTAACTATGCAGCCGGTGAAAGGAAGAAAGAGACACGGTGGAATTCGTGTGGGAGAGATGGAGAGAGATGCCATGATTGGACATGGTACAGCATACTTGCTCCAGGACAGATTGTTGAACTGTTCTGACTACACACAGACCCCAATCTGCCGTTCTTGTGGTTCTTTGCTAAATACGCACATGTCTGTTCCTCGCATTGGCTCGTTGTCTTCCGTTAGATGCCGCAGCTGTGCTGACAAGTTGGAAGCCTACGTCAAGAAGGGAGAATTTGTCAGTGATGCTGACATTTGGGAGGATGGACAAGGTGTCAAGTTTGTGGGTGGTGGAAATACCACGACTGTGGCTATTCCATTTGTGTTGAAGTACTTGGACTCGGAATTGGCTGCTATGGGTATTAAGATGCGCTACAATGTGGAACCACTCTAGTCCTTTTGCATATAGTTAATTCATAGATTGTTTTCGAAATGCTTCGCTATGATTAGCGGAGAACAGTCTGCGAGCTTGCAAATCTTGACTATTGCTTCGAAAAAGGATACGCAATGTTTTCATAAATTAGGTTGTGCGTAGCTTCAGCACGAAGACTATTTAAATTAAAACTCAAAGAATCACTCCTTTTTCTTCTTTTTCTGTCTGTCACCCTTTGGCACTCTAGCCAACCAGTAGAAAAAGACGGTAAGCAACATGTTGATCGCGATGAATGAAATGAAAATACCAAAGTTTCTCCATTTTTCCAGGTATACGGCGTTCACAGAAGCCAAGAAGACATCGGTACTGGCCATAGGGCAGAATTCACACGTGGTAGTATTGGCAGAATCAACCAAGTAGCCACCAGCAGTTTCAATGTATGGGGCCATGAAGGCACCACAAGTTTCTCCCTGAGGTGGCGTAAACGAAAGAAGTTCGATCTGAGAACACCTCACCACATTATGAGCCAAACCAACACTCAACAAGCCCTGAACCAAGTAAGTGAAAGGATTACATCTGTACATGAAAATCCAGAAACCAGGCAAGAAATTAGGACCAGCCAAAACACCACAGAAGTTCAAACACATAATGAACAACAAATTGGCCGTGTTAGCAGCATTGTCAGCCAATTCGTTGAAAGACATACAGAGTTGTCCCATGGTCGAGGTGTAAACATAGAAACTCGTTACAAGCATCCACATCATGAAACCACGGAAAGCTGTTTCATCCGCGACCGCGGCATTCTGGTACATTCCAGTTGGATAGTACCAACAGAAGAAAGCCAAAGTACCCACAGCAACTTGGAAAGGAATTTCAGAGGTGATTTGAGCAGCAATGAAAGTGATCCAGCTGAAGGTTCTTGAAGGAGCCTCTCTGACTTCGTAAATTTCTCTCTGCTTGACAAAGTATGGCAACATTTGTTGCACCAAAGTCTGGAAAGGCATCATGAACATAAAAATCGAGAACATTTGATTCTGCAAACCTTGAAGAGAAGTATTGTTCTTGAAGAAAGAGAATCCGTTGAAAAGAGCAGCAGAGATGACCAAAAATAACTTGGAGTAGATGTAAGCCGGAGTTCTCCAGTCCATCTGAATAATTCTCCAGGTAACAATCAAGTACTGCTTCCAGAGAGGAGCAGCATAAGTCAAATGCGAGTCAGGGGATTCATCCTTTGGCAATTTCAGCAATTCAGCTTCCATTTGGGCTAATTCATTCCGAGTTTCTTGGTACTCAGA
Source organism: Danielia reshetovae (assembly GCA_030558395.1). Taxonomy (NCBI): domain Eukaryota; kingdom Fungi; phylum Ascomycota; class Pichiomycetes; order Serinales; family Metschnikowiaceae; genus Danielia; species Danielia reshetovae. The sequence continues at coordinate 475,724 of JAJMSL010000002.1, read as the reverse complement.
AGAATTCCTCCACACTTCGAAATAGTCTTGGTTAGCCTTAGAGCCTGGGGCAGCTCCGACAACCTCCAACATCCATTCAGCTGGGTTAGCTTCTTCGGGACATTTGTGAGCACCGTACTTTTCAAAGTAATTGATCAAAGTCTGACAGTTTTCACCCAAGTCACCAAAGTAGGCGGTTCTTCCACCCTTTTGCAAGAACAACAAACGGTCAAATTCCTTCAACAACAAAGCAGATGGCTGATGGATCGTACACAAAATAGCTTGACCGTGGTCAGCTAACTTTCTCATCAACTTACAAATGGACCAGGCAGTTTGGGAGTCCAATCCAGAGGTTGGCTCATCCAAGAAAAGTAACAACTTTGGTTTGGCAACCAATTCAACACCAATGGTCAATCTCTTACGTTGCTCGACGTTCAAACCTTCACCAGCAACACCAACCAAGGCGTCAGAGTATTTGTTCATGTCCAACAAATCAATAATGTAGTCAACGTATTCGTTCTTCTCCTTCTTTGAAACCAGGTCTGGCTGCCTCAAGTAGGCGGAAAATTGCAAAGCTTCACGCACAGTGGAGGTAGCCAAGTGGATATCCTGTTGCTGCACGTAACCAATAGATCTCTGGAAAGAGGAATCAAGAGAGTGACCGTTCACCATTCTGACACCATCAGAGATGATACCACTGGTAACACGCTCAGACAAGCAGTTCAACAAGGTGGTCTTTCCGGCACCGGAAGCACCCATCAAGGCTGTAATCTGACCTGGCTTAACCCAACCATCGACTTCGTTCAAGATCACTCTGTCCTCCGATTTAATCTTAACCTGGTAGGTCAAGTCTCTCCAGTGGAAAATCTGCTTTTGAGTACCGACTTTTTCGGTGGCATCAGAGGAGTATTCGCCATCCTTGGAGCTGTCCATGGCATCGGCAAATGCGATCTTTTCATTTGGAAGATTGTTCTCAATATCATTGGAAATTGCCTTCTGCTCAATGTTGTTCTCCTTTCTGAGTTTCTTCAAAGAACCCTTCAAGAACAAAACAAGTTCACCCTTCTGCATGGCACCTTTGTTAAGTTCAGTCAAGGCAATGTAAACGAACAAGAAGACGATGACGTAAGCAATGACGATACCCAAATTTCTCCATTTGTGATCGTTGTAGTATTCGAAGGACAAGATCAAGTACTGAGTGCCACTGACAACACTAGAACCAGCGTCAGCACCAATAGTGCTACAGACGCGTTCAGTTCCACTGATGGAGGAGTAAGCTGGACCAGAAGGAACAAAGGAAGCACACTCGAAATAACGATCGTGGAACTCGTTAACCATCAAAGACTCGAAAACGTAGGAAACAGGGTTAATGTACTGGATCCATCTGGACCAGCCCAACATGCTTGGAACTGGGATGACGAAACCCGTAAAAATAACCATGGCCAACAAAATCACAGTGGCTGGAGTCATGGCACCAGAAAGAGACGTGGAAACAGCACCCAAAGATCTGAACATATGGGACATGCACAAGGTGCAGACACCACAGAAAAGCCAGTAGAAGAAGAACCTGCCAGCGTCACGTCTGAAATTCACCATGAAGTAGAAGGGGAAGTTGAAACAAATGGACATACAGAGCTTGGTTGGAAGCTCAGAGATAATGGAGGCCAAAGCATCGGCCGATGGACGGTACAAAGCATATTTCTTGTGCTTCTCAACAATAGGACGAGCTTCGAACAAGGACATAATTTCCAACAAAGACGCAAAAGCGTTGAACAACACTGCAAAAAACATAGCAGCACCACGGTAGTAAAAGGAAGAGGTGGTCTGACTCAAATTGTAAAAAACAGAAGATAGAATCAAACCCATGACACCCTGGCCGAAAATGGAGAAAATTGTGATCGAAGGATCTCCCTTTAATCTCAAGAAGTTACGGCCCATAATGTATCTCACCTGCATTCCGAAAGAAACGGTGTATGGCGACCGGTGAGAAAGATGGTCGGCCTGCTTAGCATTGTGGGCAGCCTGGTAGGTTTCACGGACACCACCTTTTTCCATATCGACCATGTAGTTGTCGATCCTTGACGTCAAAGCTTTGTACTCAGGAGAGTTTCTCCAGTAATCGGAGAATTCCACAGCTGTACGAGGGACCTTGCCTTCGTAACCTGGGAAAACAATACGTTCGTCTGGGTTCGTCAAAGAGGTCAAGTAATCAGCGGTGGTTTGACGTTGGAGACAGTCATAACCCATGTTCAAGAAGTAGGCCTTTGCCTCTTCAGCCTTTCCGAAGAAGATCTGGTAACCCTCGTAAAGAACAATAACATTGTCAAACAAATCGTACGCATCCTGCGAACACTGGTAAATGGCAATAAGAGGAGTAGCTTCCAAAATGGCTGCGGAGGTCTTCAAAGCACGAATAAACTCCAAGGCCGTGGCCGCATCCAAACCTCTGGTGGCATTGTCCCAACACTGGACATTGGCACCACACAAGGACACTTCTGCAATGGAAACACGCTTTCTTTCACCACCGGAAACTCCACGAACGAAGTCATTTCCGACATTGGTGTTTCTGGTATGTGACAAACCGTAGGTGGCCATGTACACAGAGGCCATGTGCTTGGCGTACTCCTCTCTGGAAACATTACCTCTGTTTTTTGGAGTACGCATACGAGCAGTGAATTCCAAAGTGTCTCCCACGGACAAGTGGGGGAAATGGATATCGGTCTCAGCCGAGTACACGACATCACCACGGTGGTGCTTTTCGATTTCAGCAGGCAGCAAACCGTCGTAAGTGATTTTGGATTCCTCACCGATATTGAAACCGTAGGTGTTGCTTGCAATGGTCTTCAAAAGAGTCGAACAACCCGAACCAGGACGTCCCAAAACCACAGTCAATTCACCCGGGGTGAAGATACCGTCCATAGTTTTCAAAATGTCAAAGAAACGCAGCTCGTCGTCCTTTCTGAAACTTCTCAAACCTTCGACTGCAAATTTGGACCAAGCATTGGTCACGGTAGGTTGGTAGTCGGCATCGGCAGCAACTCCGTAAGCTCTCAAGTTTCTGTATGCAAGACCCAACTTGGAAGGCTTGTAGTAGTCGGGGTCCGAGTCGAATAATTTACGCATATTTTTGACCCAAAACTTGGCGTTGAAATTGTCGCTCTCTGGGTTCAACAGGTCAGGAATTTCATCGGGTGCAAAAGGCTCCATTCCCGGAACCTCCGACATGTGCGACAAGTATTTGAGCAAGTCGGCCGAGCCCTTGGTCTTTATGGACTCGGTAACGGAGATATTAGTAAGGGTCCTGGCCAAGTCCCGAATCTCTTGGCCCAGCTCTTTCCCAAAACCAGTGTAGGCATTAACCGAAGAGTTGGAACTCTCCAGCGGCTCGAGAGTGGGCTCCACGCGCCCGCTTAGCGCCGTTTTCGTGTCAGTGAACTTCTCACCAGACATTGAAGGAAAATTGGTAGAGCAACTTTATTGTGGCCAAGAACTCCAACTTATAGTTTGTTCCGCATCTCACTTCCGCCGCACGCACTTCATATAGGGCAAGTGCGGCGCGGAAAGTTCAGCTTCCGAGCTTCCGCACGGATTTAGTCACCTTCAGTGCGGCCTGTGTTTGTTGTGGTAGTGCATAGAGGGGCATGGGGACAAAACCCTCACAATGGAACTGGTTCCAAATTGTGAAATTGAGTCATTCGGGGCGGAGTAACGGACAATACTACGATTTTGTTTCCAAGTCGGTTTGGTTTCGTAATCGTTGCACTCCAGTTGGGCATGCCCACTTAACCTTTTAAACCTTAATCAAGTAACTCCGGCGGTTGAACTTTATTTCTGCTCCTATTGTTGCCACTTATGCCCGTCGGAAGTGGCAAACTCCGGTGCAGGACCACGACACAGCCTATCTTTTAATTCCTAGGCATCCTTCTGTGTTTACGGCCCGGCCGGTGATAACCAGGTTCAGATACCTGAATGTTGATATGCCATTTTCAAAGGGATCGGATTCCGGATTTCTCCATTTTCCGGATTTCTCCGTGGGTTCTCCGTGGGTTTCTCCGTCTCCGTTCGTTTGCCCTTGCAGTACTCGGACGGCAAGAGATCACTCTTGATGTGTGGTTATGTTGTTCTACATCCTGTTTTTTTTCCAACGATGTTTGTTTAAGTGTATTGCTTTCCTAATTAGAATGATTGCTGAAACAGGAGTGTTTCACGTGTCACATGTGAGCCCTGGCTTCGGAAACAAGTTCTCTACAAGCTTCCGTCCCGTTGTAGCTCCTCAACCATTGTTCTCTCGGTGTTTGGATTTTTCCGTCCACCTAGCTTTGCCCATGATGTCACAGGCACAGAAACCTTATGTTATTGTAAAGTCACATGGTAAAATAGACAGTTGGTAAAGTAGTCACCAGTTATGAAGTCACATGGTAAGTCACATGACTTTAACATCCTTCAGATCACATGGTTTCTCTCACATGACTTCACCACAACAAACATCGAGCTTCTCATCTCTATAGCTTCTATACCTGCGCCATGTCGGGCCCACAACCCCCCAATGCCTCTGAAATCCTCAAGTTTGTCCAGAGTACCATTGCAGAAAGCACACATTCGTCTTTTTCCTGTTCAAATTGGCCACAGGCTGAATCTCTCTGTTCGGAATTTGCACTTAGCTACACCCCAGAACCGTTGTTCGTAGCGGTTGAAAACGACGTGGATTTCTCCATCCATGCAGATTTGCTGGCCATCCAACCCGAATTCACGCTTCTCAAAGTGCTCGTGAAGCTTGGACCGCTCACCTCAAGCCCTCTTTCCAGCCAAATCAATGTTTTGAATATCCCTGGCACCCCAGACTCCTCGGAAACCGACTCCTTTGAAAAAATACGTACGTTGCTCACGTTGGCGATTTCTCCATACTTTGAGTACGTCTCTCTGCGAAGCACCGATTCGTCGTCGGCCTCACTTTCCTTGGCCCGCAAGAAGTTCAACGAACTCACACTTTCGCTACGCCACTTGCAGCAGAAAATCCACATCCCAGACTTGCTTTTGTCCGCCACTCCCCACACGAAACAGGTTCTCCAGGACCCCAATCTGGAAGTGCTCGAAGATACTGTGTTCTTGAACGAATTGACAGGAACAGTCAATACCTGGATCCGACAGATCCAGTCCATTACGGGCCTCACAAGACACGCCTCAGATGGTGGCTCTATCCAGGACGAGGTCCTGTTTTGGAAATCCATGGAAACAGCACTTTCCTCGGTGCAACTGCAGACATCTTTACCCGAGGTCAAACGGGCGATTGAGATTCTCAACGGTGCCAAGCGGTTCCAGGTGACTCTTGCGTTCCAAAACAACCTCGGCTTGCTCGAAAAACTCGACGAAACGAAGGTCTACAATGCCTTGCTCAAAGACTTGCCTATTGCAGATATCGTTTACTCCAAGGAACAGCCAACAGACCTTGCGAAGTTTGAGAGTGCGGTTGTGTCGCTCTTTAACCACTTGAAACGCTGGAAGAATCTGAACACGTTCCCATTGTCCAGGATGATAGAGTTGATAGAATTGCTCTTGAAAGAGATTGTTCAACATCTCGTGTTGGTCCTCACTTCATTGAATTTGTTGGCTCTTCCACTTGACAGATTCACTACCCTCTATAACGGGTCCATTCTACATGTTCTCACCACCATTGACACCAACATCAAGTTCATGGTCAATGTCATCAGAGAACTCATGAGAAGAAGGCAAGAGAAATTCATGGTTATCAAAATTGACCAGCTGCTGCTGACTGCCTTAAGAGATCGTTTGAGCCATTTGGCCAATCTCAAACTCAAGCATGAGGAAATCTTACTGACGTTGTCTCACATCCACGAAGACGAAGCCCTTGGTGACGATCTCGCGACTTCTTTCAGTAAACACATTGTTGCACTGACTCCATTTGACGACTCCAAGCAAGGAATCTCTCTTTGGGACAACAATGAACAGATTTACCTCCAGGCATACACCAGAATCCTGACGGCAATTGCATCTTCGTTGAACCGCAGATTCGAAACATGCGAAACATTTAACGAGTACTTGAGCCTTTTCAAAAGCTTTCAGAACGACGGACACAAGCCCTCGTCCTTCATCATCTCTTTGGTGGAAGATAAGTACAAGCTAAGAATCCTAGAGGTTGTCTACGGCGAAGTACAGCAGTTATTCAAATTGAACTTTGCAGCACGGAAGGAATCTTTTCCAAAGTTTGACAATGCGCTTGCCAACATAATATGGGACTTGTCGTTGCAATCCAAGCTCAACTTCTACATTCTGAATTTGACTCTATTTCTCGGAGAAAACTGGGACAAGTACTCTCTTGGCTCCAAAATCGACCTGGAAGTGTCGTCCTTTTTGGACAAAATAAACCCACAAATAACCTTTGAAAGTTGGACCCAGGACGCTTCTGTCTTAATTCAGAGATCACAGGAAAATGGTTCTATTTTGAAGATAAGTGCGAACGAAGAAAGTGACAATGACCTTCTAGTTGTCAATTTCGACCCAAACTTGTATGCCTTGATCATACAGGCCGAGGATCTTCTCAGTCTTGGTTTCGAAATTCCTGTCAATTTGTTGATCCAGCTAGACAAGATTAAATTGGCCCAGCCATTGGCCTTGGCATTGGCGGAACACATAGAAATGTTGGAGACTTTGTTTACGGAAATCTTTGTGTCTGGATTTGGCGAGAAGTTTGGGTTCTTGCTAGAAACACAAAAGGAAATTGTGTTTGCTAAACTTAATCGAACAAGGGAAATCGACTGGTCTCAAGTTTTCCTGGAAGTTACAATTTTGGCAAATTCTACAGACATGGAAACGACCTTAAATTCCAAAGATGATTCATGTTTGAAGCATATCAATTTACTTCAGGAGGAGATATACAAACTATTCTTCCAAGCAAATTCCGTGAACAAGACCTTTGATTATTTCCAAGAAACCTGCTATTCACAATTACTCCAATGTGAATTTACTGCTGACGTGATTGCACTGAGAGTGCACCAAATCCAAGAAGAAGTTTTTACTGTTTCCAGGAACAGTTACCATGACTTGGGTCGATTCGTTGAGATCGTGAACCAAGATGTTGCAAGGGTTTTGACAGAAAAGTGTCTTTTTGAATTGCAGAGGCTCTCAGATGAATTGGACGACGGCTCAAGCTCCCAAAAATCATGTTCGTTGCTTGCTTTGCATTCTATTCTGTTTGAAAACCAATCTTTCCTCATTTCTCCACTGCTCGAATCCACTAAGCTGGATTGGATCGACAAAGTGAACAATTTCTTCCAGATTGTGGAACTGCAACCTATGATTTCTCTTGCGACACTCCAAAACAAGTTCCAACTTAGCTATCCAGAGAAGTTGGAGGACCAATTGTTACAGGTGTTGAGAAAAATCGACTCTGTCTTCAACTCTGCTACCACATATTTTGAGAAATGGATCGCAATACAGGACTTATTGTCCAGCGATGTCGACCTGCCAACTTTGCTTCAGACCATAAACGGTGGCGAGGTTGGAGATGAGATCCAAGGTTGGCTAGCAGGTGTCCACAAAGTCCTTGACTGGAGAAAAATATTCGACAATTCTCAAAGTTCAATCAAATTGGGAAATTCAATGGAAATTCTGTACTCGAGCATCCAGTCCCGGGTGACTATTCAATTCGATGCATTCCAAACAAAATTATTCAATAAGTTCAAGCATGGAGTGCTTGAAGCCACATCCTCATTGAGTGATATCCTTAGCAATGGTCAGACATTCTTATTGGGCGAAATCATTTTGCTGTTTGATTTCTTGAAGTTGATGAAACAAGTTCGTCAAATCTTTTTCATTGATCTGAAGCAAGAAGAGTGGAGAGAGAGAATAAAGCTTCTCAAAAATTGCCAACTGCTCTTGCACAGACAAAGGGTCAAACTTCTGTCCCATTGGATTTACGTTGAGCAATTGGAAAGCCAGCAATCGAACTTGAGTGCTCTTGTTACCACAAGAGTTGAATTTATCAGCGACAATCTTGAATTGTTCAATTCAAAGATTAAGACTGAATCCTCGAGGTGCAAGGAGGCAATAGGAGCTTTGATCAGAAGTTGGAGCATCAAGAAACCCATTTCTGGCAATTTAGAACCGTCTGTTGCTTTGCTTAATTTGGCAAAATTCCAAACTGGATGCAATGAAATCAACGAACGAAAAGTCTTGGTCTGCGAAATTGCAACAAGATTGGACATTCAAATTGAACTCACCGAATCACTTGAACACTTGCAAGATGAATTGAACGATTTGAAGTTTGTATGGTCTTCCCTTCAATCATTATGGGATTCTCTTGAGGACCTCAAGACTCAGAAATGGAGTGATGTCCACCCTAGAACACTCAAGCATCAACTCGAAAACATTCTTTCGCAGTCAAGGTCTGCTCCAGCCAAAGTTCGGCAGTATTCTGCATTTGACGAGCTTCAAGGAAATATTAAGAGCTTCTTGAAAGATCTTGGCTTCCTTTCTGAATTGAAGAATACATCATTGAAAGAGAAACATTGGAAGAAGATATTTCAGGTTCTTTGCAGGGAAAACTTGGATTTTCTGGCCATATCTGTGAATGATGTTCTCAAAATGAATGTAAATTTGCACGAGAATATCTTCAGGAACATCATCAACCAAGCAAACAGCGAGCAAGTCATTGAAGAGGGACTCGAAACAATTACACAAGAATGGTCTGTTATCATATTCGAGACATTCAATTTTGAAGGAAAATGCAGATTGGTGAAGAACTGGAACAACTTGTTTGAACAATGTACCAACAACTTGAACTCTTTGGCCAGTATGAAGTACTCGGCATTTTATGGACAATTTGAAAAGGACAGGGCTGAACTTGAAGACAAGATAAGTAAACTTATGAACCTCTTTAATACCTGGATTGATGTTCAGAGACAATGGGTGTACTTGGAAGGCGTATTTGGAAGCAGTTCTGAAATCAAATCTTCTTTGCCAGTTGAGTCCTCTCGATTCAACAACATCTCTTTCGAGTTCATTTCCTTGTTGAAGAAAATAAACAGCTTCAACTTGGTCATTGAAATTCTTTCAATAGAAGGGATTCAGGAAACAATGGAGAAGTTTTCTGAAACGTTAATGAAGACTAGAAAGGGATTGACCGACTACCTTGAGAGACAGAGAGAAAGATTCCCCAGATTTTATTTTGTTGGAAATGAAGATTTGTTAGAACTCATTGGTTGTGGCACAGACATGACCAGAATCAATCGCCACTTGAAGCAAATGTTCTCGGGTATTGCTTCCATCGACTACAACAATGAAATTTCAAGTATTGTCGCTTTGAACAGCCCCGAGGGCGAGAAGTTGATTTTGAACAACCCTGTTTCCTTAATCAAGTACCGTGAATTGACACAGTGGTTGAAGGAGCTTGAATTTGAAATGAAATCCACTCTTTCGTCTATGATCGGGAATGCTGTTCAAAAACTTGACCAGATCTTGCAATCCACTGAACTTCAGGCAAAGGAAATTGAAGATATGATCCAAAACTGTCCAAATCAAGTGATTGTTGTGGCATTCCAGGTATACTTCACGACGTATGTCACTACAGGCATAGATCAGGGAGATATATCCAGTCATTTGACTTATTACACTGATTTGGTGAAATTATTAGCGTCCTTCACCTCGAAAGCAAACAACTCATTGCATCAAAAGAGAATCGAATCGCTAATTATTGAGGTTATTCACCACAGAGACATTGTGGCGACCCTTGTGAGCTCTTCGGATAGAGTTGCAATTTGGAACTGTCAGCAATTGTTCTATTACAATTTTGAATGCAATGATTCTCTTCTGAGATTAAATGTTAAGCAAGGAAGATTTGAATTCCTCTACGGTTTCGAGTATCAAGGTGTCATCGAAAGATTAGCATTTACTCCTCTCATCGACAAATGTTTCTTGTCGATGACGCAAGCTTTGGCTCAAAAGCTAGGAGGGTCTCCTTTCGGGCCAGCTGGGACTGGTAAGACCGAGAGTATAAAAGCTCTAGGCCACAATCTTGGACGAATGGTGGTGGTCTTCTGTTGTGACGATAGTTTTGATTTTCAATCCATGGGAAGAATTTTCCTTGGTCTTTGCAAAGTGGGCTGTTGGGGCTGTTTTGACGAGTTCAATAGACTAGATTCCAAGATCTTGAGTGCTCTTTCATCACAGATCGAAAACATTGAAGCTGGACTTAAAGGAAATATTGGGAAAGTTGATATTTCTGGAAGGTTGGTTGAGATCCATTCTGAGACTGGAATCTTTGTGACCATGAATCCAGGATATGTTGGAAGAAATGAGCTTCCTGAGAATTTGAAGAAGCTTTTTAGAAGTTTCTCCATGGAGCAACCAGACAGAGAAGTTATCACGGATGTGATTTTGACATCTCGGTCGTTCAAGTACTCGAAAGAAATTTCTTCAACTTTAATTCCATTCTTCTTGGACTTGGCAAGAAAAACCAGCCAACAACCTCATTATGATTTTGGATTGAGAACGCTAAAGTCCATCTTGAACAAGTGTGGAGAAACCAAGAGAAAATTCCAGTTCTCTGATGTTAACGAACGTGAAATTGAGCTCCAAGTGATTTATCAATGTTTGAAGGAATCCATTACTCCAAAGTTGATCAAGGAGGACGAAAATGTATTGGAAGCATTGCTCGCAGAACATTTTCCCAATGTTCAGCACGACGCTTACGAAAATGCTGAATTTGTCAGAGAACTCTTGGTTTACGCCCTGGAAAATGGTATCTCTGCCTCAGCTAACTTCATCCACAAAGCATTGCAAATTTTGCAAATTCAAAACAATCACCATGGCTTTATGCTAGTTGGCGAAACTGGTTCAGGAAAGACCACATTGTACCACCATGTTTTGAATGCCTTATCCCGATCGAAGGGAGGAAGTCACCAATTCTTTGTGATTGATTGCAAAATCATGTCAAAGGAAGATCTATATGGATCCTTGGACGTCATCACAAGAGATTGGACAGACGGGTTGTTCACTAAAATCTTAAGAACAATCATAGCAAACTTGAGAGGTGAAAGAAACAAGAGAACGTGGATCGTCTTTGACGGTGACATTGATCCCGAATGGGCAGAAAACTTGAACAGTGTCTTGGACGATAACAAGGTGTTAACTTTGCCTAATGGCGAACGTTTGGAACTTCCTCCAAATGTCAGAATTGTCTTTGAAATCGACAGTTTGAAGTACACTACACTAGCCACCATCAGTAGATGCGGTATGGTGTGGTTTGATCGTTCATTAGTTGAAGTTGAATCGTTGTGGAAACACTTCTTGCATGAATTCAAATCCATGACTCTCGAAACAAACAATGACGACAGTGACTATTACCGAGAAGAAAGGTTGAGAATTTACAATGCTTTGGCTGAAATTGCAGGCAGTATTGTGGATCTGCAGTTTTTTGAAAATATCATTTCCCATGCTGAAAGAATTTGTCACATTATGGACTTTGACAACCAGCGTGCAATGAGAGCATTCTTTACCTACTTCGGTGCTTACTGCTCGAAGTTGGTGGAGTTTGAAGTCAAGAACCCTGATGTCATTTCCGAAGAATTGACTACTTATGTTACTAAGGCTCTACTTTTGTCAGCGATTTGGGGTTTTGCGGGAGATAGTACTGTACAAGGAAGGGACGAATTCAGTAATGGAGTGGTCGGATTGAGTATCTTTGAACAGCTAAAATCTCCTCCCAATATAATCGAGTACGACATTTCTATCCCTGACTTCGAGTGGGTTGGATGGTCCACAAGAGTGGAGATTCCCGATCTCGATCCACATCAAGTCGTGGATGCAAGTACAATAGTGCCGACCGTCGACACAGTATCCCATGAAAACTTGATACACTCAATTATCAACAGACATTCCCCTTTGATCCTTTGTGGGCCCCCTGGTTCAGGTAAGACAATGACCTTGTTGCGGGCATTGAGAAAATCTCCAGATTTGGATGTGATTTCCTTGAATTTCTCGAAAAACACTTCACCAGAAACTCTATTGGCGACATTAGAACATCATTGCGAGTACAAAAAAACTATTTCGGGAATTAGCCTTGCTCCCAAAGTGACTGGAAAGTGGGTCGTTGTTTTCTGTGATGAAATCAATTTGCCCGCAGTGGACAAGTATGGAACACAGAGAGTGATTTCATTCATTCGCCAAATGGTGGAAAATGGAGGTTTTTGGAGAAGCAAGGATAAAACTTGGGTCTCTCTCCATAAAGTCCAGTTTGTTGGTGCATGCAACGATCCTAACGATCCCGGAAGAAACAAATTGGCCAACAGATTCATGCGTCATGTCTGTCTTGTGATGGTTGACTATCCTGGTCTTTCTTCTATGAGACTGATTTACCAGGCTTTCAATCTTGCCAATTTGAAGTGTGCTCCCAACCTCCGAGGCTTTGCTGATGTTATTACCGATGCAATGCTTCAGGTTTACTATGAGAGCAAGAAATCTCTCACGCCAGACAAACGAAGTCATTATATTTACTCTCCTCGTGAGTTGACAAGATGGTGCCGAGGCATCTTGGAAACGTTGATGTCTGTCACATACTCTAACCTTTCAGACCTCGTCCGCTTGTGGTTCCACGAGGGTTTGCGCTTGTTCTTTGATAGATTGGTGGAACAAGATGAGAAATCATGGTGCAAAGATTTATTTTGGCGAGTAAGCCAGGGTCATTTCCCACATATCAATCTTGATGTTGCACTCGAGGAGCCCGTTCTCTATTCTACTTGGTTAACACTGCTGTATGAACCAGTTCGGGAAGCAGAATTGAGACCTTTTGCTCGTGAACGTCTAAGAGTGTTCAGTGAAGAAGAGATGGACATAGATTTGATTCTTTTTGAAGATTTATTGGACCATGCTTTGAGAATTGACAGAGTTTTGAGACAACATCAAGGTCATATGATCTTGGTTGGTCCAAGTACAAGTGGTAAAACCACATTAGCAAAGTTTGTTGCTTGGATGAACGGCTTGAAGGTTGTTCAGCTAAGAGTGCATTCTGGCTACACTATTGAGAATTTCGACCATACTTTACGTGAGTTGCTATTCTCGTGTGCCAAGGGAGAGAGAATTTGTTTCTTGATTGACGAATCAAGTATTCTTGAGACCTCCTTCATTGAAAGGATGAATACCCTCTTGGCAAACTCGGAAATACCAGGTTTGTTTGAAGGAGAAGACTTGAGTGCTTTATACAAATTGTGTACTGCCGAATCTGCAGCCCAGGGCTTGCTTTTGGATAGCGATGAGGAGCTCTACGACTGGTTCACAAAGCAAATCTCAGAATATCTCCATGTTGTCTTTACAATTGGTGACATCGAGAAAGGAAACCGTCCACAAGTTCATTCTTCTCCTGCCTTGTTCAATAGATGTGTCTTGAGTTGGATGGGTGACTGGACTGACAATTCTTTGGCTGAGGTTGCAACTTCCATGATACAGGGAGTCCCACTTGATCTTTCCACATATCAAATTCCCTCGAGCATTATGCCAGTTTTACGTCTGCCAGTTTCGAATTTTAGAGAAGCCATCGTGGATGCTCTTGTTTTCATTCATCGCTCCAGTTCTGCTGAATCAGAGTCGGTTCCAAATCGGTTCATCAAATGCGTTGAATTGTTCGTCCAATTGTTCACAAAAGGACTGTCTGAGCTTGAAGAAAATCAGAGACACACGAACATCGGACTTGACAAATTGCGAGAAACAGTACTTGAAGTCACTGAAATGAAGAAAGTGCTTTCCGGAAAGAAGGAGAAGTTAATTTTGAAAGATGAGGATGCCAAAAAGATGTTAAACAGAATGATTGTTGACCAGAATGAAGCAGAAAGAAAGAGAGAGTTCTCTGTTGCGACTCAAGTCGAACTCGAGAAACAAGAAATCCAAATTAATGCAAGAAGAACTGCAGTCATGCAAGATCTTGAACTTGCTGAACCTGCTGTTTTGGAAGCTCAGAGAGGTGTCCAAAACATCAAGAAACAGCATTTGACTGAAATGAGAAGCATGTCGAATCCACCAGCTGCTGTGAAGATGGCAATGGAATCGGTTTGCATTCTTCTTGGATATCAAGCTTCTTCTTGGAGGGACGTTCAATTGATTGTCCGTAAAGACGACTTCATTTCGAACATTGTCTCCTACGACAATGAAACTCAATTGACCTCAGAAATGAGACAGTACATGGAAGATGTGTATCTTTCTCGTTCTGACTACAATTATGAAGCAATCAACCGTGCTAGTAAAGCGTGTGGGCCACTTCTTCAGTGGGTGGTAGCTCAATTGAGATTTTCCAGTATCTTGGACAGAATTGGACCTTTAAGAGAAGAAGTTGTTCTTCTTGAATCAACAGCAACCAAATCCAGAGCTCAATTGATAGCTATTGCAGAAATGATCCAAGAACTCGAGGACAGCATTGAGAGCTACAAAGATGGCTATAGTGAATTAATCAGAGAAGCTGAGAAGATCAAAGTTGAAATCAGCAGCATCGAAAAGAAGGTCACCAGAAGTATGACGTTAATCGAAAATTTGACTAATGAGAGAGAGAGATGGAAGTCAAACATCAGAAAGTTTGAGTCAGAAAGAGAACGGACAATTGGAAATTCCATTTTGGCCTCCGCATTTACTGTGTACTCGGGAAATCTCGATCAAAAGAAACGAAACATGTTGGTCGCCAAATGGAGACTGAAATTAAAGGAATCGGCAATTGAATTTGAGGAGACTTTGTCTTTAGTTTCATTATTGACATCCAGAAATGATATTGCCAAATGGACAGACAATGGTCTAGCTTTAGATGAATTGTTCATGGAGAATTTTGCTATGAAAGCCTGGTGCAAGATTCCGTTTATCATTGACCCGTCTGGAACCATTGCAGACGTCTTGTTGAAGTCCAGTTTGCCTACGAAAATTATTGTCACCAGTTTCTTCAATGACTCATTCATCAGACAAGTTGAAGACGCAATGAGATTTGGTGGTACGATATTGATTCAAAACGCAGAATCTTACAATCCAATTCTTGACTCGATCTTGAGAAATGAAGTGTCTCAGAATGGAGGAAGGAAGACCATCCGTTTCGGAACGAAAGAGGTTGATATTCTGGATGAATTCCAAGTGATCTTGTACACAAAGAATGGTCGGATCAATATTCCACCTTTTTTGGCCTCAAGAACTACGCTATTGAACTTCACAATCACTAGCAGCAACCTTGAAAACCAAGTCTTGAACTTGACTTTGCAACATGTGAGACCAGATTTGTACACAAAGCGAAACGAGTTAGTTGCGTTGCAAAGTGAGTGCCAGATTCGCTTGCTCAATCTTCGCCAACTGCTCTTGAACACATTAAATGATGTTACCGGCACTATTCTTGATAGCGATGATGTCATTGAGTCTTTGGAGGAATTAGAATCCGAGTCTTCTGAGATCGACCTCAAGATCAGCGAATCTGAGGCAGTCATAAACACCGTGGATGAAGTGAGGTACAAGTACAGCGACATTGCTACTCACTCCACGAGCATTTATGAGGTTCTCATGTGTGTGACGCGCTTGAATGAACTCTACAATTTTTCTCTTGCGACGTTCATTGAATCATTCCAAGGAGTAATGCGTGAGTTCGATCTGCTGTTGGAATTGAGTTCTTTCCTTTCGAAGTTGTATTTGGAAGTGTTTGCCATTCTTTCACCAACATTGAAAGAGCGGGATAAGGTGATTATGGCTGTTTGCATGGCCACCAGCTACCACAAGATTGAAATTGGCCCCCAAGTTCAGAAATGTGTTGAGACAATCTTGAACCACTATCTTTCTGGAAGTACAGACATCTCACATGTTCTAGAACTTTGTTCAATGGACAGCGGGTTGGGCTGGGATCAGATTTCCCTATCGGCCAACGAGTCGTTGAAGGTGGTGTCTTGTTTTGCGGAACAATTGATCAATTCTGGCACTTCAACATTCATGGATACATACGACATTTTTACGGGGCCCATTGTGGGGTCTTATGAGTCCAAATACGGATTGCAGGACTGGGTGCAAATGGGTAAACTGCCTATTTTGTTGTCAACCTCGGAGGGCTTCGATGCCACATTCAAAGTGGAACTTATTGCCAATGACTGTGACAAACAACTCAGGATCGTTTCCATGGGTTCCCAAGAAGGAATCGAGCTTGCCAACAAAGAGATCGACAATTCGATTGTTGATGGGTCGTGGGTTTTGATCCAAAACATCCAGATGTCTCCCAGCTGGCTCACTAAATTAGAGACAAAGCTTGAAGGATTGCAACCAGGCAATTCCTTCCGGCTCTTCTTGACTTGCACTTTGACAGCTGCCGACATTCCATCGGGATTGATTGCAGCTTCCAAGGTCGTATCATACGAGACAACTCCGGGATTGAAAGCGATGTTGCTTGAGTCGTTCGACACATTGACAAGCAAAGCGGGATATGTGGTGAGTGCTTACAAACATGTGTGTTTCTTATTGAGTTGGTACCACAGTGTCATCCAAGAACGACTCAAGTATGTTCCGATTTCGTTCTCTCAAAGGTACGATATCAACGACTCGGACCTCGCTGCTGCTGGCCACTTTGTCAGGCAGATATTCAGCGAATTCTCTGGTTCTGCTAATGTCGAGCCTGGTCAGGTTCCATGGCAGGAGCTTGCTTTCGTGATTGGCCAGATCGTCTACGGAGGAAAGATCTCCAATGGCGAGGATGCAAAGTATTGCACTGACCTAGCGAAAGAGCTCTTTTCTGGCAAGTCATACGGTGACTTCAGTTTGGTTGCGGCAGAAACGGTTCGCATGCCTGAAGGAAACAGCACCGATGCTTACCGGCAGTGGATTCTGGAGGTTCCAGAAAAGGTGCCATTGAGCTGGATTGGATTGCCAGAAGATGTCAGCACTAAGATGAGGCAGCGGGAAGCAGAAGCTGTTGCCGGGAAGGTGATCGAGATACTCCGGTGACACTACATGGGTGATCTAGATAATGTACATCATACTATTTGAACCTACAGCAGCTGAAACGATGCGGTTTGCTGTTTTATTAGGTTAAATACAACGAAGAATTATTCGCTTATTCGTCATCCTCCTCCAAGGTCTGGGCAGCGATACGGTCCAAATCTCTCTGTCCGTTCTCGGAGATTCTTCTACCTCCCTTTGGAGAGATTTCCAAAACACCGATTCTCTCCAAGGACTGCAAGACTCTTCTGTTGATGGATCCAGAAGCGTCAGCGTGTCTGTGTGGTCTGAAACCTCTGTTGATGGCACCACCGTACAACTTGTTCAACTTACCGACACCAACTTGCTTTCTCAAGTAAATGTGTCTGGCAGCAGAAGCAGCTCTCTTGTAGAACCAAGTCTCGGATTCTTGTGGAGGCAATTCGTTACCGGCAGAGGTCTTGACGAGCTCAACGTAACCTGGAACTTCCAACTTACCCTGACGTTGCAAGAACTGGGCGTAAGCGTTGATAAAGTCTTGAGCTGGAACGTCTCTGCGATTGTTAGTAAAATGAAAAGAATTGGATGGAGTGTTCTGTGAAAAATTTGTGGAGGGAATGTGCAATATTGGGTCCTGTGGCAGCGGAAAATTGGAGAAAGTGTAGAATGGACGGGGCTGATCGCTTGATAGTCGCTTCTAGCCATGTAGCTGTGTTTTGGGCGGCTTACGCCGACATGCAATTGCTCAAGAACATGGTATAATATTCTTCAATAAGCTCTCTCATGGATTGGGATTCGGACACATGAACACTCTCGTTGCTGGGATCAAGGAGACATACCTAACGGAAACACCTGGCATATTGTCTGTGGTTTGTTGTTTGACTGTAGTGATTGAAGCTGTGTATAAAATTTTCTTGCGAGGTGAGGGAGAATTTTCAGGCCTGCACGGTGGAGAGCGCGCCATCTGGAAAGCAGTCACGGAGTCACGTGATGCACTCTTTGGTTTGTGGGCTTGCATTGGATTTGTGTTAAGGCTTGGAATCAGATTGGGATTTAAATTTAGATATTAATTAGATTTGGATTGGATTGGGATTTTCAACCCTAAAGTCCAATGGGGTCATGTGACCTCTAGTCTGGCACCAAGCCATGGCAAATTGAAATGCTTTAGAGGAAACGCTGGGTCTTCGAGAATCCAGCTCTCTTCAGTTTCTTCCTTCTATTTCAAGTTTTAAGTACTAAACTGACCGTCCATGCAGTACCTGATAACCAGCTAATCCCATATACTGCTTAACACCCTCTCTCTGACTCCGTAGTGTTCTAAATCTCGTAGAGAGGTCTCTACTGTCCAGAACGAATCCTTCTTTCCCAGTTCCTGGGGAAGTGGAAGCATAATAGGCACAGGATTACCTTCGTTCATAACACACTGTTGCGGAAACACCAAATAATGCTCTCTTCTCCGGTACCGAGGCGACGTGAACAGATGAGGTTCTGCTCGGAACAACAGAACGATTTCCAAAAGCAATTTCCTTCTCGCATCTCCTTTCGGTGAAGCTTCCCAGGCGTCCATCAATTTCTCATAATGGGTGCGAACTTGCGAGTCGTCAGCCACGGACCAAGCCTTTTCCATAGAAACATGGCCGATGTTGGCGTAAGGAGTTGGTCTGTGCGCGTCCAGCGCGAGGTAGACAAGCAAATTACTCATCACCCCAATGGCATGCAAATGTGCTTGGTCAATCACTTCTCCGTAGATGAACACCACTTCTGTGGCCCCGACTCCCTGGATGAGATTGGCCACGATCTCACGGGGCCGGAACAACAATTTGGGAACGCTTAGCGAGTAGTCGATCAAGCTGAAGCACACAGGAGAGCCTACTCTGTTGTCCAAATGGAACTCTTCCGGAAACAGTAGCCGACTAATGATATCATAGTCAAGCATGACATTGGCAAGAACTGGAGAATGGAGAGCATCGAGAAAGGCCGGCCCGTTGCATTCGAGGATGTCCCAGTTCGGGGCCTTGGCACTGTGTCCCTTCTTTCTCGTGAGGCGAATGCTCAAACTCTCGATGGTTCCGTGTGCCACGAGAAACTTCAAGAAATCCACGAACTCCACGTACCGTAGGACGTCTGGGTCGTTGACGAAGAGATTGAGTTGGTGGAGCCGAAAACTGGCCAATTTCTGCTTGAGCACCTCAAAGCTGTGCCCTGGGTGCAAATCGTTGACGTCACAAACCGTATCGAGTCTTGTCAATCTTGAGCTCCACAGTAAGAGGTCGGGGCGAAGCAAAGATCCAATGTTGATTGAAAGACTTGAGAGATGTGGTCCAAATGTACACTTCACCTGGGTCGGGCTCGTCAAAGCACAATCTAACACACGAAGACTACGCACTTGAGGGAAGTGGACCAAATCTCCACTCTTCAAAGTATCGTTGCATATCTCCAATTGCGTCACGTAATTGTTGCAGCTGAAACCCTGGTACCTACTCCAACGCACGTCACCATTGACATTTTCTCTAAAGCTTTTCTTGGCCAGTTCAGCATCAGAGCATTTTCTGAAGCTGGCCTTTAGCACTTCTGTCACATAAGCTCTCTGGAAAACCTTGGAATCACTCCATTTGTCGAGTCGACTGGGGTAGTCTAGAATGGCATCGATTTCGCTTTGGCGCACCAAACTGAGAAACCCGAAAAGCCCGGGTCCGCAAACGCTTCGTAGGCGGATGCACGTCATGGATAAGCTCATCAAATCATCGTATCCAATCTGGATTCGGCACCGGTTGGGCGTGAAAGTGTGGGGAGGCCGGTCTTGGGAGTCCAGGTTTCCGGAATTCAACCGCACATTCCCGTGTGTTAGCCAGAAAATCACAACATGGAGCACCTCCTCAGGCAAATCTAGTAGAGAGTCCATGAAATGTGCATCGATTGAACAAATCGATAAGAATTAGTGCGCGCAGGAATCTACTGGACCTACCTCAGTGACTGAACTCCTTATATTCATATATTACACTAAACACAAAGAGTGGATTAGATGACGTTATTCGAGGCTTAGACCTTGAAACCTCTAGATCTCCGTCTACCTCTAGCTCTCTCGAACTTTCTACCCTTAGACTGGATTCTTGGAGCCTTACCCTTGTGAGGACCCATGCCGAAGTGTCTGACAGCTTCTCTGGCGTTTCTTGGGCCTCTAACGAGGACGGTGTTTTGACCCTTAGGAGCTCTCAAGGCCAACTGGTCGAGGGTGATAGCCTCACCACCAGCCTTGAGGATTCTAGCCTTGGCACCGGCAGTGAATCTCAAAGCGGCGACAACAGCCTTTGGAGTTTCCAACAATCTGATGTCGTCGGTAACGGTACCAACAACAACGACGATCTTCTCAGAGGCACCTTCTTGCTTCAAGACACTGGCGATTCTGGAGACAGACACAGGAGGTCTGTTGACCTTAGACAAAAACAAAGATCTCAACACGACCTTGTTGAATGGAGAGTCGGTACGACCTGACGAGTTAGTAAAAGGTTCTGCTCATAGTCGCACAACGGGCCGTGAAAAACAGCGAAGCTGGATTTCACGTCAATGTACTCGCAGAAAGCTTGCGGAGAAGCTCCGATCCACGGTGTGGATGCTAGTGCCATTAGTAGGCACTGTCCGGCCAGCGGACCAGATGCACCAGAATTACCGAACCACCGGTTTTCTTGGTCACCCCGCAAGAATGAACGGAAACCACTGCTGTGTTCTCTTGTCTGTTCACAAGACCAGTAGTGATTTCATTATCATTTTCTCTGTTTTCATCACCCATCGAACTCAGACTTCAATATACATACGAGCCAAGAAGGTGTACAACTTGACCAAGACCTTCAAGTAGACATTGTCGGACTTTGGAGCAGTTCTGTTAGACACTCTTTCGTGCTGCTTTCTGGTGAGATCTCTACCCATGATTGACTGATGAAGAAGAAGAGAAAAAAAATCAGTAGGAGTTTTTCATGAAGAGGTGGTGCGAAAAGTTTTCGGGGTCACGTGGGGCGCGCGTTAGGGCTGAAGCCCGTGGTGTGAGAGCTCAAGAAGAAAGCCTACAGAGCGGGGTGTCGGTATCAGGATAATTACAGTGGATGTTGGAGAGCCGGAAATGTTGAAATGTGAAGTGTGGTTCTGAGGATTCTGAATACTGTTGATGTTGCCAACTGAAGCAACAACTCCGCTGGAAGCACCGCCGTAAAGGACAGGTCAGTTCAAACAAGAGCATTTTATGTTGACTTTCAGATTTCCTTTTGACGATTCCTGTGATTGAGGGGTCCTGCTGAAACGGGTGCAATTGTGTGGGTGCAATTGTGTGGGTGCAATTATGCGGGTGCAATTATGTAGGTTCAATATATGTGTGCAGTATATTGGACAAGACCAGTGTGCCCCGAATAATGGATAAGCACTCTAGGTGACATCTCAAAGTTCATTTCCAAGACTTCAGAACATATTTCAATCGCCCATCCTTTCTTAACTTCTGTTTCCCAATTTCACCCAGCATTCTATACATTACCATTCTCTAGATCTCCACTCCAAATCCAATCCACACCAAATCCAAACCTCTCCAAACCTCTCCAATCCTCTCCAATCCTCCCAATTTCCCAATCAATTCCGTCCCGTCTAGTTGCTCCAAATCCTTTTTCGTGCTCTATCGTAATCTAATTCACGATAGTACTGCACTCAAATCATCAACTACTCCATGACCCAAATCACCCCAATCCGGGGCTTCACAAACACCCCGGTGACCAAGTCCACCTGCATTCTCACCACCCTATTGGTTCTCCTGCTTCTGCTCTTTCAACAAAAACACTATGTGAAGCTAGCGATTGATCCGTTCATAGTACAGTATGCTCAATACTGGAGAATTGCCACGTTCCAGATGGCCGTGGTCAACGAATCGGACTACTTGCTCTGCATCTTGCTCTGGTTCCACTTCAAAACCTTGGAGCGGTTTTTTGGCCCGCGCAAATACTTGTCGTTGGTGGCGGTGGTGGCCTTCTACAATGCCATCATCACATTTTTGGTGCTTTGCTTAGGGCAATTGCTCTTGAATGTTGCCTATGGCTTGTTTGCTGCTCTTGTTTCGGGAGAGAAGTACACGTTGGTGTATTACGATACGATATTCAACCTGGTTGCACTGGGTCCTTTTGGCATCCTCTCGCTGTTGTACATGTGCTTTGGGGCGTACATTCCAGTGTCTTACCACTTTCAGATTCTCTTGCGCAAGCCAAGGGCCGGTGCTAGCGAGACCTCGGAACCCTCGGATCCAGGCAGGGTCCTCACTTTCACCAACCACTTCCAGATCCATGTGTTGTACACGTTGCTCATGTTGAACCACGGAATCTCGTCGATTCTTCCGTGTCTCGTCGGATTGGCCGTGGGCCGTTTGTACACCCAGGATCTCTTGGCAGGCTCCAAGTGCTGGGCATTGCCTTCATTTATGTACCGTCTCTTTGTCAACCCTCGGAACTTGCAGGATTCGCTTCTCCGAACGGCTCGTGGGAGATTCTGGGGCTACCATCTGGTGTCTCAGGTGGTGGAACCTTCTCCTCCTCCGCAAAGGGCAGATGAAGAAGAGGTTGCCATCGATGACATTCGGAGCAATGAGGAAAATAGAGACACCCCGTCAGAAGTTCCGGCTAGAACATTGGGAAGGCAGTTCTTGGATACCTTTAGGACGTGACATGACAGGGATCTGGTGTGGTAAATACAGCCGTAAAGGGGTCAACATTGATATACTGTATCTTCAAGTTCTATATCTTCAAGTTCAACAAATATCTTCGAGTTCTACCATATCTTCAAGTTCTATCATATCTTCAAGTTCTATCATATCTTCAACATATCTTCAACATATCTTCAACACATCTTGAACATATCTTCAAGTTCTCTATACCTTCAAGTTCTCTATACCTTCAAGTTCTCTATATCTCCAGGTTTTACCAAAACTTCAACTATATCTTCAAGTTTAACAATATCTTCGAGTTCTCTATATCTTCGAGTTCTCCCATATCTTCAACATATCTTCATCTTCAACATATCTTCATCTTCAACATGTCTTCAACATATCTTCTACATATCTTCATCTTCAACATATCTTCAACATATCGTCTACATATCTTCAAGTTCTCTATATCTTCAAGTTCTTGGTGCCCTCCTCCACTCTCAAGTTCTTTCTTCTCTCCACATCCCAGTTGTACAACCGAGCAGTGTTCACCTCCATTGTCGTAATGTTCTCTCTCAAAAACTCCAAGTCTTCCGTCACAGCATGCAATTGCGTCTTGTTGTTCTCCAATCTCGTGTTCAACAACTGGACAGCCTCATCTAGAGGGTACTCCAACATCACCTCGGCACCAAGCCACAAGTACACCGATTGGAGCTTTTCGGTGTCTACGGTGGCACGTGTGTACAACGTGGAGTCCAATTCATAGTTCGTCTCGATGGTTTGGTCCTCGTCGTCTTTCTTGGACTCAATGTGTCTAATGACATCGAGATTTTTCTCGATGTCTGGGATTTTCTGGTTCAAGTCTGCAAGTTGCTGCTGCTTGGACAACTCCATGTATTTGTACTGTTGCAATCTCTCCTGGAAAGCGGCCAAGGCTCCTTCGAACTCTTGTTCTGGGTTCTTGATAATGGCATCGACTTTTTCGATGAAGGGGGCCTGGGGAATGCCTCGCGGGTTGGTTTGCGTGGTTCTGAAGTTAGACGAGTCGCTTAGGGAAACTTTTTGGTACGTACTTAAGGAATTCAGCCATGGCGATCTGGTGCAGCTTTTCACATTTAATTTCGCACTGATCGCACAGATTCAACTGATCGCACCGATTTTGCTAGGAAACGAGAAGCTGGAATGGTCAAAAACACCTGAATTCGCATTTGCTATCTGCAAAGCGGGCCCATTCAGGCTTCAATATTTCACCACTTGCTCCATTCGAAGTCTATTAATTTTTTCAATTTATCCCTAATATACACTGTTCTTCAACTATCAAACACCCACTCTCAAGATATTTTGACGTTGGTGCCGGAACCGAATCACCTCATGACGTTCCATGATATACAACGCCTTGTCTAGAGCCTCCGGGCTGGCCCGGCCGGACTCCACAATCTCTCTCCGAAGAGTCTTGTACGCTGTGGACCAACCAATGGGCAAACGACGCCTCAACTCATGCTCCACAATCTTAATTTGCTCGGCAAATTTTCCTGTGGCCATCAAGCTGCCACTCTGCACACCCTGGTCCACGGCATTCATGGTGGATGCGGTAAACAAACGAATGGCTTCGTCAACATGGTCAATTCCAGCTATAGGCAGTAATGTGATTTTGGCCAACAGCTCGGTGATTCGAATAATGGCTTCCAACTGACGGACGGTGATCGGAATCAGCGACCTCTCGTTCATGTCAGCTTCGTTAACTTGCAAACGGCGTCTGATGGCCACAAAATGAGACGACAATTTCTCGCTGGCTTCAGCACTCAATCTGGGTGCGCATCGGGCCTTGGCATACTGGATGTACCGCTTCATGGTGTCGATGGGAATTTCTCCCTCCTGGTTCTCGTTGTTGTGGGAGTTGCCGGTGTGGACATTCATCACGTGTTGGGCAATCAGCCTGTCTCTGGCTTCGTTGTGGTCGTCCTTGACAATGAAAATCATGTCGAAACGAGAGAGAATGGTGGTTTGGAAATCAATGTTCTCTCCGGGACTCTTCAAGTCGTCGTAACGGCCGAAAATCGGGTTGGCAGCTGCAAGCACCGACGTTCTGGAGTTAAGAACAGTGGTGATACCGGCTTTCGCAATCGAAATGGTCTGCTGCTCCATGGCTTCGTGGATAGCCACACGGTCTTCGTCTCTCATCTTGTCGAACTCATCAATACAGACAACACCTCCATCAGCCAAAACCATGGCACCTCCTTCCAAATAGAAGTCTCTGGTCTGACTGTCTCTCTGCACAGAAGCCGTCAAACCAGCAGCAGACGAACCCTTACCAGAAGTGTACACTGCAATGGGCAGGATCTTCTCCACAAATTTCAACAATTGCGACTTGGCAGTACCAGGATCTCCCAACAACAAAACGTTAATGTCTCCACGCAAGCGCATTCCATCCGGCAAGATCTTCTTGGACCCACCCAATAACAAGCACGTGATAGCCTTCTTGATGTCGTCGTTTCCATAAATCGAAGGAGCGATCGAGCGCGAGAAGACCTCGTACAAGTTCGGCACACGAGACATTCTCAAGAACTCCTCTTCCTCCTCTTCGGTGAAGGAAAGACCTTGAGCTGCGGTGTCCACATCGGTTTGAATCCCCAACACTTTGAGGTAAGGGTTTCTGATGGCCACGGTGCTGACGGCAGCACTTGCTCTTTGTTTGGACTGGTAAATCAGGTACGTTCCCACCAAAGTGACTCTTGTTCCTGGAACGACCTGGTTGGTCAAGTACCGGTCAGTCTGCACCAAAATATGACGAGGCATTTCTCCCACGGGCACGGCGTCTGGAGCTTCCTGCAATTTCAACACCTGTTGGTCGATAAATGTGGACTTGTCGTGCATCACAACGTATGGATCTGGAGGACATTTCTGTTGAGAATGAGACTCGTCGTGGTTGTGGGTAGCCAAGCATTTACTCGGAAGATTGAGCAGCCCGAAGCCGGACGCAACCTTGATTTTCAACGTGTGCTTACAGTTTCTGCAAATCAATTGCACCTGGGTGGCCTTGGACGAAAGCACCGACGCAGAAATGATGATTCCACTGACTCTGACGATCTTGGAAATGTGGTCAGAGTCAAGGTTCCGGATGGAAATCGTGCTCAGGTTCGAGTACAAGATCAACTGGCAAATGGGAAAGTCTCTAGGGACGTCTTCCGACGACAAATAGGCGATTCTTTTGGCGATGTCCGAAATGGCATTTTCGAACAAAGGCACCATTTCGCCGGGTTCGTCAGACAATTTCTTGTTGAGCTCTTCGTTGAACCCAATCAAATGTTCAGAATTGACCTTGAGAAAGTAGTTTTTGATTAACAAATTCTCTCTGAGCTGGTCTCTGTAGAGAAACTGGTTATTCAAGCGAAACTCCAAAATGAAAGAGCGGAACGCCTTGGTGATTTCATTGAACGAGTTGTCTTGTGGCTCCTCGCCAGGCAATACCTGGGCGCTGTAAACTTCAGATCTTTCGTAAGCCATTTGAAGGAAGAACTGGTTGGGGTTGATTTTCGCATCTCATTTAACCAAAAGGGTAAAATAAGTGGACGCGTTACGTCTGTGCAGGCGCGCAGTACACAGATCATTGAAATCCTTCATGAAAGATCTCTTGTCCTGCTAAATTGACTTGCAGCAACCATTCACAATCTTGCCTGCTGTTTCTCTTTGATTTCTTTGAATTTCGCGCCTATCTCATTTTCCATCTTACACTTTCTTGGCTCCAGTGCCATCTTTTTGGCCGATGTGGACACTATTTGGGTACTTGGCATGCATGTCCAAATAGGATATTGTCTGTCAAGTCTTGGGTCGGCCATGACGCCGTTCACTGAATTGGAGTAAAATATCTGCAGGCGAAAGCAGGTCTCCCACGAAGTATTCTCGATTATTCAACCGGTCATCTAACAATTTGAAAGCGCTGTTGATTTTCTTCACATGAAAAATATTCATGTTGTGGTCCACATTGCGTGCGATTTCAGACTCTTCTTTGGGAACATGTCTTGTTGCCACAGCAGCAAAAATTCTCACAATATGGGTCTGCAAACTGGCCTCACAAAAATGTAAAAGAAAATTGAGGTCAATTGCATTTTTTCTGATTTGGGATTGAAGTTTCAGCAGCATCGTAGTTGTCGATAACGTAGTAAATCCACTTTCAGCAAGCGTTTTGGGCTCCGAACCTTTATCGTATAACTCTAAGATTGGAGAAACTCCGGTAGCATGGTACTCTTTCAATTCTGGAGGGGCCACGAAGTTGTTGAGGGGTATGATTTCGCAATCCAAGGTGAGCCCTTCTAAAAGCCAAGCAACATTGTGAACTCTTAAGCCTCAATTCTGAATGGTAAAACTGAACTCCTTTTCAGTGCTATTTCTTCACGTATAAATGTAAGACAAAACTTGGAGGAGACATGTTGGTGATTGAAAGCAATGAAGTTAGCTCTTAGAAGCGAGAAGTGACAGTTCGCATCCAATTTTCCCCACACTGATAACCTCAGCGGTGATAGTTCAGGGTTCATGAATTTACCATCTCAATCATGAAATTTGGAGGCTTGTCAATAGAAAAGTGAAAAGTGCTGAAACTTGGATTTTTGGCAAGTTCGGGAATTTTGAAGAAACAACTTCAAAATGTCAGAAAGTGAATATAATTCGCATTGTGGAGACCTTTGAGACTATTCAACCTACCGTGAATATTTCCAGAACGCTGAGAAATTGTTGCAGTTCCTTCTAAAAGATGGCTTGACTTTAATCTTCTCTCGGGGGTGTCTCCCTCGGCGGTTCCTGGGTGACTTGAGGAAGAAGAATATGATTCTGTAACTGCAAGTGCGGAATATTGTTGCCCCTTGTAACTGCTCTTCCGGCAAAAAAAATAAAACAAAGGCCCGTATCCGGACTTGCATTTCAGTCCGTCTCAGGCGTGGACCCACTGTACGATCAGTCATATTTGATTGTTGATTGGTTGGCTCCAATCCTAAAATCCCTGCATATATTCCCGATTTAGATAATCGAGGTTAGAATGCCTTCATTGCATCTTCTCCATGTTTCCAACACTCCGACATCTTAAGACATCATTCACGGGGTCTCGAATGTTTTCGAATAGTACTGTTTTCTTGGCGCTCCCGAAAAAGAACAAAATGCCCCCTCGACCTATTTGGCTTGTTAAAGAAGAAGAAATCAACGAGGAATTCCTAAAAGGTGGAAGAGGTCCTGGTGGCCAGAAGATCAACAAATGTAACAGCAAGGTTCAACTCACACACAAACCAACAGGTATCGTGGTGAAATGTCAATACTCACGATCTCAAGAAAAGAACAGAAAGAGAGCCAGAGAGATTCTTGCTATGAAGCTTGAGGAGATCGAGAATCCTGATACATGTCGCACTGCAGTTGTAAATATGCGAAAAACGATGGTTAAGCAGAACAAGGCCAAAAAGACAAAAATGAAGTATTCTCAGATCGATGAAGAAAGAGAACAAGAGAGGGCTAAAGAAGAAGAAGAACTATCTCAGATAATTGACATGGATGAGGAATTCGACCGGTGGATTGGAGTCAAGAAGTAGGCTAATGAGAATAGATGTGAATGAAAATAGACAATTGGGAAATGCAGAGGATGCATCTTGGGGTTAATAGCAAATCTGGAATTCTGAGGGGAATTGGTTCTCAGGGGAATTAAACCTTTCGGAGTATAAATTTGGATAAACAACCCCGATTTCGTTTTTCGCAGCCACAACTTTTCTTGTTCAATTTGCCATAATGGACACGGGACACGTTGTTGGAATCGTTGTGATTTGTATTTTCGTTGCAATTTCTGTAATATGCTTCTTTTGCTTCTTTTTAATCTTTTGGTGTTGTGTTATCAGGGTCAAGGAGTCCAATGCAACCTACCAACTCAACGATTTAGAAATGTGCGTAAACGCTGAAGAAAAGAACAAGATTGTGGAAAAGGTGTGGGCAAAATTACATCCTTCTCGGAAGGCAACATCTCCGTCATCGTGCTCTTCAGTTTCGGAGAAGCCTCAGCCATCACCAGACTTGACGCCAGAGATAACACAAGTTGAGGAAATAGTCAAATTCAACCTGGAAACTGAAGGCTTGGCAACATCAGCAAAAGAATCGGGCCTAGTTGACAGACATTCCTCTATCAAGTTGGTCAGAACAGGAGACACGTTTCGAACTGTCTCGCAAAATACCTCGCTCGCTCAACAGTCTTACTTGAGTGATCAGTATGAAACTTTCAACCGGACGCTCATGCTTCAAAATTTGATTGAGCAGTCCGTAAACACAAAGGATACAGCTATCAAAGCAGTTCGGGACCGATTCTCTCAAGGAGAGATGTGCGTAGGGGGGTTGGTGGTTGTAGTCACTCCTTTTCATGGAACAGAAAAGCACGAGTTCGCCTATTTGGAAACAGGGGACTTGTTGCGTGTTTTGAAGTTCTACATCCGAGACGTTCAACAGCCAGATGTCTCAAGGCGCCTTCATTTGAATGAATCGAAACGGGTCCGCTTTCCATCGCTTAACACTGTGGAAGTTGGTATTGGTGAGCCCGGTCCAAACCTGGAGATTATTGGGCTCCACGACCCCAATTACAGCCGCATCTGGGGCACGGGAGTGCTTCTCAGAACGTACTTGGAATACAACCCTGCCTGTGCTAACTTTGCTTTGCGGTACAGAGAAATGCTAGATGACCAGACGGAGCATTTGAGAGACTTCCCATTGTCTTCGGTTACCTTGGAGACTAGTGTCCTTGGCAGTCTATGTGATTCACCAGAAGTGGAATCGATGAAAACGTGCCTAGAAATCCCAGTGGTGCCTGCGACGTGTGATTTCTGATTCTATTTCTGACTGTACTTTTTCCAGTTATCCAATGCCTCAATAGCCTCATGCCACTTGTCGTAAAGCAATTGATTCTCCTCCTTCAACTTCTCAAGTTCCTTTTTGCCATCTTCATTCTCTGTTGTGGTTTCCAAGTTGCCCAAATTCGCAACAACCACATCAATCAAACCCGACACATAGTGGTAATTCTTGTAAACGTTGGAGAAGAGCGGCTTAGAAACAAAATCGAATGGATCGATCTCCGTTGATGTGGTGCTTATGATACGGTCCATATCGATCTCATCTGAAGGATTCGCAAGCGAGGACACCGTCAAGTTCTTACAATGCAGAACTGACAACTGGGCATTGAACTTGGAAAAGTATGAGTTGAGTTCTTTCATGAAATTTGCAAACTTGCTGTTTTCTTTGATCAAATTCTCAATAAGTTCCGAAAGCTGGTTCGCTATGCCTTCGTATTCTTGGTTCCAGATTGGAGACATCGAGCTGTCAACCGTTGCGACATCACGAGCATGGTTGCTATTAATTGTTGGTTTGTTATTGTACAATATGTTGGAATTGACTTCAGCCAAAAGTCCAGTCGCAGTCGGGCTGGGTGCAAACTCCATTGGTCTTCCATATGTGATTGTGGACGAGAGATTTCGTGTATCCAAGAGCTTATCCCGTAGCAGGGAGATTTCTATGTTCTTCTTGCGCATCTCGACGTCATATTTCGTTTGGATTTCTGAAGTCCAAATCTTGACTTTGGCCAATTCTTGACTTTGAACCTTGTTTATTTTGGTCAAGTGCTTGACCTTATCTGTCAAAGTCGTTTGGTCAACCTGAACCAACTTGTTGATCTTGAACTCGTAAGTCTGAGCCTGCAGCTCCAAGTGCTCGATCTTCCTTCGAAGTTCCTCAATGGTGGAGTCTTTCTGACTTAGTGCCTTGTTGAATGATTTATGTTGTGCGTGGTGACGGTCAATTGACTGTGTCAAGGAGTATATGATATTGACGACATTCTTATCGTTGTTGAATGACTTTTCGGTCACCTGGAACTTCTGGAGGGCTTCTTTCTCTGGCTGGTCCGAGATTAGCTCATCCCAATCGATAGCGGGAAACTTCAACGATTCAGTTATATACCCTTTCGAAAGAAGAGTTGTGTTAACCAACTCCGACGCATTCTTCAAAGCATCCGTGCTAAGGTATTCTGGCATGACAAAACGAAGGTCTGGGACTGATTTGAAGGTCTTGTTTGTTTTGATGTTTTCTGTATATACACACCGATCAAAGAGTATTAACAGCTCAAGCAGATTCGATCAAAATGTTCGTTTTATTCTCGAAAGCATCGATATCATCGCTAATGTTTGTTATCTGGTGAGCTTACAATTCTGATCTTGGTTCGTCTTCTTCGATGAATATCTTGTTTATTGATTTCGAAAATTATTTGCGAGACGAAACTGGTTCAACCCGAATTCACTCCGGCTCCCGAAGCAAACTTTCTCTATTCGTGATCTTGTTCGTTGGCGTTATCATGCAGCATGCTCCGATAAGTACCCAAGGTTTAGTGGTGCACTTCCTCTTCTTCGAAGACAAACCAGTCCTCCTCAGCAGCTGGAGCACTACCAGAAGAAGGAGCAGAAACTGTCTCAACATCAGCAGACTCGTAGGCAGAGATGGCGTCGGCGGAAACTTCGTCAGTTGGTGCAGCTGGCTTAGATGGCAATTGGAAAGCCTTGATGGCATCCTTGTCAGCAGCAACAGGGGTTGGTTTGAACTGCTTGATTTGCAGGATGTACAATTCAGAAACGATGTTGCTTCTTTGTGGGGTCACAGAGAATAATCTTCTGGAAGACAAGGCACGCTAAAAGTTAGTACTTGAAAAATGGCTGGGCTTGGCATGAATTGAAATTCTGAACAAGTGGGAAAAGGAGCGTTCTGAACATCTAAATCGTCTTGGAGTTCAGAGCTCGAGATCTTTTGAAGTTGTGTTGTAAAAGCGAAGAATTCGGAGATCACGGATAACGAAAGCATAGCATGGA
Organism: Danielia reshetovae; assembly: GCA_030558395.1. Lineage (NCBI taxonomy): Eukaryota > Fungi > Ascomycota > Pichiomycetes > Serinales > Metschnikowiaceae > Danielia > Danielia reshetovae. The sequence goes on along the minus strand of JAJMSL010000002.1, from coordinate 444,287 downwards.
ATGCAAGATATAATGACCTCGAAGACTCGGTGCATATAGGAGGTCGTAAAGGTCGTCTTCATATCGATATTCAAAGGGCCAACTGTCTTGGAGTTTGTGATGAATCGTCAAATTCTGGGCATTTCGGAATTACCAATATCATTGGCCGTCAGAACCAGAGTGTGCTCGCAGAAGTACATACAATCGATTGCTTGAACATGTTCCTGATTTGGGTGTTTGACAACAGTGGAGAGAAGGGTTTCAGCGACACAAGTTTTGTAAATCTTCACCGATTCTCGGGTGCGTGTACAGACCGGAAACTCGGGTCTGCACCCACCGCTTTTTATTGGACAACTGGATGTGGTGCATATATGATCACGTGCAAGTGAAGAACTGGAGACTATCGATGGGCCATAGGTGTTGGACTGAACTGTTTAATTGTCCAGAAAAGTCCGGCGGAACCGAAACTTCATCTTGAATCGGCCGAATATTCAATTCAATTTTGCACGGTTCTGAATTGACTTGTCAACAGAATTGTACTCAATTGGCTCAACCAAACGAATCAGAAGACGTGATACGTTCTCTCTGCTTGCAGGAGGCAGAACCATTCCAGCAGCCCTGCTCTCTTCAACTAACCCAAGATTCAAAATTGGTGGTTGTCCTGCACACATTCCATCAAGACCAGTCTTCTGAAACTCAACTCTTTCATCAACTTCTCAACCATGCCCAAATACTACTGCGACTATTGCAAGTCGTACTTGACGCACGATACCATGAGTGTGAGGAAATCGCACCTCTCAGGAAAGAACCATATCAAGTTCTATTGCTCGTACTATGAGGAAAAGGCAAGACAGTTGGGTATCTGGGATCTCAGCGAGGCCAAGTATGATGTGGATATGGAATATTTGAGTAGCATGGCGCCTTCTCCGGCTAATTTTGCCAGAAGCAAGCTTCGAGAAAAGGAAAAGTCCATTGTCAAACGCAACTCAGACAAGGCAGAAGAAATCTGTTTGCCTCCACCTCCGAATTTGCCCGATTTGCCAGCACCACCACCATCTATACTAAGGCACACAGAGGAGTACAATATGTCCATTGCTGTGCATATGGCGCGGGGTGCACCGAAGGTTTAATGGAAAGGGAAAGGAAAGTTTTATAACTGATTGCATAGGTGATAGGGCAGCTATGATGTCTGCTCACACATATTAATGAAATGTCTTTACTGACTGGTGGAGTAGCAAGTACACAAAAGCCTTAACCAAGCGGCAAAGCCACCACTGCATTATCTATAAAGCTATAAACCAACTTACAAGTCGGCATCGTCTTCATCAGGCAATGGCAAGGCAGTGGCCTGTTCCATTTCCTGTTGGTACTTTTGCATCAAGTCAGCATCGACTTGAACTTCTGGAGGAGCCAAAGCTGGCGAGGCTACAAACTCCAACTGAGGGTTACCAACCAACTTTCTGGCCAACCAGAGGAATGGCTTCTCGAAGTTGTAGTTAGACTTGGCGGAAATGTCGTAGTACTGCAAGTTCTTCTTTCTGTGGAAAGTGATGGTTCTGGCCTTGACCTTACGCTCCTTGACGTCAACCTTGTTACCACACAAAACAATAGGAATGTTTTCACACACTCTGACCAAGTCTCTGTGCCAGTTAGGCACGTTCTTGTAGGTGATTCTGGAGGTAACGTCGAACATGATAATACCACATTGACCGTTGATGTAGTATCCGTCTCTCAAACCACCAAACTTCTCTTGTCCAGCAGTGTCCCAGACGTCGAACTTCAATTCACCGTAGTTGGTGTGGAAGCCCAAAGGATGGACTTCGACACCCAAAGTAGCAATGTACTTCTTTTCAAACTCACCGGTCAAATGTCTCTTGACAAAGGTGGTTTTTCCGGTACCACCGTCACCGACGAGGACCAACTTGAAGGTAGGAACTTCCTGAGTAGCCATTTTTGATTGATTGATTGATGGATCAAAGACGCAGAAGAAAGGAAAGTAAAAAAAAACAACGCAGTAAGGACGAAAAAATGTCGGAGCGATGACCTGCAGGTAGTCGTGATTTGGGCCCGTTGACAAACTGGGGACGATGAGGCGGTGAGAGAGCAGCGGTTGGATGGTTGGCAGAAGGAAGGTGCGTTGTTGACAGTTTAGGAGAATTGGCGGTTTGGAATGAGTTTGGGGTGGTTGGTGGTCGGTGAGCCAATCATGTCACGTGTGATGTCACGAGGGTGGCAGACGCAGGAGAGCTCGGGTTGGGTGCCTCTCTCATCAGTGAGGAAAAATCTGACGGTGGGTCTGCCATTTGGTGTCCATGGGCTTCGATGACATTTTCATGGCTTGCCCGAAGCACCAATTTTATGCCCAGCTCAGTGTTTTTAGCCACTGATCATGTTGCATATCAACCCCACGAAGTCGCCCTGATCTCGTGCCTTCTGCATGATTTTCAGTTTTCACGGCGTGGTTCAGCCAATCGTCTCTCCTGGTCAGCAACAAAAATACTAGAACGGGCAATCTTGACTGTATAAGCCCGTCTCGGACTGCGGGGGTGCATGTAAGGAACGAAGGAAGAATGGGGGAGAAACAATAGAACTCGTAAGACTTGGCACAGAAGCCTAATTGAATACTCCGGCAATAGTAGATTCCCCAGGGATACAAACGGATTGAGCTTCAAAGCTTCTGCCGAAAATAGAACCTTCTGACATCTTGTCTATGGTGAAACGGACCCAGCACCACCCTGCAGAAGGTCCCAAAATCGCACCAAACGTATACAGGGAGGAAAATAACCGACCAAACATTCCAGAAAACAGAATTGAAAGTGGTCCCGTGCGGCACTTCGCAGTTTGAGGCACTCTTCCGCATGCACTATGAAACTTGAGGACCCCTCGTGCTGTGCGCCGAAATGCACACATTGGCAAGAGTGACACGCCTAGCCCCAAATCCCCGTCACATGGACGGCCAGCTTCAAAAAAAAAAAAAGACAGCTGGCATTTCAAGTTTACCCGTTTCTCTAGTTCTCGAATCTCAAATCTTGAATCTCAAATCTCAAATTGCTCTTGGCCCAACCTTCATTTTTCTACACCGGAGTGCGCATTCATGGTTCATTTTACGAAATTCTCGCTTCGCTGGCAGATGCTGGGTTGTCTAAGCGATGGCAGGGCCCGCTGCCAGAAAAATCCCGAACCGTAAGCATCCGTGGCGACGTCTCGTCGCGGTGGATCGGCAAATGTAGGTGTTGCACATGGCTCCAAACAAATGCGCGCACTCCTTCACCGAACATGTAGCTGAATTTTATTTCCACACCAAAAACTTCACTTCCAAGCCGTCTCTTTTCTGCTTCATCCTCCCATTTCCAGCCCACCCTCCAAGTTCTCCGGGCGCGGTACACTTACCTTTTCGGTCGTTGTTCTTCCGGTTGAATATCTTCCACTGGAATAATCTTCCACTCGTTGGCCCGAATTCTTCAACTTTCATCGCCAGTGACACTTCGCTTTGCCACTTTTGCTTTGCTTTGTTACCTTGCTTTGTCGCCTTGCTTTCTTGCTTGGCTGCCTCCACCTCGCCAACTTTGATTCCACGAATTCCACCGCTTCAATATGTACCAGGGCTACGTTTACTCCTCCAACCCCCAGTTGTCAAGCCTACAGCAGCATCTGTATGGTTACGGATACCCGCCAGGCTCCCTGAATCCCCTCACGCCGTTGGACCTCTCCTATTCCCACTCCATGTTACCCGCAAATCTACTTTCATCGTCTCCTTCTCCCTACGTGACCAGACAGTTCTTCCTGCTGCAGCCGCCTCTGCCCCTGCATTTGTACCATCCCCGCTTGCAACAGGTCCACGGCCTGGTGCACAAGGGCCTGCCTCTACCCTACCAAAATCAGCCAATGCCCGGGTTGCCCTATTTGACCCATCCAACGACAAACCCGAACTGGGACCAACTCAACTTGTCCCGGACAGTGATCTTAAGACACCTCCGTGCCGAAATTACTCTCAACGAACTTTTGACGGAGATCGACCATGGTCCCATTGAGTACTGCAAGATGTTCTCAACGCCAGCTCCCTCGCATTTGAAGGACGTGGACACAGTCAAGACGTGTTACATTTCGTTTGTCAACACGAAGCTCTCGGTTGGCTTCCACCACAAGTATGGCAAGAATGCGTACAACTTGCGAGCCCTTCGCGAAAAGTTGAACTCGAAATACTTGAAAATCACCTTGAACGAACTCACCCTGTCGGCAAGCTCGACGTCCAGCTCCAACAACCTCCGGAAACAGGATTTCATCAAGTTGAAAACGCTTAATTACATTCTCGACTTCAACGCTACGCGTTCCGTTTTGGTCAAATTCAGTCTGGCCGAGCCAGAGCTGGTGCCCACCATGAAGGAAGAGTTTCAAACTCTCTGCGCTAGATATGGTGAAATCGAGGACTTCCGCATGTCCACTAATGACGAGAAAAAGGAAATCAAATTCCTTGTGCATTTCACCTCGATCGACGCTGCCATCAAGGTGTACGAATACAACCTAAAGCGCATCCAAATCGACCTTCAGACACTGCTTGATCTTGAGGGTGATCAAGTGATGCAAGGCATGTGTGTTTCCGTCAACTTCCACCGCGATCGCTGCGATCGCACCGATGTCAACAAAAACAGTCTGACTAGACTGCCTCAAAATAACTCCATGACGAAGGGCGCTTCATCATCTTCTTCTTCATCTGTGAACTCTTCTCCACATTCTAGCAGAAAAGGCTTGAACAGTCATTTCCAAGACATACCCGAATCTGACGAAATCGTAAACGGCGAGGGTGTGGCCGACTGCTCAAGCCCAATTGCCACTGGCATTGTCAGGGACGAACAGGTGCTCAGTCCGACTGTTGACCCTGATGCGGTGGTTGATAAGCTTGGCTATTGTGAACCTTCTGGTACCCCAATCGCTGCCCAAACAAAGGATTCCCCATCCTTAGGCTCGGGTTCCCTGGACGATTTACATTCTGTCTGCACCTCCAATGTCCCCAGTGAGCCTCCCCTGACTAGTCGTCATGGAGAATACAGTCGTCATATCAGAGGGTCGGACACCTATCCATACTCTCAAACCTCCCAGTATCCCATGAGAGGTCCGCCATCCCAAATGGGCAACTACTCTGTCAGCTCCATGCCATCTTTCCAGCACAATCCTGAACCGTTCAATGTGGGCAACAGAACCATATATTTGGGAAACTTGCATCCAAACACCACGGTTGAAGAAATCTCGAATAATGTCAGAGCTGGTGGTTTGGTTGAGTGCCTCAAGTTCTTTAAAGCTAAGAGACTGTGCTTTATTACTTTTGTTGATCCTGCGATTGCCTTGAAGTTCTTCTTGAATCATCAAGTCTTGCATCAGCTCATTATTCATGGCAATGATGTGAATGTCAATTGGGGCAAGAACCATTCGGGTCCATTGAACAGAGAAATTGCATTGGCTGTTACTGCAGGTGCCTCGAGAAACGTGTACATTGGTATTAAGCCATCCAAGGAGGGAACTACAGACGAGCCTAAGATGCAGCTTCCTGATGAGGAAACCCTCCGTGCGGACTTCTCCAAGTTTGGCGAGTTAGAGCAAATCAATTTCTATCACAACAAGGACTGTGGATTCATCAATTTCATGAACATCATGAACGCGATCAAACTTGTCGACATGTTTGAGAGCCAAAATGCAGAAAAATTAACAGATGTTGCGGGTGACAGTGGTGAATTTTACGAAAAGTACAAAAACTTCAAGATAAGTTTCGGAAAAGACAGATGTGGAAACCCTCCAAAGTTCAGTTTCAAGAAGAAGAACAAGAGTTTTGATTACTTGAGAGATCGCGATATTTCTCAAGAAGAGCTGTTCAGAGCACAGGAGTCTAACATTCTTCCGGACGAATTTAGTGACTCCATTAATGAAGAAGCTGCTATGGTCTTTGGAATCAGTACTGACCCAGTGACAAAAGATTATAATAGTTACGTTCCCGCAGAAGTGAGTGAAGACGCATCTACTTCTCCTGAAAGTTTAGCGGAGAGCACTAGCATTCTGGATGATGTTGGCAAGTTACAAGAGCAGAATGGTGAAGAGGTGGAAACAAAGAACGTTGAGATCAGTGCTGACGAAGACGGAAATGAAGACGAAAAAGAAGATGACGATGAAGACGATATTTCGATCATTATTGGCTCCGACATAACTACATCCTCTCAAAACCGTCACAGTCGCAACAAGTCCAACCGCAGGCCCCAGAGGCCCAGCCATAACAGGCCAGAACTGTATGTCGGTTTCCCTCTGCATTTCAGTTCTTCCAGAAACTCGTCAACCTTGTCCTTGAACTCGAATAACGCAAAGTATTACAATTACCACCATGCGAAGTTCAATCCGGTCCCATCTATCGCTCAAAATGTCTACTATCAACAGACTGCTCCACCTCATGCCCAGATCCGGGCAAACAGCTACTACGGTGTTTCACCACAAATGGCGGGAGTGCCACCACCTTTCGTTCACCATCACTCCTATCCTTTCCCACAAACCTCTTATCAAAACAAGGGCCACTATTCATTATCTGGCTCCCAAGTGATGGCACAGTACTTAGCGAAGTCACAGCATGATAACTTCGTTTACGCCTCCAGCATATACTCCAATGAGGTGACTCCTGAGGAAGTTCGTAACTTCAAGAAGTCGTCCAGCCACTTGCGCGGAAAGCAGAACTCTTAAAAAACACGTCGAGTTGCTCATTTGTATTTGTATAATTCTTGAAGGGATCAAAATTGTATCTATGTAATTGATGTTTGTATATCACAATTATGTACAAGATTAAGCGACATCGAACGCAACGGAACCGAAGGTTCCAAGAATCGCACCAACCACACCAAAAAAGATTCCAATATAAGTCAACACTCTCAGAGTAGTGGAAATTTCGTCAGCGAAGAATTTCAAATAAAACATAAGTGGTAAGGTAACACAGATAGTGAAACAAACGGCGCTGCCAAAGAAAGCAATAACTGCACCAAAAGAAGTGAACACCAAAGACAAGGAGAAAAGAAGGAACAAGAAGAGAGCACGGCAAAGGATCTTCGTCACTGTAAAAGGCTGCACTCTTTGGCCGTTTTTGTAGACAATCACCGATTCATCGTTCAATTGAAAGAAAGTCTCATAGACCGCAACAACAGGTCTCACCATCATGGCTAATTTGGAGATAGGCAACACACCCAAGAAAATGCAGAGGAGAGGATTGACCCAGTGCGGATAATTGTCGGTAATCATCAAGTTTTTCGTCAAAGAGTCCTTGCAATCGACGCCGAACATTAAGAAACCAGACAGGGCAACCAAATAGTCCATAATGAAGGTTGAAGCGAAGCTCACATTGCTTGAATGTCCGTATCTGGAGGGGTGACGCATGTCTCTGTATAATTCGGGAAACACTGGGTGACCGCCCCAAGGAGCCATGAAGATACCAAAACTCATAATAACATTCAGGTAGGTCTTTGGCCACATGTATGTGGATGCGGGGCTCAACAAAGAACCTGGAGACTCGGCAGTGACGAATCCACAGAAGACAATCAAGACGAGAATTCCGAAGGTGCACAAAATACCAGTCAAACTAACCAAAGACAACACAGTCAAAGGAAGAAGCGACATGAAAAAGGTGATCGCCACTATAAGGAATTTGAAAAACACAATGTTGATACTGGGGAACAACAAGGCAAACGAGTCACCGAATAGCAAGACCAACATGATACAAGCACCCAACAAATCAAGAGTGAATGTGAGAGTAGCCATCAACTGGAACCTCTTTCCTCCATACAAGTACGCAATGTCACCATAGGTGTACAATTCTGGGTGCTTCTTCAAAATAGCACCCAATATCTTCGCCGTTTTGTTGGTTGTCCAGGAACACAAGATCAAGATAAACGTTCCAAGGACCCATCCGGTAAGACGGAAACCAAAAGAAAGCGAAAGCATGGCGATGCCCATAAGCGTGTTCACCGAGTTGAAAACTGTCTGTGGGGTGGTTGAGTTGCCCAGAATCATGATTTCTGAAGCAAAACTGACCCGGCTAACTGCGCGAGTCAACAAGTTCTCTTCGTCACTGTGAGGAAAACTGAATCTGTCAATATGATCGTAACCTCTCTTGGACTTTGGAGACGGCTGAGGGACAGAGCCATAGTTTGTTCTATGTTCGGTTTCATGGTTGATTGGGGCCACCTCGTTGGGCAGAGTCTCGGTTTGGAGCACATCGGGTGGTGGAGAAGTGCATGGAGAAATGTTATCGTTGATATTACTGTCTGCAAGCGCCAGGCTCAAGTACGTCTGCGCTCTTCTGAAAGACGAGGCAAAATTGTTGATGGAGTTTGGTCCTCCCGCGTCCAAAAAGGACTTTCTTCGAGGCTTCGATGGGATTTCAGCAGGACTTGACATGATAGGACAGGAGACGGTCAAGAATCCCAGCTCAGATTGGACAGGCTGCAGTTACCGGTAAAGCAATGGGGTGAATCCGAAAGAGCAGGGGCACAAGTTTCCTGTGGTGAAGAATTCGGTTACGATATTTTTTTTGCTAATGTCAGAGCACAGGTGAAGGACTAATTCCGGCATGTAGAGGATTTTTATGCGTGGAAGCTTTCCCTCAGTACGCGGGCTAATGATAAGGTTAGGAACTGCAGTTAGCCAATATGGCTAAGCTTCATGTAGCTGTACTTATTTCTCCCCACGCTCCTTAGGGGTTCTTGGCACGTCACTCGAAAGCTCCAATGCAATGGAGCAATTTAACCTGTATTTGGATTGCTCCGTTATTGTTCCCTGTAAAGGACACTGGACAGCCCCTAAAACGATTCGTATTGTGGCTGAACTTCCGAAGCATGTAGCATGTTCAAGTGTGGTCCACTTAGAGAATCTTATAACCGCTTTTGGTGGACCCTCTAAGCTGATCTTATGGCACATTAAGGAAGGTTCCAAACCGCTAAAATTGAGGCAGGTTATCGCTGGAACAGACAGAACATCGCCTTTTCCATACAGGTAAGTTTGTCCAACTCCAGCGACATTCGAACGCACCTCTCGAACCCTTGCATCGTAAGTTGTTCCTAACACGTCTTCTAAGTTCGTGTCGGCTGCGCGGTCCCTCCCGACTTGGGACTTAGAAGAAAGGATGCTAAAGTTACTGTTTATGTCGTGGTCGATTTTGATCTACAGCTTGCCAATGTAAGGTATTGAAGACCGGCTTTTTTGTGGGGGGACTTTAATGTGCTCTTGGAATCTCCTGAACTTTGGCTGCGAAATGCTCTGCGCCAATGAGAAGGAAATTCACTAAACTGAAGTGGCCATTAAATCAAGGGTGCAAGAAATGAGTGTGACTTTGGAAGGGTTCTTTCCTCAAACGGCAGATTCGGGATCCAGCCGCAGACTTCACTTCGCTACCGCGTACATCAACTTGCATGAACTTGCACCAGCATTTCCGAATGATCTTATAAACTGGAGCTCAAGCATTAAGGCTGGACTAGACCCACATTACCCGGTGTTCCCAATTACACCCGTGGAAATCGTTTGCTTTGCCAGAAAAATTCAAGTATCTACTTTAATCCCAGCAGTTGGTGCTTTATGTTCTTGACTGCCTCGGCATCCTTTGAAAACATCTACCTACATGCACCAACCAATGAACTTCACCCCTAAGCTTTCTTATGAGGTTCAACCCAGTGATCGGCCAAAAATAATGGAGTCTTCGTTCTATCCTGACACCCTTCGCTATGTTGTTCAGCTGGATTCCAAGACAATGTTGGATGAGGAATTTTCCAGAAATTCACATGATGTGTCTGCTCAGCTTTGGCCCCTACCACCTCCCATGGGAAGGGGCTACTCCCATGGTGGGGATTTATTTCCTCCGAGTTCTCGCTCTGATGAACTGCCTCTGTTGGATGGCCCTCAGATTTGTCACAGCCAGCAATACTCGGCTGACAGTGTTCTGTCTCTTTCTTCGCTACTACTACCAAAGAAAAGCGAAAATCGGCGTATCAGCAAACCCAGAATAACCACTACCTTCTGGGAGGACGAGGCTACTACTTGCTTCCAAGTTAGGGACAAGAACGTTGTTGTTTCGCGTCGTGAAAAGGACGATTACATTAATGGAACAAAATTGCTCAACGTTACAGGAATGTCTCGGGGCCGTCGAGACGGGATTCTAAAGACGGAGAAGGGCCGCGAGGTTGTTCGAACCGGTTCGATGAACCTTAAGGGTGTATGGATTCCTTTTGGTAGAGCAGTGGAGATTGCTCGGAACGAGGGAGTCGACGATGTTTTGTATCCATTATTCGTTAAGAACCTTCGAGAGTTCTTCGAAGGAAGGGGACTGGAGCTTCGTCAAGATCCAGCTCTGGAAGACGAGGAGTCTGACCCAGTCCCTAGTGTTTCTCCCGATATGTCTGGAACGATGAACGGAATAATAGGAATCGGGGTCGCCAGCGCGGCCGAGACCCGAACCTTCTACTGATTATGGTTGTTCTTTTGATTTGTTATTTTATTGAATTTTTTTAATTTGAAATAGTTGTATTTTTGCCTAATGCATGCGAATTTTCTATTTTGTGGATGATCAGATTGATTGGAAAAAGTTGAAAAGTGTGCTGAAAATTACAAATTTGGCCGGATCTCCTCCTAGATCAACGGGAATATTTCTTGGCTGTGGTTATTATTGGGGAGCATCTAGACTCGGAATTTGGAAAGGGAGGGGTGTTCGAACAATCATTTCACAAATTGAATCTCCTGACGCATAAGATGCATTTCGCAGCAGCAAGAATGCAGGGTTCAGCGTGCCTAATATCCGATAAGGTGAATATTCGTATCCTAATCTCCTCTAAATGAAGTAAATCAAGTGGAAAAGGCCCCGTTTTCTGACGCCTGAGCGAGCTTATGCACCACCTTAACTTGACGAACCACAACCTTGCGGTATTTACTTTCGTCATGATTAATGGACTTCAATTCAAGCTCGTTCTTGGAGCCGACAGTAGCGTCGAAGATGATTCCTGCAATGTTGGTTATCCACAAGCGTCGAAAAGATGTTTTCACCACACTAAAACGTACGTAAACGAGAGCAAAAACAGTTGCCATTATTGGCGGGCTCATATATGTGCATTGTTTGAGTTGTGGGTTATTACCGCACTCTCATGAGGGAATATAGAACACCAAGCAGTTGAGAACAGAAAGCTGTGGTTAGGTGAAACCTTGATCCACTGAACGACGGTAAATATTCGCGGCACATGGAAATATTGGAGGTCAAATTAAAGAAAGGCAAGAAGTTAGTGTTAGTACCTCTCTTTGAGTTCAAGTTGGGAGCATTATACAACTCAGCTACTGTTCCAAACAATAATATGGCTTGGCTGAGGCTGGGTTCTCAATAACGGTAGTTGTTGTGAGCGTTTGTCCCCATTAATTACTCAATGACATTTCAGCACTCTGAAATCATTCGTTAAAAAATTGGAGAGTGGTGATTGCAATCAGTATGCTTCGAACTGGCAGAAGTATAGACATGGTTTATGTTAGTTAAATAATGTGGAGTTGCAACGGGCTACAGGTTGGAGCCTAAGTAATAGGAACCACAGATTCGAACAGGTCTGAATATCGGCACCAGACTGAACTATTTGATAACTCCGTGCATTTGCCAAGAGTTGTTGCACATACATGGCAAGAGAGCTTCTCGCCCAATCCTAGTCGTTCGTCGATGATATACGAATACTTCCACGACATTATCAGCTTCGGAAATCGGTGGAGTGTTCGGTGTTAACACTGCATCGCATTCAAGTGCATAATCCTCGGTGATAGGAACTTCTCCTACACTAGCTGGAAGTGCTCTTTTTGGAGAAATAGCTCTAAAAATAACTTCTTCCAATCCATCAGCTCAACTTATCAGTTCCACTTTGCTGTGGTGCGGAGTCTGGGCTGGGATCTTACTTACTGTTTCGCTCTGCCTTCCCCACAGGTGTCAATCTCCTGAGTTCTCAGGTTCAATGTGCCCAAACCAGGTTCTATGCTCTCTAATCTGTACAAGTTAGGACTCTTGTTCTTTATTTGTGTATTTGTTCCGAACGGCCCAGAATCGAAACCTAAGCTGCAATATTTGTCTGGATATTGTCCTCCTGTTCGTATTCGATCTCCACACGAGGTCTCCTTTTCTTCTTGTTGTCTTGTGGCGCCAGACGCTTACCGTTAGTGGCTTCAGTGGTGTCGTTGTCCTCATCATCGCTGTCTTCTGGTTCAGACTCACTGGAGTCGTCCAACCAGCGCTCCAAATCCTCCAAGTCCACCAACTCGTCTTCAGCATCGTCCTCAACATACTCGATTTCGCCAACATCACTGTCTTCATCTCCACTTTCCAAGACGACGTCGTCGTCTTCATCGAACTCCTCCTCTTCTTCAACGTCGACCTTACCCAAAACCTTCTTCCAGATTTTTTCGTCAACATTCAATGGCTTCTCTCCATAAGCTCCAGATTTCAATCTGTCCAACAACTCTTTCTCGATAGCTTTCTCGATCCTGGCTGCCGTCAAGGCCTTACGTTCTCTGTTTTCTTCCTTTCTCTTGACCTTTGGCTTGACACCAACATAGTGTCTTTCTTCCTCACGCAACGCAAGTCTGCGTTCGGTGATGGCAACCTGGGTCAACCTGGTCAATCTTTGCTTGCACTTGTGCACCAAGAACTTCTGCCAATACTGCAAGTTCTCATCGATTTGTTCCATGGCACGGGCGTAGTTTTTCAGCAACTTGACCCGCTCCCACAACTTCGATGGCATGTGGGCTCTTTCGGCGGTCTTCATGTAAAGGTATAATTTACCTTCCACATTCTTCACTGTGGCGTATTTTGCGTTCGCCAACGGGCACGAGAGACGGTCGCAAACACCGCTGACATTGTATTCGTTTCTGCAGAAATCCTGACCGTTTCCAGGTTTGACTTTGAACGAGCAGAACGAGTGGTTGATCACCTGCCAAATGACTTCGTCTGACATTATGCTATGTTTGTTTGGGTAAATGCAAGGTTGAAAAAGGCTGAGAAGCGCTTTTTATTATTATTAGGAGAAAATGCTGTGCTTGTAGAGCAAAATGAAGATGATGCGTGAACCAATGGATGATTTTGCTAAATAATGCGCAAAAAAAAATTCGAGCAGAGATGAGGTATGCACCCGTACACCATATCCAGCAATGGAGAGAGTGATGGAGAGGGGCAGTGATTGGCAAGGAATCAAGGAACTGTTTCGTCCCTGCTCTGCAGTTTTCAAAATTTTTGCCGTCGTTTGTCGTTACTCTAACGTTGTTACATCGTGCTCTCCAATTTTCTTCGAGTCTTCGTCGATCACCTCTGCGACAATCCCAAAGGTTTTCTTGGTACTGTAGGCTTCACCTTCACAATTCTTGGCCCGATAACGGTAGGAAATGCACACGGATTTCTCTCATTTGCAATTCGAGAAAATGATAGAAGTGTCACCACAACTTGGTAAGGATCCTTGCGTTCGAACAAGTCGATGGTCTGGAAGATCTCGTCATGCTGCATTCCAATCAGGTCGCAGGTTTGAAGGAAGAACAGAATGTTCTCCATCTGAATGAATGGCATTCGGGAATTCTTGAATTTGGCAGTCGGGTTGTTAGGACCCAATAAATTGCCGAGCTTACACAAGATTTGTCCGTCTTTGAGCACGTCAATGAGATCGTAGCCATGGTCCTTGTATTCTCTTTGTTCCGCCTCGGGAGTGTCCAAAGCGGCGAAGATCCAATTGCTCACTTCCTGCTCGGACTTTGTATACCTGGACTCGCGGGAACTGTGCAAATCCTGGTCCAAGTTGGTGTTGGCATTCTGGTCCAGCGACGTGGGGATCTTTCTGGTGTAAAAGCTCATGGTGTGGAGGCTAAATGGAAAGCTAAGACTATCTTGAGAACATAGCACATGCAGTCCGACCCCGGATAGCCATTGAAAGTCCAAATCTGTCTTGAAATTACCTATAAAATACAATGTAGCATCAACAAAGAGCTACTTTTAGTTGTGCAACTTCTTCTCGTAAGAGTGCAAGCCGTGCACACCACCCTCCAACTGGGCAGAGGCGGTTCTGAACTCGAATCTCACATCTCCGCTGTAAACCTTCTCTCTCAACTCAGTGGTGGACTTGATACCAATGTCCTGCAAAGAGTGCTGCAAACCGTTGAACAAGTAAGGGATGAACTTCACGATCGAACCCTTGTCAACAACAGAACCGGAAACACCCTGGGCAACCAAAACCTTGTCAGACTCAGAGAAGTAACGAGAAGTGGAAGCGTTGGCGTTGGTGGAGGTCTGCTGCATGGCGTCGATGGAACCCATACCACGGTAAACCTTCAATCTCTTGCCATCGCTGTAGAAATAGTCACCTGGGGTCTCGGCAGTACCAGCCAACAAACCACCCATCATGACACAAGAAGCTCCCAAAGCCAAAGCCTTAGTGATGTGACCAATGTTTCCAATACCACCGTCAGCGATACATGGAACACCAAATTGGCGAGCAAACTCACAAACGTTGTACACAGCAGTTCCCTGTGGTCTGCCACAAGCCATGACTTCTTGCGTGATACAGATGGAGCCAGAACCCATGCCAATTCTCAAACCATCGGCACCAGCCTCGATCAACAAAGCAGCTTGTTCTCTGGTGACAACGTTACCAGCGACAACCTGCAATTTGGGGTGCTTGGACTTGATCCACTTAAGCATGTCCAACTGGAAAACAGAAGACCCGTTAGACGAGTCCAACACAACAACGTCCAAACCAGCCTCGACCAACTTGTCCAATCTCTCTCTGTCAGCTGGAATGGTACCGATGGCGGCACCACACAACAACTGCTTGGAGTCAAACGACTTGGAGGCATCTGGGTAGGATTGGTTCTTTTGCAAGTCAGTCAAGGAGATCAAAGAAACCAAGTTGCCTTGAGCATCCACGATAGGCAACTTACCCTTCTTGGAAGATCTCAACAAGTTGTTACCTTCGGTCAAGTCAATGCCTTGCTTTCCTACAATCAAGTCCTTGGTCATAACCTCAGAGACCTTGTCAGCGTCATTGTCGTGGAACTGAACGTCACGAGAGGTGACAATACCCACGAGTTTTCCTCCGACCTTGCCGTTTTCTGCTTGTTAGTAAAAAGTTCCAAAGCTTGGTGTGGGTTCAGCAATAAAGTTGTCCTCAACATCGTTTGATGTAATTCGGTAGAACGAAAGTTATTTTAAAAAATTTGATCATCAGGAAAGCCACAATAGAATAAAAAAATTCACATACCAGTCACAGGGAAAGAAGAGAAACCAATCTTTTCCTTCATTTGCTTGATCTCACCGACGGTGACTTCTGGGGATACCACAAATGGGTCGTTGATGAAACCGTTTTCGTACTTCTTCACCTTTCTGACCATAGTAGCCTGTTCTTCAGGAGTGCAGTTGTGGTGAATGATACCGATACCTCCCAACAAAGCCATGTGAATAGCCATGGAATCTTCAGTGACAGTGTCCATAGGAGAAGAAACAAATGGGGATTTCAAGGAGATGTCCTTGGTCAACTTGGACTCCAAGTTCACTTCGGTGGAGGCAAAGTCGATCAAACCTGGCAACACCAAAAAGTCATTGTAAGTCAAACCACCAAAGTTGGAGGAGTCAATCAAAGTCTGGATATCCAAACCATCCTTTTTGGGGTAGTTGGCCAAGTGAGCGGTAGCAGTAGAACAATCCAAAACCATTGCAGAAGCTGTAAGTTATAAAGGGCAAGCTTTGCCAAAAAAGAAAATTAAAATAAAAAGGTGGTGGGATGGCCTGCGTATTTATAGTTAGCGATGCGCAAAATTTTTTTATTACTAACGTGAGAGAAGTCAGGTACGAGTGAGGTAGAAACTGAGGATGGACGACACGCAGGCGTGAGGGTTGGAAGCTTTGGAAATTCGACGTGTTTCGGGCCAAGATTCCGTCATTTTGCCTTGCATTGTTTCTCCGTCGGATCAGCCGAGGCTCTTCCGAGGGCTGAGATCAAAATCATACCAATAGAATCAACACACCCAGATAGGTACATGAAGCGGGAACTATCGGGAAAATCGGTGATTCCGAGGAGTTAGATACGCGTAGAGCTGATGATATAACCACAGTTCCGATTTACAATTGTTCTTTCACCTTATTCTACTATTCTAATGGGTTGTCCCACTCAAATGTTTAAGATTTGAGATTCAACTAATGGGTTGTCCCACTCAAATGTTGAAGATTTGAAACTCAACCTGAATGCGACAGTGCCATCAATTCCATGTTTCATCTACAATAAAAACCCTAGACTTTCCACTGGTGATTGTTAGTAATGGTTCCGTAGTATTCAATAGTGCTTGCAACAAAATCAGTGTAGCGGTTCTGTTATTACTCTTCACAATGGATCGAGACTGCCGGAAGAATCCAACAGCTGACAAGAATCATCATCTTGCTACAGCACAATTTCCAAAGAAAACATACATTTGTTGTTGAGAAAAATAACTGAAAATTTAATCTTCAGCAGTGCACTCTTTTTGAACACCACACTCACATTTCGAAAGTATTGTCTATTGAACAAACTGTCATGACGGTAGGAATTGAACAACATAGGTAAAAAGGAAATAAAATAACAGGCTGACGTCACGCTAATGTGCGTTTACTCCAGGCTCGTTGATCAGATCATGTTGTGCATCTTGCTTGCACTTCTGGACATACTCTTCAATTCTCTTCCAGCCCTCCTTTCTGGACAATTCTCTCAATTTCTGCTCCTCCACGGACTGGTGGTACAACATTGTGCAGTGGTCGTACAAGATCGGGTTGTGGTCCATAAACACCTTCAATGCCCCATAAGCAAGCTGATGTATGCTCTTGTTCCAGCTGGAGGTGGCCAGGTTGTGGGGAGGAATGTTGCTGAAGTCATCCATATCCATGTTCTGTTGTGGCGACGAGAAGGAGTCGTAATATTCTTCGTCTGTCATGTCGTTAATCATGTGCGTATCTTCCATGTTGCCAGTCGTGTCATTTCCACTGGCATTGCCGTCATAGCTGTTGTTCAACAACAAACCACTGTCAATCATATTTCCGTTGGCATCTGTTAGCGAGTTCGGATTATCAACGAGCTTTTGTTGAATAGCACCGTTGGCTATTCCTGGTTGAGTAGCATTGGTCAACTCATACAACGACGAGAAGACAATAGGAAGCACCACTTCCGCGTTCTCCGTCACCAACGTTAAAAAGTATTCGTTTTGCCAGAAACACAAGACCTTTTCGCTCACCTGGAAATGCGAAGACGAGATGCATTTCAGCAATTGCGCGAACAACGGGATTTGGATCTTCAAGAACTCGTTGGGCTCCATCACTTCGAAGATGTCTTCGATCTCGTTCAAGAACATCACCTCCTTCGGAGAGTTGATCTTGGGCCAGAACCTCAACAATCCCATAATCACATCCTCCGTCAAGGAAGGATCCTTTTCCAAAAACTGGACAATACAGTATGCCAACTGAGGGTGGTATAACGACAACGACTTCACCTTATGCAATGGGATCAAGATTCGGATCAAGAAGATCTTGTGCTCGTCCTTCAAGGGCAAAGCAAACCCGTTGATAATGGAGCCCAAGATTTCCAAAAGCTCCCCGATGCCATTGAATCTCTCCGTCTCGTAGGCAAACTGCAAGAACACGTTGTTGATGGACTTTCTGATGAACGACCTCAAGCTCAAAAACTTGCCGTATATCCTGTGCAAAGTGGTCTTCAAGCAGTCTCGTTCCCTGGGGTCTTCGCTGTCAAACAACTCCAAGATTCTCAAGATGAAGTCGTGGTCGATGTACTGCTTGGCGATTTGATGGTGGAAGTCCGGGCTCTCGACAAAGCGCAAGAAGAACTCGTAGATGGATTGCATGTGGGGCCACGACAACTCGCTCACGGGCTCATCCTCATCCGGGTCGAACAAGTCGCCCACCGGGTTGACGGGAGGAGGAATGGGCCGAAACAAGTTTTTCTTGAACATGGCAATCACGTGCTTGTACATGTCGTCCGTGTAGTTGAACCTGTTGCTGACGATGAACTGGATCAACTCCTGCAACGTGATGCGCTTGATTTCCTTGCCTCTGATGTCGTGCGTGGGATCGCTGAAGTCGAAAATGATGTTGCACTGGTCCACTTTCTGGATGAACAACGAGATCTGTTCCTCCGGGGCCACTTCGTCGAAATCCGGGAGCTTGACGATCTCACGGGCCACGTCGGACGTCGTGGGCTCAAAACGCGACGACGAGTGCCTCTTGGGCGTGACAATGAGGTCGATGTCGAACGCTTCCTTGTTGGGAGACGCTATATTGGGGTTCAACTGGGTACTGTGGCCCTGTTGCGAGTGCGTGGCCAATCTTCCGTCGAACGGAATTCCCAAGGCACCGAAACTCGTTGCGTGAGCTATGGGCGAGCTCGGTGTGGGTGTGATGGGCGTGGTGCTGGCAAGGGACGTTTGCATGGGCTCATTGATGACGATTTTCGGCGATTCGACCACACTCGCCGGGGCAGTTCCTGGAGGCGGGGTCAGAGGCAGGCCCATGGCGAACTGCTCGACCTCAGCAACGTTGGCTTGTTTTGGCGGCTCCTGGGGCGACAGCAGTTCCGGCAGAGTGTTTTCTTTTCTGGAGGGACTGGGGGAGGTGGAAGTCACGGAGGAATTTGAGCTGGTCAGTTTGGGGGCCAGCGTCGACAGCAGCAGCAACTTGCGGGTGGCCTCCTTCGGCTCCTTTGCGTCTCTTTTGTCGGCTTTTTTCGACGAAGGCTGGTTTTTGTTTCGAGTGAGTCTGTTTTTGAAGCCTTTCATCATTTCGAAGGTGTGGCCGTGGCAGGAGCAAGCGAGTCAGAGGAATTGGGAAATGGGTGGCAGGTGGACTCGATTGATGAAGCAGCGGTGTAGGATTGTTTTGTTGTCCGGTGTATCAAATGTTTTTTTCTGGCTTTTTCCAGCAATCAGACGGTGTGCACTCGCACAAAGTTGGGGAAAGGGACGGATATGTACGCGGAAGGCCAGTGGAGTCGACCTGAAGTTGAGTTGGGTGGACTTGAATCGAGGCTACGTCAAGCAAAAGGAGCCGTTACTTTGGTCCCACACGACGGTGCAAACACGACGGAGGGTCTGCAGGCAGTGACAATAGACGACTAATCACGCCTAGGTTGAGAAAAGAGGCTGGTAAATTCAAGGCCAGATTTAAGGCCAGATTTAGGGTCAGAATTAAGGCCAGAATTGAGGCCAGAATTGAGCCGAGGAACATGTGTCGGCTTCCAAAGAGGAGTTTAGTGCTGGTAGCAGTGAAAAAAGGCAGAGAGAAAGAAGAACGAGGGACAAATGTGGAAAATTGGTAAATTGATTTTCGAAATTGTGGTGTCCTCTGGTCATTCGGTGAGTAGAATGAAAATTGTGGAGATCGAGTCGCGATTCTGTGAAGATAGAGAAACATGGAGTATTTTTCAGAATCCTTGCGACAGGGACCTGTACGTTCGAGTCTTGGCAAGTTCCAATGTTTAGAAAGGTACGAGTGCTAGGCAGGTCCAGAAGTGTGATGATTGAATGATCATGTTGAATATTTCGATTCAAGGTAGTGGTTTGCTTCGGTCTTGTAGTCACCTGAAGGTGTTTGTATTTCTTTGGTATTTTATTCACCTAAGGGTGAACTCTACTTAAGGTATTTGCATTTTCCTCACGATATTTTCCTCGAGATTTGTATTTTCCATAGGGTATTTGTTCCTTAAGGAGTTGTATGAGGGTATTTGAAATTTCCTTAAGTATTGTATTGGGGGTTTCCCTAAAGGATCTGCTCTTCTGTGACCTCCAAGGAATGCTCCTTGTTGTCGTTCAACACCATCAGCAAGTAGCAGTTCCATCCAATGCTCACCACATTCACCACCAACAACCGTAGTTGAACAGGAACAAAACCAAAGTTCAAGCATTGCACAGCCGGCCAAACGTACCAATTTGTCCGGAGAGTGTTCCACCAATTGTCCAGCATCTTCGTCTTTATCTTTGCAAGTGGATCAGGGTGGTTTTCCATCACCGTCATGGCCGAATAGTACAATGGAATGCCAATGAATGGAGCAAACACGCATTGGTCCACGAAAACCCTAGCCATGGTGTTGACTAGCCCCGGTTGTGACTTCACGGGTATCTTGATTCGGGGAAGCAACTTGTACCATTTATCAGCCAACGGAGCAAAGATAATTCCTCCATAGACAACGGCACGGAATGTTCTGGCGAGATCGTACTTTGGTTTGGTTGGCTCGCCCACGGAAAAGGATACCTTTTGGGCCAAGACATCGCCTGTTCCAAAGAGAAAGGCCGTGGTGATCGCATTGGTGAGTATTGGTCGTTTCACCAAAAGCTGGCTGTATCTGTGGTAGAAGGACATGAGGGGATTGGAGGGGATACAGATCGGGTGAAATTGGTTGGGGTACCGCAGGAATTTTGGAGTGAGGTTGAGTGAGGTTGAGTGAGTGAGGTTGAATGAGAATCGGACTTTCGTCGCGATAAGAACAGAAAAGTTAACGATAAAGGAAAAACCACGAAATAGAAGATGATAGAAAACGAAAAAGCAGAAATATACTGAGGCGGACTGGTTTTGTGCTTCCGTGGTTGTTATGTCGTGAGAATTCGGACCATGGATTATCAGGTCCTATTCAAACCAGTGTGGTTAGCTTTCCAGATAACGGTTGGTGCAGCACTTTAAACGTTCTTTCTGAGTCCCATTTGAATACGCTGAGACCATTGCATCTCAATCAAAAAGAGAACACGATACAATGAGAATTTCCATAGGGCCACATTTTTGCGGGCTCTTACCATCTCATGAAACAATATAATTTGTATTTTGCCATATGTCGTCTCAGGTCCATGTTTCCGTAATCATTAAACTCTCATTACAAGTGGCCACCACAAGCTCCGTGCTTGTCCTATTTTGCAATCTTGGTTTACAGTAATAAAGAATCTCAGAAAGATAGTGGCATTGATCAGTCACTCACTGCGATGAAAATCAGCTGCTCAGGTGAGGAATTCCAAAAGTTCTACATCCGACCAACTGAAGTCCTTAGCAAAGACTCTCGATCTGTTGAAGGTGTTTTATCTCTATTACTCTATCAATGCAGTTAGTGCTGTGTCAAATCTAGGTCATCGCACTCACGAATACACCATGGTTTGCTCCTCATCGGCGCTCTCAATGTCAACAATTTCCTCAAGAATCTTTCCACTGCCCTTTCCATGTCCTTTGGTGTTGTGCACAAAACTCAAGTAGCAGTTCCATCCCACAGACCACACGTTGGCCACCACAATACGCAAATGCACAGGCACAAAGAACAAGTTGACAAGCTGAAGCGGAGGCCACACCATCCAGTTCGCTCTCAACACATTCCACCAGTTGTTCTCCAACTTTTGGCGGGCCACACTCAAGAAATCCGGGTGAAAGGCCAAAGCCGACATCACCGTATTGTACATAGGGATCCACACCAACCCCGGAACGAGCAACGAGTCCAATGTAAGCCGGAAGAGATTGTCCTGGATATGGAGCTGACCCTTTGGCATTTTGGCTCTTCTGGCTGCAGAGAGGAACGGGTTCACAATGAACGGCAACGTTTTCGTGTGCCACTTCACGCTCATGGGCGCAAAGAAGAAGCCACCGTAGATCATCGCTCGGAGCGTTCTTTGGTAGTGAAATTCTGTGGGTTTTTCAATGTCGTCATCGATGTGATGAGGAAATAGGTACTGGGCCAAACAGTCGCCGGCGCCGAAAAGGACACCGGTGGTGACCATATTGGTCTTGTACGGGTGTGTCTTGAGGAGATTATTGTAGAATCTGAACATGGATTATGGAGGTAGGTGGTTTTCGATGGTGATTTAAGTAAGTGCGACCGATCGGGGACCAACTTCCGGCAGATAGAAAGGGAAGGAAGTAGCGAGAGAAGATGAGGGCATTTGAGAGAGTGGAGAAGACAGAAAGAGATGGAAATATAGTAGACGCAGATTTGGAGAATGTGCTCGTGCGAGGAAAGACCAGATCTGGCACTGAGGGAGTTTTTTAACGAGGAATTCCAAAACTGACAGAAAATGGCAATGGGGAAGAGAATTGGGATAAGGTACCATAGACACATTACAAGAGTTCGGGTTTGGGAACCATATTGAGAAGAGTCCGGCTTTGGTAACCATATTGACATGAGTTTGGCTTTGGTGGGTCCAATAATGAATACTATTTTTGCTCCATTTGTGCAGAGCCTGTCATTTGTGCAGAAGCCGAGATAGTCCGGGTCTGAATGGGTACCCAATCCGAAACGGCACAGTCGCACACTTTGGAGACGCCGGTTTAGAGAAGCTTCATGCGAGAAACCACCCTTGTTAATTCTGTGGCTCGCCAAGACATTCAACGCATCCACGTCAACAGCGTTCCAAAAACGGATAAAAATACTGTCGATGCATCGAACGCAGTGCATACAGGAGCCAATAAATCGCCAGGTCGGATCCACTGCCCCGAAAACGAAGGTTTGGTTCCGAAACTCCGGCAGCAATTAAAAATACCCAGAGACAACCGGCTACCCAAATTCCAAAAGATTCTCGTAAAAACCATCCACGTTCCACGCGCTCAGTCTTCCCGGCAAGGGACAGAACCTGCACCAATTTCCCAATAGGAAACTAGGCACCGACGCAGACGAGAAGTACAGAAAAAAGAACAGAAAAAGAACGGAAAAAGAACACAAAAAGAACACAAAAAGAGCAACAAAACACACCATGGAAGCACCGAACGCAACCGACACAGACACGCCACGTTCCAGCACCGCATCCAACACCAATTTAAAACGACCACGTAACAATAACCTTGAGACGATAAGAGGTGGCTGGCTTTCCTGCACAATGAAAGCGTCCGCCCCTAGCACCATTTTTAAAAACGGTTTCCTGGTTTTTCCTCCTCTTTTCCTCACAGTCCCCCGTCTAAAATGCACAGAACCTACTCCTTGAGATCCCAGAGAGCCCCCACGGCCGCTCAATTGCAGTCGCCTCCCCCTCCTCCATCTTCGACCAAGTCGAAATTCTTTGGAAAAGGCTCGTTGACCCACTCCATTAGAAAGTCCACCGCCGGCGCATTGGGTCCAGAAATGGCCAGAAAGTTGGCGCAGTTGATCAAGATGGAGAAGAACTTGATGAGATCCATCGAGATTACCGCTGGAGAAAGAAAGGAGGTGGCCAAACAATTGAGTATTTGGGGAGAAACCAACGACGACGACATTTCTGACATCACCGACAAGTTGGGTGTTTTGATTTACGAGGTCGGCGAGCTCGAGGACCAGTTCATCGACAGATACGACCAGTACAGAATCACCATGAAGTCCATCAGAGACATTGAGGGATCTGTGCAGCCATCCAGAGAGAGAAAGCAGAAGATCACCGACCTGATTGCGTACCTCAAGTACAAGGACCCCCAGTCGCCTAAAATCAACGTTTTGGAGCAGGAATTGGTCAGAGCCGAGGCCGAGTCTTTGGTTGCCGAGGCCCAGCTCTCCAACATCACCAGAGAGAAATTGAAGACCGCGTTCAACTACCAGTTCGACTCCATGCGCGAGCACGCGGAAAAAATCGCTTTGATTGCCGGATACGGAAAGGCTTTGTTGGAGTTGTTGGACGAGGCTCCTGTCACTCCTGGCGAGACCAGAGCCGCCTACGATGGCTACGAGGCTTCCAAGCAGATTATTATTGACGCTGAAAATGCCTTGGCCACGTGGACTTTTGACTCTGCTGTTGTCAAGCCTACGTTGTCGTTTGCTGCCCACGAGGAGGAATATGATGATGCTGACTTGGTTGACGAGGCTGAGCACTTGAAGATTACCGAGAGCGAGTGGAACGAGGAGCAAAAGGCCTTGGCCTAGGCCGGCCCTGTATCATTTGTAGTACTTACACCAAAATGTTTTCGATTATCACCAAGTTGTAAATTAGTACTGCACCAATATGTTTTGATTCTCACCGAATTCTCACCGAACACAGGTCAATTTATAGATGAAGAATTAAACAAAATAAAGTGAAGGTTTACAAATTGTGACAATTTTCGCTGACGAAGAGGTAATATACGTTCAACGACTGGTAGACAAAATATAACAATAGTTCGACCAATCCATTAGCCAGATTAGCGACCCAAGTCGAGGAATTATCTTGAAGAATCTGTATTATTTGATACAATTAGGACACCAGCGTCAGCTTTACACCAAAGTGTTTTCGATCATCAGCCGGGTTACACCAAAATGTTTTCGATCAGCAGCAGGTTTACACCAAATTGTTGATTAATGGTACTCACCAAAATGTTAATTTGCAGTACTTACATCAAAAGTGTTTTTGCTTTTCACCAGCTTTACACCAAATTGTAATTTGGAGTACTTATACCAAAATATTCTTAATCATCAGCAGGTTTACCCCAAATTGTTGATTTAGAGTACTTACACCAAATTGCTGATTAAAGTACTTACACCAGAATGTTAATTTGCAGTACTTCGCCAAGATTGTGTTTGCTTTTCAGCAGGTTTACACCAAACTGTTTTCGATTATCAGCCGGTCTACACCAACATGTTAATTTGCAGTACTTCACCAAAACATTTCGATTACCTACAAGTTTACACCAAATTGTACATCTATATAGTACACCATATTTTCCATTTTAAACAGCTGATTGTCTGATTAGAATGTGTTTATCCTGCACACCTCGCCATCACTGACTCATCGTTCATGCGATTGTTCCCTACAGACGCCGTTGGAGTAGCAGTTAGCAACTTCCTGACCACAGCCTCTTCACTGCTAACTGATCCCTGGTTAGTTCCCCAGATGCAAAACGCGAAATCAAATTCCACATATATGCAGGCCGAGCCACATACTCGTTCAAAATAAACAAACCAAAACCACTTCAACCAGTACACAGCAAATCACACACCAACTCCACAGACACCACCTGGTACGTGATCCGACCATTTCTTTCTTTTCGCTCGATTTCTGATTGATGGCCCACATCATGTCGTCTCCTTCCCGACTGGTAATTGATCCGTTAATCTACTCATATCCTGAATCGTCCGACGACAAGCGGAAAACAAGTTTGTCTAACGTGACGGCGTCCAAGCTTTTTGCATCCACGTCGCAAAACAACAACCTCTCCGGGTGGACCCCGCTAATCACAAAAACTTTCTCCAATGACATTTCTCACAACTCTACCCCCAGCACCAAGATTTTCCCTGGGTTCTACAAGCAGAACACGGCCAGCGGCGGGATGGGCGGCGACTTTGACTACCCGGGCTTGAACTTAACTCCGTTCTTGACCCACAACTTGAATCTCAACCCGAACAGTGCTGGCAACTTGTCGAATAACGTCAACTTCACTCCGTTCTACGATAAATCCATGCATCTCACGGACTTCTTCATGGACTCGCCCATCCGGCCAACACCGCTGAAGGTGGAGACCATTACTCCCTCGAAATTTGCCATGTCCAAGCCTTTTGATGCAAGGCTGAATTCTGTAGTTTCGCTGAAACGCTCCATCGCCCAAATTGACACGCCCGGACGCCCCAAGAAATACGACGTGTACAAGGATACCGGATCCAGCGAAGACGACGAAAACAAGAAACCGTACGAGGAGTTCGCCACGCCTTCCAAGAAGAAGGTATTGGCCGAGGTAAACGGCAACTTGCTGAGCAAGACGCCGTTGAAACCCGCCAAAAACTCCAATTTGTACCACACCCCAGCAAAAGTGCCCCAGGTGTCGTCGCCTTCCACAGTAATCATGTCTAGTGCTGCCAAGTCGCCTGTGGGCTGCCGCAAGGCGATTCCTCCAAGCCCCACACCCAACAAACTTGAGGTGACGGCGGAGCCGATCATGGGCATTTTCTCCGAGAAAAAGCCCAAGCCCAAGGAACATTCCAGGAAGTCGCAGAAGAGACAGCAGTCTGGCATGAACAGGTTCCAGATTGTCTTTACAGATGTGCACACCTTGATGAACAACAGAAAGAAGAAAAACGGCGAGAAGGCGGAGAAGGAACGGAGCCAGGGCAGGAAACGGACCAAGTCTCCCACACCCCAACACTCACAATCCATGGCCCAGACACAATCCATGGCTCAGAGCTCACAATCTATGGCCCAGCCGCCCACCTTTGCATTCCACCACACTTCATCGTCGCTTTCTGCATCCCAGGACTACAACACCACCATGAACTCTTCCAAAGAGTTTAGCATGCTTGCGAACAACTCCACGGTCAACACCACCAACCTCAACCTCTCTTCGCAAGAACACTCGTCGTTTGAGCTAATGCACGGTGGAATGGTGTCGACTCCTAACAGGAAGTACTTGCTCGACAATCTGTTTGACAAGAACTCTCCTCCAGCAAGTCACATGCCTCCGTCTTTCCACCTGAAGAACTTCGATGGACTTCGACATGGCCCTCAGTACCATGGTGTGATGCCTCCTCCCAAGGCGGTGTCACTACAGCACACTGCTCAGCATGCTCTACGCCAACACGAACACCCTCAACCCATGGTGATGAACATGATGATGAGCACCCCACAACACGAGAATGTAATCAACACGCACCACAACTCCTTTGTGCACGAGGAAATGTCCCCCAGCAACAAGGAGTCCACGGCGTACTTGTACCACCATTTGCACCAGTATCAGCAAATGAACTCTCCAAACCACATGCATATGCAATTCCAGGGCCAGCCTAATGACAATCGTCCCATGCACATGGCCGAAGCCACGAACCCTCCCAAAGCGAGCCGCAAACAAAGAAGACGTTGACTTATGAATAACTTTTGTATTACATATATGTCATTTACACATTCGGAGGCAAGAGCAACGCTGCTACTTGTCCTGGTCTCTCAGTAGCCAACAAATCGTAAACCTTCGCGGCGTTCTGGGAGTCGCAAGCTTCTAGTTGCATGCCCCAAAGCGTAAAGTATTTGCGATTTGTTTCAGAGAGAACCCGAGACTTCTTGCCCAAACCAACCACTACAATTTCGGGTTTGGGGTGGATTTTGCTGAAAACCAGAAGAACTTGTTCCTGGTTGAATTCCACAATGAACCCGTTTATGATCTTATAACCGTTGTTGCCAAGATCCACCTCAAAGCTCTCGTTTTCCAATAGCAAAGTGCCGATTTCGGTTCCTTCATCGTTTGGAGAAGTAATCAATATGTTGTTTGCCAAATGATACCCGTTTCGTTTCACCGATTCGATGTAATTAATAGGTTTCTGGGAGTACATTAGAATATCGTTTTTTTTGAGCAAATCTGCTGGATTGCTAGCAGTTTCTGATTTTCCACCAGGAGCCATTTGTGGCGACGAACGAACAGTCTTCGTGCCCCCAAAGAGGTTTTTGGATACGGAAGATGTCGAGAGTTGCCGTGTGAATCTGAGATTTAGTTGTCGAAGCATTTTCTAGTGAGATGGATATATATACTTGAGATTGATTTTCGAGATTGAACTTGAATTTTCGCACCGAACGGATAATGCTAAAGAATGAAGAAGACTGATGGTTCATGATTTTTCGAGGCTGTCCGCCAATTTGGATCAGAAATTAGAAGAAGAGGACGGATTATAGACAGAAGAGTTCGCCTTGGATCGGAATATCGATAGTGGCTACAGCACGGATCAGTTATACCACTGTATGGAACAGAAGTGAAAATTGAATCAGAAGGATATCCACGAGTTTCAAATACAGTTATGCCTCAACACATGTTGCGATTCTTGGTGCTCTTAATTTCCAAACAAAAGACTGTGCGATGGGTCAGAAGTAATTTTATGCGTTTCCGAGCCTTGCTCTTTCAGGATAGGGTGGTGCTTCTTGATACGGAGGAGTCATACCATCATATCCAGATTCCATCCAAATAGTGCAGTGCTTCATGACTTTGAAAAAGTCCGAGTTCCAAAATTGCTCTTGAATAGTAGCATCTTGTCTAATAATAAAGCCCTATTAAACCAAGGACGAACGCCACAATTCCCCACAAAATCAATAATCAGGCAATTGGTACCTTTTATTGGGTGGTTGCAATAGGAAGATCCGCAGTGCAGATATTCCAAGAAAGATAACAGTGCCGCTTATGCATACCATTAGGATTGAGACAATATAAGAGGGTCAATTTTCTCTTCTTTGTGATTTATTGAACCTTAGGGGTTTGTCTTCTTTTTTGATTAGAATGGGAAAAAATTCATATTAGGATCTTTCCTTCATCTAAGGTATCAATCATCGAGAAGTTCATTTCGAAAAACCGCTACTGATATTTCTAGATCCTCTGGAGGGCCTTGTGATTATTAGTCAGGACCTGGTACTAACGTATCCAGATAAAATGAGTTGCAATAGTCCGAAAGAACAAAGCTTGGCGGGGCGATAATTCCGCGGCCTCGCGCAAATCAAACGATTTACCGAAAAAGAAGTCCGAGACTTGCTCGCTACCCGAACATTAGTAATTTGGGGGTGCAAACGGAAATTTTCACCGACTTTCGCTTCGGTCTTGGGGCAGGCCTAAAATTTCGAGAACAATGGTGCAAGTCGTAACTGCCGCAATAAAAGCGGGTTAGCCACAGGAAATGATTCAGAAGTCGGATGTTGCACCGACTTTCCCATTTTCCCCATTTCGTGACCTTGTGGGGTCGCGTGGGACAAGAATGAGATCTAGCTTGAGGATCGGTGATCGCCACTGTCGCAAAATCAAAAGCAATAAGCGGGGATGGTTTTATTTGGGTCCACTACCCCAAATTTCCGCACTATTTTTATTCAGGTCAAGCGAGTCATCGGACTCGGCCTCAGCTGGAGTGAGCTCGGAAATGTAATTAAAAAGGGCAATTTTCACGATGACCATCGGATACACCCGTGGATTTACAGAAAATCCAACCGAAGTTGCACTGGAGAACTTGTCTTTTGCCCGGTGCGGCTTTGGAAAATCGTGTACAAAAATCTGACCGTTATGACTAGCCTGCGGAACTGCTAACAACTTTGGAACTGTCCGTTCCGCAAAACCCGAGCATATTTTCCATTTTTTCTTTCTTCTTTGACTCAAGCTAACCGTCTTTGACTGCGTCTCAGCAACTTTAATCCATTTCACAGTCGCTGACGATGATCGTGTTCCCCGCCTTCGATGACAACTACAAGATTCGTAAGCGAACCTTCCGCTGCTGCAAGAAATGCCGGTCAAAGCGAATCCGCTGCGTCATTCTGGGTTCCGACTACGAAACTTATGGCTGTGACAATTGCCGAAAACGAGGCGTCGTGTGTGATTTGGCCAGAGACTTCAAACCCGATGACTCCAATCCAGTCAAGGTCGAGAGACGAGAATCTCTCGAGCAATCCAGGGAAACTCTTTGCGATCCTGTTACCCTGGCTCACAGTGTAGGAGGCACCCAAAGCGTTTCCAACGGTCAAATTTGCATTCCACCAATTTACCAGACCCCGAGTCGGACGAACCTGTTAGGAGGTTTGAACTCTATTTCATCAATGTACCTGAACCAATTAAACCCCATCAATCAGATGGGCGACACCGCAAGTCAAATAGACAATTCGAGTCAAGATACCTTGCTCTGCGGCATTCCAGTTGGAAGCTCAGCTCCATCGTCTAATTTGAGATCGGAGGGTTCGAGAGACATGTCTCCCAACCAGTGGACTCCTCGCCCCCCCGTTCCTCCCTTTCCTCCAACCATCTCTCATGCTCCGTACGTCGCACCCACTGACGAAATTGAAAATATGATTGATCGTATTGATTGGAGATACTTGAAGCAACATTGGGACTTCAACACTACCATCCACCAATCTCGGTTCTACTTTTCCAAGATCCCCAGTCGTACCAGCTATTCAACAAAAGGAAACAAACCCCTCATGGTTGCTTTGGCCAAAAGACGCACTGCAAAGAGCAAGTATTTGGGGCCACATAACGCCATGCATTTCAAGTTCTTGTTGGCAATACATGCATTCACCCTCGACACGCCTGGTTTCTGCGCCATGTCGGAGGTTGACTTGCTTCAGTTGTACGAAATCTACTTTTTCAAAGTCAATTCTGTCTTCCCAATTGTCTTCGAGTCCGAGTTCTGGGAATTATACAAACATAACGTGATCCCCAGCATCATCATTTTCGCAGTGGTGCTTACTGCTGCCCAAGATGAGTTGGCCAAACCAATTCTCGCTCGCTCGTTTATTGACAAGGACCCCAAAAATTTCAAAAAGAACCACGTCAGATTTTTGACTGAACTTGAGATGAAAATACGCCAACTCTTGATTTTCCTCCCCGAGTTGGGAGACTCCGAGAAGCTAGTACGACTCACCACACAGCTCCTCTTGTCACATAACTTCAAATTCAACAAATTTGGCAATGAACAGAGCAGTCATGATATTGCGGACTGTGCCAGTTATGCATATTCTTTGCTCATTCATCAAGACTTCTTCCATGTACGTATCTGTCAAGAAGGGGCACTGAAGAAGTCCGTATTCCTCAAACACTTGTGGTGGGTCATTGTCATCTTTGATCGTTTCAATGCTACCATGAATGGTAAGGCAATGTTTATTGCGAGACGTGATTTTAACATTGCGCACCCTACAGATTTGCCTCATCTAAACAACTTGGTCGATTTAGCATTTGATTTGGAAGACACCTTAGTTGCGGTGTTCCGTCCTCCAAGAACCATGGGTGGGAAGATCGCGGAGGGCCTTCCAGAAATGGAAACTCAAGCTGAAGACGCTAAATTCAGCCCTGCAAAATTTATCGAAAAGGAAATGAAAATCATCAACGATGTCGAAGCGATGAAAGAAATCTTCACCGACTATCGCAAATACGAAACCCGCGGCACCCATCTTCCAGGAATATCGGTTGGGCGATACCGGGATCGTATGGTGTACTTTCTAACCCGGTTCGTCAGTATGAATATTGTCTTGATCTTAAGAACTGGCCAGGTCAAGTTTCTGAATGCTTCACCACATCTTGACGACTTCAGCCTTATGCTCAGTGATTCATTCTTAACTGTTTTTCAAATGTTGAAAGATGGACGGGGCCACCAATTGTTGATGGCGAGTCCGCTTATTCCTCTGTTGATGTTGGCTGTGTTTTCGATTCCATTGACCTCCAGGCTTCGCATCATTTCCAAGGTCAAGAAACTCAGGCAGGACATCGATACAAAACAAATGATCAAGGTGAATGACCTTTCCAAGAACTTCTTGGTTGAGTTAGAGACTTTTGCAAACAATTGGTGGTTTGTACATGAGGTTGTTGCATCGATTAAGAAATTGAACCCGAAGATGTCCAAGGAGCTAGATATCAGGCAGGAAGCAACCATGCCAAAAAAGAGAAAGCGCTCGACGAATCCAGAAGTGTCTGTTGCCAAGAGAGAAAAGCTCTCCATTCACTCGTTAGTTGACGATGCTCCTGATTCTGTGAAGCTGCTCCCAACGTTGCTTTCAATCACGTCACCAGGCTACTACGACGAAAGTATCAAGAGCAGTGAAGATGAGGACGACGATGCAGACCTCTCCAATCCCAAGGATTATGAATCCGAGATGCACGTTCACAATAAGATGCTCGAACCCCCCATGTTCCGTCACTCGATGTTCCTGTTAACTCCTAGTGACATCTTGACTGCCCAGGATCTTGCTAATCGTGCACAGGAGGTGCGGGATCTTTTTAATTCAAATGCTTTCGAGGACAATGGCCGATCGAACGTTTCGCCAGGTCAAGCAGGCAGTGTTGGCTCCGAGGAGGTGAATTTCGACGTGGGACAAATGGCCGAACTTGTGAGCACCGAGACTAGTTTTGTGCCTAGCATCATGGACTTTTTCAACGACCAGTCCCATGAGTTTTACATGTAACTACTTGTATATAATAGTAATGAAGTCACAAGACCTTTATCTCTATCTGCAAGTAAGTCCTAAAGCAGACAAAAAGACACAAGAAACAAGACACAAAAGCAAGACGCAAGAAGTCTGTTGAAGATTGTCTTACAGCCTGCCAAGCCACAGGTTCGTTAAAGGTCAGGTGCCACCCTTGTTCCTGCAAGCCAGGTCGTGTCCCCTTCAATTTGAAAAGTGTACACACAGGCTACAAGGCGGTTCGGGCGTGCGCGACTTAAAAAAAGGTACGTCATGGGGTCGTAGTGAGACAATAAACTGAAACCTTTTCTCACCACACAAGCTGTGATACCACCACCCTTTCTAACTTTAAAGCGTTCTACCAGTTACGTGAAAAACACGCCCCTATTCTCCAGTCCTTCTTGACCTGTGAGTCCGTTTTTTTGCACGATTTTTCCTCGCGCCGGTGTTCCACCTCTTCCCAACAAAAAAAACGCACGGCCGTCCCAGCTTCATTTTAATCATGTCTCAAGTTGCTGCCCCTGTGCTGCCTGCCTCGAAAGCGGCCACAAATTGGGCTTCTGACATTTCCAAAATTCCCTTTATCAGCAGTGTGATTTGGCTCTTGAAAATGCTTGCGTCATTTTTGCTCCCTGTTAGATTTGCCATTTTGCCAGGGAAAGACCAAGACGAGGCTCCTGCGGAACCTCTGTTGTTTCCTTCCATCAGTAACGTGATTATTTCCGAAGAATCCGCATCTCCAACTGAGCCTCATCCTTGCTCCACGGGATTGACCACTCGGTTGTTGCCCTTCAAGAACGCCAAGGGTGAAATCGAGTGGGCCTTCACCGATGATTTGCCACCCGGATCCGAGTTGGAAGCGTTCAAAGTCCATATTCCAAAAATGGAGACGAACAACGAGAACATCTTGTCGCCCGTGACCTCCAACTCCTCCAACAACGACTCTATTCTCTCCGACAAGAAGCAGTCGTTTCCCCAAGTCAACACTCCTTCGTCCACTGCCAGTGAGGACGACAAAAATAAGGAGGACAACGAGGACGGCGATGAGAACCACCAGTGCCCCTACTGCGAGTCCACCTTCAAAATGAGAGGGTACTTGACCCGCCACTTGAAGAAACACTCCTCAGAAAAGGCTTACAAGTGTCCTTTCCACAAGTCTTCCATTTACAAGGACCAAAATGACGTAGAACACAAGTGCCACCCAAGTGGTGGCTTTTCGAGAAGAGACACGTACAAGACCCACTTGAAGTCCAGACACTTTAAATATCCGAAGGGAACAGCCATCAAGGACAGAACGCTGTCGCCAGGTAATTGTTCCATGTGTGGGGAGTGGTTTGAAAACGGAGAGACCTGGTGCGAGATCCACATCGAGGGTAGCGAGTGCAAGCACTTGCCTGCGGGCTTCAAGGGCAAGTCGAGAATCAAGAACAGATTGAAGAAGCAGTTTACTCGCATGTTGAGAGAACAAAAGCGGAAGAAGAAGAAGCACTGCAACTCTACTCCCTTGGACTACCAATCGCCCATCTTGTGCACGCCAAGCTCTGTGAACACGCCAATGCCCGCTTCCGGAACGTTGTACGACTACAGCAATTCTCCCACTCTGTCGGTGAGCTCGTCCATTGGCCCGACGAGTACCTATACACAACCTCAGCCTTTCAAGGGCAGTCCGCAGCACATGATGATGCCAATCACTCAGGAGTTTTCTCTTCCCGAGTCCCGTGAAGAGGAGTTCGACGATGCGTTCTGTCTTGATACAGACCAGTTGAGCCAGCCAATACAGGCAAGCGATTACCTGCAAATTCCAATGGGGATGGCATACCATGCCATTCCTACTTATACGAATTAGTAGTTGGCATTCTGTATTATAGGTCATGAGGTTTGGTTTTGTTTGGTTTACGTACATAGGTTTGTGCATAGAGAAAAATATTGTGTCTTTTAATGGGGTTAGCCAAAGATGTCGTCCATGGCGGACTTCTTTTTCTTTTCTTTTCTCTTTTTCCCTTCCTTCTCCGTCTTCTTCTTCTTTTTCTTGGGTTCGCCAAATATGCTGTTGATGTCAATAGAGTGTTTCTCTGGTTTTGCTTTTTCCATGGCAAAGACATCAACCGGTGGTGCTTGCACCTGAATAGTCTCGATTTCCACGCCCACATCATTTTCGTCGATGTCAGCAGCGACCTCCTTCACAGCCGCTCCTTTCTTTTTCACGAATTCCTGGACTCCTTCGATTTCCGATAATTGGCTATGTAGAGAACTGAGACTCCCCACCAAAGCCAAACCCAAGTTGATGAACTGGCCCAACGCTATGATTCCATTGAACTCGTAAAACGCTTTAGGAAACACTTTTGTAAGCAAGTGCGATGCAATCTGGACAGCTTCCTTGTGAAGATTCTCTCTGACTTTGATCTTTTTGGCTTCTTGGATGTCGTAAATTCTCCGTAGAATCTTACGGATTCCTCTGCGCACCATATCGAGGTATCTCCACCATACCGCCACTCTGTGTTGATTGTGGTTTCTGTGGTATAGAAGGTGAAGAATTCCGAATTCGTTTTCAAGGTTTTTTAGCCTGGTTGCTGAGAGCATGTAGATGAGAATAATCGCGGAAAGTCAATATAGGTGAACTTGGAGAAGTCGTCAAAATTCTTCTTCTGTGGATGATTTGAATTATTGAAGCCGGAAAATTTCATTTGTGCCATTGAGCCCTTTCTTTGAAATCGGTTTGAATGGACCTTCTATCTTGCTCATTACGTCAGTGCACATGCTGGGCCAGTCATAATTGACGTCCCAAAGAAAAAGCATTAAATAATTGAAGGATTAAATTGAAAATCTTTTATTCGATCAAGTCACCTTCTTCCGTAGTCTACTGCGTTCTTCACTATTTCGAGTGGCATCTCTCTCATCTCTCGCGAAAAATTCACTACTCATCTACTATAACCCTATGGATCAAATCATAGCCAGGGCACGTGCTCTTCTCCAGAGTTCACAGGAACAGAAGGCGTTGGAATTGTTGACCCCAGAAGTGACCAAGAACCCAGAGAACCCCAGACTTCTTGAGATATTCGGCGAAGTCTTGCTTGAGTTGAACGATGTGGAAACTGCGTACAATGTTTTCACGAAAGCGGTGGAAATCGACCCACAGGCTTCCCAGGGTGTGGAAAAGTTCTTCTACCTCGGCCAGATTATCGGTGGAAGCGATGGGTTGGCGCTTCTCGATGTTGGACTAGGCAAATTGCAAAATCAGTTGGACCACGTCAGAGAGAACAAGGGACAGGATGACGCCTTGTTGGTGGAGCTATCCAGATTGTACCCCACGAGCGAGGAATTGGTGGCCTACCTAATAAAAAAGTTGAACCAGGGCATTTTTGCGCAGATTGAGGTGTGGATGACAGACTTATGCATGGAGCCCGAGGCGGAAGCCAAATGTGACAAGTTGATCGCGCACTCGTTGGGATTGGATGCTCGCAATCCCGAGGCCTTGTCTCTTTTGGCCCTGATTCGCATTTCTCAGCAGAGAAACGAGGAAGCACAAGAAGCCTTGCAGAGTGCCTGGGACCTTTTCCAGGAAAAGAAGCTCACTTTGGAAAAGCAGCAAACCCTCGACGGAGAGGACTCTTCCTTGGAATACGTGGAATTGGTGCAGCCATTGCTAGGGCTCGCCCGGTTTGCCATTGAGTTGGCAATGTATGACTTGGCTCCGGCCATTTCCTCTGCTGTTTCCGACATCAACGACAACGCCTTGGACTGCTACTACTACGAGGCTTTGGCCCACACATTGAAAGCCAAGCTTTTGTTTTCCCAGCAGAACCCCTCGGAGGAGGACTACAGAGAGTCCGAGTTGGATTTGGTCAAGGCCAGCAGTGACGAAGCCATCCAAATGTGCATTGCCGAGGCAAGGTCTGCTCTCACGCAAGGTTACAGAGTGATTAATAGTGCTGACGCAGAGGCCATGGAGCCCGAGGTGGCGGACCAGGTCAGTGAAATGTTGGTTTCTTTGGGAGGTCCCGTGATGGCTGAGTTGATGCCAGAGAGAAGAAACGACGACGACGAAGACGGCTGGGAGGACGAGATCACCAGCGACCACGATTAGACTTCACCTCAATATGTTGACCAAATTAGGCACATCTTTGAAGAACTCGTTGTCGAAGATTTCGGCGAGCGTGGGCGAGAAGTACTGGTCGTAATCCGTGCGCTGTGCCGTGTCCGGGAAAATTTCTGGGAACTCAGAGGGCAATTCCATCGCATGGACAATGTTTGTGATAGAGGGAACCAACGGCATCCTCTGCAGCGGCGGGCTAGCAGAAGTGGGGTCCGGAGAGATCTCCACTATTATTCTTTTCGGAGGGAGAGACGCCCCGTTGCATTTCCTCTTTTGCGTGCGAGTCACCTTGTCCATGAAGTCCCTGCTCAAGTTGCAGACCTCGTCCACAATCCACCAGGTGCCTGCGTATTTTTCTAGCTCCATAAGGAAATCCTCGACCTCGTATTTCGGCGTAGCAGCGTCCAATTCCATGCGGGTGCCTTCTAGTTGAAGTTTGGCACGACGTTTCATGTGGCTGGCCATGGCCAACAGCAACGACCAGGTAATCAAGGGGAAATTGAGTTTCCAGGCATCGTCCATTTGGTGCACGTACCAAAGCACGTTGGCGGCCGCTTTCAACACGACCCGTTCGGGGATGTCTTTTGGCACCGATGGGTCGTCGAAGCGCATTTTCTGTGCAATCATAATCGCCGTGTTGTTGATGAGCCTGGTCATGAAATGCGACGAGTTCGAGAGGTAGAACAGGAGGTTGCCCAAGTCGTGCGGGTTCGGAACCGTGGCAAACACCGGGTTCCCCGAGGCGATTTCCTTGTCGCAGAAGTCAAACTCGAGCTTCTGGAACTCGTCCACGTTGAAAATCTTGAGACGGTTCTGCAAGTCGTTGTTGAGGTCGGACATGTGAATGTTGTTGTATGGCCGGTACGTGGCCGTCAACATGTGCTCGAAGGCCCTGGCCAACTGCACCATGCGGAGCAAGTGGATGTTGGAGTACGGGAAATCCACGTTGAAGTCCTCGTGCTTGACGAAAATGCTCCGGCAGTTTGAGATGGCGTTGAACCGGTCGAAAACGAAACACACCCACCACAAGTTGGCCGAGTACTCGATCCGTTCTTGGGTGAAGTTCTCGTGGTTGGTGGGCTTCATGTGAATCGCGAGCGAAAGGGCCAAATTGAGAGCAGCCGTCACGTCGTGCGAACTTTGCTCGTTGCCAAGGCGGTCAAACCGGTAATTCAAGGAAAGAAGCAAGCTCACCACGAGCCTTGTGAGCTTGTCCACGTCGCCGAGTTCTGGTAAAACTAGGTTGATTTGGCGAATCTTGGTGTCGAGGTCCCTCATAAAACTAACGAGGTCCTCATCAAATTCTTCGGTGGTGATTTCCAGACGGTTGGTGTTCTCGAGTTTGTTCTTGCACCGGAGGAACATGTCCTTGAGAAGAGGCTCGGCCAACTTGTCGCGCAGAATCAGCAACACCATGGAGTAGATGATGATGTTCTGCGCCTTGTTGCTGTGGTAGTCGTCCCAGAAGCGTTTTTCGTGCACGATGGGGAAAATCGAGTTGATTTTGAAAAAGTAGATTTGCAAGAGCCGCGTGGTCTCGTACGCCGTGAGGTCGAACTCCGGGCTCGAGAGCGTAAACGCATGGATCAGAACCAAGTAGTTGTATGTCTTGCGGCTTCTGATGTGGTACTCCTTTTCCCGGCTCCAAAACCCGGTCTTTTTGGAGTCTTTGGAATCCACGAACACGCCTGATTCGTGCCACGCCGAAGTGTCGGCAATTTTATCGTTGATTATAGCCTTGGGGTGGTGCTGGAACACGTACTGATATGCCGAGTCCGAGTCTGGCCCCGACGAGTTGAAGTTGAATGTGTCCTTCAAGTGTCGAAGATTCACATTCTTCATATCGAGAGGAGCCAGCTGGTGGGAATTCTGCAAAGCGTCAGGCAAAGCGAGATCCTCCGGGGTTCGTTCCTGGCCGAGTCCGAATTTCTTGACAAAACTGCATTTCCAGCCGTGGTTTCGGCAGCTGGCACAGCCTGTGGACTCGAAATCGGGCGATGTGATGTCACACTTGGTTCTCTTGATTCGGCATAGCTGGCAGCAGCGGAAAGCTCTTTTTCTGGACTTGAAGTTGGAGTTCAACGCCGGAAACACAAACATTGAAAATCAGGTAGCAGCTCTAGTGTGATTTCAAGCTCTTTCGCAGTAGGATATATTTCCTAATTGGGTAATCTTCACGGGACCCTGGCTACGCGTGGTCTGTTAAGGATGCCAGTGGGGGTGCGAGGCTAGGGCTCGAATGTGTTCGGTTTCGGAGACAAAAGCGAAGAAAAGAGGCTTGTGACCAAAACACATGATGACAAAGCGGTCTTCTATGGCTTTGTCATGCACTGCATACAGACGCTTAATATATCCCATCTCATTCTGGAATTACCCCACCACCATGACCACTAACCATAGACCAACACTAGAAAGTAAGCGTGGCCGTGCCAACGTCATCAAGGACACCATTCAGCATTCCAGATCGCAAAATGGGCAAACGCTGTTGAAACTACGCCTGGATATTTCTGGGTCCAAAATAGAGCCGACTCTTGGGAAGAGAGGGTTCCAAGAGCTTGAGGAAGGAACCAAGATGAGGAAAAGAGATGAGAAATTAGCAGGTGACATCAAGAGCAAATCGGTAGATGGTCTTGTTCGACCTGATGATGCTGGTACTGGAGAACCTGCGTCTACTAGAGAATCTGGTGGTCCTGATAGTGATTCTGATAGTGATTCTGAAAGTGAGGATTCCGACACCGAGGCTCTTATGGCTGAACTAGCGAAGATTCGCCAGGAAAAAGAAGCCAAAAAGAAAGAGCAGTCTGCCCTAAAAGGAAATCCGTTGTTGAGTATAGATGAGGAACCAGCGTCTAAGAAGGGCTGGAGAAGCAATACTGCGTTTAGCAGATCGAAGCGCACAAAAGAAGACCCCGAATTCACCACGGACACGTTGAACTCAGACACACACAGAAAGTTCCTCTCGAAGTACGTTCGTTAGTACGTTCGTGTACTATATAATATACATGATGCCTAGGTCAAGTCATCGGCGTGTTGGAGCCTGGCGTCAAGCTGGGCAATATCCTCCTTCAAGCTGGCTTCCTCCACGGTCTTTACCAACTCCTTGGTGCACTTGGCAATATCAAACGAGATGCCAGCAAGTCTTTGCTTGAAATTCTTGTCAGCAAACTCCAGGTCACTCTTGTCAGTATCGGGTCTGCAAAGAGTGTTCATGCGGTGATTGCAGTCCTCCAAGCTTCTGACTACCCAGCTTCCGTGCTCCTTCAACTGGTGGTTACGAGTTTGGTTCATCGAATTGTTGGTGGCCTCAGTCATCTGTCTGATCACTTCCGAGATAGCCTTGGAGTTCTCACGCAACTCACCTCTGGTGGCATCTGGCTTTTTGATGGCAGACAACAAATCTTGGATGGTAGAGATCACTTGCACAGTTTGGTGCTCCAAGTAGAGCAACACCTGGGTCAACGTGTTGTCTGGGTCATCAATATCGAACAAATCAAAGTTGAACGTTGCTGCAGCCATTGACTTTCTGTATTCTTGTCTCTGTCTAGCTTCTTCCTCTTCATCTTCCTCGTCATCATCGACTTCTGCCTCCTTGACATTTTCTGCGTAGTTCACCTTCTTCACCTTGAACGATGGGGTCTTTGTGGGAATTCCACGGAACTTGGCAGTCTTCTCATCAGAAGAAGACGGAGTCCTAGAGACTGGCTGACTCATAGGGATAGACTTCTGTTGAGGCTCAATAGTGTTTGCTTTGGAAGAACTGGTCATAGGGATAGACTTCTGTTGAGGCTCAATAGTGTTTGCTTTGGAAGAACTGGTCATAGGGATAGACTTCTGTTGAGGCTCAATAGTGTTTGCTTTGGAAGAACTGGTCATAGGGATAGACTTCTGTTGAGGCTCAATAGTGTTTGCTTTGGAAGAACTGGTCATAGGGATAGACTTCTGTTGAGGTTGAGCCATGTGCGATTGGGAAGAAGTGACCACCGCAGTAACATTCTGGATGACTTGTTCCACGATTGGTTTGGAAGCAAAAATAGACCTTTCCTGTACAACCGGCTCTTCTACTCTTGGTTGGGACCTGGACTGTGGGGTTTCTGGAGTTTCTGGGGAGGTGCCAGCAATCGTAGCAATTTCCCCGCTCACCTGTCTGACTTGTAATGGCAGTTCACCCATTTTGACCTCCTCAGAAGGCTTCTCTGGAGGGCTGGGCGAAGTATCCTTGACAGATTTCAAACTAGACGTAAGTTGTTCAGGGGATCCAAAAACCTTCGAAGTGCCAAACGATGATTTATTCGAGTCCTCGTTATGAGGAGCCGAGAACCGCTTTTCCATTGTGGAAGAAGCGTCCTTGAAAGAAGCCACCTGACCAGCCGGGGTCCAGTCTTCACTTTTGAAGGCTTCATCGCTAACTGCAATCTTTGAAACATTGAGCGTTGGCACCTCAGTATCACCTTTCTCTTCGTGACCTTTGGTATCGTCAGCTTCAGTAGTACTGGTGTCAGTTGCAAATCTGTCTCTCAAACTTTGAAAAATACTTCTGCTTCTTGCAGGAGTATTGGAAGACTCTGTTGCAGACTTGGTGTTGCTTGGAGACGTGTTTGATTCTTGAAAGTCCTTTGTTTTGTAAATAGAAGGAGACAAGGAAGAGTCCTCCTGCGTCTGTTCAGTGGAGAACAAGGCCTTTGCTGACTTGACTGAAACAGGCGAAGTTGCCTGAATTCTCTTCATTGGGTTCTCACGTGGTGGACTTTCAAAGTGTTTCACCTTGTCCAATATGCTTTGCGCGCCACGAGGAGGAACGGCTTGCTTGGAAGAATTTAATTCAGATGTTGGTGCGGTTGCCTTCAGTTCAGATTTTGTCGACTCCTCGCCATTAACGACAGGGGACCCAATTTCAGATTTTGTCGACTCGGCGCCATTAACG
Organism: Danielia reshetovae; assembly: GCA_030558395.1. Classification (NCBI taxonomy): domain Eukaryota; kingdom Fungi; phylum Ascomycota; class Pichiomycetes; order Serinales; family Metschnikowiaceae; genus Danielia; species Danielia reshetovae. Next base: position 403,458 of record JAJMSL010000002.1, on the reverse strand, counting down.
GCAGGGGACCCAATTTGAGATTTTGTCGACTCGGCGCCATTAATGACAGGGGACACAATATCTTTGACAACAGCAGCACTTGCGATACCAGCGACACCAGCTGCAACGAAAGTTCCAGGCGCAATGACCTTTGGTTCAGTGGTTGAGCTGGCTTTCATCGTAGAAACCGGCTCATCAATAAACCCCTCTGCCTTTTCCGTGACGGCTTCGTCACTCTTCACATCACCCTTAATGATCTTAGCACTCAGTAGTCTTTCAAACAAGGACAATTTTCTCACCTGGGGTGCGTCAGCGACCGGCTGTTCATGTTTGACTTTTCTTTCAATTGGCAGGGATTGATCATTAATTTTCACAGGCTCTTCGGTGACTTTTGAATTGTCGGGTTGATTGAATTTCGATTGGGGAGAGTTCAAATTTTGCTTTGGAGAGCTGTCGTATCTCAACAGAGAAGTATTCTTGGACTGTTCTGGAGAGCTGTCGTATCTCAATTGGGGAGCATTAAGAGCCTTTGAGTTGTTGTCAAAACTATTGTAGGAGTGCAATTTGTTCGCCATACGCAATGGTCTAACGCCATTGTTGAGATCCTGAGTCAAAGAGACATTGGCACTCGGAGGTGAGAGATTAATGTCGTTTGTCTGGGTTGTGCCATCTCCTATCTTGGACACAGCCACCAAGTCACAAATGGTGAAAGAAACCTCGGCGACAGCTCTCTCAACGACTACTTTCGGGAGTAGTTTGGAGTTTGCTGCATAATACCTGGTAGCGGTCAATGCATGTGAAACGGCTTCACGTACTGAGGCAGAGTGACCGTTACTGTTGAGAATTTGCTTTTCTCCTTGACTTGCAAGTTGGTTAGCAGTGACGGCGATCTTTGAAATCTTGTCAAAGAGCAAGTCCGAGTCGGGGTGATGGTCGTTTATGCTGATCAAAAATGACTCGATCAATGCAAAGAGGGTACTGGCTGTCTTCAAAGGAATTAATCCAGATGGTGAGACATATTTTTGCAAATCCGCAGACTTCAAAAGAGATGGTTGGAAGTTGTGTACGAATGTGCCGGCCTGAGCTGACTCGAACCTGTTTTGCCATTTAGAGGCTTCAGATCGTAAAAGGTCCTCCTTGTTGCCGTTCTGGGGTGATGCTTCTGGTGACCCAATTTGGGCCAACTTCTCGTAAAACTTCTTCAATTCGTTGTTGACATCAACTGGATCACGCTTGCTACTGCTGTTTTGCATGCTCACATTAGAATCGAATTCCTTCAACCCGGAAAAATCACGCGATTGGGTCTTCAACTCGCGTGAGTTTGTATTTTTTAACGCTTGGTTTTCTAAGCGCAAAGCGGCACTGGTTGATTTCAATGTCTCAATTTCTTGTTGGAGACCTGCAAATTGTTCCGCGGTAGGCAATTGTGCTGACTTAGCAAGATGCAAATTCCTCTGGTCCGAAAGTTCACGCACTTGCAGCTCTTTCTCGTCCGAGAGATCACGGAATTCCAGTTCAAGCGTGGAGTACTTCGACACATGCTGGTCTCTCTCATCTGAAAGATCACGAAATTGCAGTTCGAGCGTATTGTAATTCGAAACATGTTGGTCTCTTTCATCTGAAAGTTCGCGGAGTTGCTGTTCTAGAGCCGCATTCTCAGAGACACCTGACAGATGCGTTTGTTCCAAAGATTTGTAGTTTGTTTCAAGGTCCAAGTTGCGCATTTCTAAAGCAGCAAGCTGTTGCTTCAACTCGTCAAAAGACTGCTTCAAGTTCGCATAGTCCAGTTGAGCTGACCCAAGAGACTTTTGCAAGTCCTGCTTTTCCCTTTCCAACAATGGGTTTGATTCGCGGGTACCATTGGAATCAAGAGCGTTTTCGGGCTTTAGAGTCCGCACTTCCTTTCCGTCCTCCTCCTCGTCACTGGACCACGTCAAGTTAGCCTTAGTTGGGATAACTGTAGCTTGTTGAACAGCTACGTTCTGTTTTGGTAGCTCACGGCGGAGGTCTGGCGTGGTGATATCTTCTAAAGGCGTGCTATTGGCGAAATGAGATTCGTCAGCAGAGGCGTGGGACAATTCGGAATCGTCCTGAGAGAGATCAGTCCCTGGGATGTATTTGTCTTTTGGAGAAGTGATTATGCTCTTTTCTATGACTTCCGGCTGGAATGAATGGGAAGGAGCGTACTGGTTTTGTTGGTAATTGTGATTTTGCGAATCGACGGAGCTAGCCTTAGTTGGAAGATGCAATTTTCTCCGCTGGATTTCGTAGGAAATGTCCGAAACCAAGTCTTTGAAGCGCGACTGGGGCAACGAAGACAACTTCTGTCTTGCCTGGTTACGTTTTGGGTGGAAGGTCAGCTTTGGAAGCAAGAAATCCGGTTCTGTCCTGCTTTCGTCAATACGACGCTTCAATTCGTCGTATACATCGGTGCTCAACTCCCGAAATTGGGCACTGGACAACTTTAGAAGCTTCTCTCTGGCCCTGGCGGCACGTGAGGAGTTTGACTTCGCCCGGGAGTTGGAGTCATCAGAAATGTCAAGAAACTGTTTGAGCACCTTGTAGTGGTGCAGCAAATCCGAATCAGCCATGGAATTAGGCCAGTCTGTTTGGATTGTACGAAGGTTCGATTTCACGATACCTTAACTTGAACAGTAAAGCGGTCTGGAATAAGTATTGTTGTTCCTGCGACACAAAAAACAAAGTCTTGGAATACGCGCTTCTGATTTGGATAGACACTACCTATATGTGCAGGAGGTGGAATCTTTAGCTGCAGTTCCTGAATTGTGAGTGGCCAGGAAGAAATTGAATTGAGGAATGTAGGACTGGTTGCTTACAGAAGCAAGAGTTTGCAAAGCAAGAAAGTGGGGTATTTCTACCCCGAGAATTCGCGGTTATGAGCAAGTACTAGCCGTGAAATTAGGGATTAGGTGCCTGCGCATGAATGAAAAGTGAAGATGCAAAATTCACTTCTGGTTACTGGGTCATTTTTCGTGTTTGCAGTTGGTTTACATGTCTTCGTTTCTGCGCAATAGCTTAAATAAATAGCGTTACGTGACTGAACCAAAGCACATCCATTTTTGATTCTCGATTATGTCAACTGATATCCGTGAGGTCCAATCAGTCCTTTTATTCTCGACTTATTCGTGATCGCACTATCTCTATTCTGAATTGTCTAATCCAAATTGTGTTTTTCTGGACGCACGTCCGATACTTTAATTGTCTTCTCATTCATTAATGTTGTCTTATTCTAGAACCTGTCGTCTCATTCTTTAATCTTGTCTTTTCCAGGATACAATCTATGCCTTCTCCAACGTTGAAATCCTCATTCACCACCAGTTTGCTCAAAGATGCTCTGACTGGGTCAATTAATTGACAGACATTTTTCTTTTGCCATCAGTCAGCAGAAACTAATGGGGTCTCTTCAGAAATAACCTCCACGCTTTCCTCTGTACGGTCGGAAAAATTCTCATCCACCAAAGGTTTTGGCTTTTCTCCCCTAACCAGGGCATATCCATTTGACTCGATAGACTGGAGCAATTTCTCCCTCACCTGAAATGCAAATTCCGTGACGTCGTCGTTGGTCTTCAAGTCCGACGTCGACATGGGCTCCAAAACCTCAATGATGATCTCTCCTCTGTTGAAGATCATTTCACTGGAGTTAAAGATAGTGCTGTAGTTACTCACAGCCACGGGAATCACAGGAATGTTGGCCTGTTTGGCCAAGTGGAACGCACCTTTCTTGAAAGGAAGCATTTCCAATTTCTTGGTGGCCGAACGTGTTCCTTCAGGGAACATAAAGATCAGTCTGTTATCTTTCTTCAAACCCGCAAGAGCTCTGTCCAAGGTTTTTCTTGCCTTTTCTCCCCTGGCTCTGTCCAAGAAGAATGTTCCGGATGCAACCATAAACCACCCCAAGAATGGGACGTAGCGCAAGGCCTTTTTGGCTGTGACCGTGAAGCCTGGCTGGAACAATTTACCCAACACCAAAATATCCAATGCGGACTGATGGTTGGACACCACCACGGCCGGTTTTGTTCGCAAATGTTCTCCACCTTTCATTGTGATCGTCACTCCCAAAAGCGTTGAGAAGGTGTGGTAGAACACCCTGGCAACAGTGTATTGGGCATACTCTTCTTTTCCAATCAACCTCAATAAAATGCTGGCAATGACACCATAGAGAGCACACAGGATGATCAAAAAGCCAAAAACGAAGCTCTTGGTGTAGAATTTCAACGCCTGTAAAAAACCCATCTTGTTGGAAGTAGTTGTAGATTGAATTCCAGCGACAGTATAACCCAAAAAAAAGTCGCACCTGCGTGACCGGGATATTACCGTTTCGAACAAACTAATGTGGAAGTCGACCCAACCTAAACTTATTTCGCTCAGAGTTCTATTCAATCCCACCCTTCGGTAGAAAATCTCGTCTCACTTTTCATAATTAGTTGGAAGAAACTGCTGCGATTTCTTCTCCGGAGAATCGAAGTATTGGCTTTCCAGTTGACCTTTTTCGAATCATAAACCACAATAAGAGTTCGCACAATTCCGCATTCGATACTGAGAAATACGGTGAGGAATTCTAATTGCGTATTTAGACTATTTCATTTCGTATATCTGTTTGAAGCTTCGCACGTTGCATAGTCATTTCCTATGATCGCACTCTTTCTGCTGCTGCAACAAACTCTGGAAGGACCTCTAAGAGACTAAACTAGGCGAAATCCTCTGTTTAGAGAGTGCGTATTCTGTATATTCAGGATCCGATTTTTATTTCCACTACTACTTGCTTGCAGGTTAAACGTTGACCAGGAAGCGAACATCTTTTGGATGAGATGTTTTTATGCAATACATGAAACTCTCTATTCGCAATTTGAGATTCGTGGACCCCAGTCCTCCCGAATGGAGAAGTTGAAAGAATAGTGACAATATGAACTTTGCATTTCCCTGATGATGAACACGAATTCGGCGTTCCCTCAGCGTGAATTCTTGGGACTCCACCTGATAATTCCGCTTAAGAGAGGTGCGACATTTTTGTGATAGTTTCCGTTCTGGGTTTCGCGAAAGCGAAGTTCGCCCGATCAAGTTTTGTTGAGTCAAGTTCAGATTGCAAACGGATCCACGTTTTTGCATCTATTGCTTTGTTTTCTGGTCTTTCCTCCCCATTTTACTGAAGCCTCTCGACATTTTGTAGCACTCACCTATTTTTCACTTCAACCCTCATTGCCACTTGACCACTCAAACCACTCAAATTGTAAAATCTATATTCAGTACAGATGATCATCGATGCAATTCAGCACTACGAAATTTCTCTGTTCATTTTGCCCTTGTTTCTTCTGTTTCCCCCCTCTGGGTCACTTGTCTCTCCGCATTTTGTCATGACCTGTACACCGAGTCTCACTAAAAATGGTGTGAGCAAATTCACTTAACCTACAATCATGGAAACTCAGAAAGGCTTGCTTACCAAACTAGCTTTGTTCACTGGTGTGGCCATCACCCTCACGGTGCTTGGGAAAAAACACATTGCGTCTCATAACGAGGACAGACACATGCAAGAGAATTACTCGTCTGTGGACAATGACGAGAATGAATTCGTGGACAAAACCAGAAGACCAGGATTTCCTTCTAACAACCCAAATCTCAACTATGAAGGCGGAACCAGAGAATCAAAATACGTGGGAGCCGGAATGGCTTATTCTTCCAGGACAAAAGGTGACCGGTTGAGTCTATGGAACATTTTCTGGCTGAGGAAGGGAGAGTGAAATTCACCTGTTCTATATCTTCGTCATCACTGTACATATGAACCCTGAACAAGATCTTCGAACGCAAGTTCATACACGTAGTTCGATTTGATGAAATTGTTCAAGCACCACCCACAGAGAAAATTGTCTTGGAGCTCCTGCAAGATCATCACAATGTTCGATTTAACTTGGTAGTCTTCGTTGAACAAATTGAGGAGAAGAAGCTCGATTCCCTTGTTCTTGTCGAATATCGTAAGATTTCCCCCGTGCGACGACGAGCTCTGCAAGCTGGTGGAGGAGTTTGGCGGAATCAAGTATGTCACGAGCAAAAACGTTTCAAGCGACTTTCCACTTATTAGGTACTTCAACACATTGAACCAGATTTCCCTCTCGTTGATCCTCTGTGGGGAATTTGACAAGAGCGTCACGTTGTTCAACTTCTGTAAGTGGTGCTGCAAGTCGATCATTAGGTTAAGTTCGTTCGACAACTTGGGCAACAGAAGACTGTAACTGAATTTGTTGGAGTAGAGGAGATCCTGGAACTTGGAGGAAATCAACTGGTAGCACGACATTTCTAGCAACTTGCTCGTGTCACTGTGCCAATAGTAGCCCACTCCGTCCATTAGCAAGGTGGACTGTTTGTGTGCGGGAAGACCCGAGTGGAAATTTCTCAGCGAGAGCAAAACTCGAATGATTTCGTTTATGTGTCTTCTGAAAATCAACTGCAAGGTGGTCAAGTCGTCGTTATAGTTGAAAAGCGAAAGCTGCAAATTCGACAAGAATTTGGCATCCTCACTTATTATGGAGTTTCTGGAGTACTCTGTCTCCTGCAACTGCGAAGATATATGGAACTCGTTCGTATCCAAATCGTACAACAAGTCCCACAAGTTGTCGTTGCCCTTGAAGAAAGGGTTGATGGTTCCAGCAAGGAATGAATCACACTCTCCGAGAAGGTCAATTTTCGACACATCGATCATGGGGAAAATGTTGTAGTTGGTCAAAAGACCTGTCAAGACACCCCCTCCGGTGATCAACTTCAAGGCGAGCAAAACGTGGTCGATGATGTGGCCTGCGGAGTTCTCGTAACTCATGAAAATGATTTTTTTGCCGGTCAACATGGCGTTGATCAAAATGATGATGGGCGGAGTCAGCAACCCATATATGGTCAACTCGTTGTTGTGGTACGACGTGGCCAAGCTCGCGTTGAGCAAGTTGATTAAGTTTGGCTTGAAGTTCAAGTCTGTTGGGTTCAAGTAGTCGCCGATGGTGTCCGGAAGTAGAATGATGGGTACCTTGATGGGGATTTTCATGTTGTTGAACGTGACAATGGAGTTGTAACTGAGATCCTTTCGTATGAACAAGTCCTCGTTGATTTCCTTGATGCCCAAAAGCTTGTTGCGGAACGTCTCGTCCACGTAGATTTTGTCGTTCAATGGCAAGTCCAAGATGGACGTGATGAGCAACTTTTTGATCACCGACTGCTGGATCTGGCTGGCGTCCAAGTTTTTCACGTTGATGGAGTCGTAAAGTTCCGCAAGCACTCTCACGTCGTTGTTTCCAAAGTACTTGTCGAGGCAAATCAAAAGCAACGGCCGGAAATGCTTGAAGTACACCAAGCGGGTTACGATGCTCAAGGACTTGATTATGGAACCACGCTTGACGTTCTGGTCCTTCAAGTTGTTCACGATAGTGTACACAAAGTACGGGTCCTTTTCACACGAGCCTTTGTCGAACTTATACTGGAACTGGCCCGTGGTGGTGTTGCGGTGCAATAGGAAGAGTGTGTAGTCTTCGTCTCGCTTGTGGATTTGGTCTGGAATCATGAGCTCAGGCAAGAATTGCAAGTTGTGGATTCCCGGAAGTTCCGCGGGGTACTGGTGGATGAGCGACGGTCCCTTGTCCACGTGGAACTCTGCCGAGACAACGAAGTCTATGTTCGGCATACTGAATATGTTTGGTTTTTGGTGTGGAGCAAGAAGTTCAATTTGATAACATGCGCACTGTACGTGTGCAAGTTTAGCGATATCCGTTTTGTGCATGTAACTGCCCAAACGCCTCGAAATAGGTGTTCCTAGCAAAGAACATTCAAGCTTCGTAGGGTTTGTTCTTCGATCTTGAGTGCCTTTGCGAGCGGGGTGAGTACCCTTATGAAACGATTTCATATGCATATGTTGGCTGTAATCTTGGGAAAATGCTCAAATACTCTTCCCACTCTGCATTAGTTCCGCCACTTTGCATTAGTTTTACCACTCTGCATAGTCTTCTTCTTTGCGTGGTCTTCTTCTTTCCATAGTTTTAACTTTGCATTTTTTCAACATCATTGTATAATTAAAAACTATATAAACATAGAAAAACCCAAACAATGCAATCATAAGTAGAACTTGGTGTGTTCATCAGAATGGAATCCGCAAGTTCAGACTAAAAATTACAATGTCGGTCTCTCCACCTTTCGTTATTCTCCTCAATAAGTTATCCATTCCGGATGGGGAGTTGAATCACCGTAATATTTCACGCCCCAAATTACTGGTATATTTGCGTCCTCACATCGAAAAGATCCAGGGCGCAATCGGAAAGAGTAGGAAGCTAGTATTTTCCTATGGGAATACTCCTGCGAACTTCTTTCTTTCTTACACTGCACACTTCTTGCAAGGTCTGCATCTTCAGTACTGTGCTGCATGTCTCAACCGTATGTCTTCGACTATATAACGTACAAACTTTTGCAAATCTTCAGCTTAGTTGTTGAAGTAATCAGTCATCTCTTGGTCCAACTGCTCCACAGTTTTCTTGGCTGGCTTGGTGGCCTTGGCCTTGGCTGGCTTGGCCGTGGCTGGCTTTGCCGTGGCCTTCTGGAGCTGCTTTCTCTTCTGCTGGAGCTTTTCCTTGAGCTGCAGTTTTTTGGTGGCAGCAACCGGCTTGGCAGCAACCGGCTTGTTGGCCGTGATTCTGGATGCCAAAGGCTTCTTGGATGGGTCGATAACCAACTCCATCTTCAACTTGGACGAGCCACCGTCGATGGGAGCGTTGTTGTACTTTTCAACAGCAGCAACAGCGTTCTTGGTGGCCTTGAAGACAATTGTGGCAGTTCCTCTGAAGTTACCCTTTTCGTTGTAACTCATGGAGATGGCTTGCACGCCACCGATCTGCGATTGAAAGAAATCCTATTTGTTAGTTAATCTCAGAGAGGGGATGTCTCTGGAGAAAGTCGAAAGTGACCGTTGTTCCGTGACTGGGTGGTGTCTCTGCTTGTCATGACCTGGTACCGGACCAGGCCCCCTTTGAGGGACCTTCTTTCTTATGCAAAGAAGCAAGCAGTGGTATGCACGAATTGTGAGCAGTCTCTTCAACTGGTTACTCGTGTTCTCCATTGTAGATAGTGATGCATTCCCGAATTATCCTTTCTTCAACCATTACCCATTACCCATTACCCATTATCCATCACCTGTATTCCTCGGCTATCACATCCTCAGCACCTTCATACCTTGACACCCTTTGAATAGTCGAACCCATCCCATAAAAGTACATAGTACCAATTCCTGTGGAATCAACATACCTTGATTGCATCCTGTTTCAAGTCTCTAGGCAAGCCATGAGCAACCACCTTGGTGGCGTACGATAAGTCAAGAGCAGCGGGCTTTGCTGGAGCTGGCTTGGCCTTCTTGAACGAAACAACTTGTTGTTTTTTCTGAACCTTTCCAACACCCTTGCCAACGGCCTTCTTCTTGGTGGCGACCTTCTTGGCCTTTCTTGTTGACGAGATGATGTCGTCCAAAGTTTTGTCCAAAGCAGCAGACATGTTTGATTCTTTTGGGTGGAGTGAAATTGATGGATATTTTTGCTCGCTGGCTGTTCACTTCGTTGGGTTGTATACAGGATATCCTATGTCCTTTGACTGATACATGGACTAAGAGCACCAGACGCCGATTTTGGCGTTTTGAGGGTAGAACGAGGTTTGAGGTCAGATTGTGGTTGTGGATGCTTTGGAATTCTTGGAATTCATTTAAAATTGGTGGTTTTGCATAACAATCTTATCTCCAGATGCAAGCCGTTTTTTCCGATGAAAAGAGTTCAACTGAGTTATAGGTGGTTTTTGTGATGGTACCCACGTCAACAACTAGCGGTTTCATAAGTTTGTACCCTTTACACGATGGGGTCACAGGCCAGAGGTAATCTGGTGTACGGGTTTCTAGGTATTAAACACGCATTTTTCTTACCTCAAAATCAATATGAGTTCTTCAGAGAAGCTGCAGAAAGTGGACGAGGTGCTACGCCTCAAAAGTGAAATCGACCAATTGATCCACAATATTAGAGACTCGCAGAACGTGTGTGCAAAGTACGCTAGCGAAAATGAGTATCTTCAAGATTATATTGGATCGGTAATGAAGAGTGGAGACATGAAGTGAGTGACCAAGTTTGGAGATGGCTTTACATTGTTTTGTATGGCTGGTGTGTCATTCGGGTATCGGTTCCAGCAACAGTGAGTTGAAGCAGCTGGAAATTAATAGAACAATGGAAATCACTTGGAGAATAGTTTGTTCGTCAATCCAAATGAATATCGTTGCGGTGAAACAATAAAATTGGCATGTCCAAATGGTACCCCGACGAATACGCCCACATCACTTGTGATCTTTGTCCAAAGTGAAACACATTTGACAGATCTTACGAATAAGACCTGCCTAAGGAAGTTCGCGCAAAATCGACTTTCCGAGGTTTCACTCTGACTCCGTTGACTCAGTTGGCTCAGTTGATTCGTTGACTCAGTTGACTCCCCACCAGAAATGGGTTATTCTTTTTGCCGAACGCCGCTTCCTCCCCCAAATTGCGCTTTGTTCTTCGATAAGGACTCAGGTTTCGGTCCAAACCGTGGAAGCACGTGAATCTTAACAGACGAGAAGAAGCCTTTTCGAACAATGTGTAGATTCGTTAAATCTGCAAAGAACAATTTGCTAGCGGAAACAGCGTTTGTCGACTGTGAAACTGTGGCTCCAGAATGTTCCTGCAGTGTCCTGCAATGCCCTGCAACGGCCGCATATAAAAAATGTTACATATGACGTGCGCGACACAAAGCCCACGGCTCCAAACATGAAACTGGTTACACTTTACTGGAGATAACAGCTAAAAATATTGTTCACAACGAGAGGGTGGTTCTTACCGAGGAAAAGCTCCTTTCTAGAGATAACAAGCTCATAATCTAGAGCACTCTGAAAAGGTGGTTTTTACCGAGCAAAAACACTTTAGTAGAGATAACATGCAAAATATAGTACACATTGAGAAGGGGGAGTTTACCGAGGTAAAAGATAGAGAAATGAAGCACACGGTAGGGGACCCGCAATGACCATGCAAAAAGGAAAGTAAAACCGACTCAACACCCAAGAACTGAAAATCAAAAGAAGCTATTTCAGAGGAATAGCGTTTTGACATGCAACAAACAAGCCAGGCAGATCACTCCACCTCTTGTTTCACGTAGACATTATCGAGGGTGGTGGTTCCTTTGCACGAGCCACTTTCAATGTGGAATTTCAACCATTTCGTATTACTGTCAAAGAATTCAAAGCACCCAGCACATCTTCCGCCAATCGAGTTTCTTTCGCTGGACTTAGTTCCTGGGGGGTAGATAAAGTGCAACGCCTTCAAATGCGTCTTGTAGGTGTCTCTCCGGGAGAACCCACCGGTTGGATGGCATTTGGTTCCACTCTTGACAACCGATCCAGAGTTGTCGAGCTGTGGGTCTTCGTAGAAGGGGCATACGAATGCGTTGGCATTATTGTGCTTCCGCAAATGTCTCGTCAAGTACGACTTGACTTTGAAGCCTGCAGAGCATTGAACGCACATGAACTTGAAGTCGCTCTTGGGATCCATCTCGTCCACGGATTCGCAGGGTTCTTGTTTCACGTCGACCTTGATCTTTTTGGACATCTTCAAGTCGCAAGGCAGTTCCATGTCGGGCACTCGTTCCTTGAACATCATCTCACTAAAGAACATGGTTTCGTTGGTCAACGGACTGGTTGGTTTGCGCTTTCTGGCAAGAACTGGCACAGCAGGAACCTCTGCGGCCTCGCTGAAGTCCGACTCTACAATACTAGGGCGGGCCACTCCGGCCGGGTTCTTGAAAAACATTTCGTCCAAAGGAGAAACGTACGAGTCGGAAGAAGAACCGTACACGGATAACGAGTCCTGTTGAGGGTGCTTGAAATCGTTGAAGTAGGGTGGAACTGTGGGGTACAGGTTCAACTGGGGTTGCTTGTCGAAGATGGGGAGTGACTGGGACAGTATCTGGAGATATTGCATCTGGGGCTTTCCGGGAATATCAAAGGCGCCCATGGGAGCGTCATAGAACGAGGACAGCACCAGCAGGTGCGGTGGTTGGGACGAAACCAACGAAGTAGATGGAGAAAAGTCCGGGAAGGACGGGACGTCGTAATTGAAAGGAGCCAGTTCCAGGGATTCCTGAAAGCCCTGGGGGTTACTTACAAAACGTTCTCTTCTGGGTTCTGGCGACGCCGAGAAGTAGTTGTCGAAAAACTCGATCTGGTCGTTTCCGCCAGCCAAGGAAAGATCCAAATCATCTGCGGCACACACTTTGGCGGTGCCTCTTAGGGTGTTGGAAATGGAGAAGATCTCCGCGGTGTGCAACGCCGGAAAGAGCGAAGCGTCATTTTTATGGATCTTGAAGACGTACTTACACAAGTAAGCAGCGACGCTGAATTTGGAAAGGAGCAAGCGGGTGTTGATGAGAGGCTCTTTGGTCCGGATGGACTCCAAGAGATTTAAACCAACAATCATGAGGACATTTATGGTGACGGTGGTTAAAAGGCGAAGTTGCAAAGTCGGGAGCTGAACGAAAACACTTTAAAATCCAGAGACAGATAAAGAAAAGAGAATGTGCGAGGGCTATATCAGCAAACCAGATAGAGAAACAAGCGAGCGCACTTTTTTTGCAGACAACGGTCAGATGCGCATTCGGGTGCGCAGACAGGTGCGGGCAGGACGGGAAAATCCCCGAGGATATTCTGCACGTCGGAAGACGTCAAAACGCCGGGAGAAACTTGGCGAAAATGCGACTCACAAGCTGGCCGTCCAGAGGCTCCGTTTCCACCCTCCGAGCCGCGTCCAGGGACGAGTTGGCTGCGCGCGAGAGAAAGTTAAGGTGGAACACAAAGAAACCTGCACCGTCCAATCAGCGCATCGCGGCATATCTCTCTCTCAAAATGCCGTGTGAGCAACGGCTCGGCGCTATTTTTGGAGCCGTGCGTGTCGGCACCGACGACAGAGGTCCGGGTGTGCCTTTGGGGTAGCTGCAGACGAGAAGGATTCCCGACGTGGAGATTGGCGATCTTGGAGAAGTTGGGGAAATGAAATTTCATCAGAGGTGGATGAAAATGAACAAGACGTCTTTGAGTTCGCATCTCGGTGACTTCGGCCCACCCCACCTGAATTGTGGAGAAGTATCTGCTCCGACATTCCCGATTGTGGAGAATGATAGCGTGATCCCCACAATTTTAGATGGATGCTCTTGCAGGAGTACCAGGTGCAACCAGCCTATCATGTCGAAAGTGATTATGCGCAAGCGGCCTATCATGTTCGAAGCGATAATGCAACGAACATCCTGGTATGATTTCACCTTGCCAAGTGGAACTTGGCACTATGACGTCGGCTGACACCTCCATTTTGCGCCCCCGCTTAAAGATGTCTTTTCTGCCAATTGCGCATGTGATACACCTCCCATGCAGGAGTTTCGAGCTATATATCCGGATTTGTCCACACATAGTTTGCGCTACCGACTGACTAAATTCTCGGTAATTCGAATTCGTAAAAAGTACTATCCGTTGATTTTCGTATAGACGCCACTTGCTACAAGATAATCTTCCGTCTAAGGCGAGAAAAATACTTGCAAACTATTAAGTCGAAAGCCAGGACACCTTCAAATGCCCCGGAGGTCAAACAAAATCCAGCGTTTCACGCAAAACGACGTTCACCGTGATACGTAGTTCGTGGTTTTCGAAGAAAGGATTCTCGAGCGATGGAGCGGGTTTTGACTTCGCAAGTCGCAATTATGTTGCATCAACATGGTTGAAGTTCAAGCGTATTTCCAAGCAGTTTACAGAGTAACGAATACAATGTTGAATATTTCTAAAAGAATCAACTAGTGTCCGTCATACTTGTCAAATGTTCTTTCGCAAGAAGTCTCTCCCGCTTGAGGTTACTCTATATGATGATTCAGATTTGCACTATTGTATGTTCTGGAGAGAATGGATGTAAATAAAAGGCATCTTTAGCCACGGAATGATCAATCTTGCGATGCTGTGAATGCATTGTCCATCGCCAGATATACTTTATTGAAACTTGGCTACTTGTCCAAACATCTATTGTATTGATAGCAAACTGCTTGAAATCACTACCATACCCTTGGACGTTGGAATGGATCTCTCAGTCTCCGATTTTCTTCATTGTTCTGCGGCACCATTTCCTTTCTCAAACTCGTGGTCAAATATGTCTGCAATCATTGAACCCCCAAAGAGAAAAAGCACTGAACAAAACCATTACAATATTGTTCTACAGAAGTCGCATCCCACAAAACGGAAATGTCATTAATACCATTTCGGAAGCCGAAAATGGTACTCCAAATTCAAATCACCCCTCGGTGGAAAATGTCGTCCTATTCGTACCTGCAACCTGAGTACTGGGGGAAGAATGTCAAAAAGGACTGAAACTATTCCCAATGGATTATATGTTCCGAACCTCTAATGTCGGCTCTTTACCATTACTACGAATTATGTTGCACCGACGAATCGATGAAGAGAATTCGAAAGAGGATAGCGAAATTCTTCGAAAGCATACTGTGTTGAAGTCCCAATCTGATTTTGGGAATTAGTCGGAGCGAATTACCATGAGGCGAACATAGTCAAAATTAAAGTGTTTCACAAGTGAAACTTCAAAAGCTCGATCGAATTTTCAGAACTGCCTCATTCAGAGCAAGGTAAATTTGTAGAATATTGATATTGCAGTTCTAGTGACAAATCGGATCATCATTTTTCACTTCTATCAAATGCGACTTTACATAATACTGCACCAATTTGCATAAACTGGCCAGAACATAGAGTAGTAGAGAAGCAAAAACATTCTTGATTCACAAAATTTCAGAAACCCCTCCTTCAACATCCACACTGTTCACCACGCAATTTCCATAAACAACTTCACCCCCATCCATAACCTAAAGCGTCGATCAAAATATCCCCTTATCCCTGCATGCAACTTTGTTTACATTTTCGCAAGCCAGCTAAAATTTATCATCAAGCAGCAACTCCATCAACAACAGCCATGACAGAAAAGTTCCAGCTGGACAACCCGAATTCCCATTATTTGGCGAATATCGACAACCTCAACCTCACAAACAACACCGTCCATTTGGGCCGCTTGCCCACTTTGGGTGAAATCCTTTCCAACAAGACAAAGTCGCCAGTCAACTTGTACACCTTCTACTTGTACATGAAATATGTGGAAAACAAGGTGGACTACATGGACTTCTGGTTTGACCTCATCAATCATCTCAATCTATGCAAGCACTACGTGCGAGGTCTTCGTGAATCTGTAATCAGGCAATCTGCCCACAGCGGGGGCTTTTCCAGCAACAACCCGTTTGCCGCCATTCCGACCGGCCAGAACAGAGACTCGTTCCCCTTGTCCGAGAAAAGCAAACACAAATCGCTCTCGTCGTCGGTGCTTTTGGAGCTCATCATCAACGACCACATTTTGGAGGACAACGACTCCAACAGATTGTCTGAATTCCTCCGGGGCGACATCAACCTCAACAACGTGGACCCAAAGCTCAAGGAATTGATCGAACAGTACAATGCGGAAGAACAAGTAGCCCAGCCTTCTCCGATTGTGGATAATGCGTCGTACAACAAGTTCACGGAAAAAAGAGTATCGTCTCAGTCGAGGCTTCTTGACGACTCTGGAATCGCGGAGGCGGCTCCGCAAGATCCAGGCCACTATGACCAGAGATACTCTTCGTTGCGTCATTCTTCTCTCAACCCTTCCTTGCTCGAGAGACTTCTCAGAGAAACACACACATCGAGCCTGTTCATTTCGCGGCAGAACTTGAAGGAATCGTCACACAACTTGCTCTTGAAGTATTTCGTGGAGGACTCGGAGATGAACCTCAATATTCCTCCAAGACTTAACGACTTCATCATCAAAGCCATCGAAGCCGATGGCAGGGACGATCCCGATGTGTTCAACGGCGTCAAGAAGTTCGTTTTCAACCGCATCGAAAACGAGTACTTGCCCAATTTCTTGAACTTCGTTGCCATCAAGAACATCAGCACCTCCATCAACGCAAGGGTGATTCTTGGGTTCTTCTTTCTCTTTGCATCGTTCTGGATAGCGTTCACCCTCATATTTTTGGACCTCCACAAAGGGTACCGGGCTGTGACTGTGGTGACGTTCTTCCTTGGCTTCTACTGCTTGGTTTCTGCGGTGTACAGAATAGATCCGTTTTTGGCGGCGTGCAGACTCAGCGAGTCGTTCGTGCCCTCGAAGACGTTTATCAAGATCGAGGACTCCTTCATCTACAAGTTGCTTTTGAAGCGATCGGCGTGGGTGCTTTTCCTCGTGCTACTCTTCACAGCCATTCTCGCGGTTATCTTCTGCGTCGTGCCGGGCCACAGGCTCTAGGTGACTTGGACATTTGGGCTTAATAAACTTGGGAAGGTCGTTGGAACGTATGCTATGATTGTGCATCCACAATGTAGCGCAAAGTAAGCTATGTATAGTAAAATGCAAGCTATGTATTGGACAAGAAACAGATGCTTCGTTCAAAGCCAGACTCCACAAGCTCTAGGCATCACTATATTTGGGCTTAATAAACTTGGGTCGTTGGGAAACGTATGTTATTAATTGTGCATCCACAATGTAAAGTACAAAGCTATGTATTGGGACAAGAAACTTAAGCTTCGTTCAAGAAGGCCTGTCTCTTCTCTTCAATTCTGACTGCTCTTCTCTCTCTGGCAGCTCTGGTCTTAGCTCTTCTAGCCTCAGCCTCTTCCTTCAACGACTTCTCACGTGCAGCCTCGGCCTTGGCCTGGATAATGTGCTCAACCAAAGCTCTCTTGTGCTTGAAGGTGTTACCCTTGGCGGACATGTACAAGCTGTGGTACAAGTGCTTGTCGATCTTACCAGCATCTCTGTACTTAGCCAACAATCTTCTCAACACTCTCAATCTTCTCATCCAAACAACTTGAGATGGCATACGAGCGTCAGCAGTACCTTTTCTCTTACCGTAACCCATGTGTCTACCGTTTCTCTTGGACTCAGCCAAAGCTCTGGCTCTGGATCTGGAGTGAACAGTGACTGGCTTCTTGACAATGGTACCGTTACGGTACAATTTTCTGATGGCCTGACGAGAGTTGGCGCTGGCCAACTCGGTGGTCTCGTTAGGGTCCAACCACACCTTTCTCTTACCAACACCGATCACGCTGGCGGCGAGTCTCTTCTGAGTTCTAAGATTAACCTTACCCCTGGAGAGTTAGTACAAGTTTTTCACGGGATATTGCGGGGAAATGGTGTCGGATTCTTCTGGGATGGCCCTTCAGGATAGATCGTTCGAGATGTGGGTATTTGTGATACTGTGGGACACATTGCCCCCTATTCAAAGTCACAGAAATTGGAACATTGGAAGCAGTTCGGCTGCTTTTGATGGTTGGGACGGATGCATTGGGTCGAATCGAACACATTCCTATACATTTCACGGCATGGTTGGGTGAATACATACATTTTGCTTTGTCGTCTGTAGAATTAAAAAAAAGAGGAAGAAAATTTTCATTTTTCGTAGCAGAATTTTGCGCACAGTGTGAGCCTGTGGTGTGCAGGATTTTTCTGAGGTACGTGCGACATTAAGCGGGAGAATGTCGCAAGTCCCCCGACACCCCCAATCTCGGTGCGAAATGTAAAGGGCGCCTGCCCTGTGCTGGTGCACGTGATGAACATAGGAGATACGGAG
The DNA here is from genome assembly GCA_030558395.1 of Danielia reshetovae. Lineage (NCBI taxonomy): Eukaryota > Fungi > Ascomycota > Pichiomycetes > Serinales > Metschnikowiaceae > Danielia > Danielia reshetovae. Next base: position 385,746 of record JAJMSL010000002.1, on the reverse strand, counting down.
GTGTAATTACTGATCCAAGCGATTTAGTGTGTAAGTGTTGGAGTTGATACTGTAGTTTCCTAATTGGGAGGTTGGTGATGCTGGGATATTTGTGGGCATCGTGGGCATCGTGGGCATCGTGGGCATCGTGGGCATCGTGGGCATCGTGGTCATCGGGCTAAAGGGCATTGTGGTCATCGGGCATAAAGGGCATTGTTCGAGCTTCTACACAACTCAGCTCTGATTTTAACGTCAACTCAGAAATCGAAGATTTGTCCTTATTGCAGCTTCGTCCCATTGGCCCATTATTCGTTCTCCCTCCTTCAACTCCGATAGCCATCTCCCATTATATGCACACCGCTAGCGATGAGATGAGAAAAAATACACTCCTGTAATCTTCTACCACAGCAGAAATGGGGAAATCTTTGAGATCGAAGCCCAAGTTGAGAGCCAAATCGGTGAAGAGAAAGGGGGAATTCGCCAAGTTCGTGGATGCCAGAAACGTCAGATTGGCCGAGAAGGTGAAGGCCAACTTGGAAAAGCAAAAGGAAGACGAGATGCCCAGTGACGACAAGGAACCCGTCAAGGAGAAGAAGATCAGCACATCTGGACAGAGAACATCCAGCAGACAGAGAATGAAGCTGAAGAAGAACAAGAAAAACGGAGTGACCAAGTTTTAGCTCTAGTATCGTCCAGGAAGACGGTGATTTGTATATTATTTGCATGGCATATTTCAAGTATGGAGAAATGGAGTAGAAATTAAACAGAAAACCAATTTATGTGAAACCACAGCGATCATCCCGTTTGTTCGTAGAATCAGAGCATTGAATGTATGAATCAGAGCATCGAATATATGATCAGAATATGAATATATTAGTGCGAAAGAGGCCTGAGGCCAGTGATTCAGGACAAGTTCAAATAGCCTCAAGTTTTTTAAAACGCCATGTTCATTGCGTTTCATCCATTCGCTGACCCTCGCTTGAATGGTCCCTTCGTTCCAAGACCTTAGCCTCTTGCCTGCATTGGGTGCAAATGACTCGGACCGCAGCTCTAATATGACTTACATGACTTCGCGAAATTCCTACCCCATCTTCTTCAACATGGACGCAAAGACTATTGGAATTCTCGGGGGTGGCCAGCTAGGCCGTATGATCGTGGAGGCGGCCCACAGATTGAACATCAAAACTATTATCTTGGACCAGCCAAACTCTCCCGCAAAGCAAATTAACGCTTTGGACAGCCATGTCGATGGATCCTTCACCGAGTTGGATTCCATCACGAAGCTCGCTAAAAAGTGTGACTTGTTGACCGTCGAAATCGAGCACGTGGATGTGGAGGCGTTGAACGCCGTGTCTAAAAGCTTGAACATTCCCATCTATCCTCTTCCTGAGACCATTCGCCTTATCCAGGACAAGTACCTGCAGAAACTTCACTTGCAGGGCCACGGGGTGGATGTGGTCGAGTCCGTGGAGGTGGCTGAAAACACAGAAGCTTGTTTGTCCGCCATTGGTGCCGATTTCGGCTTCCCCTACATGTTGAAGTCCAGAACTTTGGCCTACGATGGTAGAGGAAATTTTGTGGTGAAGTCCGCTGCGTCCATCCAGGAAGCGTTGGTGGTCTTGGCCAACAGACCATTGTACGCCGAGAAGTGGTGTCCCTTCGCCAAGGAATTGGCTGTTATGGTGGTGAGATCGCTTGAAGGTGAGGTTTTCAGTTACCCCACCGTGGAAACCATTCACAAGGACAACATCTGCCATCTTGTGTACGCCCCAGCCAGGATCTCGGACAGCTTGCAGAAGAAGGCTCAGATCTTGGCCCAGAACGCCGTCAAGTCTTTCCCCGGGTGTGGCATTTTTGGGGTGGAGATGTTTGTGCTTCCCAACCACGAGCTTTTGATCAACGAAATCGCCCCTCGTCCACACAACTCGGGCCACTACACCATTGATGCTTGTGTGACGTCGCAGTTCGAGGCACACGTGAGAGCCGTGGCTGGCTTGCCGTTGCCCAAAAACTTCACTTCGCTCTCCACCACCAATACGCACGCCATCATGCTCAATGTCTTGGGAGGTGAAGAAAAGCACTCCGAGTTGGAAATCTGCCGTCGTGCTTTGGAAACTCCAAATGCCTCTGTTTACTTGTACGGCAAGGAGAGCAAGCCCAAAAGAAAGATGGGCCATATCAACGTGGTGGGTTCCTCTATGGAAGAGGCCCAACTCAAACTTGACTACATTATGGGAGCCAGCAAAACGCTTCCTGAGTCCGCCAAATCGCAAAAGCCTCTTGTTTCCATCATCATGGGCTCCGACTCGGATTTGCCGGTAATGGCCGTGGGTGCCAACATCTTGAAAAAGTTCGGTGTTCCCTTCGAGTTGACCATTGTCTCTGCTCACCGCACCCCACACAGAATGTCAAAGTTTGCCCTTGAAGCTGCTTCGAGAGGCATCAAAGCCATTATTGCTGGTGCCGGTGGTGCTGCACATTTGCCAGGAATGGTTGCTGCCATGACTCCTTTACCGGTTATTGGTGTCCCTGTGAAGGGCTCCACTCTCGATGGTGTGGACTCTTTGCACTCCATTGTCCAAATGCCAAGGGGCATTCCTGTGGCAACTGTTGCTATTAATAACAGTACCAATGCGGCCTTGTTGGCCATCAGAATCTTGGGTGTTTACGACTACAAATGGTTGGATGAAATGAACCAATACATGCACAACATGGAGGACGAGGTGTTGGCAAAGGCAGAAAGATTGGAAGAAGTTGGATACGAAAAGTATTAACCTTTTATTTATTAGTTGTCCAATAGGAAGTACTTTTTTTCACTTGAAGCTCAAACCTTACCGTGGCAGAGATGGTCGAAAACGGCAAATACGGTTGCACAACGGAATGCACGAATAGAATTGAAGAATTGCTGAGGTCACCGGAATTGGGACCCATACTCAAAAGCCTCTTGCGATGTGAACTGGGCATCACTTCTGACAGCAGCCAAGTCCACGTTCGCAGACGGATGGAATACTGGAGGACCTGGCTGTGGGTAGGCGCCTATGAAGGGTTGCACATGAGCAGCAGGCTGGTACTGGTGGAACTGCAGATGTTCAGACTTAATTTCATGACTCTGTGGCTGAGGATCCACAGGAAACACAAGGTCCGGTTCCAGATGTGACGGAGGAAAATGTTGCATTAGTGGGGGTTGCTGGTGGTGGTAGTTGACATTTGCTCGTGGCATTGTAGTCACTCCAAAATTCGGAGGAAGAAATAGCCTTGACGTTGACGAAATGGCATCCTTCAAATCGTCGACCTTGGAGAATTCCCAAAGCAACACTGCCTTGACTGTGCTCTTCAGCACCACGCCGGAAGGGCCGTCTGAGTTGTTGTAGATAACTTGCTTCACTGTTATTCCCTTGAAAGCTGCATCCAACGACGAAGGTTGTTGCAAAAGCTGAAAAAAGAAGCACTTCCAGAACTTGAGCAAGAATGGTTGGTTTATGTTGACCTCAAAATGGTTCTCGTTGACCTTAAGCACCTCAGTGCCAAAAGAGTACACCGACGTGAAACTTGACAAACCGGACGACTGAGATGCAAAGTCAAGCATGTAGTTTGTCTTCAATCCGCTGTCGATGGAATAGGTGCTTGGCAATTGAAGGGGACTGTAAATTCTCATCATGGTGTGGAGAATGGGGACCGAAGAGTTGGCGAACTCCCCGAGGCCAGGGAAACGGTTTGAGACGTTGGCGTTTTCCTTCACCGTCAATGACTTCATGGGAGAGTCATCTTGAAGACTGAGGAAGATAGGGCTCAAACCCACCACAGGAGAGTCAATGGAGAAACAAGCATTCTTCACGGCAACAAAGTCGTTCAGAATTCTTTGTCTTTTAGGAGGGGCCGACAACAGGTGGGCAGAGTAACGTCTCTCTGGAACGAGGGAAAGCTTCCTTCCCAGAGACAACTTCGAAACAACGCCCAAAGATTTGTTGAGGTTGATTTCAGTAAAAATATCCTCAAAAGCTTTGGCATTCCGATCGAATTCCTCCGGTGATGAGAACAGGGGCCCATCATTGATGAGATCGATGAGATGCTTCTTCTGGCCCATGTTCTTGATCACCTGGATGTGACTGGAAACCTGTTTACGAGACCGGTACTTTCCGGTCTTGGCCAATATGTAGTCAGATATCAACTCATTCCGACCACAGGATCTTCCGCCAATTTTGATCTTGTTGAGACCATTTTTGGGAACAATGGAAAGAACCTCCTCAAAAGCGTCCTGAACCTCAGAACTCCAGATGTCCTTTTCGGACTCCCCACTGGTGCTTGACGTGGCACTAGTCGGGGTCGAACCAGAATCCATGGGACCCGAAGGATCGGCTGATTCTTTAAAAGGACTTCCCAAGTCATGTCGGTGGTTGGTTTCAAAGTCTGTAGAGACTTGAATCCGTGGTTTTTGGTTCAGAGAAGGCAGAATAGTGCCCAAGATTCTCTTGACTGGAGTCTTGTCTTCACTGTCGAAGTGGACGGAAGAAGAAGACTCAGAAAACTGTGTAGAGGTTGGCATCTCCTTGCGGACAAGCTTTGAGGTCTCGTGGACTTGGTACATTTTCTTCCCCTTGTTATCAATAGCAATATCAACAATCATCGGAAGCTTCTTGTCGGGGGTCGATGAAGGTGTTTCGGTGGACATAATAGACTGGGACTGGTAAAGTGGATGTTAAAAGAATGGGTAGGCTGCTTCAAGAATTATAAGAAAGGACAGATATTAAAGCATGTAGTTGAAAAACTGAGGGAAATGCTCTTCGAGGAAAGGAGAGCGAACAAAAGACTAGAATTGTTAGCAGGTGTCGGGAGGAAGAGGAAAAGGAGGGGATCAACAATTGGACGAATGAGAGCGAGGGCATCAAACAAAGAAATAAGCAAAATCGGACAACGTCTGACTCGAAATCAACATACTTTGATGGTCAACTGAAGAAGACGTACGTTTTTACCAAACGGAAATGAAAACAACGATAATAGGAAGGAAGAACAAAGCGGTAATCAGGGAGACTTAGCCGGTTCAACGATAAGTAAGCGAGAGTGGGGACGTGAGGCGGAGAATTTGGGCTGCTCGATGATCAGTTGTGGGATTGACGCCAAAAAATGAAAGACTAGGGTGAATCTGAAATGTGACAGTTGCGTCCAACAATAAAAGTGTTCAAGAAGGGAATGTGAATTCTAGTTTTTCTGCGTGTTTACAGTGAGAAGTGTTTTTCAGGTACGACGCACAACACTTGACGCATTCGGCAACAGTACCTGCGCCTTGTAAGGGGAGCGCGCGTATACTATATACAAGCGACCGGTATCGCTACGTGCATAAACATGTGCTGATCGCAAACCCACTACGTCATCAACTTCGCTTGTTGTAGTGACGGACAAATTCGGATAATCCGGAAATTTCAACCAAATATTCCGAACAATTCAACTAAGTTCGCGCCACAAGCAGCAAAACGGACGGACCGAATTCCGAAAGCTTGTGCGAACCTGTGAAATATCAACAACCAAAAACAATGAACAATAGATGTTTGAGCAGCTTGTGCAGTAGTCAACAAACAAGATAATGCGGCTTTTGTTCTCCGTCTGCGCCCAAAAATTAACCACGATGTCACGTCCTCAATAAGGTTTTGGGAAATCTAGCGGATCTCATTCTGAGAAAAAAAGGTTTCTCTACGGTGACCTTGCACGACGGGTTCTTAACCAGCCGTGGTTGCTTTCATGAGAGTAGTTTCCAACTTTCACATATGACGTTCAATCCTTTAGACGACATTTTCGGCTTCGATGTCCAACGTTTTGCGCGGCAAATAAGAACAATAACTGGAAGACCCCAAATACAATGCAGCGCATTTTGCTCGGAAAATTAGCTGCTAACGTTCGCAGCCCTCACTGGGCATTCATAAACCGTCGAAATAGGGCCATGTTTTGCCCATCGGCCATGGGATCGTCCTCGCTTTCCGAAAGCCCTGCATCGGCTAATGCTTTCCGAGGGTCGTAGCACTTGAGCTTGAAATCCATTCCTTGGACTTCTGCAAATGGAATTCCTGGGCAATTTTCAATACGAGACAACTCTGCCAACGCGTTGCCACTCCAGTAAGCGAGCCAACGCGCGGCCGCCTTTCCCAAAGCGCTGGTAGGCTTGTGCTCGTGTGCAATCTGGTCACCGAATCGGCGAATGTCCGAGTCTATCTCCGCCACCCCACTGTATTTGTACAGGGCAACGTTGGAAACGATTTCCCGTAGCGTAAGTCCCTCGCTCTTGGGACGGTAGTTAGCAATCACCTTAGAACCGTCAAGCTTGTCGGACATTTGTGCGAGCACACTCAAAGCCACCGGCTTAAGCGGGAAGTACGCAGTGTCTGCCATGGCGAGTGATACTGTGGTGGCTTGTCTTGCGAGATCTTGCCGGTATCTCGTGAGCTGCGCCAACTCCACCACTTTCCGCAAGTCTGTGACCAAAGTGTGGCCGAACTCGATCTTTTCAACGAGCTGCCGGTGGGCATCTGCACCTCCGAGCTCGTTGGATGTTTCGTACATCTGGGCTGCCAGAGCCACGAGCATGGGATTGCTGGCCGAAGGTCGCACCAACGGGGCGCCCTTCTTGGATTCCCTTTTCAAGCACCAGTACTTGCACAAGTCGCCACTGGCCACACGGAGATCCTGAAAGATATCCAGCTTCAGCGCCTGGGTTTTGTTGCCCAAGCCTCGTAGCATGGTGTTGGCAGACACCGGCACTTCCCCCACCGTCGTTTCTACTTTCAACTGGAGCAAGGTGGAGAACACAATGTCCGCAAACTTCTGCGGTGCGATGGGTGTGTTGTTCTCCGTTCGCCACTTGAAGGTGCTTCTACGGTTTTCCTGGCGCCGTTGCGAAGCGAGTCTATCGTTCTGCTGGCTCAAGAGACATCGGTCCCTGTAGAACGTTCTTGTCTTTGCTATGCCGCGAAGAACAACTTCTCGGTCCCACTCGGGCGGGCCGTGCCGGTCGCAAAAAGACTTGAGCAGAGCCTTGGATACCAACGCCCCCTGCACACCCTTCTCCATGGCCATGTAGAGCCCTGCGCGCTTCCCGCATGTCACATGGTACGCCTGGAAGCAGTTTCGGTTGGTGCACTGGATGCACGCTCCCGTGCGTTGCTTACAGATGTAGCACACCAACTTCCAGCGAGTGCGCGGAATCATGCTGATGCCCTCAATCGGCTCCATGTAGATGGGGTTGGCAAAGTACACCTCGTGGATCCACAAAGCGCACACCACGTGGCTCCATAGCCCGTTGTCCAACTGCTTGAATGCCCCAGTGTGGCTAGCACAAAAAGTGCACTCGACCGTCCGGCCCCTGCTGAGCATACACCGCCGGCAGAACCACTGGCCTTCGGGGATAAACGCTATTCCGTAGCACTCCTGGTGAACGGCGATGTTGCAGCCGTCGCAGAAAACTATGGCGTTGGCATTATCGCATTCTGAGTCGTTACAAACTGCACACCGTTGCTCTGAGATGGAGCCAGCTCCACCGACGCCGTCGTCGCTACCGTACTTGTCGAAGGATTCGTCCAACGTGAGCTCCTGTTCGGTGGAGCCGATTCCTCCCATTTGCAATTCTAGGTTGTGCCATTCTTGCTCGAGCACGCTCATGACTATTTCAAACACCTCGGGCACGATGACGGCGTGGTTTTTGGGCTGCTTGTTTCTCCATGCGAGATAGAGCGCGTCCTGCTCGTCCATGTCATATTGGACCCGCCGTTTGACTTCGGGAGTGTGGGCTCTAATGTAGGTGGGCGAGATTTTGCCGGGTCTGGGGGTGCGAAATCCGTATTCGGCCACTGCTCTAGGGTAAGACGCTGGCTGGGGCGCGGTTCTTCTTCTTTTCGTGAACAGAGGGCTGGGTTTGTTGATTCTGGAGGTGGTTTGTGCCTGAGAAATGCCATTGGAACTGGACGAGGACACACAGAGAACGGGCAATTGTGCAGTTTCGTCAAGATCGCCGTACACGTCTTTGTAGTCGCGTTCCTCTCGAGGACGCGTGTCGTAAGAAGAGGCGACCATGGAGTTCAGGTGATGTATACGCGAGTTATCTATAGGTGGTCGTGCGAAGTGCGATCACAGAGGGTAGATAATTGAGGAATAGAAAAACGGTGAGGATCCAAGTGTTATTCCAATTTGAATGCGTATTTGTTCAGATCAGCACACCTAATATGTGATTGTACAGTTTGGTGTTCCTAATTACATGATCGTTGAAAAAGGAGCACGAAGTAGTTTGGGCACACACTGTAGCCAGGATAGTTTCTGCGAGTATCAAGGACGAACATCAGGGCAATAATTTGTTCGGAACGTCGCACAATAATGTGAATCAGAAAGCACAATAATGTGAAACAGGAAATTCGCACAATTATGTGAATCAATGTGGATCAGAACTTCGCACAAAAATATGAATCAGAAAGCACAATAATGCGAATCAATCAGAAATTGGCATTATTATGGGAATTAGAACTTCGCACAATTATGTGAATCGATGTGGATCAGAACTTCGCACAATTATATAATGTGAATCAGAACGGGTTCGCACAATAATTTGAATCAGAAAAGCACAATAATGTGAATCAATGTGAATCAGAACTTCGCACAAAACTTTGAATCAATGTGGATCAGAACTTCGCACAATAATGTGATTCAGAACCTCGCACAATAATCTGAATCAATGCAGATCAGAACTTCGCACACTGGGGTCATGCTCGCTTGAAAAACAAACCAGCCTGCCGATAAACTGAGATTGGTACATGCTCATTGAGTGATTCGTGGATTCAGCAACTGTAACCAGGTGATCATTATTTTCTGCACAATGTCACGGGCGAACATTAATCCTTCGATGTGGAGCTATTGAAATTGAATTACCAACTGTTGCTGCTGAATGGTTGTGAAGATGAAGCCACTATTATTGCTTTTATCCTTAGCTGGTGCTGAATCTAGTGGTTCTGTTCAGTAGTGCCATGCTTTTGAAGACGGAAGTATTGTAGAAATATTATATATAATCCGAACTCTTGGTGACATCTCCTAGATATCAGTAAAAAAGGATCAGAACCGTCCGCACAACTTCGCACAATGTGCATCAGAACATTCCACAATGGATGCAAAATGCGCACCGGTGCCTGAATTCTGCGACACACCACTACAGCCCACATGAACTCAAATGCACCAGTAAATGCCTCCCCATTGGAAAGATCTTCCACATCCAAGTCTCGTCGCGTCCCCCCACATCGTGCCCCCACAACGTGTCTTCGCTTCTGCTCTTCTCCATTCTCCAGCCGCTCAACGCTCGCCCGTGTCTATATTTTCCTGCACAGTGTTGCTCCGGGGTACCACCACCCCACACCAGCAGCGTGCCAACCAACTGCGTGCAGCAACCCACGATTCAACGACGACCGAAGCTGCTGCCGGTCCAAAACTGGCTTTTCTCAAAACATCCACCGCACACCACTCCACCTTTAATTGTCCTGCACACACCTCCCCCACCTTCGGAAACTTGCTGTGCATGGCAAGAAATTATACTCTTCAATGGGAAACAACACGTCGTCCACGAGGAAATCGGCGGCCGCCATTCGCCACGGCGCGGCCATCCGCAAATCGTCGCAATCGCAAAGCAACCACCACAACCTCGAGGAGGAATTCAGCGACTTGATCCTCCACGAAGTCAAGCGGCAGAAACAAGAACAGAAGTCGCCGTCCTCGGCGCCCACGCACGCCGGCGCCGAAAAGGACAACTTCACAAACGACCTTATCGACGACGAGTTCAACGAGCTCAACGACGGCATTTTGGACACGGAAACCTCCGACGTCCTGCGGAGCTTTTTGCTGGACGGAGCCTCCGACGACATGGAGTTGGATGCTGCTGGCGGCACCCAACGAGGCTCGTCCGAGCTGGTCAGCGACTTGAGCAAGGTGGATTTCACAAAAATCGCCGCACAGGCGGTGGCTCGCCAGCCCGGGCGCCTGACGAGCTCGCTAGAAGCCCGCGTGCCCCACGAGAACGGCCCCGGGCGAAGCGCGTCGAAATTGATCCCGGTGGAAATCAAATGGGTCAATCTGAACCGCGAGGCCATCGGCAAGGTCGCCATCATCGGCCTGTTCTCCAACTGGAGAGACGTAATCAAGCTCAAGCCGTCGCAGACGCATCCCAACGAGTACTCGACCACGGTAAAATTGCAGTTGGGCGTGCACAAGTTGCTCTACATCATCAACAACGAGTACCGCGTGCTGGAACAGCTTCCGACGGCCACCGACCAGGAGGGCATTTTCTTCAACTGGTTCGATGTGTTGGACCCGCACCGGCTCTTCAACCACTCGGCCAACCAGCAGACGCACGTGAACGCCTCGACGGCGTTCGATGCCAACATCATCCAGGTCGCGGGCCAGCACGACACGCTGTTGATCCAGAAAAAGTCCAACAGCTTCTTGGCCAAGGTGTCCAAGGACGCCAAGCTGGCGGAGTTTGAGCACGTGGAGCACGCGGAGGAGACGAGCTACGTGCCCTACCACGACACGTTGTCGCTGTCGTTTCTCGATCCTCCGGCAGAGCGCACGGCCGAGTACTCGTCGGACATCCCGGAGATGTTCGTCAACTACGACTACTTCAAGAACAAGGCGCCGGACTACGAGTTGACCGAGCCGCCGCAGTTGCCGGCGCACTTGAACAACGTGTTGTTGAACAAGATGCTGAACCAGCAGCTGCACACTGCACAGAACATTCCCGTGGCCGACAACAAGCGGCCTGCGTTGCGGCGGGCCGACAGCCTGTACTATGCGTCGAACAAGCAGGCGTACCATCTTCTGATCCCCAACCACGTGATTCTCAACCACCTCATGACGACGTCGATCCGGAACGACGTGTTGACGGTGGCGTGCATAACGAGGTACTCGGGGAAGTTTGTGACGCAGATCATGCATTCGCCGGCGGACGCCATGACGCAGGAGAGCACGCCGTGAGGGGGGTGAGAGGTGTGAGAGGTGTGAGGGAAGTGAGAGGTAGAGGTAAGGGAAGGGAGGTAGAGGTGAGTTGAGTGAGGGAAGTGTGAGGTGTGAGGTGTGAGGTGGGGTGAGAGGTGAGGCGGACGACAAGTGCATGTCACTTGTGCAACGGTGCTTTCGGTGCAATTAATATTCAGTGTGGCTATGACGTAGAGTCTCAGAATTGACCTGGAGTGCGGGAAAAACGGGTGCGAAATCGCAAACCAAAGTGGAACAGAGTTGGCACACAAAGACCGCACTCTTCGCCGCTCTTCCCATATCCTTCGCCCTCTTCCCATATCTTCAGTCCTTTCGGTCCATTCAATTTTCAGTCCATTCAATTCCTCAGTCCTCAACCACCCGCAATGTCTTGGAAAGGCCTCAAAAAGGCAATCAATAGAGCAGGCACCCATGTCTTGCTCAAAACGGGCCACATCGACGAAACCACCGATCTTGAGTTCGAGTACGAAGAAAAACGCTACAGAGAAATGGAGTCCGCGTCGCTCCGCCTCCACCACGAGCTCCGCCACTACAAGGATTCGCTCATGACTTTGGCCAGTGCTCAGGCCTCCGTAGGAGAAGTGCTTGCCGGCTTTTACGGCAAGGAGGAGCATAATGTGGCTCATTTGTACCACACCACCATGAAAGACCTTCTGGTGGCCGGCCTTGACGAGCTTGAACAACCGTACTTGCAAACTGTGCTCAACCCCATTGAACGGTTCAATTCGTACTACGTGGACGTCAACGAGGCCATCAAAAAGCGAGCCCACAAGAAGCTCGACTACGATCTGTTGAAGACTAAAGTGCGCAAATTGGTGGACCACCCGAGTGAAGACCCCGCATACGAGCCAAAGCTCAAGGATTCCCAGGCCCAGCTTGAGGACGCTGAAGCCACGTACACCAAGCTCAATGCACAGCTCAAAGACGAACTTCCCAGACTAGTGGAGATGAGAGTACCCTACCTTAATCCGCTGTTCGAGGCGTTTGTCAAAGTGCAACTTCGGTTTTTCAACAACAACTACGCCAAGTTGAACGACGTCCAGCGCCATCTAGATGCGCAGACGAGAGAGGATTTCATTTCTGGCAATCTTGAGAAGCGAATCGATGGAATCTTGCACAAGGTGCAAGAGCTCAACATTGCCCTATGAGCTGGAGCTCCATGGAAATACAATAGGCGATAGTGATACCAGACGTAGTGAATCCTCGAGCAACTGTGCCGACTTGTCACCGTGGCTGATTTCTGTTTACATCTTGTCACGGTAGCTGATCTCTGCATTTCTTGTCACCGTGGCTGATCTCTGTTTACGTTTTTTGTCACCGTGGCTGATCTCTGTTTACGTTTTTTTGTCACCGTGGCTGATCTCTGTTTCTAACATTTCGTGTCTCACCAAGTCAGTTGACGCAAAATCTATATCTGGCCATGGTTCCTGCCTGTCAGATCCACGCCGGTGCAGTTTGCTGCGCATTTCCTTCACCCTAATTTTCGCACTGGCTATGGCTCCAGTCAGACAAGCCTCTCAAAATTCGAAAGTCTCTTTGAAACTTCCCTGGAGCCGTCCAGTTCTCAAGCCGTTGAGTCACCCCAATCCTAGCGGCATTCTGTGCATCCGTTTCCCCAGGTCGCACCCAACTTTGCGATAAGACAAAATCTGTACCCAAAATACTTTGTCTAAACACCGCGCAGGCTCTATCCACTCAACCCACCTCAACCCACTCAACTCACATCAACCAACATCAACCCATGTTACGGAAAAGAATCTCCCGGTGGACATCACGACAGGACGACGATCCGCTCCCGCTCTGTGCCTTTCCCGACTCCTTCTGGCACTGGTATGTCGATTCCTACTCTCGCCCTCAAGGCTTCGAATCCAAGCACACTCTTCCGGCCAACACAAAGAAATACAACCACAATTCGCTGGCCGTGGTCCAGGTGAAGGCCATGTTTGCTCCCGAGCTTCCACAGCCCAGCACCAACCAGGTGATCGCGTTGCTCAAATCTCCGTTCACCCAGGGCGATCCGGTGAAAACCTACCAATTGATCCGCTTCTACCAGCTCTCCGACATGGGCTACTTTATCACCAACGACGGCCACGAACGCACCGGTGCTCCCATCGAGCTCGTGGGGGCTGAGAACTTGGAAAACGTCATGTGCTACCTCGACGCTCTCTTGTTCCTGATGTTCGCCAACCTCGAGAGCTTCGAGCCCATCTTGTTCATTCTGAACCAGCACGCCAACCCGTTGGTGAACCAGCTCCTGGGTTTGCTCCGGACGTACGTAAATCTCATGCGACTGGGCAATCTCATAACAACAGACCTCACCATGCGGCTCTGCGAGTGCCTCATGAAGCTAGGCTACACCGAGGCCATGAGCCACAAGCAGCAGGACGCAGCACCCCTTTTTGAGTTCTTGACACAGACTTTGCTGATGCCGTTGTTGACGTTCAAGGTGGAGATCCAGCACTCGGGAAAACAGGACGATGACGACACAAAATACTCCAAGGAGCGCATCTTGTTTGTCTCCGTTCCCGGCGAAACAGACCCGGTCAAGCCCGAAGACACCCACGTGGAGAACTCCGACGACGGAGACGCTGTGCTTTTGGAAGAGTGCCTCGAGCACTACTTCAACAATTCCATATCGGTGAAAAGGGAATTGCAGCGCCGTGCCACGATGGATAGCCGCTACAGCTTCCCCGGTGGAGGCGTTCCTGTGGTGACCGAGGGTGAAGCGTTACTGGGTGCAACCGGCCCCAGCCTGGTTCCTTTCTCCACTGGACAAGTTCGCGTGCGCACCAGATCGACCACGTTGTCCATCTGGTCCATTTCGAGTGTAGAGTCCAAACCTCGCGAGGTGATGCTTCCGGCCTGGATGTTGTTGCGTCTCTTGCCCTTTTACACCGACGACAATGACGTTCAAAAAAACGAAAGCACTGCGCGCAACTCCAGGGAGTTTGTCAACAGAAGGCCGGTGTTGCCCATCTGCTTGAAACGGTACTCTTTCAGCGCAGCCGATCAGCAAGCAAGCAGATCCAAGAAGAGAATCATCATTCCCCCTGTCATTGATTTGCCTCTGTTTGTGGCCGACGACGTGGACGGTGAGGTTGGTGGCTACAAGTTGATCTTAGAAAGCGCCGTTTGCCATCGTGGGACCACAGTTTCATCGGGGCACTTTGTCTCTGCTGTGCGGAAGAACACACGCGTCGAGAGCGAATCCTTGGAAGACTCGTTGGGTGCGTTGTGGTATTTGTATGACGACATGAAGAAGACAAGGGTGGTGACCAAAACCTTCAAAGAGATTTTCGACAAGGAATGGCCGTACTTGTTGTTTTACCGCTTGGTGTCGTGTTCTGGCGCAAGGGAATCCAGTGCTGTCCTGTCGGTACGGACGTCAAGCTATAGTCCGGTGTTTGCTCCCAAGGGAACCAAAGCAAAGTACTGGGCCGAAGACGCATTGACGCCAATTCTTTCTCGGACCAGCGTGGCTGACGACAGCAAGGCTATTTCTGTCTCTTCGAAATCAGCCTTCCCCGAAGCAGACGGCTCCACCATATCAAGCGTTCCAACTCCAGACTGCATGCCTTCCAACCCGAGGTTCGTGGACATCCGCAGAAGATACCTCTGGTATGTCACCGACACTGATAAGAACTACTACAAGGAGTCGGCAGCCTTGTCCAAGTCTGGAAGCAGGAACTTAAGCATTAGCTTCACTCCGCAGTTCAGAAGAAACAGCCAGTGGAGCGAGTCGTCCAACATCAGTGGGCTCGCGCTAGAAGAGCCCACTGTACATGCGCAAGCAACCGATGACATCGATCTTGACCTGGTCAGGCATAAACTAGAGTCTCTTGAGTTGGACCAGAAGTCGCACAAGAAGATAGACCACAAACCGGCGGAAGAGCTACACGAAGAGGCTGGGCCCGAAGGTGCGGTGTCTCCACTGGGTGGACACAGACACCTTCATCGCATCTTCAGCAATGACAAGGAGCCTCCGTCGTTGTCTAAAAAGCACCATCGGAAACGTCGGTCCGAGTACAAGAAGGACAAGTGTGTCATTGCATAAACCATAGATTATTCGCAGTAATAGATATCACCACTGTTGCCTGCCACAGCCACAGCACTGGCTTCCTGAGGATGTGCCCGGATGCACGACACATAAGAGTCGCTGACCTTGATTTTGGTGAGAACCTTCCCAGATTTCCAAAACCAGAAATAGGCGTAGCCACTGGCATCTCCACTCATCAACAATTTTCCGTCCGGAGAAAAATCAACCTGGATCCCGTAGCCTGCTACTCTGTGTCCCTCAAATGTCTTCTTTCTGTTGAATCTGAACTTGCCACTTCCCTGGACACATTGAACTGTGTTGTCCATGGTTTGAAATGCAATGAAATTATCGGCTGGATTCACCGCAGCACAGGGCATGGAATGCTGAGCTGGGTCCGCGATGATCTTGACAGGAATGTTAATCTGCCAGTCCCAGAAGCGAACTGTTCTGTCATCGGAAGTGGACATGAATCGTTTGTTGGAATCCACCACAGTCAACGAGTTGATGGCTCCCAAGTGGTGGTCGTAGACCTGAATAGGCAGGGATTCTGGGCTCTCCAAGTCATAGTGCTCGATCCTTTTGTTGGCAAGACCAACAAGAAATTCATTTTCGTTGTTCGGGTTGAACTGCACCACATTGGGAGTTCCCTCCACAGAAATCGTTCTTAGGATCTCTCCTGTTTCGGTGTCCCAAAGCAAGACCTTCTTATCGTAAGAGCAACTGAGGAATCGTGTTCCTGTGCTATTGAACCTCACGTCCTTGACTGCTTGCCTATGTCCAAAGTACCCTCGGAGCATTTCATGTTTGTGGTAGACATCCCAAAGATAGATGTTTCCATCGTTACCCGAAGAGAGGAGAAGATGACCTGAGCCGGGAAAGAACTCGACCTTGGTGACTCCCTTGGAGTGGCCCTTGAAAACATGTTGGACTCTTTTGGGTGCAAAACATTCCCAGGAGCCTGCTTTCTTTTCGAGATCGATCTTGACATCCGTGGGTACTTCCATGTATGAGTTCAGACCATAGAGTTCTGTTGTTGGAGCAGATTCGGTGACCGTGAAGACTTCTGCTTCCTCTTGTTCGGACTGGTTGTCTTCTACCTCTTGTTCACTGGAGTCTGAGCTTTTGGCCCACGGCCCCTCATAGTCCATCTCTGCGGCGTCCTGCTTTTCCCATCTCTTTCTCTTTGGCTTTTTCGGTTTGTTTTGTTTGCTTCTCTTCATTCGAATCGTCGCTTCCTCAGCTTTCTCCACCACTCCTCCAACATTGAGTAGCTTCTCAGGAACAGCTTCGACAGAGAATTCCGACACAACCTCTGGGTTGAGCACCACCGGGCTCGGAAGAATGATCTCCTCATCCTCGCTGGAGTCGTAACCAGTGACTATCATTTGAAACCTGGGGCAGTTGAAAGTCACGGGGTTTGAGGCATCGCAATTTTCGCGAAGGCATCTTGGACCAACCACTATCGAAATGAGCAAAAGAAGAGCTGAGGATGCAGAATCTGACATCGATGTCAGTTCCACCGACGAGTCCGACGTTGAAAGCGGGACCAACGAGGAGGAGATGGAAGAGGTGGTGAATGTGGACTTTGACTACTTTGACTTGAACCCAGAAGTCGATTTCCACGCCACGAAAACGTTCATTCGTCAACTCTTTGGAGATGACGCTACTCAGTTTGACATCTCGGGATTGGCCGATTTGATTTTGACCGACAATTCCGCTGGTACCACCATCAAAACCGACGGCACGGAAAGTGATCCGTTCGCCCTCTTGTCTGTGATCAACTTGACGGAGAACTTGGCCAAGCCATGTATCAAGGGCGTCGTGGACTACCTCTTACAGAAAACCAAGTCGCAACTTGAGTTCAACATGATCTTGTCCAAATTGTTGAGTTCCTCCAAAACCACAAAGGACCAGTCCAAGCAGTTGAAAGTGGGTCTTGTGATCAGTGAAAGAATGATCAACATGCCGGTGGAGGTTGTTCCTCCAATGTACAAAATGTTGTTGGATGAGATGGAGAAGGCTGAGAATGCCCATGAGAGATATGAGTTCGACTATTTCCTTGTGGTGTCCAAGATCTACAAGTTGGTGCACTCTAACATCGACGAAGAAGAGGATGGCCAGAAGTCAAAGAAAAAGAAGGCCTCTTCGGCTGAAGAGTTCGACTACTTCCACTATGAAGACATTGTCTTGGAAGAAAACGCAAAGTACCACGGCCACTACGAGTACACCCACAAACAACAGGAGACGGACTCTCGAAGGGTGTTCACGGAGTACGGAATTGATCCAAGATTGAGTGTTCTCTTGTTGGACAAGAAGGGTTTAGTAAAGTCGATTCCTGAAATGGAAGAGAAGTTTCCTCCATTTTAAATGCATAATAGATGAAATAGGGAGAACCAGTGTATGCTTTTTGCTATTTGTAAAATTGATTTCAGGATGTTTAATGTCTTCATAGTTGCGCCTCCCTAAAATCCATATGGTTTTTCCTCCTACTCTATGATTTTCAAATAACAGTGCTTTCTGGAGGAAGCGGGTAATATTGGGGGTGTGACACTGTACGTCAGGGCCAACTCAGCCTATATATCTTAACCCAGATAGAGCTTGTCCTATCCTAGGCGACAGGGAAATGAAATAAGCCTGAAGGCTGAAGTTTCTACTGCTTTGCCAGGAAGGGCAAGCGCCTTACAGGGCACACCCATACATTACCTATGTGATGTATCTTAGGTTTTTTCTATATTATAAAGTTTTCCTCATTATACAATTATCCTTTAAAAAAAAAATAGATCTTTGCAACTGATTCTCACTTTTTAGTTATATTTAGCAATAGAATACAAATTAACATCACAAAGGTTCGCCAAATAAATTGTACAAACATGGAAATTCATCGAAATCCACACAATGGGATAAGACTATGGAGACGACCACAATGCAAATACGAGAACTTCGTTAAACCGACAAGTCTTGATTTAACCAAACCAACCAAGTGCACGATCTTCATCCTAAATTTCAGATTTCCAAAAATCCGTTAGAACTACAAAGAAATCACCCTTTATCCTCGAACGAATACATCAAAACACGCCGAACACAATCACTAAAGTCCATCCCACCCTCCCCTTACCTACTGTGGTGTGCACACGACATGAAAAATTTTGCGTAAAGGAAAAGCGATCTTGCAAATTCAAGGACAAAAGTCAACATGCCTCCAGCTCACAAAAACCAGGCATTCCGCCCGGAAAACGTGTTGAAACGTGCCGAGGACCTCATCGGTGTTGGCGAGAGAGAAGCCGCCCTCGAGACTTTGTACGAATTCGTCACCTCGAAGAGAATCCGTTACCTTTTGGTTGAAGACTTGGAACCCATTGGATTGTTGCTTATTGAGTTGGCCGTCGACTTGAGAAAGGGAAAGTTGGCCAAGGATGCTTTGCACCAGTACAAGAAGAATGTTCAGATGTCTGAAAACGGTTTGGAGTCTGTCCAAGTCGTTGTTAGAAAGTTCATTGATTTGGCTGAGAAGAAGTTGGACGAGGCTCAAACCAAGGCCGACATCAAGATCGACCAGAACGAGGAAGACTTGGAGACCTCTCAGACCCCAGAAAGCATTTTGTTGTCCGCTGTCTCCAACACCGACTCTGCTGACAGAACCGAGAGAGAATTGGTCACTCCATGGTTGAGATTTTTGTGGGAGGCCCTTAGAGCCACCTTGGACATCTTGAGAAACAACTCGAAGTTGGAAGTCACCTACTCCGCCATCGTCAGCCAGGCTTTCCAGTTCTGTTTGAAGTTCAACAGAAAAGCTGAGTTCAGAAGATTGTGTGAGTTATTGAGAGCTCACATGCAATTTGTCACCACCCAGGTCCCAACCAAGACCCCGGGTACCAACATCAACGCCGTTGATTTGTCGGACAACGACACGGTTCAGCGTTTCTTGGAGCAACGTTTTGCTCAGTTGAACATCTCGGTTAAGTTGGAGTTGTGGCAGGAATCTTTCCGTTCGGTTGACGATGTGCACACCTTGATCACCGTGTCCAAGAAGGCTCCCAAGCCAGTGATGATGGCTAACTACTACGAGAACTTGGCCAGAATCTTTTCTGTTTCTGACAACACTTTGTACCACGCTGCTGCTTGGAACAAGTTCTTCAACTTGTTCTCGCAGTCTCCAAACGCAACCGACAAGGAGTTGGGCCACTACGCCTCTGTTCTTGTCTTGTCCACTTTGGCCATCCCAACCAAGTCTTTGAACGTCAACGAGACCATTGTGGACGACCAGAAGAGCAAGATCCAAAAGTTGACCAACTTGTTGAACTTGAACCAACCCCCAACCAGGGACAGCTTGATCTCTTCCATTGTGAGCAGATCCATTTTGAAGTTTGTCGATCCTGCCGTTAAGCAATTGTTCGAGATCATGAGCGATGCCGAGTTCCACCCATTGACCGTCAAGGACAAGGTCGCTGAAGTTTTCAAACTTCTCAAGGAAGACAAGGCTTACAGCAAGTACATCCCAACCTTGACCGAGGTTGTTTTGATTAGATCCTTCCAGCAGGTGTCTCAGATCTACGAGGCCGTCAAGTTGGACTTCTTGGTTTCTTTGGGAATCATTGAAGGTACCGAATACACCTTGACTCCATTGGAAGTTGAAGACTTGATTGTCACCTCTGTCAAGAATGGCCACTTGTCCTTGACTATCGACCACGTGTCCCTGGTTGTCACGTTCAAGTCCAACCCATTCGAGGACTCCTTCACTGACTCTTTGTCCTCTAAGTTGCAGGCTTCTCCGGCTGAATTGGTGAGAACCCAATTGTCCAAGTTGGCTCAGGTTTTGGCCAACTCTCAGAAGATCATCGATCCACAATATGAAGCTCGCCAGAAGTACAGACGCGAGCTTGCTTTGCAGAACGCCGTTGCCAACTTCGTGAGAGAGCAGGAGGAAATTGCCAGCCGTGTCCAAATCTTGGAAGAGCGCAAGAAGATTGCCGAGAAGCTCAAGCGTGAACAAGATGAGGCTGCTGCCAAGTTGAGACAAGAGAAGTTGATTGCTGACCAAGTGGCCGAACAAGAAAGATTGGCCCAGGAGCAAATTAGAAAGGATGCCGAGAGATTGGAGAGAGAGAAGAAGGCCATCATTGAGAAGGACAAGAGAAAGATTGCCGAGGAGATCAACGCCAAGGGAATCATCAAGCTTGACTTGGACAACTTGGAAGACTTGGACACCGACAGATTGCGTGCTATGCAAATCGAGCAGTTGAACAAGGACAGAAAGTTGTTGGATGAGAAGATGAAGATTGTGTTCAAGAAGGCTGACCACACCGAGAGAGCTTACAGAAAGTTCGAGTTGGATCTTTTGGCCCAAGATGCCGAGGACCAAGAGGAGAGAGACATCAAGGCATACAACGAGCTCACAAAGAGCAAGATCGAAAAGGCCAAGAAGGAGCACGAGGCTGCCTCTGCTTTGAAGGAACGTTTGAGCCGTGTTTTCCCAGACTACGAATCCTTCAAGAAGGTGATCGACGTCCAGAATGCTTCTAAGGTTGCTGAGATGAAGATTAAAGCCAAGGCTGCTTTCGAGAAGGCCAAGAAAGAACGTATCGAGGTGATCAAGAGACAGCGTATCGAGGAATTGAGAGAGAGAAAGGAAGAAGAAAGTATTATTGCCGCTGAAGTTGCTCGCAAGAAGGCCAGAGAAGACGAGATGGCCAAGTTCAAGGAGGAAATGAGATTGCAAAAGGAGAAGGATGCCGAAGCTGCTCTGAGAAGAGCCGAGATGGAAGCGGAGATGGCTGCCAGAAGTGAGACTGCTGGCAGAGGTGCTCCTGCTCCAGTTCGTGCTTCTCCATTCCCAGCCCCAGCCGCAGCTCGTACTTCTCCATTCCCTACACCAGGAGCTCGTGCTTCCCCATTCCCAGTTCGTTCTAACCCAGCCCCAGCCCCAGCTGCTGCACCAGCCGAACCTCTGAAGCCATTGACTTTTGCCGAGAAGATGAGATTGAAGAGAGCCGGTCTTCTCAAGGAATAAGCCACTGGTTTGTAGTGTTTAGTACTTATAGATGCCCTGTTTTAAAGATTGCCAGATGTCGGTGCGTGCGAAAAGTTACCCCAGAAAATCATCTCTTTTTATTCCACCAACCATGATAACCATAATTGGTTCGCTCAATTACGACTTGGTAACTTACACAGATAAAGTTCCAGAGGCTGGAGAAACGTTCCAGGCCAATGCCTTTGAAAACCATCTTGGTGGAAAAGGCTTGAATGAAGCTTTGGCTTGTGCCAGGTTGTCCACACAGAACGTCCGCATGGTCGGCAATGTTGGTTCAGATTCATTTGGGAAAGAGCTCAAACAAGCATTGGTCGACGCAAAGGTCGATTTGACTCATGTCAAGACATTGGATGGCCAGTCTTCGGGAGTGGCTGTTATCTTGGTGGAAAGTTCTGGAGAAAACCGGATTTTGATCACTGCAGGGGCCAACGGACAGTTGAAACCTACAGTTGCAGAGTATGAGGAGTGCTTTGCGGATTCGGCGAAGGGTGACTTTGTGGTGTTGCAGAATGAGTACCCTCACACTGTTCAGTCAATTGAATGGATCAAGAAGAACAAACCAGAGTTGAACATCGCCTACAATCCTTCTCCATTTCACGAAGAACTCATAACTCCTAACGTTCTTTCGAAAATCGACTTGCTAATTGTAAATGAAGGTGAAGCTCTTAATGTCGCATCCTCTGTCTTCAGTGAAGAGGAGATGATGAGCTTCGAAAACATTTCCACAGACAAAGTTCAAGGATTCGGCAAGTTGGCTCTGAAGCTACAGCCAATGATCGACCAGACAAATGTCAGTGTGATCATCATTACCATGGGCAGCATGGGCAGCATTTACACCAGTAAGAACCAGGAGCCAGAGTTCACCGAGTCAAAGAAAGTGGCGCATGTGGTGGATACGACTGGTGCCGGTGACACTTTCTTTGGGGGAGTTGTTCTGAAGCTTTGTCTGGGAAGTGATTTGGCTGAGGCAGTTGAGTTTGCTACAACAGCCAGCAGCCTAGCAATTCAAAAAAAGGGAGCAGCAGAAGGCATCCCCACATTAGAGGAGGTGGAGGGCATAAGTTAAATATTGTCTTGCATTTGTATAGAATAGTCGTTAAAAGCACCGTCTGAGGCATGCCTGAATGTCTAATTAGCATAATATTCCACGACTCGCCTTCCCTATGCTCTCTTGCGAAGCCCGTCAGGAATAGGAGAGTCCGATTTTCCAGAAACGTGAACATACTCGTTGACCTGAGCAGCCACACCTCCATGAACAGCCTTGACTCTCAAGGACTTCTTGGACGATCTTCTTCTGTACACCTCAATGTAGAAGGCAATGAACAAAACAAGGTACGAAGACAAGATAGCACATCCGGAGTATGCGGCCAACATTGTACCTGCGCAGTCTCCACACACTGGCAAGGTGTCCAACAAGTTGGGGAAGTGGGTGTAAATCACCTTTTGGTAGGTAGCAAAGTACACGAAACCCAAGTCCAAGACAAACTGGATGATCTGGAAACGAGTGACCCATTCCTTCCACCAAACACGAATACCTCTAGCAGCCAAAAAGTAGTACCAGTACATGACAACATGAACACCCAAGTTCAAGGTGATAGGCACCCAGGAAATCGGGGTGAGGCCGATCAACTGGGTGTAGCATAACAAGGCCGTGGCACCGTGGTGGTAGGTGTGCAAAAAGGTCAACTTCTTCTGCTTGACCACCAAGAAGAGCGTGTCCAAAAACTCGCAGAACTTGGTCAAGTAGTTCAAGTAGTACAACGTCACCAACTCCTGGGACCACGCGTCTGGGTGGCAGATGGCGAAGAAAAGGCCGTGCTTCCAGATCATCGGAATAAGTTGTTCCACCATCAAAGCCAAGAGAGTAAACGAAATGGTGGTGAGAACCAAGTTGTGAACCTGGAACAACCCGTTCAACACAAGAGGCTTAAGTCCTTTCTTCTTGAAAACATAGTCGCCACCGAAAATGACAGTGTAGTAAATGGCAATAGCACAAGCCACCACAGGAAATGTGCTGAAGTTGGTTTGACCTGGAACATACTGGAACTCGGAGGGAACGAAACGGCCACCGGAAACCGTAGTCACGGCTTGGTCAAAGAGCGGCCACAAGGCGAGCACAAACGGTCTATCCACGGAAAAGGCCTGAAACGACATGGGATGAAAAAATGGGGAACGAAAAGTCAACAATATATCTGCCATGAGAAGCGTCGAGTCCTGCACCGGAGAAGAAATGTATACAAGGCATGAGTAAACAAGACACGTAAAATAGGGGAGGGGTTCGAGCGTTTTGGGAATTGGGGCAGGGCATCCATGACTACTTCATACCCATTATTCGCCTTTTGGGTCACGTCCCGACTGTCGTTTCCATGTTGTCTACAACAAAGGCATCGCGGGTCGGATGTCTGGGTGCGGCTTTGTCAGTTGGAGCCAGTGCTAAGTCTACGTTCAAGAACCGAGGATGTGGAGATTTTGCATCCTGCGACATGAAGTAGAAAAACGGTGATAAATCCTTCGCGTTCAGCATGTGACGAATGCACTACACATGTCGCCCATACAATGTCGTAATAATTGGTCGCGACTGTTCCGGATGAAGCGGTGATTGCGCGCATGAAGAGTGAATCAATCGCCTAACATGACTAAAAAGATGATTCATGATTCAACATAAAAGTCGCGACTTTGAATCATCTCTCTATATGTCTTTGGTCCCACTCCCCCCACAACTCGTGCCTTTCCTTTCAGAGTATCTCCCGGCTCCAAGAGAGGACCGTCCCTTCGTGACACTCACGTATGCTCAATCTCTTGATTCGAGAATTGCTGCTCGTCCGGGTGCCCAGACCAAAATCTCACACTTGGAAACGAAGACAATGACCCATTATCTCCGGTCGCAGCATGACGCAATCCTAGTTGGAAGTGGCACGGTGTTGGCCGACGACCCAAAGCTAAATTGCAGGTACAACGAACACTTGATCAGACCGGTGGTGGTCGATCCTCACTCCAGATGGATTTACCGGAACTCCACGTTGCGAAAGTTGTGCGAACTGACCAATGCTTTGGCTCCTTTCATCGTTATCGCCAAGAATGTGGAACCATCAGCTGAGGATGCAGAGGTCCTACAAGAACAAGGTGGGAAGTACATACGGCTTGACTTGACTCACAACCGCCAAGAAAACTGGAGCCCGATTTTGAAAACCCTCCACAGCGAGGGCATCCAGTCAGTTATGGTGGAGGGGGGTGCCGCGATTATCAACGATATGTTGGAGACGGACTTGGTGGACAGTCTCATTATTACCATTGGACCTGTCTTCTTGGGAAGTGACGGAGTAGAGGTGAGCCCAGCCTCTGGTGTCGAATTAGAGAATGTTCGGTGGTGGACTGGACAAAGCGACAGCGTCATGGCTGCGACCCTCCGCACATAAACATGGAGTGAAATTCTCAAGGGCTTGTGGAACGTGCTCGTCCAGAACATAATACCAGGCCCCACTACTCGCACAGCGTACTAAAATGTGTTTTAATGCTATATTACAATCGGGTCCTACAAGCAGATTCTGTAGGATGCATAACGGCCAGAGGTCTCGGATCTTCTAATGATCTTGACCACATCACCTCTCTTCAAACCCAAATATCTGGCCACAGGGTCTTCTCTTTGGATTCTGGGCAATTGCGACTCCTTCAATCTGTATCTGTCCAACAACTCTTTCTTTTCTTGCTTGGACAAACGAATGTGCTTGGGCACCAACTCGTGATGTGTAATGTTGACAATCAAATCGCTCTCCTGGAACACTTCGATGGTAGCTGGGTTCACGGTGGGGATCAACTTGTTGGCACTGGGCGTGATGGAGTTTTGATAGATGAAAATACCGGTGCTGAAGTTCTTTTCACTAATATGAATGCAGAAGTTTCTCATGGTCTTGATTCCCACAGATGCTTCATCACAGAATTCCACCCACAAGGAACCCATCTCAGGGAACTTTTCAGAAGCCTCTGCAGTGGGCGTGGCCTGGAAACACATCAACTTTCTCTGTGCCTCTCCCATTGGGCATATTTTGCTTCTGAATTCATCCAACGTCATGTTGACTTCCTCGTCGGTAATGTAATAGCCCTTGTCTCTGACCATCTCCTTCACTGTTCTAAAAGTTCTCCACAAACGGGAGGTGGCTCTTTCAACGTCGTCCATGGTGGTGTATTGAGGTTTCTCAGTATCGAATTTGTTGATGTCTCATCTTGAAAATTTATCGAGCTCCGCACGCAGGACGTCTAAGGTATGTATAAAATCGTCTAGGATGGCATATATATCGCTCAAGCCTTGTCAAACTTCCGGCGGAAACGTAGTTCAATGTCGGTGTTTGACTTCCAGATTTTGGTTTTGATGGTCTGAAGTGTCATACTCGGGTGAAGGACCTGTCCCTTGCATTCAAGCTCCAACCACTCACTGGGAGCTTTTTTATCCTTCATCTCGCTAGTTCTCGTCTCGAACTTCTCCGTCAAATAATGTAGAATTTTGTTGACCCTGAGCATGTTCTGCGACGTGAGTTTAATGGAGACCTCCAATGCTGGAAGCCGTTTGATTTTCTTCTGAACCTTACCTCCAATCTTTTTGTTCGCTGGAAGAGTGGTGTAATCCGCTTCAAACAACTGGAATGCAATCTTTGCAACCTCTTTTTGAGGGAACTTGTCGTAGAGAATGGGCTGGCCAATCCACTTTGGAAGTGTTTGCCTGAGTTGTTTAATCAAATGAAGCTTCGTTGGGTTCTTCACTGGATACTTCAACGTGTTGAGGTCATCTAGGTGGAAGCTGCAGACGTCTCTGTAATTTCCAAGATCAGGCGAATTCTCAAAAATGATTATGAGCAAGCTGCCTGGAAGTCGACTGGCCCGAATGAGAGGCTTATATTGCCCTTCATCGTCTTTCGAAAGTGGCGGATTGGCATCGGCATATTGTTTCATCATGGAGTTGGTCACTTTCTTAGTACCTTCTCTGCCATACTTATCAAGGTAGATTTTTCTGTTCTGATGGAGAAGCGACAAAATCGAATCTTCCAGAAAGACTGTTGGAATTTCGCCATCGGTAATCCCATCATCAAGTTCTTCTGACAATTGACTCATATTGCTGGAAATTGAAACGGAAGGACTGTTCATGAGCACTCTACTTTGAGGATTGTTTCCCGAAGTTTTCCTCGAGAATAACCTCTTTCTTATGGAGGAGTCTTCAGTAACACTGGAGATTGAACTGCCGTCACCATCCCCAGTGATCGAGCCAGCACTTGGTTTGGGCTTGTAATTTCTCAATTCTTCTCTGGTCTTTTTGTCGTGCTCCCACTCGTATAAGGAGTAGTTGTGGAAAATTGAGTTGAGGAAAATTCTTGACAACACAAACCTGTCATCCGAATGTGGCTTGGGTCTCGTTGTCTTAGGAAGATAACTATCCGCGTGTTCAATTGCCAAGAAGGGATAATCCCGAATCAATTCGTCGTAATATATCTCAACATTTGTGAACGACGATTCAATAAGACTAACAAGCAATTTGCCAGATTTAATTTCGACTTCACACCAGTTGTTGAGAGTATCCAAGGTCTGATGCTCTTGGAAGATGGTTTCCATGTCCTTCGTTCTCACTTTCAAATCTTCACTGGAAAGCGGGCACCTATTGTTTGCAAACGGAAAAGACTTGAGCTCTTTGCAGACGAAAACGTCCCACAATTTTATGTCTCCATTCAAGTACAACGCTAGCATCCACCGTTTGTTATTGAGCATCCGCTTTGCTATGATAGACTTAGGGCTCACTTGGAATTCCTGGAACGGTTTCCTGTTGAAACCAATTGTAACAATACGGCTGGCAGGAATAGGATTGAGCAAGATCTCCACCGGAGTCTCATCGACAATTTGCGTGCACTCGAGTTCCGCCGAAGCACATTTCAATTCTTCTTTGTATGCGTTGACATATTCCAAAGACGGACCACCGTTTATGCAAAGGAACATAGAGGTGTACTCAGTGCTGTCATCCTCATCGTCGACTTCACCACCGGGATGGTTGCCGACCGAAAACGACGACTGAATATCTACGTTTCCGGTGTCCATGGACAAGTGACTGACGATGTCGTAGAAATCCGAGTTCAAATCGGACTGTTCTGCAGCTGTCCCGTCCACGCCCAACTCGTCGTCAAACTGGTTAGCGAGGCTGTTGGAATAGTCAGCACATGTTCTGAGGTACTGGTACTTGGACAACTGCTCGGTGTCAGGAATATAGTATCTGTTCAAAGAAGTGTAGGTGGATGCGAAAACAGATTTTCCGTCTTCCACACATAGGGAAACGATTGGAGAATCAGCCTTCCCCACCAAAGTGCAAAGGCCAACCTTTTCGTCGATGAAAGAAATGTCAGAAGAGGTGAAACAGGACGTCGGAAACACCTCCTCCTCGTCCCCAAGTGTGGAGAGGTGGGTCAAGTCGGTCTTGATGATGTTTCCGGCCTTGTCGCCCGAGTAGAAAGTGGTGAAGTCGGCGTTAGAAGTGTCGGAAAATGACCCCGGAGCGGACGACAAACTTGTGCTCAAGCACCACACTGCATCGTCATGGACCTCGAAATTCTTGAACACCTTGAAATTGCGCATGTCCCAGAGCTTTATGGAAGCGTCGGAGGAACCACTCAAGATGTAATTGCTGTTCATCAAGAGACACCGGACGTTGTCCTGGTGACCCACCAATCGTCTAATCAAATTGGCATTTGCATCGGAGGACACTCTGTGGTCGTACACACTGATGGTGTTGTTCGGACCCCCTGTGGAGATCAAGTTAGAGTGGTTGTTCGAAAGTGCATATATGGAGGTGGGCAAGTGTGGAGTGGTGGAGTAATTCTGGAACTGCAGAACAGGCTTTAGCGTCTGCAAGTCCCACACCACCACCTTGCCGTCGAGTCCCCCACTCACAAGCAACTTCTGCGGCGCAATGGGCGACACTTTTTTGATGTAGTCGGTGTGGAGATTTTGGAACTTGTGCACGTCACTGTCGTCTCCTTCCAAATTGATCAACTTCAAGGACAAGTCCGCCAGTGCGGTGACCAAGCTGCGGTCGTTGTCGACCAACTTGACGTCATTGATCCAGTCGAAGTGGATGTTGTAGTTGCGGACGGAACCGGAGTCGTATTTGGTATCCGGCACCTTGTACACAAGCGGATTGGACGAAATGGCCGTTTCCAACTTCAAAAGCCGTTCGGCCACATCCTGGTGATGTTCCTCCGTGACCCCGTTGCCGAAATTGAAGTCGAATTGTGACCGTGGCGTGTCGGAGGCGGCACTCCAAACCTTTACCATTCCGTCTCGGCCACCGGTAAATAGCTGGCCGCGAGACCCACTGAATTGCATGGCATTGATGGGAAGAATGTGGTTTTCCTTCGCCCCGGCGTCTCCGAGGACATACGAGAGTCCCTTCCTCACTCGAGACATGGTTGTGGGGTAATTTCGATATGGAAGTGCGATTCAATCCGAGAGATTGGGTTTGTATGTAGTGCGGGGATATACGAGGACAAACAGAGAGCCATGATGTCACGGGACATTCTCGGCGCATGACAGCACCTGACGGTGCTGTTGTGCCTCTAGAAGGCTGAGTTGAACTTGAAACCCCGTTGGCCAATTTTGGAAAACTTTAAGAACTCAGAAAAATTTTAAAAACTCAGATTTTCCGGCTCTGAGATTGGTGTCTGGTAGTGGAAGCATTGCCCAGTCACAGGGATTCACAATGTGGGCCTCTTCTGACGTCGAGCACCGAATTGGAAAACTGCTTCCATAGACTGCAATGTAGATTCGTGGACTTCTCTCTTCCCCTCACGAGCAGATCTGTCTCAAGGCAAGACTTTCTCTCAAGGAAGTCATTCTCTCCAGATGGATCTGTATCTCTAGGGTCTTTCTCTCCAGATGGATCTGCCACTCTAGGGTCTGTCTCTCTAGGGTCTGTCCTAAGCAAATCCGTCGTTGGCTAACTTTTTCCGTTGAGGGTCCTTTCGTACTCTTTGAGTGCCTCCGTAAGAACCTCGTTCTTCCTCGTCACCATGTACAAATCAGCAGGTTTGATCACCGTTCTGTCGGCATGTTCAGCAAAAAGCTCCAAATCTTCTCCAAGACTGCGGAGTTGATTGTACACTATTTCCACAAGAGAAGCCACAAATGACGGACTGGCCGTGACTCCCAACTTCTGAGTGTGTTCCTCGACCATCTTGGCCACGTTGAGATACACCGCGGCTTTGAGCTGAGCCGAGAGGTCTTGGTCGGACATTTGGTGTAGAGTGAAATTAACGATCAATTCCTAATTGAGCGGACGAAGAATTCGCGTTTTGCAGAAATACGTCAACAGACAGAATGACCAACGAAATCAGAAAACGAAGACGACGGAAAGTTGCAGAATGCTCTTACGGCAATACCACTGCATTCAATTCCATTTCCCTCACAGGTCTTCTTGTTTTCAAGGTCAGTTGCCATGGAAACCAGACGCGCGCACTTAGTATTCCCGAACAGGATTAATGGAAACGCGCTTTCCTCAACCAGCTCTTCTCCTTCACTCACTGCTCTTTCTTCTCACTGATCTTTCTTCTTGGATTATTCCAATTTCGTTTCTTTTTAGTTCATTCTTCATTCGGTCATGCTCTCCCCTTGCAAGCGACAAAACAACGAGGCTCTGCCTCCCGCCAAAAGACAAGCTCTTCGATCTGTCACGAACCAACTCACTACCCCACCAACAACACCAGACAAAAAGTCAATTGTCGATCTCTCTGAAGATATCAAGTCCAGTCGAGGCGTGAAAAGACTCTCGTTTGAAGATTCCGTCTACAGCAGGGCCAAAGCGGTCTTCCAAAGAGGTGCCCAGAACAAAGGCTCGGACCATCTTGTGGGCAGAGAAGACGAGGCCGCATGCTTCAGCGCATTCCTAAAAACAAGCATTGGCCAGAAAAAATGCAGCAGCTTGTACATCTCCGGTCCTCCTGGCACGGGAAAGACCGCACAGGTGAATCTTTCACTCGACAACCTTGGATTCCAGAACAAGGACGTCCACAGCATCCACGGCTCGCGCGTACGCGTTTTGAGAGTCAACTGCATGACGGTGTCGAAGCCAGAGAACATTTTCCACGAGATTTTCTCGTTTGTCACTGGACAAACTTACTCCAGAAAGAAGACGTTCGACGACGTGTATTCGTACCTCTGCACCGCCAAAGACTTCGATTCCTTGGTGGTGGTGTTGGACGAAATGGACTCGTTGATCACCAAGGACCAGCAGGTACTTTTTCAGTTGTTCCACTGTGCGTCGCACTTAAAGAGCTCGGTGCTCTCCACAAAATTGGTGCTCATCGGAATCTCAAATGCCTTGGATCTCACCGACAAATTCTTGCCACGGCTCAGAAGCAACGGCTTCAACCCAGAGGCCCTACAGTTTATGCCGTACACCGGTGAACAGGTGAAGCAGGTTGTCATCAGCAAATTGAGGTCTTTGGTCGAATTTGATAAGGAAAACTCGGCGCCGCAGATTCCGATCATGCATCCCACGGCCATCCAGCTTTGCTGCAAGAAGTGTGCTGCTGTCACGGGCGATCTCCGGAAAGCCTTTGACATTTGCTACAAGAGCATTGAATTCGTCGAGCACCAGGCTAGAAAGACCACAGACGTGACGGAATTGACTTTCGAAACAGCACCCAAGGTTCTTATCAGCCACGTGGCCAGTGTGTGTGCTGCCACGTTCGGAGACAACTCGCTGGCCAAGATCAAAAACCTCAATCTCTTGCAGCGAGCCGTGCTCTGCTGTCTCTTCAGCCTGGAGAAGAACTCCGCCAAAGTCTTGACTGTCAACGGGCTCTTCGACTACTACTCGAAACATACAGTCGACGTTGTCGACAATTTACTCGGACGCTTGAAAAAGGGCGAATTCTTGGAGATCGTCAGTGCCCTCGAATCCTCGTCGGTCATTATCCTCTCTAATGCGTCCAAGACGTGCACCATGGATAATGGAAACAAAAGCATCCGTCCTAACGTGCTGTATGACGATTTGGTGAAAACAATTGGCGACATCGGAGTGTTGAGAAGAATCCTCCAAGCATCTAGATAGAACTACAGGTAGTAATATAACATAGCATACAAACCATCCATACTCGCGCTGAGATGTACGGGTGTAGATACATCAAAAAAACTTCATTACCTAACATAGACTCCACTGCTTCTAACTCACACCTACATCTAATGGCATCCGTGGAATACGTGCCATTCAACTAAACGTCACACATACATTCTTCCAATTCACGTGACCGGCGTATCCGCAATTTCTTCAAGATACAAAGTTAGCAAGCGCAACACAACGGCAACCCTCCACAGGAGCAAATTTATCATCCACAACTCACCTTCCGAACATGTCTTCTGGATCCAGAGGTGGAGGCCCTCCAATGGGCCGATATGGAAGTGAGCACGACTACGGGAAGCGAAGAAAGAACTTCTACGCCTCTTCCACACGACGTGACTTCAAAAGCACAAACACCGCAGGCACAGGAGCCGCTGGCCCGGGGTCTTCGTCTTTGTCCCAATCCAAACCGCCTCCTAGAGCCGATAAATCGGCCACTGATTTTGCAAGTCGACCTCGATACAGAGATTCCAGCTCTGCAACCGGGCTAGGAAACCCTCCATCCTCTGCAGGAACACCGCCTTCCAACTTCAGAGCAAACAGCTACACAAAGGACTCGAGATACGGAAGTTACGCCTCAAAACTGCCATATGCATATGGGTCCAAATACTACCAGGAAAGGAGCAGTAGTGGTGCTTACGGTTCCTTCAACAGCAACAAACGTGAATCTGGATACTACACAAACTACCCTGCAAGCTCCAGAGACACAAATCCCAGAGATGCAGTCAGTGGTGCTCCTTCGTCTTTCAACCGAGATGCATCCTCCTCATTTAACAGAGATGCGAGTTCGTTCAACCGAGATTCTTGGAGAGCAGAACGTCCCAAGCTCAACACGAGCTCCTCTGCTAAATCTTTCCCTTCCTCTCGCTTCAACCCCAACAGCATTCCGGTCAATGCCCGAAGCCTGAATGGACTTGCGAGTTCTGCTCCGAACGACTACAAAAAGGAGCGTTATGATGGCTACGGCAACGAGGAAGTGCCGTACAACAGCCGGTGGAAATCGTCGTATTCTCCACGAAATTCAGACAAACCAAGGACGTCCTTGTCCGGCTCCACCGGTCGCCCACACTCGAGCAAAGAGAGAATCCGCAGTTCTGGCCTTACAAACAGTGTCGGAACACCGAAAAGAAGCGACTCGTACTACCCTTCCAAACAATATCAAGGTTCTGGCAACCGATATGTTGACCGGTATTCAGCAAAAGGAAGATCCGAACATGATGGATATAATGAGAGACAGGGCCATGACTATGACAAGTCCAGAAACTTCTCTGAAACCTCTGCAAGAAGTCTTTCTGGCGACGAATACCAACCGTCAGACTTGCATTTCTCAGGTGATAATTACTACGAGAGCCACAGCAGGGACGTATCCATGAATGATATCGAGGATGATGACGACAGAGAAGAAGACGAAGAAGACGAAGAAGACGAAGAAGACGAAGAGGAAGACGGAGACGAGGACAAAGACGAAGAGCAAGAGGAAGAGAACGAAGCAGAGACTTCTATCGAAGACCACGAGGACCACGAAGTCCAGACAGCAGCGCATGATGAAGCAAATGATACTGCAACCCTCCTAATACCACAGGAAAACAATGTTGCTACGGAAGATACTGAATTGAAAGGAGAATATGAGCCAATGAAAGAAGCCAGACTCTCTGTGCTGATCGACGTGAATAGCGCGGTGGATTACCCCGACGGATGTGTCTATCCTCGGGTAGAACTCGAAAGCAAACTCTACGATTTGAAGCATGAATTCAAGAAGCTTGAGACCGAAGATATGGAGCCAAACATGAAGTTTTCCTTGGCAAAACCCATCAAGGACCTCGTCGAATATCCCTTTTTCGAATCAAATCTCATTCAATTTTCATCTAAGGCGGAAAGTTTTGCCAAAATATTGACAGAGAGAAACTTGAAATTCAAGAAGAAGCGACTCTCGCTTTGGATGAATTATGAGACCCTTCAAAAAGAGAACGACAGAAAGAGAATTAACCTCGAGGAACAGCTCAAAGTGATTCACCCATACGACGACGAAGCAAGAAGAGAACTTGAATCGATTGATGTTCGTGTCAAGAACAATGAGATGAATTCAGATTCTCAACTTCAGAACTATGATTCGCCTGTTCAAACGGGTAGGAGAAATCGTCGTCACGGCGATTTGGTGACAACTGAAGCAGAATTCCAGGAGATTTTGAAGAGTTTGGAGAATGAGCAGACTGAAGATCCCTTGGTGAAAGCTAAAAGGGTTTCTGCGGTGATTCCAGACCTCATTCTTGATCCTGTGGAAAGGAAGAGATTTATGTTCATGGACTCCAACAACATTGTCCATGATAAGTTGAAGTGGGCTCTGAGAGTGAGGACAGACTTTATGGACAGCTTTTCCGAGAAGGAACACGACCTCTTCTGTGACGCTTTCTGCAGAGCTCCAAAGCGCTTTGGAGAGATTTCCAGGGTCATGGGTGGTTTGAGATCTCCAGAGGAGTGTGTGGTTCATTACTACATGACCAAGAAGGCTGTGAATTACAAGTACTTGGTTTCGCAGTACAAGAAGAAAACCTCCAAAAAGACTGCTCGCCGCAAGTCTTCCAAGCCAAAGGTTATTAACACTTCCAATTCAACTACCACTTCCGAAGTTACTCCTCCTCTGGTCCCCAATGAAATTGAAACTGCCTCCAATGAAATTGCGGTAACTGCTTCGAATGAAATTGCGGAAACTGTCTCCAATGAAGTTGCGGAAACTGCAACAGTTGAAGCAGAAATTGTACCCGTACCCGCTGCTGAAATAAGTGATCCTCAAGCGGAAAATTCAGAAGGTACCCCTACCACGTACACTGATTCTGGAAGAAGAAAGAGAGCCGCTGCTCCAGTTTTTGACGAACAGACAAAGAAGCCCGATGCACCTGCGTTAGAAATGGAACAGCCTCCCAAGAAGAAGAGTCGGAAGAAGAAGGAAGAGGAAATCACCGAATTACCAACAGAGGAAGAGGCTAAACCTCCCCAGGAGGTCATTGTGCAAATGAACCCGGTACCTATTCCTTCAGTTCCGACTGAGCAACAAATGCCGAACCCCCCAGTCCACGATGACAGGCGCAAGCCGATTTCTAGCTATTGGAGTATTACTGAAGTCAACGAGTTCCCTCTGTTGCTTACAACTTATGGATCGAAGTGGACGAATATTGCCGACAAGCTTACAAGCAAAACCGCTACCATGGTGCGAAACTATTTCCAGCGGAATGCAGAAAAATACGGATGGAACGAACTTGCTGATATTGCTGACCAGCGTCTCGCACAAAATGCAAACATGACGGGTGATTCCAGATTCTCAAAGGTTGAATCAACAATTGTTGTGAAACCACAAAGAACTCATGTGGAGGTTTCTGGATTGCCAAAGACTGAAATTCATGTGTATGATGCGGGCGACGAACCTGCTCGGAAACTTGGAGACCCACCTTCTCAAATGGCACCTGGTGTGATGGGTCAAAGTCCACCAAGACTTCCAATTTCTGGCATTCCAGTTGGAACCTTCCAGCACATTAAGCCTCTCCCCGCAATTTCTTCTGTTCCAGAGGAACCTTTTGTGCCCAAGCGTTCCACAGTGAGCTCTCTTCTTTCAGATTATAGTGCACCAGTGAAACAAGAGCCGTATGTTGGGCCAATTCCTTCTGCAATTCCAACTGTGCACGAGGTTCACAAACCATCTATTATGAGTCTTCTTAACGAGGACTCTACTCCTACAAAGCAGCGGACTATCGTCCCGTTGCCACCTCCACGGCCCAGCAACTTGGCTGCTTTGTTGAACGCATCTTCCTCCCCACCAAAACAAGAGCCAGAAAGAAGAAACAGCATCAAATCTCTTCTTCTGGCAGATGGAGATGCATGAATGTATCATATTAATTACGTGTCTATGTTAATCGTGCCCAAAGCACGATGCTGTATTATATAACTTCCCAGAGCTTCTGTTGTCGAATAAATGCGATCGCAGTAACATTTATGTGCAGCGCACTTCACTTGAAAAAACTTTGAAAGCTGAAAAATCGGTCTAAGAGTACACCACCGACATATGCTGTTGATAAAAAGCGGCGGTGCCAGAATCTTCCTGAGGCTTCTTTCAAGAAGTACCTCCAGATATCAAAAGTTAATGTCAAATCCTGAAAAAGAAACTCAACTCGGAATAGACCCTGAAACTGATAGACCATTGGTTCCAAAAGGAGAACCATCGAAAAGTGGCCGTTTCATGCCTGCTTCTTTAAGAATGGAAACTCCAAGTGGCTATGAGCTCGAAAGATTGAGAATCATTCCCAAATTATCAACTTTTTACGGAGGAAATCCAGTCCATGATCAAAACGTCAATGACTTGAATGCTATTATCCGAAAGCACGTAAACTTGCCCACCAGAGTTGTGGATGAAAAAGAAGCCAAGCTTTCCCGTTTCATCTCATACGAAGAATACAAAGAGAGATGCAATTCTGGAACCAGAGTCAAGTCGGTCAACCACAGAGAAATCTTGCAACTCTTGGGAAGATTAAGAAGTATCGAGCCGGAATTGATGCCAAAAGACGTCATTGAAGTTTTGAAATCGTACTCCAACACAGCCAACGAGGCCGAAGTTGCTGCACAGAAGAAGGTTAAGACGTTGGATGAGTTCGGAAGAGCGAACGTTATCGGAAGAAGAAAAGAATCCGAGGCCCGTGTCTCGGTCGTTAAGGGAGAGGGATTGGTTTTGATCAATGGCAAGTCGATCAGTGAGTACTTTTCCAGAATCCTTGACCGTTCCAAAATTGCATACCCATTCCAGGTGGTGAGCCAGGAAGGTCAGTTCAATGTGTTTGCAACTGTTAATGGAGGTGGAGTCAGCGGACAGGCAGAGGCTGTAATGTATGGCATCGCTAGAGGCTTGGTGGTGTTCAACCCGATGTTCAAGCCTCGGTTGTCGAAAGCTGGTTTGATGAAGAGAGACGCCAGAATCGTCGAGAGAAAGAAGCCGGGTAAGGTCAAGGCCAGAAAGTCCATTACTTGGGTCAAGCGTTAGATTTCTTGTACATATTTCACAAATGGATATTCTAATTCAGTACCTTCATTACACCTCCAACAGTTCCAAGTAACGAACCACTGATTCTACTTCTCCCTTTTCGTACTTGGTCACCTTTCCTTGGAAACTGGCACCCTTTCCACCACCTTTCATATTTGAAAGAAGACCCTTGATTTCTTT
The DNA here is from genome assembly GCA_030558395.1 of Danielia reshetovae. Classification (NCBI taxonomy): domain Eukaryota; kingdom Fungi; phylum Ascomycota; class Pichiomycetes; order Serinales; family Metschnikowiaceae; genus Danielia; species Danielia reshetovae. The sequence continues at coordinate 349,343 of JAJMSL010000002.1, read as the reverse complement.
TTGAATTTCTTCTGCTTGAGGTCCCATAATTTTCACCATACCACCAGTGCCAGATTTGTAGTCGCCATTAACAAGAACAACAGTGCACTTGTCCGACAAATTGACTCCCGAGTCTGTGTTTGAGTTTATCATAGTGGTGAGCTCCTTTTGGAAAGCTAAGAAATACTCTGGCGAGTTGTCTTCTCTGTACACCGAAGCCACATCCGTCTCTTTGTTCGCAAACTTGCGGAACACTTCCAGAGCTCTGATGTTCGCTAATTGCTTTAGCAAGTTGCTCTCTCTGGACACAGACTTCTTGTAATTCGAGTTGAGGTCAGCCACTTTCGTAGCAACTTCCTCAATCTGGCAAGACAATTGGTTCCCCAGAACATCCTTAAGCAACTTGTGTTGTGCTACCAATTGTTTATAGACCCTGGAACCACATATGAAGTGCAACCGCGAGTTTCCTCCTCTCACATTGGTCTGGTGCAACAAAGAAACGGCTTGAATTTGACCAGTCGAGGTCAAGTGGGTTCCGCAACAAGGATTGGCATCCAATTCTCCAATCTTGACCACTCGAACCACCCCCTTGGACATATCGTAGTCTTCTGGAATGTGAGAAGTGTCAAGTTCTCCACCATGTTCGTCCGGAGTAGTAACGCTGATGGGAATGTTTTCCAAGATGAGGTCGTTGATCTTGCGGTTTGCCTCGTCCACAATATCATCCTCCACTTTCTTAGGCAATTCAATGTAGTTGATCATGTCTCCCATAGACCAACTTAAAGTCTCCAAATTGTACGAGTCAAAGACCGCGGATATCAAATGCTGACCAGTATGCTGCTGCATGATATCAATACGTCTAGACCAGTCGACATTCAAAGTGACCTTGGTACCAGGCTCCACAGGGGTTGGAACGACGTGTACAGCCGTAAGTTCCTTACGTAAAACCTGTTTCACTTCAACTAAAGAATCATCTGGAAGTACCAAGGATCCAATATCGTGCGGTTGTCCTCCTCCCTCGGGGAAAAGAATAGTATCCTCAAGCTCTACAGCATAGTAAGGCGTGGTATCCTTGCTAGCTTCGGACTTCCTGTTATTCTTGTTCTGTTTGTCTTTTGAGGTCATGATAGGCTCATACTCTTTACAAGAGACGACAGCGGTCTGAAAACTTTTCAAGAAAGAATTCTTTTGGCATGCTAAAGCACCCACGACGGCGGAAGTTGCAACAGGCATGATTTGTTGGCTAAAGAATTCAAGGTGAGATTCGTTGTTCTTATCGTTTCGGAATATGGTGCGGAATTCTGAAGAACAATCTCGACCTTCTCATTTAGGACATGACTCACTTCGAAGTAACAGCGAGGTTGAAAGAACTCCTAAGGAACTCTGACTTGCCAGACGATGATGTCACCAATATCCTAGAGTCAGAGACGATTAGCCACAAGAATTTGGTGGCGTTTTACCACAGATGCAAACCATGTCCGACAATGCTTGAGCTCATAAAAACCACAAAACTTGTGATTCCAAACAAAAACATTATGAACGTGGCAATTCCAAAGTCCAAGCAGTTCTTGAAATCAATGGAAGTGCTCAGGTTGAGAGCCAAAGAAGAAGAATATCAAAGATTGGTTCGTCCATCTCCACATCAGACGTTGTACGAGGAGAAATTTGATGCTGAACACCTCAGCCCAGCCCAGGCAGCGAAGGAAGTCAAAAGCCACATCACAACCATCTTCAACATTCTCATCAGTGTTGCAAGTGTTGTTTATGCCATCTGGTATTGGACTTCCACTTCGTGGGCCATCAGAGACAGCTACAGAGTGTTGCTCTGCCTTTTCTTCGGGTTGCTCGTTCTTATTGCCGAGGTGGTCGTATACATGGGATACTTAAACAAGATTGAGGATGCTAAGATACGAGAGAGAAACAAGAAGGAAGTCAAGAAGGTCATCCGCACCGTCACCTTCTGAGGCTACTAGTTTCCAGAAATTGAAGCAAAAGGAGGTGCCGGTGGAAGAGCTTTGAGAGCCACATCCTTATTCGTGATCACGGCAGCTCCAGCAAGAACTCTTTCTTGTTCCAATTCTTGTTGCTTGAAGTAGCTCCATTTCAACAAGATGAGGTAGAGTGCCACGAACTTGAAGTCAGGCCACAAGGTGTTGACGAACTCGATCTTGCAGTTCTCGGTGCACTGCCACAACATAAAATCACTCAAACGCGTGTGTCCGCTGGTACGAATCAATATGTCGAGATGAGGGGATTCGGGACCCATGTACATGTTTCCATTGAGCATTTCAATATCGACGCTTTCCTTTGGGATTTCTCTCTCTTCTCTCTGTCTGCTGATGTTTCTAATTGAACTTGCAATGTCGTCGCGAGACGTGTAAGGAAAACACACATTAAGAACTCTACTAGCACCAGGAGTGTTGGTGATTTCTTCGATCTTTTCGAGATCACGCAAGATATCTGCTGGAATCATGGGCTTGTTGCCAATGATTTTGATTAGGACCTGGTTGACACGAGCGTACGAGTTGTCGTATTCAGAAAGAAGGGTAAGCTTATCTCTGAGAAGACCGAAAAGAGTGTCCACCTCGTCTGGCGAACGATTGAAGTTCTCAATTGAAAATGCATAGATGGTAATATGCATAATTCCAATTCTGTAGCATGTCTCAAGAATTTGGGAGTTAGAAAGCTTTTGGAGATTTTGTGGTATCACTTACCGAAACCAATGACGCAGCTCCGGCCAAGTGGCCATCTTTCAATGCGAGAGCTTTCTTCTTTGCATAACGCCTGTTTCCGTCCATAATCAAGCCTACATGTTTTGGGACCGGTCCGGTTTTCAAAATCGAAATAAAGAAATCCTTGATCGAGCCCGAGATGATCCACAGTAAGGGAAGCTTCAGGATGAGATTAATTGCATTTTGAACTGGTGTTGCGTCAAACATTAGAGAAAAAATGGCTGCAAATCGCGTTTCGATTTTGTTGCGGATAGGCATATTTATAGTTCAGGGGTTGGATTTGCCTCACACTTCCACAGAATTCTAGGAAGAACAGCAGAGGGAGATCAGATTGTTTCTTCTTTCTTTTATGAAACAAGCCTAATCGATTCGCAGAAAGGGCAGATATATACTTCTCATTTTAGAGATACGAATTACCGGAAACTTGAAACAATCAATTCTTCAAAGGACTCGAGAAGCCCAATGTACTGAAAATCATATTTGAATTAGAATCCGAATTTTAAAAATCTGACTATTCGTCCAACCAGTCAAGTTCAATAGAAAGTCGGAATTGTGAATTTATATTCTCAGTGATCGATTTCCAGATCAACTTCTAAAATTCTCTAAAATCAGTATTTTATCTGAGGCCGCATTTTTCCTGGTATCTAACAGTTTCATACCCGTATCACTCTAAAGACTAAAACGGAGAGGATTCCGCATTGAATCAAATCACCTCGCACCATTTCGCACATCTCATTCTTGCGGAATCACAAACACATCACAGAGAAAATCACAAAAATTCGAACTTTCCCAAAATTGAATTCATCAAACTGACAAACACACTCAAGATCCGCTCTCCCGCCAAAACTCATCCACCCATATCTCGACCTAAAATCCCACCTATTCCCCAGAACTTCTCAGATCGTTCTGCATACAGACAAGGTTTGTTGACAAGATTACTCAAGTTATCAAGAACAAGAAGGAGGCACAACCTGCAACCCGCAAACGAAAATCTTATCTTTTTCAAGCGTTGATGTCATCGCTTCGCAAAATCCCGGATGACTCCCGAAAGAGGCAGTCCAAAAAAGACGATGCAATTCGCAGAAAGATTGAGTTTGAATTGAGCAAGAAGCGTGGTCAGAGCTCCCGAGTTTCTCGCAAAAGCAAGGCTGCCCCAGGTACAGTGCTGTATTTGAAGCCCTCTGAGCCTATTATTTGCAAAACCGCAACCACTGTGTACGAAGCAGCCCAGATGATGTCTGCTAGAAGAGAGAACTGTATTTTGGTGGTAAACGATTCAGGTGAATTGATTGGCATTTTCACTGCCAAAGACTTGGCTTTCAGAATTGTGGGTTCGGGTTTGAGTGCCACTTCCGTCACTATTGACCAGATCATGACACCTTCTCCGATTTGTGCCAACACCAACAGCCCGGCTTCGGAAGCATTGACGCTCATGGTGGAAAAGGGCTTCAGGCACTTGCCTGTTTTGGATGACGACAACCACATTGTCGGAGTTTTAGACATCACCAAGTCGTATGCGCAGCAGATGGAGAAGTTGGAGCGTTTGCACACCAGCTCCAAGAATCTCTATGAAGCACTTGATTCCGTGCACTCAGAAATGGGTGTGGCCGACCAGCCTCGCCACGTTTTTGCGTACTTTGAAGACTTGAAGTCGAAAATGGACGGTCCTACGTTGCAGAGTGTGTTGGACCACACCACCAATCCTGTCTATACTAACGTCAAGGCTCTGGTTTACGAGGCCACGATTTTGATGAAGGAAAACAGAACCACCGCTGTCTTGGTGAAGGATCTCAGTGGAGAGGTTCTGGGCATCTTCACCTCAAAAGACGTGGTGTTGAGAGTCATTGCTGCGGGTCTAGACCCCAAGAAGTGTTCCGTGGTGAGAGTGATGACTCCACAACCGGACGTGGCACAGTCTACGACATCTATTCAGCACGCCTTGCGCCAGATGTTCGAAGGTCACTACTTGAACTTGCCTGTTGTGGACGAAGACCACGACATTGTGGGAATTGTGGACGTGTTGAAACTTACTTATGCCACGTTGAACCAAATCAAGCGTATAGAGCTGAACCAGGCCGGTGAGGCCGGTGAACCAACCAGCGAAGGTCCTGCCTGGAATAAGTTCTGGACTTCCTTGGATAATGATGACTCCGAGTCTGCCCACTCTGATTCTGTTGCAAGTGCCCCGGATGTGACTCCCTCGGAATTCCAATCGTTCAATCTTGACATTAACCCTTCAGACTCCATCTCTGCGGTTGGTGAGAGCACTTCATCGAGACGACCAACCAAGACTGTGTCGAACCTTTCTGAGGCCGAGGGCTTTTCGTTCAAGTTCAAATCGCCGGCTGTCCAGGGCCGCGTTCACAGAGTACTGTTGCAGTCTTCCGATGGCTTGCAAGAGTTGAGATCGGTGGTTGATGGAAAATTGCACCACAAGGATCTTGAGGTTTTGGGAGTGAACCACGACGAAGTGTATGCAATCAGTTACGTGGACGACGAAGGGGATGTCGTTTCCATTACATCAGACAACGACTTGAGGGATTGCATGCGCATCAACCGACTGTTGGGAAACAACAGGGCAGATCTTTACCTCCACAACCCACACGAGCAAGCCCCGGTGGAGCACATCAAGCACATCCGCAAACAAAGTAGCAGTGAGCTTGTGCCCGGAGTGCCCAACCAGGTATTGATTCCAGGAGTGATTGCCGTGGCCTCCACCATTGCAGCAGTGTTCGTGCTTACCAATCGAAAGTGAATTACGATAACTAAATTATATACACGGAGTTAAGGCTATCCTCACAAACCATTGGCTTCTCTGGCCTTTTCAAGAAGCTCTTCGTACGTCTTCTTCTGCTCTTCCTCACTGAGTTCTGAGCTCAAGTAGACATTGCCAAACTGCTGGAAATCTTCTGGTCTCAAAACAATACCGTTAGGGTTTCTTTCACTGGACCATCTGTGTGCTACGACCTTGTTCAATTCCTGGAACAACATGTCCAAGTTGTGTGTTCTGGTAATGGTGTGGTCTTTGATGTCAAATCCCAACTTTTGCTGCAACAATTTGCAGAACTGGAATCTGAAAGGCAAGTCGGCCAAAGAGACCGCGGCAAAATCGTTCGGACTTTCTCCTTTGAGTTCTTGGTATGCTTCTTGTATCACCTTTGATAATTCTTCCTTTTGGAAAGTGGCTTCTATGTCTTGGGCTTTCACGTTTCTGAATTTCCACTGGCTCACTTGGAAGTCAGGCATGTCTTCCTCCGCATTGAATGGCTTGAAGCTGGGGGAGTTTTCCTCGTTCAAAATGACGATTTTGGAGTTTGGATCGATTTCGTAGTCATCCTGCTTCTCGATGATTTCCTTTTTCTTGGCTTCTCTGTTTCCAAAAATGTTTGAAAGAAAGTATTTTGGCGCCGTGGTGGAAAACGGCCTTATGCTTCTTCTAGCACCCAAAGTTAAGTACGACATCGTGCTCTATAAGGTTTTCACTGTTAGTGAATCTGTATGAAAATTTGGCGAGGGCTTTTCTGCAGGACGAACGGTTACCCGGTTCAGAGACAGCATGTTCTAGTCGTAATTATTTAGTTCTGTAGCGTCTGACATGACGAATGCAAAGAATGGCCATTAGCAGAACAAGTGCCAAGTATGCGAAAAGGCTGGCTTCAGGTGCGGCGGGGCCCACCGACTGAAAATCATTTTGGGGGCCCCGAAAGGTATCGAAGTGAAGGTCACGTTTGGAAAACTCCACTTCTTCATTCTTCTGCTCCTTGTATTCTCTCATCTTGAACGGCTTGGTATTTCTCTTTTGGGCATTGGGGTTTTCGATAGAGCTGGGAATGCTGATAGGGACAACTGAGGTTGGGGTGGGTGAAGAGGGAGAGGAATTGGTGGCGGGGCCACCTGCAATCGTGGAAGTCGAAACGGTCACCTCACCAACCTCACACCAGTTCCTAACAGGAAGACAGTTAATGTACTTGCACCAAGTGCAAGTGAGCTTTCCATCTTCCATGTCCTTAGAGTAGAGGCTGACAAACAACAAGGCAAAGTAGACAACGGCCACACACAAGCACACCACACGGAGCCCGGCCCACGCCATCAGTTTCCAGTGGATCTTGTCCTCCCATTGGTTGAAGGGATTCCAATTATTTATGAATAGTTGTCTCGTGGAGGTGTCTGCATCGTAGGTGTAGATTCCTTCAATGTATACGAGGGCTGGGTCCCGGAGGAGCAACACCGAAAGCAAGAATCCCATGAAAAAGCCGCCAATGTGACTGAAATTGTCCAAGCCCGGCAAAAGCCCCAAGACAAAGGAGATGACCACCTCAAGCACCATGATGACGACAAACAGCTTGTAGTGCCGGGTGCCGTAGATGTTGGTATTTTTCTTGCCGCAGTACACGAAAAGCAACAAGTTTGTGGCGATGATGCCAAAGAGAGCACCTGAGGCCCCCGTGGATGCGATTCCGTTGGGTGAGAAGTTGGCTCCCAACAAAAAACCAGCGATTCCGCTGCCCAAGTAGATGATGGCGTACTTGAGCCACCCGATGCTCCGCTCCACCGAGCTGCCCATGACAACCTGGAGCAACAAGTTGAACAGAATGTGCAAGAAGCCCGCATGCAAGAACATGGGGGTGATTACCCGGTACCACTGGTCCGGAACGTACTCGTTGCCGACTACGGGGATTCCACTCATGCCACACAATTGGCCCAAGCTGCACACGTTCGTGTCGATGGTGGTCGAATTGGGACATGGAAACTGGATGGTCAAGTCCAGGGTAATGCCTGCAATCTTGTGCATGCAGGGTACGTACCGGGCGCCCATATTGATCAAGAGGTACGTGGAGGGCCCAAGCATGGGGTTGAAATACGGCTGGGTCTGGAACGGCGACCCTGTAAGGATTCCCATTCGGGCAAGTTCCACAATGAACACCACCACCTGGATGCTCGTGACCAACATCGTGAACCACGGCAACTTGGTGTAGTGGAAGCGGGGAAGGCGGTTCTGGAGCTTGCGTCGGGCGATCTCGTTTGTTCTGAACCTGTTTTTTTCCTCAAAGATGTTGTCGTTCTGAGGAAACATATTGTCGTTGCGAGAAAAGCCGTTGTCGTTGCGAGGAAAGCCGTTGTCGTTGTGAAAGCCGTTGTCGTTGTGAAAGCCGTTGTCGTTGCGAGAAAAGCCATTGTTGTTGCGAGGAAAGCCGTTGTCGTTGCGAGAATTGAAGATAGTGTCGTTCTGAGGATAGGTGTTGTACTCGCTAGAGAACGGGTTGGTGGCGTGCGTCGTTTCAAAAGGACTCTCTTGGTTGTCGTTGTGGAAAGGGTTGTGGGTGTTGTCGTTTCTTCTGTCGAAACTCGTCATTTCATGCTGTTCCTCGCCAGATTCAAAATGCCGGTACGGTCCGTTTCCAGGAACCTCCCGCAGGTACGGGTTTTCAGCCTCCAAGGGCAGGTACGGGACTCCGGGACCTTTCAGCAGAGGCTGGGCCTGATGGAGGTGTAGAGGTCTGGGGTGGTTGGTGAAAACAAAGTTTTCCGTGTCCGGGGAGTCCACGTGGGCACCCAGTACAAACTGGTCCCTGAGATTAGACATAGCGAGAGACTAGAAAAGGAACTGGAGTCGTGGTGATCCAAAGATGGTGGGATCCGATGTAGAAGGTGTGTGCAGGAGGTCCACAAGATGAGACCAGTTGGAGAGGTTGTGGGGAAATCCGAGTTGAGGTGGGAATTTCAGATGGTGATTCCTGAGGGGGGTGAAGAAGGATTTCACGAGAACAGAGAATGTGCGTGTGTTGGGATTTTAGCCCAAGGCTGTGCGAAAGTTGGAATTCGTTCGTGACGCAGGTACGTGGTTCTGGACACAAGCAGATCATTTTACACCAGGGGTCGCACAACAGCGGAAATTTGGAGTGATATCCTGAAACCTTAGAGCATTCAAGACAACCTTTGGTAGATCCAAACTGTTCCAAGCTATTTTTTCCTGCTCAATGAACTTAGCTCGCTTAGCTCATTTTAGCGTCTCTCTGACTTTTTTTCACCAAGACATGTATTCCTGTATTCTTTTCCTTCCTGACGTCACATTGTCGCATCATTATTCAATGCTCCTACACCACAAGGAAACCGCGAAGTTCTCGCGCATGCTAATGTTACACTCTACTTAAACAAACTCTCATTGGACAATGGGTCTGGCTTCAACACCATCTCTCTTCTCTTGACCTTGCGGTCCACCGCAGCCTCGGCACGTGACCGGGCCTGGTTTGCGGCCTTCTGTTTCATCTGGGCTCTCACAGCATTAGGCGACACGTACTGCTTGTTTTCGTAGATCTTAGGGCCTCCAAAGGAGCCTTCCAAAATGGTGATCAATGTCATGACGAAACGAGGCCCGATTTCGACCAACGACAACGACTCCACGTCCACGTCGTCAGATTCTCTTACCTGTTCGGTCTCACTGATCTGGTAGTTACGCACCCAGATCTTGTTGTCGACAATGGAGAACGTGGTTACATGGTCCACAAAGGGCTTGGACTTTCTGGCGTTGGGAGGGACTCCAAATGTGTGGGTGAAAATCTCCTTAATCAAGTCGTGATGGGGCGAGTCGGTGAAGGACCGGTCAAAACTTAAAAGTGGTCTGGACCCCTTCAAGCAGTTTCCGGTGAAGTTCAACTCGTCCAACGTGTGCATGTTCTGCAAATAGAACTTCATCGTAGGTCCGTTGGGAGGCTTTGAGAGCCACAAGTAGAGATCCTGGTGCTTTCTGGCCTCGAAAAACATGATGTTGTTGCAGTTGTACAACTCTGCCACTTCGTTGAGCTGGTACAAGTTTTTCTTGGAGTCGAATTTGGGTTCCTTTCTGGCGTGGGGCATCAACTGGGTCAAGTCATTGATCAAGTGACGGTGTCTGTAGGTGACGCCTCGCGACGAAATAACCAACACACGTTGACGATTTATGTGCTTGGCCTTCTCTGAGGTGTCTTTCGACAGCTTCGACTGCAAAGCTTTGTAGATGGCAGACATGGTTGGAGTTGGTCAATAATTTTTTCGTGATGAGCTGCTTATTGTGCTGGTGTACGGGTGTGCATGGACATCTTCTGGAGAAGAGAGATAGAGGATATGGCTTCGGAAATAGGAATTGGGCATGCCATCCTATCTCCTTGGTACTCGATGACTTGGTCCTTCTACGTTTATCTGTTCTCGTTTAAACTGTGAACTTTTCCGAATTGCTTCTTGTATTGCTATATCCCGATGCACACATCGGCTATTTTACAGTCTAGTGTTTCTCTAAGTGCTTGGACAAGAAGTCCTTGACGTACTTCTCTTCCTCCGCAGAACCAGCATTGATGGTTGGGTGTGCTGGCTTACCTGGACCCCACGGTTTAGGAGCAGCGACGAAAACAACAGCTCCCAAAGTGGCCAAGGCCAAAACGTGTGGCTGGACGGATCTTCCAAGGATAGTGTATGCGGCACCCATAATGATTGATGAAAGAAGTGGAAGTGAGTTTTTTCGTTCGTCCATGTCGCGACTTCATTGGTTAGTATCTTATGTGCAGGTATTTGCACCCACTTGCAAGCCCGGAGACATGTGGAGGTTAATTTTCAAGAACGGTGTACTTTGAAATTGCCACTGAATCTCTTTCCAGTTTTCCTCATTTCTCATTTTCGTCGTCTTCTGTTTTGTTTCCATGAATTCCTCCTTTGTACCGTCAACTCTGATAAAACACAAAGAGGAAAATCACAAATCAGAACCACCAGAAACATGTCCTGCTCTACGTCTCACTCGTCGTATTGTTTCCCTGTGGCTACCTCGTATTTCAACTGTCAGAGCAAAACCAAGGTCTTCAACTCCTGCCGAAATCCCCAACCAGAGAGGGTTTCTTCAGATGGTAGAATCAAGAATGTCTTTCGGAAGCAAATCATTCACGTGGCCCAGTATTAGGCAAGACACAAGGCAAGAAATAAACTTTTCACGGCAGGTGGCATCACCCGAGGAGTCAGAACGGAGTCAGTAACTAGTGAAAATACGGAAGGAAGTCTGTAACAGACTTGAGATCAGGCTTGACTTGTAGCTAAGCTCGGGGTATTTTTGATCTAATAAGCATCTTGTTCGGAGGAAATCACCTGTGGTCAATTATGCCCTAAGGATGGTGTAGTAGCTCAATTTGCCGTTCGGGAAGAACGACAAGTTCCCATCCCAGGCTATAATTGCAGATCATCAGCGGCAAGTGAATAGTTGGAAAACACAAACAGCTTTTCCTGCTTCAACATTAAAAAAGATTTCTGGATAAAATCCAAATTCCAGGAAACTCTTGCACTTCCGAAAGGTCAAAAAGCCCATGACAAGAATACGAATCGCTGTAATACGTTCGGCCAGGGCCAATAAGATCCATTCCACAATTGCTGCAAAATCACAAGAAATGAGCACACTGAGAAAACTCGAAAGCCATTGTGAAATCACGTGACTTGGGTGGACAATCACAGCTTACGCCACAAGCGACATTTTCCACAAACAAAAAGTGCATCGTTGTTCTTTCCTTCACTAGAACCCCCGTTTCAAATCTCAGGCCTTGCCACGAAGATTCTGTTGTTTTCGGTAGGGGCCAAACTGCTGAGGTTTCCTGGTGTACGGGTTTATTCTGTCCATTGTCAACAACTAACGTCCCGAAAAGAAGTGAATCAAGGTCAACGGAAGTTTAGAACTTTCGGCCGGCACATTTGGCGAACTTCTGTGCCCATGGTCCAGTGACCTTATACTCACCTAAAACGAAAAAGTCAAAGAACGCCTTTGCAAATTGTTGTTTGAATTAGGGGCTGGCCAGATCTCACACAATCGCCGAAGGCATTCTTATCGAATCGCATTACGTCAGAACGCAAAAACCGTTAATTTGCGCACTGAGTTCACATTCCGGAGAGGCACATCATGTGTATGGGCCGATCGTTCCGCTATGGTGCATATTGAAACCGGAAAAATTGAATCCCGATATGCCAAGTGTGCCGATTTCAGACCGTTCTCAAAAATCAACCCCACAGTTCTGTAGATTGGCCGGTTTAAGTCGGCCACAGTGAGCGAAATGCGGCAAAAAGATCTAGCGAACCGTTCTATTCCGAGTCTTTCCAGGGGTTCTCCAGCAATCCTACCCCAACCCCGCCCCCAGTTACTGATCCTGAAAACACCTGGTCGTGCACATTCCACATAAGCCTCAGGCTGAAAGCAATTCGCACCGCACTCACGCCAAAACACTCAATCACCTCCACATTCAATCCTGCTCTCCTCTCGTGGATTCCCTTTCCCTTCCTCCATCTCATTTGCATAATATCCGCATCCTGCCACCATGGCCTCATCCGACCCGAAGGACGATTTCATTCTGGCTTTGAGCAGCAGGTTGGAGAACATTCTCCCCAACAGATCGGGCTATATCATCGCCGAGGTCGAGCTCAACGCACAGTTCATCCTCACCTCCAATCTTTTTCTCTCCAATTGCAAGCCCAACCCGCACAACGGATACCAGAACTTCATGCCCAACATCATCGAAGCCTTCAGTTCCATTTTGGAGAAGTTGAACATCGATCCGCATTCACACAAGCTCCGCGACCGCGAGGACCAGACCTTGACGTCCACCCTCGTGGCGATGAAGTTGCTTGCCGCAATCGTGCGCTTCAGCTGGGACAGAAACTCCACTTTTGACAAGAAAGACAAAAGCATCATGAACGAAGGAATCAGCTTCAACTCCGACCTCGGCCGCCACAACGACTCCTACGAGTACTACTCGTACCAGCCCCTGGAGCTTCAAAACACCGACGTGCACCACACCTTGGACGTTCTTTTCTGTTTGATGTCCGAGGAAATGAACCGCGAGGCTCTTGCCACCATCCGCAGGGTGCCCGTGGAGAAATTCCATCCTGTAGACTACACCATCGGGCCCGACAGTGATCTCACACCGGAAGAGGTGCGATCGCACATTCGCGAGATCGACAGCCATCTCCTGGTGGTTTTGCGGTACATTGCTGCGTCAAATCCCATAGACTACTTCTCGTTTCTCCACCGCAAGTTGTTTGCGTGGGCCGAGCGTGGTGAGTACATTCCCACCTCGGCATTGCAGAGGTATTCGTGCCTGTTGAAATTCTTGTACCACACGGCAGATGTGGTGGACCAGTGCGCCAAACAGATCTACAGCGTGATGCCATACATCCGCTCCAATAGCTGGAAGCAGCTTCTCTTGTTCTACGACTCATTGAACGTGCAGTACCAGTGCTTGCAGCGCACACAGTTCTACTTGGACCTCATGTCAGGTGCGCAGACCGAGGAGAACTGCAAAATCTTGTTCGACTACGTCGCGAGCGTGTTTGAGGACCTGCGAATGGTGGGTGTTTCGCCGTCACTCCACTCGTGGTTTGTCATTCTCTGCCCCTCGGATTTCGAGGAGCTTCTCCACAAGCCGAATAAGCTCAAGCAGGCGTTCAACAAGCGCTTAAAGTTCTTGACGGCGATCCTTCGCGATTCGCAAGCGTGCGTGAACTTGGAGAGTTTTGAGAGCTTGACCAACATTTTCTTGTTGGGTGCTCGGATAGCCCCGGGCTCCACCAGTGGTGTTCGTGAGTTCAGTTTGCGTCATCTTGACGAGACGTTCGAGAATTTGCAGAAAATGTACCCCAAATGTGCCAACGAGACCGCTATGGGCCAGTACAGAACGCTATTGGTCGATTTGTTCATCGCTGCCATCGTCTTGAATCCTAAGAAGTACATTGGTCGTTTGGAGAAAATGTTCCTTGAGGGCACTGAACGCGCGGCAGAAGGCTGCCAAGACTACTGCAGCTGCAGAGAAGTTCAAGTCTGCATCAAAGTCGTCAAAGGCTTGTCTGAAGTGGAACGGTTCACGGTCCACTTCCAGGCTGTCATGAGCAAGTTGTATAAGCATTTGAAAGCGTTGGTCTTCTCCTCGTACAGGAGGTTGGACCAATACGAGTCTGCTCGTCTCGAATCGAGTTCCTCCTCCTCCATTTTTTCAACTCCCACTGAGAGGATTGAATTGGAAAAGAACACTACTGCTCAAAGTCAACTTCTATCGACATTGAAAAAGTCGAAACTTGAACATGGTTTCACTTACAACAGCGGGAGGCCAACGGAAGATAGTACAGAGACGGCCGACGCCTCCTCTGCCACAGAAGATGGCGACAGCCCCATCGCTCCCTCGAACGAGTTCTACGGCTCAAAGTGCATTGGTGTATCCGAATCGATAATGGCAGACTTGTTTCAGATCTTTGCTGTTGCGCCTGAGTTGTACTTTTCTTGTTTGTCCGATTTGGAAGAGAAAGATATGAAAACTGACAGTGCTCCATTCTTGAAAAAGTACGCAGCCTTTTCCAATGAAATATCTCGTCCTATCAAGCAAGCCATCAATTTCAATTCAGTGAATGGAAATACAGATTTATTCGAATCGGCATGTGCATTGGCAATGACCATAGTGGATAACAAGGATCTACGAAACACCCCCTTGAGAGAATGCACAACACTTGTTTTCTCTCATCTTGTGGTCAAGGCGATCGCTGATGCCTGTACCTTATTCTCTTTGACGGATCCCAATTTCAAGTTGTGTTTCATCTTTCTCAACAAATTTTTACAAAAGAGAGACCTGGCATATACTAATGTTGAGCAAAACAACCTATTTTTGAAATCTTGGGTGCATGTTGCCTGTCGTGATGTCTCCGAATCTCTTGAAATCCTCATGTTGTTGGCATTGTGCACACATGATGTTCAGTTCTTTGGCATGGCTAAAATTACCATGAAGTGGCATATTCATGAAGTCGAAACCAGGAACCATCCACGAGAGTGTTTGGTTAACAACTTGTCGGAAACATTCAAACGTATCTTGGATGATGATTCTGTATTCACTGGTTTTGTCTCTCTTCACAAGAAATTCAGAAGTATATTGATGGAAGCGATGCCCACAAGACCTTTGTATCATGTTTGGCTTTTGATATATCAAAGGTGGTTGGACAAAGTCGAAGGCTCAAGTATCATCAACGATGATAGTCTTGTCTTCAGACACTTCACTGGTTTCTTGGTTTCCACTTCTGGTTGTTTCTTTGACGCATCATTTGCAAAGAATGTGCCAAAGGAAAAGGATTCAGCACTTGCAATGATCTCAGCATTTTTCGGCAAAGCAATAAGCCTTCTCAAGTCCAGTGAATTAGTCATCAGAGTTGTCATCAAGGATGCTTTATCGAATGAATCGCATCCGGCAGTGTTCCATCTCATTTGTACCAAGTTGATGAATGTTGCAATTTTTTTCTTTGACCAAGATCAAATCACCCAAGAAGGTATTCTATACATTGAACAGATGATGTCAATTATCACGGCCATGGTGGGAATCAAGAATGACGGTGCATTTGTTTTGGTTTCTTTGCTTCCTGGTGTTTGTGAATTCTTGATCAAGTTTATTAATGTGGTGCCAAACCCCATTGACCTCGTTAAATTAAAGTTGAGATTTTGCAAACTTGGACAAGCTATCGAAAGCAACAGATTCAGGAACGGTATTGAGGGAGCTTACAAATTGAGAGCCTTTTTTGCGAAATCGTCTGCAGAATGGTTGGAACAATCAATTTTCTACAATGAAGATGAAAGCAACATCGAAGACACCCAGTCTATTTTGACATCCCCAACTACGTCCACCGTCTCGTCAAATCAGGGAAGTAAGAATTCCGAGTTGGAGTATCTCTATGTGGAACTTGCAAGTGAATGTTCCAAATGTTTGGAATTACAATTGCAGGAATCGCTTCTTGAAGTTCCTGAAGGAACCAAGGATAAGAACATAAAGCAGAGTAAGGATTTGATCTTCTCCAACTACTTTTCTCTCTTCCTCAAGATTTTGCAAAAGTTCACGTTGTCAAAGCCTACTCCCAATTTGTTGAGATCGAAGTATAAGATCCAGGGCATAACGGACAATGTTTTGAAGTGTATTTCCAACGTCCTCCGGTCCGATACACAGATAGGAGTGCAATTCGTTCTTCCTTTGGGTTACCACGAAAACAAGAAAATCAGGGCAATCTTCTTGAATGTTTTTGCAGATATTTTGTCCACGAGGAAGCTCAATAAGAACAAAGAAGAATTCCCTGATGATCTAGTCTTTGAAATGTCTGAAATCTACACTATTTATGGATCTGCGGCCGAAGTTGCTTCTCCGGCAGAACATAACTTGTTGGCTAATTCGCTTTATGGTCTCTTCGTTTACACCAAGAAGTTAGATAAGCTCTTTGTGACTCTTTTAACCGATGAAATCGGCTATGTTGCAAGGTCGACAGACATTTTCAGAAGAAACAGCACTTTGACTAGATTGATGTCCATCTTTGCGAAAGAATACGGCGTGCCCTATTTGACTGTGGTTTTGAAACCCTTCATTGAGGAAATTATGGAGAACAATATCACTTTCGAAGTTGAGAAAAGCTGTGAAGAGGAAGATGTTGAGATTTTCATGAGATTATTGACTAAATTGGTTGACGTTATTGTATCTTCTACCAAATGGGTCCCTGAATCATTCAGGTTTATTTGTTCGGAAATCTACAGGAGTGTGAAAGTCAAATTCGATGATGCTGCCGTTCTTGCAGTAGGATCTTTCGTCTTCCTAAGATTTTTCTGTCCTGCAATCGTTAGTCCAGAATCCTTCTTCGATTTGACTTCTAACAATATTAAAGTGAAAAGATCTCTCATTCAATTGGTCAAAGTTATTCAGTATATGGCCAACGGCTCTCTTGCAGTCTTAAAGTGGCCTGGTTTGCTGGAAAAGTCCGACCAGTTGTTCGAGTTAAACAGGAAGATTTTTGCGTTTTTGGAACAAATTTCCAATTCCCTGGCCGTTTCTGCATATGCATTTGATAGCTTGACAACCAAGCCTTACACAAGTTTGAGATACATCCACAAATTCATTTACACATACTTCATTTATATGAAGCATCAGTTCATCTTGGGTGACCCATTGTCAAATGCCACTAATCTACATGAAAGGGTTGAAACCTGGAGAAAATTGGACAAGATAATGAAAGAGCTTGGCCTGCCAAAGCCATCTATTTCATTACAAGGCACGACGTCATACAAAGCAGTCGAGACAGGTGGCAATCTCGGAAACTCTCAGTATGCAGAGTTCATGGCAAAGATGTCTGTCAAGAATATCGAGATGGCTATTGACTGTCCAATTATACACAGCTCAGTCTTCCATGATGGAACTCCTGTCGTTACTGTTAACTTCAGATACATGAAGGAAATCGGTTACGATATGAGCACTTTTGTGTATTTGATTCTTGAAGCAGCAAGTCAGGTTTGGGATAACAAGTTCTACACTGTTTTTGATTTTACCCAATTCTTCTACATGGGAATCATTGGTAAAAACTATGTGAGCTTAATGAAAAATTACGCTCCGGCTGTTTTTTTCAAGAATTGCTCGCGTACTTACTACTTCAACTTACCAAGAATCCGCTACCTCAGTATGATTACTGGTATAGTGCCCTTGAGAGTTGACCCTAATAATCCAAAAAACAAGATGTACTTCTACTCACAAGCGGACAAGCCTGAGATTATCAATTCGTTGTGTTTGGAAGAATCCGTTGTTTCGATCAACAGAGATGTTCGTGTGATCTTCAATGATTGTCAGGCTTACGATGAAAGTATTCAACAGTTTGTGCCAGTTACGCTTAAACTTGGAAGAAAGTGGATGCAGATCTGTTTTGAACGTGTGGAGCATAAAAAATACTACACAGCTACTGATTCCATTACTCCAGTGGAGACGCATTTGTTGTCTGATCTCACTGGTTGTGAGATTTCCTCCAAGAGCCAGGAATCCAATGAATTCACTTTGTCCCTCAATAGGTGCAACTACGAGGTGACAATTGTGTCACCTCAGAGACTGGAGATTCTAAGGTTCCTCTACTTTGCCATGTTACGCAATTCCAAGCAGTACGTTGACAACAGTGAACATGACATTGCTGAATCAAATATGCATTGGTTTGGAAGGTTGTACAATATTGTTTTCCATGGTTTACTTGAACTGGACGATGAAGTTCGCTCTTCTGCATCCTATTTGTTCGCTTCTTTGGCAAGATACTTTGATGTCGACTTCGGAATCTCTCCTTCTCATGCCAGACGTATTGCATTGCCAGTGAATACAACTGATTTTGTTGTTTCTGTGTCCACTTACCTTTCAAAATTGCGTGCTGACAGATCTTACCGTTTTATCAAAGCCTTCTTCAACAATTTTGACAAATTGCCCGAAGAACGTCGTGTGAGTGGTATCATGTACATCTCTCCATGGATTGACAACGTTGGTGAGCAGATTTTCATGGACGAGAATCATGGTGCAGAAAAAGTTGCAGATATCGTTAGACAATTCTGCAGAATCACTACTCAAAGCAAGCACATGATGCCGTTCATGAACGACTACATATGGAAGAAGCTTTTCGCCGACTTCAAAATCACTCCTGTCCTTTTGGATGAAATCGTCGGATTTGCCATTGACAACAAGTCAGATAGTCCGGAGTGGGGAGCGATCATCTCTATTATGAGCCCCAGTGTTGAGTTATGTGGTGAAGTTATCGGTAGAATTATCCAGTGCATCCACAAAACCAGCAAGGAAGATTCAGATATCGCATCGCAAAGCAAACTTCTCGAAATTATGGTTTTGGTCAAAATTTGTGCCTCGATGTTCTTCAACTCCTACGTCTTTGGGTCTCTATACTTGCTGGATGTGTTCTTCTTCTGCACACTCTTCATTGATAACCCAACACTAGAGTTCGGTTCAGACTTGCAAAAGCTTGTGATCAATACTATTCAGTCATTCATTCACAAGCCAAACTTGAGTCCTGCCCAGGCAGAATTAATCGACAATACGATTGAATACTTCAGTGGTCAGAGAGCAAGAATGTTGTTCGGTTTGAATTCAAGAGAACGGATCTCGGGGGGTGACATTAATCAGGCATATAACCGGGCTACTTCTTTCGATCGTCTTTGTGACAACTTAAATGAGTTCATTGCCCAGATGGGTTCTGCAGATGATAAAACCAGGTGGATGACTCGTTGGTGTTCTCTTGCTATGGACATCACTTTCAGTGGAAGCTCCCTGTTCCAACGCAGAGCAATTCTTGTTGTTGGAACCCTAGCAAGATCTGGTATCAGTGACTCTGCTAGTGGAAGAATCTTGAGGTTGCTTTGTAGCAAACTGTCCGAAGATCTTGATTACATGACATATGCAGGCATCTGTTACGCCAGATTGGAGGAGGGTTTGTCCGCCGATTCGGCGTATTTACCCCTCGTTATTTGGGCTCAAATTGCTTCTGGTATGCTTGAGATCCCGTCTTTGTATCAGTCAGTTGCAACTTGTCTTGCCAATACCCTTGGAAAACTCGAGCAGAAAGCTGGATACCTTGACCATGTTGTTGAACAAAGACGTCAACTTGAACCGTTGATTACAAACTTTGAGGAAATTGTTGGTTCAAAAATCAGCCGCAAGAATTTCGAGTTCAGTATTATGTTTACTGTTTGTCAGGCTTTAACACTATCTCAGTTCAGACATACATCAATCACCTGCTTGAAGAAGATAACAAAGCAGAAATTCTCGAGGAGAAATGCTGGAAATGGCATTGTTCCGGAGAAGGACTCCGATTTCCACTATCTTTTCATGCTATTCCTTTCCGCTTCCGACTCCTCTTTTCAGGATCATGTGAAGGAGCTCTCTTTGAACGTTGATGATGTTACAGTTGTTGCAAAGCATCACATCCCCAATAAAATCATGTACCATATGAGTAAGGATGCAGAGGAAACGAAGATTGTACTCATTCTTGCTGCATACATTTTCGAAAGTGATTGCGATTCTAATTACAGATTGAAGTTTATCAGTTTTTTCAGCTGTCTTTTCAAGTGGCTGAGGAAAGCTGCATTGTTGGTATTCCATATTGTGAAGGCCGGTTTGCAGAGCAATTTGATAAACAGTGTTTCTATTGACTTGGTCAACGAGATCTCGGACATCCTTGTGAATGTGATTCATGATGAATCATACTCTGTGGATTATTGTGAAGCTCAAGTGAACACCATTTTGGCATCTTACAGCTTCGAAAGACTCAAAAACATGAGTACATTGAGAAATAGTCTGGCTCATGACAATGCGGTCCTTGCTCACGCTGTTTACGAAATGTTGTACAGAAGCTTTAGCAGTGTCATTGAGGGTCAGCGCTTGGAAACGTTTTAAGTGGCATCACGGTATGCATACCACTCATGGTGAAGACACCCCTTGTATAACATTTTGGACGAATGAAACGACTTTTACGATGTATTCAAGAATATCTATTGCATTCTCTTTCAATTGCCTTCTTAAAGCTTCGAAATAAGGCCATTGTCACTCGGGCATCGACAACTGACGAATGCTGCCCGGTGTGAATCTCTGCTCCCAAGAAAACATCTGCCATTTTCTTAAGACTTGGAGGTTTTCCTTTGGTGAGTTTTCGGAATTCAGAAAATCGAGATGTGTCTCGAGTCAAAGGCTTTGGGTGGTTGATCTGTAGAACCCTCAAGTCATTGTGCACAGCGTGACCCACTAAGATTTTGTCATCTATTATTTCATGGACTCTCTTTTGAGCATCCCTAAACGAACAAGCCGAGGTCATATGATGTGGTTCGATTCCGGAAACCCAAGTTCTAAAATCTGTTACGGGCATATCTGGTTTGACATAGATGTCTAGGAGTTGGACACCAAAGAAGTTCACAATAGAAACTCTTGCCAATGCTGAGTCCTTGTCCCGGCCCACTCCAACAAATTCACAATCCATAGCTATGTACTTTCCAGCTGCCGTCTTACGAGCATCAGTTGAAACAGTCCGAAGACCAGCACTGGGAATGGTAACCACTTCAGACTTAGGATCCGACTGCCATAATGCGTACTGTAGAGGAGGTAGTTCCTGAGAAATCAATGTGGGAGGAATTGCAGTGATAGGAGTGACTTCTGGACCTGGTGCCTTCAGGAAAACAGCTGGAGAATCAGGTTCTGAGACAATTTTCGACTTTGCTTTGAACTTTTTTTTAGGTTTTGTAACCTTGTTGTTCATTTTTGAACTTAATTTCTTCCAATTCAGCGAATGTGACATTTTGGCGGTGATTAGTAGCGGTTGAATATCTAATCACAACTTGTGCGATGCGATATGTGTCACGTGGATTCAACTAAACAAAAAGTTCAGTGAAAACCTTTCTTTCATGTTTGACAGGAAACAGGACTTGACAGATTTGGTTGTAAGCCTTCTTCTGCTGAGTGAGACAGCTTATTGTGGGAGGCAGTCTCTCTTCTCCTCATTTTCCTGCACACATTCCAAGGCCTTATCCCAAATTAGACATGTTGTAGACTTGCAATGTCCAATTGATTTTCTGAATGATTTCTTCACACTGGGCAACGCTTTCAGCCTCAAGATCGTACTTCTTCTTCACCACCGCAGCTTTTCCTCCCAGTTCGTTGTCCACCTGCTTCTTGATGACAATCTTGAAATGGTTAGGATTTTTGCTCAACAGGTAGTGCTTAACCTTGATGATCTGGGTTATATGAAAGGAACTGGTTTTCATCATGGAATCATTGTAATACTTTGAGTAGTTGTAATGGTGCAAGTAATGATGGTGATGATGACTGTTCTGGTTGCTGGCTGAGAATGGGTTTTCATATGGATTCTTTTTCCAGTTGGTGTTATCTGTGGGTGCCAAATGAATGTAGTCTCCGTCGATAATAAGCGACTTCTCAATCCGGTTGAGAATCGGAGGCTTTTTGCGGAAAACTTTCCACTTGAAGTAAATAGTGTTTAAACTGGTTGGAAGCTGAGGGTTCTTGCTGTGAATAAGATCACCAAACGTGCGGTTAGAGGAGCGTAGTGTATCAGGAATCTTCTCAATTTCCGGTCTGGTTTCTTTCTTTATTTCCGAAGCAGCTGGCGAAGTATCCTTGTTGTGTCCAATTGCCAATTCCTGAAACCTTCCCTCCAATTGAGTTCTTGGAGGAGTGATTCCTGTGGAGATGAACGTTGTTGAAGTCGGAGTAATACCAACGTCAAGGAAAGAATTGTTGTCATGCTTGACGTTTGTCATGGGCCGAATGACCTGCGACAAGTTAGGAACGAGTTTGAATCTGTTTGTGTCCAAAGAAGCCAATTCGGCTGTGTTACTCAACCCTTGCTTCCATTCATTCTTGTGGTTGAAGTTGCCTCCCAACGTGGTTTCGTCCTTCGCCTCATAAGCCACTTCGGCCAATTCGTATCTTGAAGGATCAATATTGCGCTGCTTGCAGATGAGTTCCAACAAGTCACCAACTTTCGTGGTAGAGCTAATGAAAAAGCTGATGTAGTTGTGTGCTGAGAGATTGGGAATATTTTCAACCTTGACCTCAATAGTGTCATCTCCCAAGTTGCCTTGACCAGGAGAAGGTTCAGTCTTGGGGGGATTCTCGAGAGTGTGGTGGGCATTTTCGAGTCGTTTCTGGAAGACTTCCAAATTCTGCTTGAATTCCAAGGGAAGTGGCGATTGCCTTTCATTGCTTGTAATTTCAACCTCGTTGGCCACTTTGCACAAGGCTAAGCAATTGGGAGAGTTGTAGGATGCAAGTAATCTCGTTCTGTCCAAAACACCAAAGGTTGAGTCGTAAAGCTCGCCATCTTCGTCAATAAGCTCCATTCTCCAGTGATTGGGGTTCATGAACGAAATGTCGAGGTTCTCCTTGTACTCGGGCAATTTGGCTAACGAGAATAGAACAAAACCTATGCAGTCATGGATGGCCACGTTGTTCCCAATCTCCATCGTTTTGAGTACAGGTTTCATCTTTGGAGGAACGAAAATGTCAATCTTCACCTTCCTTGCTCCCTGTCCAATGGTGTCGGGATTGGCAAATGCAAAGTAGTTCAACGGGTTTGTATGTGTGGATTTGAATCTCGATTGGATCATAAGACTCAAATTGGATGGAGCCTGCTCCTCATTCTTAGTGCCAACCACACTGTACATCTTTTCGAAGGAAAAAGAACCGCGTCCTTTGAGAAGTGGGATCGATTTCCCAGGACGCGAAATAGAGCTCTTGGAAAACAAGCTGCTGGAAGGCGTGGGTTTACTGCTTTTTCCAATGTACGATTCGCTTCCAGGTTTGCTTTTTCTGCGTTTCTGCTTTTTGGAGGCTTCCTGTAGAACATAGCTCTCGGGCACAGTGTAGTCGTACAACATCGAGGAATTCATTCCGATCATAGAGTCAGCCTCGATATCAGTGAATGCAGAATCAGAAGACGACTGGTCGAGGTTATCGTCTTCCTCTTCTTCGGCATCAAAATCATCCGTTTCTTGGCCGTCTTCGTCCTCCTCGTCTATGGTTGTCGCAGCAGAACCATGGTATTCTTCTTGGTGACGGCGGTTGCCTGTTTCTCCTGTTTTGTCTTGACTTGAGGTGTAATCTCCTTGGAAGCTGTTTGGGTTTTCCAAGGTGAGTTTGCCGGAAGAGCTGTCTGAATCGTAGTGCTCCTCAAACTTGTCGGTTTTCTGGAAGAGTTTGGCCAAAGGGTTCTTCATTTTCTCCTTGGGTTTTGAAACAACATCAATTGACGATTCACCTGTTGTAACTGGAATGGTGGACACCAGACTGCCTCCTATGTCGTCATTTTGTCCAGAGGGGGTGGTCGCAATGAAATCGGCTATGCTTCTCCTCTTTGAAGCTTTGGTTGCAGGTTTGGATATTGCTTGGCCCACGTCGCTGGTGGAACTTCGTTTCTTATTGTGAGTCTTGACGACGTGCCTCTTTTGGTGGTGGATCAGAACACCATTATTGGTCGAATTTGAAGGAAGGTCATATGGAATAGGTGGTGATCTTGGACGGTAATGCTTAAAGTAAATCTCGTTGAGCCTCTGGTGATATAGGCCCAACAGTAGCGGCTTTATCGTCTTGTGGGCGGATTCGAATTCATCATCCACAGTGGCCAAGTTGAAGGCCCTTAGGTGGGCTATGAGGTGAGTTGGTTCAAGGGGAAATGACATGCTGGATTTTCGATGTTGGTGTTAATACATATTCCAGGCTTACCCAGAGGTTCAGTTTGGCCTGTTCTGATATGCGATAGTGCCTGATTGGGGAGGTCACATGACCGCGTTAGCCAACTGGGACGACGACTGGTTCGTGTGCAATCACTGTCATTGTTCTTGGTGTGGTGTTGTGTTGTGCTTACAAGTTCTTGGGTCTTTGGGTTCTTGAATTTCGGTTTGGGGTTGGGGTTTTGTGTTTGCTGATGCTGGTTTCGGTAGAAGGGACCACATGCTCCATTTGTCGTCCTCTTTGTCAAGTGGTACTTTGTTGGAGATTTCAGAATAGTAGCAAAACCCTGCTGTATTGAAGAATTTGCGTTCATTTGGTGTTTGTCAATTTTTATGTGTTCTTGAATTTTCATTTTGGCCAAGTTTGCAATAATTCTTCAGATGCTCACAGACTAAATATAAATCATGAGCACCCTCCAAACGCAAAATTACACCGAAGGGAAAAAGGTTAAATCTAATGATATGAGCTGATTTGCCAAAATATATTCTTTTCATCAACCTCACGAACTTTCAAATGAACTCTTATCTCCACCATCTTTGGGTGCAAAGTGAGTATTACGTCATATGCTTGGCTGCGCATTTTCCACAAACACCACAAGAAGAAAGCCAGTGAAGATACAGAAGCTGCAAGCTGATCCAGTTCCCGAACGAACTCGCGGACCGAGTCGTCCGATGTGAAGCAACCGGAAGCCACCCAACGAAAGATACATAACCAAAACCACCAAACCACCAAACCACAAAAATACCGACTACCCGACTCCAATGCCAGGCAAGATTTCAAAAGCGAACACCTGAAAAATTACCCATTTCTGACCCCTCAATATTCGCTTGCACTGCCCAAGAATCAGCAACCTCCTCGCACTGCCTGCAGGAGATTCGGTATAGTGTTTTGGCCAGAAAAAAGCCTGGCCATAGTAACACTTATACACCGTGGACTCTTTGCATTGAGACAGATTGCACAACTATAAAAGAGCGTTGCCACTCCGACACGTTGTCTTTGCATCCCCATTCCCACAATTCGCCAAACTCGCCGGATTCCAAATCAAATTTCCAACTTTATTCCCCAGCGGATGGCCCCAGTATCAACACCTCGCACTTGAACAGCCGAAGCATGTCCTTAAACCAACGCACGGAAAACAGCAACTTTCGCAGTTTGTCCAGCGACATTGACGATATTTATCGGACCTATGTTGCCGATAACCTTTCCCAGGATTCTCTTGACTCCAACTCCAACCTCGTGGGCGAGACCTTGCCTCCGGTGCTAAAGAGACCAGGCTTGCTACAGCCTGTACAGATTCTGTCTGCGATGTCTTCTCTCCAAGTACGTGATGACTCCAAAAGTGGCCCAGGAACTCCAGTGTCTTCGGCCTCGTTTGATTTCAACCCCGCTGCACATAAAGGCTACACTGATTCCTCATTGAACGTGTTGCTCACTACTCCTTCCACGGAATCGCAGTACAGGGAATTGGTGGCCACGCCTCCGGTGATAGAAACGTCCATTCTGAGAAGAGAAGAGAGCGACGAGAAGTTGGACATGTATGACGAGGCCATAGACGATTCGGCCGACACCAACGAAGAGGACTGGGCTGAAAAGGGCTCGGCCACAAGAAGGTTGTCGTCTGAATACGACTACAAGGTGATCAAAAGAACAGTCAAGGATTTCGAGTTCGGCAAGGACTTAGGAGAAGGCTCGTACTCCACAGTGGTGTTGGCCACCGACAAACTCACCGACAGACAGTATGCCGTCAAGATCTTGGACAAACGCCACATCATCAAGGAGAAGAAGGTCAAGTACGTGAACATTGAAAAGCACGCATTGAACCGCTTGAGCGACCGGCCGGGGATCATCTCGTTGTTCTTCACATTCCAAGACAAGCACTCCTTATATTTTGTCCTCGACTACGCATCGAAAGGCGAGCTCTTGACGTTGATCAAACAGTACGGAACTTTGAGCGAAGAGTGCACCCGACACTTTGGTGCCCAGATCTTGGACGCCATCAAACACATGCATAACAACGGGGTCATCCATAGAGACATCAAACCCGAAAACATTTTATTGGATAGCAAGTTCCGAATCCAAATCACAGACTTTGGAACGGCCAAATTACTCGAGAAGAAAAAGCACGGTGAGACCGGCGAGGAGATTGATTATCCTGTCGATGTCAGAGCCCGCTCTTTCGTGGGAACGGCAGAGTACGTTTCTCCGGAATTGTTGGATAGCAAGTACTGTGGAAAGCCTGGAGACTTGTGGGCGTTCGGTTGCATCTTGTATCAAATGGTTGCTGGTAAACCTCCATTCAAGGCTACTAACGAATACTTGACCTTCCAGAAAATCACCAAATTGCAGTACGCATTCAGTGCTGGTTTTCCATTGATCCTTAGAGATTTGATCAAGCAGATCTTGGTGTTGCAACCTTCCAGAAGAGCAACCATCCCTCAGATTGAACAGCATTACTTTTTCAATGAAGTCAATTTCAAGGATGAGGATCTGATCTGGAACTCCGACTTGCCAGAATTGGGTCCGTACAAGATGACAGCCAAATCGATGATGAAAGTTCCTGCCATGAAGAAGTCTGCGGCGGCAAAGAAACCTGTCAAGAAGGCCCCAGAAGCAAGACCTAAACGTGTTGTCAGCGATGGATCAACAAATGGAAAAGGCTTCAGTCCTGCCAGTGTCGCTGCCTTTGTTCTCAACAAACGTGACGAACCAGAGCCAGAAACGGAAATCATTGTTCAAAGATCTCAAAGCTCCAGCACTGTCCCTTCCAGAACATCTTCAACCCCGGACTATATTCCTGGCACTAACATTTTGCGTCCTGTGATTCACACGATGGGAAACTTTTCTCGAACAAGCGTTGGCCAAACCTCCTTGAAAAGCGAGGCTGAATCTCCTTCCCAGCCTAAAAAGCCAAAGTCGAGGGTTTTGGATGTCACTCCGTTATCAAGTGTTGAACTTGCTTGGCAAAAATTCCTCGAGTCTTCGACTGAGAGAGTTATCAATGTGGGACTGGCAATTGTTTGTAAGCAACCAACCGAGTATTTCGAAAAGAAGCACAGAGGATTGATTCACAATGCACCATTGGGATTCACAAACAAGTTACAGGCTGCCGCCAGTCTTAACAATTCCAGATCCATGCTTTCCCAAGTTGTTCAAGGAAGTAAAGGCTTGAGAAGTTCTTCAGATTCTGAAGCGAGTTCTGTTCTGGGAAATGAGGATGATTCCATCACATATTTCACTTACGAGGGAGTGGCCACAAGCATTCCCAGCATCCCGGAGAACAGCGAAAGCAACAAGAGCCCTTCGACAACTAACCCCACCAAGGTGGGAAAGGCTCTTCTCAAGAAATTCTTGTCTCACACCGAAAAGAAGTATGAAAGTAACTCGGATTCGCTGTCGATGAAGTCCTCAGGAAGTGGAAGCAGTGGACGTCGCCGGAGCTTTTCATTGGAAAAGGCATGTACATGTACCATATTAGTGACTACTCATGGAAGACTCTTGGTTTTCTTGAGAGATGATCGCAATAACGACTATACCTTGATCACGGAAATCCGCCTCAACTATCCATTTATCCAGATCAAGGAAGTTGTCTCCAGCCACGGTTCGAAATTTGGAAAAATGATTCCGGTCACTGGTATCTTTGCAGTCGAAGCTGTTCAGACAACATTTGTGTTCGAAGTTGAGAAGTATGAGGTCGACCATTGGACCGAGGCGTTGGCCAAGTCTAAATTGAACCAGTTCGAGAGGGAGAGAGAGGAGGAACAAAGACGAAGACCTGTACCGAGGTTGGTTGACGAACAGAAACCCATACTGAGACCTTCACCCAGGTTGATGGATTCTCCACAATTTAGCAATCCTAGCATTACACAGGTGAGGAAGAATGGGAAAAGAGAAGGTTCTCCATCCCCAACAGCCAGTCCCGTCCTTCCTCAGCTGCGTCTGTCACACCAACTGCCCAAAGCAAACACACTTGATCCAAAAGACAAACATCTGAATCTGATATTCCAAGGCAGAGTGAAGAGTAGCATGAGTGTGAAACGCAAGCCTCCGCCGCCACTCCCTCGAAGTCTGTCGGTCATGTCTACTGGATTGGGCAGAGACTCGGGCGCAGGGGGGAGTGGAACAGTTCAGGCAGCACAGATGGCAGTATCCAATAATGCTCATGTGGTTATGACAGAGAACCATCGGAATTCCAGTTTCTCCAGAGAAAGTAGTGCCAATGGCACTCCACTGACTTCGTCATGCAAGTCATCTGGAGGAGGAAAGCAAAAGATCACGTCGATGAACTCCAAGTTTCTTGCCAGAAGCCGGGGTAAGAAGTGAGAAAGTAAGTCATGCCAGCCCACGAGACTTGTATTAAATAGAGAAAAATGGGAAAAATGGGAAGAATAGTAAGATTGGTTTAAACGATCTGTACGACCACAATTGAAAGTAGTAAAAGCCACATCAAGTGGATACTTGTTGAAATTAGAAAAATTAAGATTATTAGCAATGTTGTCATTCATTTTTGCAATTAACCGACATCGCATAATATATCAAATGAGGCATCGTCTTCAAAACTATCTATCCAACGCAATGGTGGAATAGAGTAAGGCCCTTGTTGAATAAATTCATTGCCCGGTTTTAATATAAGACGTAGCGGCCCATTATAATTGCATTGACTTTCTAGCAAAAATTTTCGAATAAATCCTTGGGAGTCTTATTTGAATAATAATGGTTATAAGTAATCTTAGATATATTGAACATGAGTAATGAAATTGATTATATTGTTCACTGTTGGAGTATATCCAGGAATGATTTACAAGGCAAGCGAATTTTAACTTTCGAAAGCATGGGAAACATTAAAACAAATGACAGGAATATGGAATGGTCTCAGTACGCAATTGAGAGTGCCAGTGTTCGTATTTCTGAATTAGCGAACACAAAATTAGGTGAGATCAATGTTGGAAATTCATTCGGTTAGTGAGCGAAATTTGCATCAATTCGTGGCGTATTTGAAAATGATGGAAGGATCATTTGACTTGACGGAAGCCGAATACACTTCACCATGTTCTCATAATACATAATACATAAAATAGAAAACCGAAATTCTCTAGTGAGGGATTGGATTTTATTTGAATGTTTAACGAAATTAGTTTGGGATAATCTCGAATTCTACGTAACTATCGTCCGAAATGATTAAACTATGCCAACCATATGCCGTTTATAGGGGTGCGACTTTTTGTGAATAATACTGACCACCAAATTCACACTTTATTGAGGAAGGGTGATGAATTTATATGCAATCCACAGTCACAGCAAGCACGTGTACAGACAATATTCCACCTGCACGCAACCCACAGTCGCACTAGTAGTGCCCTATTCGTCAGATACTCTTCTGTACACAGGCCGGGGAATTTTCATTTCCTCAAATTTTTTCTAGGACATTTCCGCAGGTTTCGATTTTCACTTGTTACACTACACAAAATGGCTAAGTTCATCAAATCCGGTAAAGTTGGTATGTACCTATCTTGAATGCAACGTGGCCATCGTGAGATAGACCACGTTGGTTGTTTGCAGATATTGATGTGAAGACGGCTGATTCCACTGAAAGTTATGATCCATCCAAGTTCCAGGCAACATTCAGTTTTATGGCCACCAGGGAGTTTCAAAAGAACCCAACGCTCGAAGCGTCGATTGATTCATCCCAAAGCAAGCTTTTCCCTCTGATTCCAGACGATGTGAAAATTTTCTTTATTCCGGTGATGAGCCAGTGAACCACCACAATCCCCTTGAAAGACCCAGAATTGAACGGAATCCGTTTCTCTCCATGTAGAGAAGAGGAAACGCCACATAAAGCCACCGAACATCGCCTGCCACCCACTGAATCCATACTAACAATTAGCTATCGTCACCCGTGGTCGTTTCGCTGGTAAGAAGGTTGTCGTCGTCAGACCCCATGATGACGGTACCAAGTCTCACTCCTTCCCACACGCCGTTGTCGTTGGTATTGAAAGAGGCCCATTGAAGGTCACCAGAGCCCACGACGCCAAGAAGGTTGCCAAGAGAACCAAGGTCAAGCCATTTGTCAAGTTGGTCAACTACAACCACTTGATGCCAACCAGATACTCGTTGGACGTTGAGTCTTTCAAGAACGCTGTCACCCCAGACTCCTTGTCTGAGCCATCCCAAAGAGAAGAAGCCAAGAAGGTTGTCAAGAAGGCTTTGGAAGAGAAGCACCAGGCCGGCAAGAACAAGTGGTTCTTCACCAAACTCAACTTCTAATCTCATTATATATCATTATAATTAAACTTACGTCGGTACAAGATGTAGAGAGGCTCACGTGACCTTTGGTGCGACTCAAATAATTTATCGCCTAAGAGTCACCTTCCACAACACCATGGCCCAACCAGTAGACCTATCGTCGCTCAAAATCGAGGACAAGCAAACCCAGGAACAGAAGGTCACTCCCTGGGAAGTTGAAGGTGCGGTTGACGAAAATGGTCTTGCTCAGAGCATCGACTACAACAAGCTTATCGAGCAGTTTGGAACGAGAAAAGTCGACGAAACCACGCTCCAAAGGTTCAAAGAAGCCACCGGCCACGAGCCCCACCCGTTTTTGAAGAGAGGCGTCTTCTTTTCCGAAAGAGATTTGAGCAAGATCTTGGATTTGTACGAGCATGGAGAACCGTTCTTCTTGTACACTGGAAGAGGCCCCTCTTCGGACTCGTTGCATTTGGGACACATGGTGCCGTTCATTTTCACAAAGTGGTTGCAGGAGGTGTTCGACGTGCCGTTGGTTGTGGAGTTGACCGACGATGAAAAGTTTTTGTTCAAGCCCAAGTTGACCATCGATGATGTCAAGAGATTTGCCAAGGAGAACTGCAAGGACATCATTGCCGTTGGTTTCAAGCCGGAAAACACCTTCATTTTCTCGGACCTTGAGTACATGAACCCTGCGTTCTACGAGAACATTGTCAGAACATCCAGACAAATCACCACCTCCACTGCCAAGGCTGTGTTTGGATTCCAAGACTCCGACTGTATTGGAAAGCTTCATTTCGCCAGTGTGCAAATCGCCACGGCTTTCCCGTCGTCTTTCCCAGACGTTTTGGGCTTGCCTCCCAAGACTCCATGTTTGATTCCATGTGCCATTGACCAAGACCCGTACTTTAGAGTGTGCAGAGATGTGGCCGACAAATTGAAGTTTTCCAAGCCTTCGTTGATTCATGCCAAGTTCTTCCCTGCCTTGCAGGGTGCTTCTACCAAAATGTCTGCTTCTGACACCACCACGTCTATTTTCATGGATGACACACCGAAGCAGATTCAGAAGAAGATCAACAAGTACGCCTTCTCCGGAGGAAGGGCTACATTGGAAGAGCACAGGGAATTGGGAGGAAACATCGACGTCGACGTTGCTTACCAGTACCTTTCGTTTTTCAGCTACGACGATGAAAAGTTGGAGAAGTTGGCCGCTGGATACAAGAAGGGAGAGATCATGTCTTCTGAGATGAAGCAAGAGTGCATTGCCGTGTTGCAAGACTATGTTGCTGCGTACCAGGCAAGAAGAAAGCTCGTGGACCAAGATGTCCTCGACTCGTTCATGAAGCCACATAAGTTGGTGAGTGGACAGCAAGAACGCTTGGTTCCAGCCAAGGAGAGAGTGAAGAAGTCGAAGAAGTAGGACTCCGTGACAAGGAAGCTGACTAGATTTAATACATGCTATATATCCATCAAAGCCTTGATTTGTTCCAAAACAAACATGAGCTTTTCGAAATCCCCATCTGCTGTCTCGTCCCCCTTTCCAAAGTACCTCGATCCCATGGCAAGAATGACATTCCGTGGGTTTCTCAGCTGCTGCACCACTTTCCCGATCTGGCTCGCTATCACCTGGAGCTTTATATTGTGGGGATTGCCAACCAACACGATTGGCTCGACGCTCAAGTCGATTTCCTCCAGTTGGGTGCTACGGTTGATGGCAGAATGCGTGGAGAGTGGAATATCGAAGGTGGTGTCCATGACCCCATCTATGAGAACATTGACGATGATTTTGTCGGCGAATTCGATTTTCTGGAAATTGAAGTTGGTGCCATTGTTCGAGCACTCAATTTCCTTGAAGGCAGGCGCTTCTGGAGCTTCTGACATGGTGAGTTTATGTGGAAGATGTTGTGGGTGCAGGAATGACGTTAATTCTCGCAGGCAGAAAGCGGAGGGAAGTTGGAAGAATAGAACCGAGCCCATTAAGAGCAAGTGGGATGTGCCATCACGTGTGCGACGTAGTCAAAGCAACTTGCTTCCGAAAAATTCGACCCGTTCGGGCCGCCGTCACGGCACAATTCAATCATGCCACTAATCGACATTTGGATTCAATGAGCGAGCACAATTGTTTCGGACAATTTCGACTACTTCTCTTAGGGTATGTGCTCAGTCAACGCATGACATCAGCAGATCCGAGGGTGCGGCCCGAGTTGTACCCCGGTGCGGCACTTCCGAGGCCTCATTTTTCATCATTTTTTACTAATTCTCCAGATTTTGCATTAGTCATTCCAACTTTACCAGTATTTGTATCGCAAACTCCCCATTCTCTCATACCACAATCCACAATGTCCAAGTTTTGCACAGTCCCAGAAGCCATAGAAGCGATCAAGAACGGCGAGTTCTTGGTGGTCATGGACGACGAAGATCGTGAAAATGAAGGTGACTTGATTATCGCTGCTGAAAAGACCACCCAGGAAAAGATGGCCTTCTTGGTCCGCCACACCTCGGGCTACGTGTGCGCCCCACTCTCCACAGAAAGAGCCGACCAACTCGATCTTCCTCCAATGTTGAAAGGTGCAACTGATAGACATGGAACAGCATATACTGTCACGTGTGACTTTGCCGACGGCACAACTACAGGCATCTCTGCACACGACAGAGCCTTGACGGCCAGGCTGTTGGCTGCAGCAAGCAGCAAACCCAAGGACTTCATAAGACCAGGCCATGTGTTGCCGTTGAGAGCAGTTCCAGGACTTCTCAAAAAAAGAAGAGGCCACACAGAAGCCAGTGTTCAGTTGTGTGAGTTGGCTGGATTGCAGCCTGCAGCCGTGATCTGCGAGCTTGTCAGAGACGAGGACGGGTTGATGATGAGATTGGACGACTGTGTGAAGTTCTCGCAAACGCATGGCATCAAGGTCGTGACTATCGAACAATTGGTTCGTCACATCGAGTAAATCGTTTTGTATAATACATCTAAGCAAGCAACAACTGTGCTTTTCTCTTGCCACTCACGTCGTCCTTCACGGAAGTGACGTCAACTTGCACCTTGTCAAACACCCCAACAACACGCTTCTTGCCCTTGAGGTCGGTGAAAGCCAACTCAAACTTCTCCTCGTTGTAGACCGCACTGGCGACATCTCCCAAGGTTTCCAACTTGATCAACCCTTCAACACCGAACTTAGGAACCAACACCACAATGCCATTGTTGAAGCACTTGATGACGTAGCCCTCCTGCGACGACTCGTTGTTTCTCATCACCTGCCCAACGAAGTACTCGATACTGGCTCTGCCGGCAAACTGGGCGTTTCTGTGACGCCTGTTGATGTTCCTCACCACCAACTCCATCTTGGCCTTGTCTCTGTGGGTCAAGTCCAAGTTCTCGTAGCCAATAGCTCCAGCAAGTTGTCTGTGTGCAACAACATCACAGTATCTTCTGATGGGTGACGTGAAATGCGTGTAGATATCCACAGCCAAGCCATAATGTCTGAAGTCTGGGTAGCCGTAAGAGCCAGACGAGAAGTACTCAGCTGCCATCATACATCTGGTGGACATGATACGCAAGAGGGTATTGAAATAAGGATCCTTGGGATCGACACACCGGTCCAACGAGTCAGCAAGAGCCTTCGAGGATTCCAACGAAACAGCCAATCCTGGTTTTCTGATGCGCAACATCTCGTTCAACGCCTCAAAGTTGGTGGCTGGAGGTGCTGCGTGTCTTCTTAACATGGCTGTTTGCGGGTATGCATCGAAGATCTTGCGTGCCACGGATATGTTGGCGAACAACATGAATTCTTCCACCAAGGAGTTTGTTTCCAACAACTGCTTGATTTCCACCTCACCGGGGTCGGACGTCTCGCTGTCCATGTGCACCTTCACTTCGGGAGAAGCCAAGTTCAACGCACCAGCATCCAATCTCCTCTGTTTCAACTTCTTGGAGAGTTTCAACAAGATTCTCATGGAGTTGGTCAACTCATCTTGCTGAGCCGGATCGTCGATCCTCAACTGCGCCCTTTCATACGAGAAGGCCTCTCTGGACTTGATAATAGACTTCATGAACTTCACGTTCACAATGTTGGCGTCCTCGTCCACTTCCCAGATGACAGAGAATGCAAATCTGTCCACATATGGCTTCAAAGAACACAAGTTGGTACCCAACAACATGGGCAACATGTCAATTCTCTTGTCGACCAAGTACACGGAGGTGCCTCGGGAAGCACCTTCGTTGTCCAATGCAGTGTTCGGCTTGACAAAATGTCCGACGTCAGCAATGTGGACACCAACCTCGTAGTTACCATTGGACAATGGCTTGGCATGCAATGCGTCATCGATATCCACACATCCTGGTGGATCGATGGAGCAGACGAGTTTGTCTCTCAAGTCCACTCTCTTTTTCAACTGCTCGTCTCCATTGTCCAAGTTCTCTGGAACGACCCAATTGTCGCCTTCTTTAGGCAAGCAGTCCAAAACACTCTTGGAAAAGGGTCTGTACTCGACGTCGTGCTCCAACAACAAAGCCTCAGTTTCGGCTTCGGCACTTTCAATAGCACCCAAACTTCTAACGTAATGCCCCTGAGGGTATTTGGAGTCCGCAGGCCAAGAGTCTATGGAAACGACAATTCTTTGGCCCAAAAGATCCTTGGCCTTTCTCGTCTTGATTCTGATCTTGGGGAGAAGCTTGTCCATCAACACGACGAAGCAAGTTTTGGAGGCATTGCCACTGTCTTCTTCTAAAGAAACAGAAGAAGGAGCAATCTGGCCGACATAATACCTCCACGACCTTCTGGTGATGCTGACGACTCTAGCAGTAGGTTGCAATCTCTTTTCCTCGGATGCAGACGTAGCCTTCAAGGCTTCCTGGGCCAAAACACGACGCTCCTTGTCGGAGATGATGCTTTCCAGAATATCTTCGTCTGCGTTGTCATTTGCCCCAATAGAAGTCTCCTCGACGATCGTACTGGATGGTTCTCTCCATTTGTCCTTGGGAAGCAATTCCACAATGACCAAGTCACCGTTGAATGCTCGGTTCAACTGCTTTGTACCGGCAATTAACAAGGGCTTTTTGAACGCAGGCGATTGCACGGTTCCTTCCAAGAAGTTGTATGTGGAAATGTTCAAAATGCCCTGGTACAAGGTGCCGTTCTTGACACCGGCCATGGTTCTGGAGGTGGAATAGTACTCCGGGAACACAATCTCAGCTGCGTTCTTGTCGAAGCTTTCGAATTCGGTAGGAATCAAGTCCCTCAATTCGTCCCCGTTGGGCAAACTCTCGACGTATTCAATGAGACTTTTGGCGTCCACACCTTCTTTTATGGCTTTCTCTCTGTTGTCTTTATCATTACAGACAAACACAATATTGATGGGTTTGTCAGCGTTTTTGGTGTTGAGATGGTCGTAGAACCACTTGGCACATTTTCTGATGGCTCTGTCGTTTCTGTCATTGATGGTTTCGTTTTTTTCTCTGACCACAAAGGTGTCCTCGTGGAATTCGTTGTGGAACACAATGAACCGCTTGTCTGCAGCCTTCACCAACGAACGCACTCTCTGGTAGATGGGGAACGATCTGTTTTTGACTTCCTCAAGCACCACCTGCGGAACAATCACATCGTAGAAGCAATCGAGGTGCTCCAACAAATCAATAGCTTGCAAGATGACATTGGTGTCCACAATGACGTAATGTGCACCGCCGTTTTTGAGCTTTAAAGGGGACTCCAGCAACACAAACTCGGGCATGTTGCCCTGGGCATCTGGTTTCACCGTGGTGATGCACTTATTACAAAGTTTGGAGTAGCAAGGAATGTCCGTTCGAAGGTAATGCTCACGCACGATTTTGGTGCAACCTCCGTTTCGGGACCTCACAAAGACCTTGTGGGTTGCCGTGAGCCCTGAAGAGAGCCTTTTTCTTTGCAACATGGGTGTACGTTTGGAGGCGGTATAATTTGTAGATTTTTCTCATCGCATTTGATAGCGATCTATACACTACTATCATAGCTTTGTCTAATTACACTTGTTGGCCAATGAAACGTGCGGGTGGGGGAACGTCGATGACCAGGGAGTTACGTCTCATGTTAGATTCATCCGAATCCTTGGGCTCTTGTTCTTCAGAGTCTGGGGAAATTGGTTCTTGGTGGTGGTCAATGAAGGTGTGAGTGTAGTTCTCCCGGTGGTGGATTCTGTAGTGTTTCACAGCCGAGGGGAACAAATCAATGGCCCAGAGCACGAGTAAAAGGCCGTACCAGAAAGAAATGGTCCATTCGAAAATGGCCGAGAGTGAATCCTTGCCCACCTTCATGTAGTAGCCAAAAAGAATTGCAAACACACCGGCAGCTGCAAGCCAGAAGAGCTTGAAGAAGAAAGAGACCATGTAAAGGTTCGCCCAGCGATGTTTACCGAAAATCACTCTTTCGTGGTTTGGGTGCAATCTCTGCGGAAAGTTTCCGAAGATGAACGAGTTCAAGAAGTTAAAGAAACACGCCCAGAACACAAAGAAAATGAACACGGCCACCATACTGAGATGCACCGTGTGGAAGCTGACGGTGCTGAAGATGGCAACGAATAGAATCCCCAACTGCCCTAGGAGAGCACACACGATACTGGCAATGGCAAACTTGGGCTGCTTGGAGGAGATGTACGGCTGCAACCTGTGTTTTGTTCTCAACACAAACTC
Organism: Danielia reshetovae; assembly: GCA_030558395.1. Taxonomy (NCBI): domain Eukaryota; kingdom Fungi; phylum Ascomycota; class Pichiomycetes; order Serinales; family Metschnikowiaceae; genus Danielia; species Danielia reshetovae. The sequence continues at coordinate 312,678 of JAJMSL010000002.1, read as the reverse complement.
CATGATCAACGTTCCCACGAAGAAGATCAACTGGAATCCTGTGCACGAAATAAACAACGGCTGTAGGTTGGTGGCCCCCACATCACTGATGTATACGGGATCTTGCGAGATTCCGTTCATGAAAGCATATATGGGACGTCCTTGGAGGGACCAGCACGATAAAAGTGCAATGAGCATGCCCCACCACACCACGAGGGCGATGAGAGGGATGAGGTAGAAGTGAAATTTGGTGAATCGGAGGAGTTTGTTCATTTCCGAGTTTTTCAAAAGTCCACGAAATGGGTTTACGGGAAAGACCAAAAGTTCGGAGGAATTGCCCTGAACTATACTCTGAATTATACTTGCTTATGAAGCAAGCCACCGCAGCAACTCACATCATCGTCAAATGCGCGGAAGTTTCGGTAAATTTTGTGCGGACTTCATGATGAGAAAGTGGAAAGAGGCGGAAAAATCCGGGATATTTGGAAGCCGTGGAGGACATTGGTGCGATGGATGCATCGGTTGGTTTCTTCGTTCTTTGCAACCCGTAGCGTTCTCAGTCGGTGAAGAGTTCCATCACGGACCAGGGCTTCATTGCAATTGCGCCCCATGCGCCTTGTGCATTTGTCAGCCTTGTGCATTTAAGGTGGCATGGACATTGACAGGTTACAGCTGCCAAGTTTCCTCTTATGACAGGTTTCAGCTGCATCCAGGTCTCACCTTGTGTCGGGTCATTCTCGTATAAAATTTTGACAGGCCTGACTAATGTGCACATCGTGCGCAACATCTCATCTAAAGCCGAGATGTCAATATGCCCTATTGGTGCACAAAAAGGGCAGAGTTGACATTTCCAGAAAGAGTTGACATTTCTCTGATCTCCACTAATGGTCTTCAGGTTCACAATCGACTCGGTGCTCAACCAGTACCTCTGGCCCAACCAGTGCTACAGGTTTGGTCCTTTCAAACGGTTCTTCGGAGTGCACTCCCCGAAACCAGTCGACGACTACTGGGTGTGGTTGGAGATTTTGGTGGCCACTTTTTGCGGAATTGCACTCCTCGAAGGTGTGTTCAAGAGCCACACGGTGTTTTCTGACCACCATGTCCCGATAATTTTTGCAAGTTACGGAGCCACGGCGATTCTCTGTTTCAACGCTTCCCTGTCCCCGTTGGCCCAGCCACGGAACGTTTTGGTGGGGCATTTTATTGGGTCACTCGTAGGAGTTTGCATCCAGAAACTATTTCTGTTGAGTGAAGTGGGCCAACAACACTATTGGGCCAGTGGTGCACTCAGTGTGGCGGTCCTGTCAGTTGCAATGTCGATATTGAATTGCGTGCATCCTCCAGCTGGAGCTTCTGCACTATTGCCCTCGATTGACGAGCAGATCCAGGAGATGGGCTGGTGGTATTTGCCTGCTCAGCTCGTTTCGTGTGCTCTCATGATCCCCGTGGCCTGCATCACTGGAAACATCATTAGAGTCTATCCCGTATTCTGGTGGACCCCGGAAGTGGTTGGAAAGCCCCAGACAGAAAAGCCTCCGCCGGTTCTGGACCTGGACCTGGACAGAGAACATGGCATCACATACGTAGAAGGACTCCGGACCATTCTGATATCGGCGGACGAAATCTTGGTCCCAGCAAGTCTACAGTTGGGAGAGGTTGATTTGGACTGGATCGAAGGAATGAAGCTGGCTCTCAGAAACTTGGAACCTTCGTTGGTGTGATATCAGCGAAAGACTAAAACTACTAACGCACAAAATGATGTCGTGGTTGAAATAAAAGCCCTGTTATGTGACTAAGGCCATGTTGGTTCGAGCAGTCTATATTCTAGAATTGCTCTATCGCAACCATTCGCCATCAACTCGCATCTGCGGCACAAATCGCAGTAACTCGCATCTGCGGCACAATTCGCAGGAACTCGCATCCTGCCTCAGACCCCACAATAATCTACAATGAACTGAAGACTATCGTCAATTAAACTAAAAGGCATAAAGCCGTCACTATGCAAGCAACTTTTCGTGACAGATGCAGCATGGGAAACCCAAAGCGAAAAAATAAGTAAACGGGAAGAACACATTCGACCTTTTAACAGTCGGCAACCTCCAACACGAAGATCTCAATGGCAGAACACTGTGCGCCAATGGAAGCGTCATACAAGTTGTAGAAGTCTCCGGACAAACACTTGAAAAACGTGGTTTGCGCACCCAAAGCCAACTTGTACCCAGTGCTAATGGTGTCAGCCTCAGTCTCACCTTCTCCTGCAAAAGAGGCAGGAACAAAAGCCCAACCAGCAGCGTAAATAGTGCCAGCCTGAGGTGGAGGACCGTCAAACTGGAATTGTCTGTTGGCCACAATTGCTCCGACTCTGCCCTGCGAGTCGTTCAATACTCCGTCGGTAAGAGTGATGGTCAACGCATCAGGACCCACGCAAGTTTTTGTGAAAATTGTATCAGTGGGATCAGTGGGACCAGTGGGATCAGAAGAATCTGTGGAATCAGTAGGATCAGTGGTATCAGTAGGATCAGTGGGATCAGTGGGATCAATGGAATCAGTGGCCTGTACCTGTCCGTCGGAGATCTGGGTAGCAACTCCGGCCACAGTAGATGCCTGCACCTGGCCGTCAGAGATCTGGTTCACCACAGAAGCAGTGGTGGTTTGCTGCTGAACTTGGCCATCTGAGATTTGGTTCACAACGGCAGCCGTAGTTTGCTGTTGAACCTGTCCATCCGAAATTTGGTTAACAACTGCAGCCGTAGTCTGTTGCTGGACCTGTCCATCTGGGATTTGGTTAACAACTGCAGCAGTGGTTTGCTCTTGGACCTGGCCATCTGGAATTTGGTTAACAACCGCAGCAGTGGTTTGCTCCTGGACCTGACCATCTGGGATTTGGTTAACAACCGCAGCAGTGGTTTGCTCTTGGACCTGGCCATCTGGAATTTGGTTAACAACCGCAGCCGTAGTCTGTTCCTGGACCTGGCCATCTGGGATTTGGTTAACAACCGCAGCCGTAGTCTGTTCCTGGACCTGACCATCTGGGATTTGGTTAACAACCGCAGCAGTGGTTTGCTCTTGGACCTGGCCATCTGGGATTTGATTTACCACAGCAGCAGTAGTCGTCTGTTCCTGGACTTGACCATCAGAAATTTGTGCAACAACTTCAGCTGTGGTTTCAGTGGGAGCCACAGTCTCGGTGGCAGCCTGGACCTGTCCGTCAGCAATCTGGGTTACGTCATCTCTCTTCTTGAACGAGATGCCTTCGCTCACGGAAGCCGAGATGGTTCTGATGGACAACGCAAAAGAGCCATCGAAAGAGTAGATGGCAGAGGCCGAATCCGGCAAGGTGTCCGAGGGCGTCAATGTGGTCCAAGGCTCATCCACGGAGGCAACTGGAGCACAGTTGGCCACTGCAAGAATAGAAGCGAGAGTCAATAGGTGGAACTTCATGGTTGAATTATATTAAACTTCGAAAAACTACTGCTTCGGGGCAATATTTATAGGTTGCTTTTGCACCCGCTGTCATGATTATTGGGGTATTGTATCAACACGCGGGCTATTTTTAGGTTCAGACTCCTTCGGATCACTCACGGACAGATTTTCAGTGCATTCTGCCATCGAGTTTCCAGATCCGTCAATCACTCGCCGTTGGTTGGCATTGATCCGGATTGTGTCACAGGTACCACATCATCGAGCTCTCTAATAGCCTGGACGGGCCAGCCAAAAGGAGGCACACAGTGATATGCAGTGATCTCAGAGTTGTCATGTCAAACCACTTACTATGCCGTTTTGGGCAGTATAATTGCACTTTTCATTGGATCGCTGCGACATGCAATATGCAAGGGGCGAAGCTCTGACGATCTCGACTCCACATAACAACACTTAAAAAGGCTCGGGTATTGGCAATCAACAGGCTGTGCTAAAAAACGGCCAGTGGAACCAATGATTGCTACAAGTACAGCCCCAAGGATTGAATGATATGCCACTCTTAGATCGGCCGGCTTCAAAAAGTTTAATGGTCGGCCAAAAAGAGCCATTGTGGACTTTGCTCCGGAAGGAGGTGTCGACTGTGACATAATACTGCAGTAAAAAGTCGGTCAGCTTCTTTGTTCTAGCGCTGATAAACGGTGAGCCTCTACACCCAAAACTTGCTTGCTATTCGGCAAAACTTAATTTCGGCTCCACGGCAACCAAGTGGGGGGATTTTTCGGTGGTGGCTATTGCTAGCGTGCCTTACATGTATCTTTTTGGTTCTAACTTTGTGGAACTTCCGGTGCGAAAATCAGATCGGATATCGTATTTACAAATGGCCCAGGTTAAACCCCACGCGGGCTTTTTAAAAAGCTGAGTTTCCAGGTTCTTGGGAAACGTATCCTTCAGGTGTTTTTGCCCACTTCCAGTTGCTGTTTGATCCAAACCAGTCGGGCACGACTATTTTTAGATTCGAACTTAATCACGTCATTGAAAGTTGGGGTTTACGGTATCGGCGGAAATGACGGGGGTTAATTTCAGGCAGTTCAAAGTTAACTAGCACTGCCTGGATCATTACTTCATTACTCCTACCTTCAACACAGTGGAGCCAACTCGACCAATTTTTATAATTGCCGACCCGGCTTTCGTCTTTCCAAGCTTGGAAGCAAACGATCGAATTGAGCACTTTCCACCTGCCGGGCACCAAGATTCAGAGCGAATCCCTGAACCCCGCAGGTTTCAAAGATCATTGTATAATTTGAAAACTGTAAAGTTGAAAGAACCATACTATACATCGTAAGGAATAACAGGTGAACCCATCGATAGGATGTGGAAAGATGGTACGCCCAGCGAATCCGTATACTTTCACACCCCCATTATCACCTGTAACGTGCAGTCTCAGATCACTAGGATCTAAGAAAACTGGAGAGGAGGTACTGATGTCCCCCCTGGTCAAATATACGATGAATTTCGGCGGTTCCTACGAGCTCTCGGAGGTCTCCACACGGGGCAAAATCAGGGTCATTGGTTCAAGTGGCAGTTATTCAAGGTTTTAAGTTGCTTGTTTAACGATTTTCGAAGGTTTTACGGCGTTGGGGCGCCTTCAGTTGCATTTGAAAATTAACAGTTTAATATACTCACCATGCAAACTTATAAGCTTCGTTCCTCATGGCCCAATGGTCAAGGCGTCTGGCTACGATATCGTAACCACTTCTCGGTTGGAACCAGAAGATTCCAGGTTCGACTCCTGGTGGGGAAGCTTCTTTTTTGCGCGTTGCAAACTGTCAAAGTCAGTGATTTCAAATATTCCTGCAAACTCGTTGCAAATCTATGCGTCTTCCAAAATGTGAAAAGAAAGTCAGTGATTTCTAATATTCCTGCAAACTTGCAAATCTATTGCGTCTATTCCAAAATGTCCTGTAAAAATTGACCCACCAAGGTGTACCCATACTTTCCAGCGAAATCACCTTCAACGGCCCGAAGTGCACCAGCGTGGCCCAAGTAGTCCAAGCTCTCGACATAAAACATCCCGTCGTGGATTCCACCTTTTTCCATGTGAACCTCCATCTTCCCGTCCTTCGAAATTATGTCAACGAATCGTTCCACGCCGTCGCGCAAAATCTCGCGCTCGCCATAGATCAAAATGCTGCGGCCCGTGCCATTGAAGGCCGAGACTTTCTCCCAGTGCTGCGAATACGTGGTGTTGGTGAAATGTGCCCACAGATCCAAATTCGTTCTGTCCAAACCCTCCACGTACCAGTCGCCCATAATCGTGTCGAGTGCTCCCAAATCGCCCGTAGTGTCCACTCCCGGCATGAGAGTAGGCATGGTGTAGGGCTCGAGCCACGGCGAAATGAACACTAGGTTGGGCTGGGGGACGGCGCTAAAGTCCCAGTCAAATTCTTTGTACTGCGAAAACTGTGCGGCCGCCTCCTCAGGATATGCAATGTACCGCGCAACTGCTGCAGCTAAATTAGTGCCCGCGCTGTCTCCCACCAAAGTGATCAGGGTGAACCCTTGCTTCACCAAGGCACGGTACGCCTCCATCGTTTCGTGGATCTGCGTGGGATACTTCTTGTGGTGGCACGTGAGCGAATAGTCGACAATGGCGATGGAAAGCTTGTCTCTGCTCGATTCTGGCACCGCATAGTATAGGGCCATGATGCCCACAAACTGGGCGGCGAAGACGTTGAGGCAGAAGCCGCCGCCGTGAAGGAAAAGCACGGCGTTTTTTCCTGTGCCGTTGCGCACAATCCACGTCGCTTCTGCGGTAATTTTCTCGCCAAAGTTAGCCAATCCTACCGCCATGGGGTGGGTGCGGTATGCCTGGAAGTGAGCAGAGGCAGGAATGTACACGAAACGTGCGACATCTTCCCTAGAGAAACTGTTGGCCAAATGGTACTCCACGGCAAGATGGAGATTCTTGTACAACGAGTTTTTGAACTCTGCGTTGGTTTTTTGGTACACTGTGCCCGTGGTGTAGTACTGGACTATGGCCACGGCCACGGCCCAGGGCAACGTGGCCACCCGCTTGAGGAACAGCAACGAGATCATTTGCGGGCAAGGTCGGGGACAATTGTTTCTTATATACTTTGCGCCTGTGTAGAGATTTGTTGATGTCTGTCTCAAGGCTCTTGCACAGTGCGCCCGAAACGCCCGGTTCGCGGAATTGTCTCTTTTGATTGTTCGCGGCCTTTTAGTTGGGAAACTTTCACGTAAGCTGATGCGACTTGTCAAGACTTGTGTAGTGCGCACCGGCTGCGTCACAATCTGCCAATGTCCAAGCGAATTTCGTGCAGTGACCTTTGCATCAAAAATGACTTCGTTAAGAATAATTTGCCAGCATATCTGAACTAGGTTTGGAGTAGCCGTCCTGTACACTCCATGCATGTCGAAGCGGACACTCCAGCATAGATCGTCGTTTGCATACATCAGCCGAGGAGACCCGAGGCCAACGATGCTGGTTGTTGCTTCCCATGTCAGAAGTTGGTGCTCAGTTCCTCAGGGAGTAAATAGCTTACTATCCTCAAGATTTTCTCACTTGAGTATCTTCACGAAGATATAGAGGAGAAGGGCAGCTTCCACCCGGATAAATTATATCAATTATTTACGAAACGTCTTTTGATACAGACACACATCGGTCTCTCTCGAGGAATGATGAGGTCGACAACGAATGTTGGATCACAGCATATGAAATACGTGAGGGCGAACAACCGCATCCTCTATTTGTGCTGAATGCTCGTACTTCACAACCTCATCCTTTATATGTGCTGAATGTTCGTACTTCAACACAAGGCAAATCTGTACAAATCTGCACAAGGAAGATCTGAGCAAGCAATCATGCACGAGGTAAATCTTCACGAGTTAGTCTACACCCACAGCAATCTCGCAGGATAAGTCTGCACCCACAGCAATCTCGCAGGATAATTTACATTGCACAAGGCCCATCTCATATTTACAACCGGAATCTGCTTCCCGTATGTGCAGCCTCGGCCTTCTTCAACTTGCCCAGGGCATCGCGCAACTCTCCCTTTCTGTCAATCACCGTAACATTCTTGGCCCTGGACAATGTGTCCATGACCTCTCCCACCTTAGCACGTTTGCGGTCTCCTCCAACCTGCTTCTCCCTCTTCTCGCGCGCCTCGTTCAACTCGTTGAAGTGCTTGGACTTGGCTCTCTTCTTGGAACGACGCAACCTCTGCTTGTCGTCTCGGCTCAACTCGTCCTTGGAGTATGATAATCCGGACTTCAACTGCACCTGCGACACTCCACGTGCGCCGTCCGCCTTGGCCTTGTCGTCTCCGATTTTGTAGACTTCCTGAGGTGCAAGCGTGGAATCCTCAGAAACATGCAATGGCTGGGCATCCTCCATCGCAATGGACCCAGCGTCACTCACCTTGATGTCAATGGTCTTGAACTGGTGTGGTTTTGGAATGTAGTGTGCCAGACACAACGAGTCGAGCTTGTAGTTGAGTTTGGTGAACAAGTCGCCGATTTCGTCGTGCGCAAGCTGCTGCTCGTCCGAGATCTTCTGCTCTGCGTCCACTCCTTGATAATCGTCCTCATAGATCTCCGCCAACGACTTGCTGCTCTTGGCGTCCGAAACCTCGGTCTTTTGTTTCTGGGCGAACCTGGAAACGTCCGTGATAAGACGCCTGGGCAAATCGTCAAACTCGTCACTGCGAACTCTTCTCTTGATCAAATCTTCAATGCTTTCGGTGACCTCGTCGGTGATCACTGGAACCGGCTTGGACGTGCGCTCAAACTCGAGATTTGGAGCCTCGTTGTCGTCCAAAAGAGAGTCTGCTGGACGGTCTCCAGACCGAACCTCACCTTTCATGGTCCATTTTTTCTCCGCAATGAGTTCGGCCTCAAGCTTGGCGATTTCAGCCTGAAGTTGCTGCTGTTGCTTTTCAAAAGACGACAAATTCTGCGCAGCCTTTGGTTTCTCCTCTTCTTCTTCATCTGCGAAAAGATCAAGCATGGCTGATCCCACGGCTTGTTCGTATTCCTTGTCTTCAAGCTCCCCTTCAGGCTCTTCAACTTCTTCCTCTTTGGCTGCCTTCTTGGCTTCCTTCTTGGGCTTCTGGCCAGGCTTGTCGAAGAACTCGTCGTAGTAGTCCATCTCGTCTTCTGTGTTCTCACTCAAGTCACCTAATAAATCAACCTCTTCGGTATTGTCGTCGTCCTCGAGCGCTATTATTTGTTTGTTGAAGGCATCTATGTCGAAGAAGTCGTCGTTCAATCCGAAAAAATCTTTTGTGGGTCCGCTGTCTTCATCCTCGGAATCGACTTTCGTCTTCTCGGAGTCCATATCATTCTCGTCTCCACTGAAACCATCGAAGCCGGTGTCTTCTTCTTCGGCCCCTTCCTCTTCTTCTTGTTCCAAATCTTCCTCGTCCTCTTCTGCTTCTTCCTCTTCTTCTTCGACTGCTTCCGTCTCTTCGGCTTCTTCCATCAGAAAGAATTCCTCGTTTCCACTGTCGTCATCTTCATTCTCTTCATTCTCTTCCTCCTCCTCAACTCCATATTTCTCTTTGAGTTCAGGGATTTTCGTGAACAAAAGAGACTCTCCAACTCCCAGAAGAATCATCCTGGCTTGACCAAACACTTGCGTGGCATCCAAACCGTCGATGTATATCTCATCTAGCACAGAATGGTCCTTGGCTATTGGGTCCAATAAGGATTTGGTGATTTGATTGATTTTGTCCACTGTAACATCGCTCTTGGACAACTTGAAGATGGCCTGCGGGCTGTCCCTTAAGGCTGTGAAAAAGTCCATGTTTGTGCTTAGAAGTACCGAAAAAAATTGACTATGATGAGCATCTCGAATGGTGCAGGAATTTGCAATCATAATTATTTGAGTCCAAAACATACTCCACATTCTCACACTTCAAGTGTCCTGTGCTGAATACACAATCCATCCTTCTGACTGCTGCTATGAATGCCGTTCCATTTCGAGTGGCTCGTTCATTCCAGGGATTTTTCTCTGTGCGTTGGAAATCTGGTACCTCTTCCAGAAGATGGGTCACCAGACAAATGGACGATGCCCACACCAAGAAATCCAAAGTGGAGGGGTACCGATCTCGAGCAGCATACAAGCTTCTTGAGTTGGACTCCAAATTCAAGCTTTTCAGCAGGTCCTCCAGAAACATTGTGGACTTGGGTTTTGCTCCCGGAGCTTGGACACAGGTGGCACTAGGGAAAACGAAACAGCGGGGGATTCGTACAAAGATTCTCGGCGTAGATTTGATCGAGTGTTCTCCTCCTGAAGGAGCAAATTTCATCCAAGGTGACATCTTCTCGAAGAAGACACATGAACAAATAGTGGGCTTCTTCAACGACGGGGACGAGGGCAGGCCCCTTGATCTTGTGTTGAGTGACATGATGGTCAATACGAGCGGAATCAAAGACAACGATCATTTTGCCAGCATGGATTTATGCGACGGAGTCTTGATTTTGGCGTGCCAACTTCTAAAGAAGGACGGAAACTTGGTGATGAAATTCTACACGGGGAAGGAAGAGGGGCTCCTTCAAAGCAAGTTGGAGAAGGTCTTTCACAAGGTACACAAGGCTAAGCCAGAGGCATGTCGAGCAGAACTGAGAGAAATGTATTTTGTTGCACTCAAAAAGAGAAGCAACGACACCAAACTTGAGGAGATATTCAACAGAGAACAGACCACCTAGTGGGCAGCCTTCCAGGCTTTTGATAGACTTCGGATGTACGGGTGCGTATAGTGCAATTCTATGATGCATCTGCTTCTGCACCACAATGTCAAAATACCTTGAGCATCCTCTCCTACGAAATCCGGCAAAATGGCTTCGAGGAGTGAAGAAAAGACATTCTGAAAGCTGTTACCAGACTGGCTTCTACGACACCAGCAGCATCAACTCAAACCCATTCGCACATGCTTTAAGAGCCTCCCGACAGGACGTATCGATGAAACGATATCCAATTGGAAGCATGATCCAGGTTGTGGCTGAGAAACTGCCCGAAGGTAAATACAATTTGGTTCCTGTTCTCGAAAAGCCAAAGACCGGGCAGAATCCTGCCAGTTATGTGGTCAACAAGGCCAAGTACATCCAGTTTCTAAGCTTCAAAATGTTCAAACCAATACCTGTCAAGTACAAATTCCGCAAAAACACCGTGAGCTTTGGGATTTCAGACACTTTTGTAGACGATGTGGAAAAGTTGTATGTGGAGACAATTCTTGAACTTTTACCGGATGCAAAAACCGGAGACGGGCCGGGAATGTTTGTAAACGGTGGGGACGGTTACAAAATCGAATGGAGGGGCAACACTCCCCTGGTGAGTTTGGGAAATGTGATTGACACGGAGATATTCATTCCCTTCAAGAGCAACGAAAAACTCTGCAAAACTATTGTGGCATTGGTAGAGTATAGAAAGGAATAACACCTGATAATACACACACGAACTAAAGGCTTTATATGACAATCTAGATATATAAGAACACCAGGAAGAGGGCCGAAATGAACACTGCGAAGATACTGTGGGACTCCACGAGCGTGCCATTGGAGGACTTGGATTTGGTGGTGGATGCAGGGGCGACACTGGACAAGGACTTGGTCACCTCTTTGCCGGCATTGTTGATCCAGCCGTCAAGATCAGAGCCTGAAATGGAATTGGAGGCGTCCATAGAGTCCAGCATGAACACAACGACGTTTCCAGCGTCGTCAAACACAACACCCCCCTTCATGGTGCTGGTGGTGTCTCTAGTGAAGTGGCCGAAAGCTTGGAGTCCGAAGTTGATGTCGCCAGTACCTTGGTAGTCGTGCACGGTGGAGTAGAGTTTGGTCAGCTCGGTGGTGTTCATGATTTCGAAAATGTCGAATTCACCACAACCAGACGTCCAACAAGAACAGTTCGAGTCGGTGGCGTACTGCGATGTTCTTGGGATGTGTGCGTTCAACAACCAAATAGCAGGCATGTTGTAGAAAGTGGTGTCTTCATCAGCCGCAGTTTCCTCAGGCATCTCGAATTCGAACAAGAACATCTTGGTTACACCGAAGAAACCGTGGTAGGCTGGGATTCCGCTTCTGTAGACTCCACAGTCGTTGCTGGTGCCCGAGGATCCGCAACTGATGTTGGAGAAAATGGAGTATTCTTCGTTGGAGCCGAGAACGGTTCCTTCAGCCAAAACGGTGGAACCGGAAGCAGCACCAGTTCCGTTGCTCGACGCATAAGTCAAGGCATTTCCCAAACAAGGAGAAGGGGCCCCGGCGTTGGTCAAGAACGTCACGTTGTCGTTTGTCTGCGTAGAGGCATTGTAGTAGGCCCTTCTCTCAAAAGTGCCACTGCCCAGGCCATGGGTGTAACTCTCGGCTGTGTACCAAGCAAAAGTTTGCAAAACCAAAGGTCCACGGAAATGCACTGAAAGTTCCTCGTTGAGGGGAGCGTTGGTGCCCAGAAAGGCAGTTGTGTCAGAGCTCAATTTACAAGAACAGGAATCGGACAGAATATCGCTGAAAGATTCAACGTTGTAGTAAAATCCGTTGTAACCGACGTTCTGGAAAGCAATCACATCGACGGCTTCGGAGTTAGAAGTGGCCGTGGAGACCAGAGTGGAAGAACTTTTGGAACCGGCACCACCGGCACTAGCGGCCACGGTAAGTCCGACGAGGGACAGAAGGAGAATGGCGAACTGCATTGTGAAACAGTCCAAGAGTCTAAAAGTCTAAGCAAATGTTGGTCTGTAGCGACAGCGATGGTGTTTTATATGAAACATCAGCAAGGCTTATCTGACGTATATTGTTGAGTGCATGCGCAGAATATGCATCCAATGTGTAGGCTATGCTGATTTCTGCCGTAATGTTTATACGGACCAGCACTCTATTTATGTATGGACCCTGACCATTTTGGTAAATGTGGCTGCGTTTTGACATGGTCCGTAGTCTTCTATTTCATGAAATTGAACGGATTAGGATGCAGAGGCTTTTTATTGCAGTTCTAATGGTGGGCTGTTAAAATGGCCTACGATGCAGGGCATAGGGGAAGTTGGTTGTGCGGCAATATTTCTCACTTTGGTGCCGGCGTATAGTCTTGTACCTGTCATTGCATCGCTTATTGTTCTGTTTTAGAAGTCAACCTCTGAAAAAATACGAAAATAGGCAATTTGAAAGCCTTCCTGATGTCATCTTCAGAACAATCTAAACTTCTAAGCTCAACACGCGAGCGAAACAAAACCACCTGACTCTGAAAACCCAAGCCGTCGTTGGTTCCTGAATATTCACCCCTCCGTCATATAATCGAGTATTCACCTTCATACAATCGCAAAAAATTCATGAACAAACCGAAGCCGAAGTAACCGAGGTCGTGCGCAGTCCATGTTCGCGCTAGTTCACCGCAACCTTTTGTTGGATCGAACCCTGTATATCAACCTACGCATTTGCAATTTTCACCTCTGTCTAGCACAACACCTACACCCCGCAAACCAAGACAAAGACAAAGACAAAGACAAACCGAAAAAACAGCAGATCCCAAAGAGAATACCCGTGCCTCCTCGAAAATTTTTGTGAATTTATACATGCCCTTTCTTTGAACCAACCATGCCTGAACATCCTGGCGGAATGCCCTCCAAAATGGATACACTAATTCCTCCACCTCCGTTTGGATCCAACGCCGTGGCGCGCGACGAGAAGAAATTACCGGTTCTCCGGCCAAATTCTCCCCAGAATCCAATTCTCACACCCATGACCACCAGAGATGTCATTGCGTTGATTTTCATCTTGTTGATGTTGCCCCAGGGCATCTCTTGTCTTGTTCTCACTGCGTACATCTTGTCTGGCTCGTTCAAATCCATGGCAGGCAAGGTGATTGCCAAATACTTGATGCATGTTGGAGAATCTCCTATTTATTCGGCCGCCGACAAAGGGACACCTTCTGCAAGAAACAGATACTACCGTTCCGAGCTCGTGGGCGAGTTCTTACAGCTCTTTTCCATCAACTCCTTCATATTGTTGGTGTACCATTACACTCTTCCAAAAGCATGGTTGCAATACTTGATCGTATTGGCCAAATCCATAATTGCAAGTCGTTTAGTGGGCTCATACACCACAGGCTCCACCACTTATGTGTCTGTGGTTTCCCCCAATAGCACCACCATGACTACCACCACCACCAGTGGCCAGAATGGAACGCAAAAAAGTGATGCGAAATACTCCACCAGCAAATTCTTCAACTCGTTGCTTGGGTTCGTCTCGGTAATTCTCATCAATAATTTGATCAAAAACTGGATTTTGCCCTTGAACATGGCCCAATTACTTGGCGACATTGCCAAATTGTACCGAGATTTCGGCACCAACAACGAGTTCAGCCTCGAAAACATTTTCCATGCATTATTCGCCACATCTCCGTTCCTAGCTTCATACAGCTACTTCAGCTCCAAGCAAGGTCATTTCTATTTCAACAACAGAAAGGTCTCTCCCAAAAGCAACTTGCTCAGCAAATTCATCATTCATGTTTCTATTAACTACTTGAACTTCAGCGACGAGTCTGTTCAAACTATATCTAAAATTTTGCGCGAGACATCTGTTGTTGTCAACTACGCCTACTTGGTTCTTTGCATTCATGTCATCAGTTTGACAATTTCTCCTTTGTTACAGAGGATTTTCATCTTGAAGGATTATTCCAAAACCTTGGATCATTTGTCTTGTTTGACTCCTGTCGTCCCTTACGGAGGCTTCAAGAAAAGTGGACTCATTCCGACAGATACCGCCTCGGACTCCATTGTGGTTATCAACGTCGAACAACCCCAACTTCTAAGAACCACTCAAAAATCTCGTACAGGACTTTACGAAGTCAAAGTGGAACCCGAAGTGGCAAAGAGTCTCGCGTCCTCCCAGGTTATTCTGAGTGCAAACTTAATTCCGGCAAGCAACTTTGAAATCTTCTGTTTGGTTCCTCCCACCAACAAATCTGCTATCTTTGGAAGCAGAACCAACCAAAGCAGAACTATTGTCGACCGCAAGAGATCAAACAGTAGTGCCACTCCGTCTACTACCATCATGGACAAGTATTTCACTATTTCTGTCCAGCCGATCTGGTCGTGGTTGGCAGCTATCAAGATCTTAAACAAAAACCCAAAATTCTTTGCTGGGGCTTCCACTAAGACGAAGAATAACGGGGCCAAGTTTGTTACGCCTTCTACTGAATGCAAGCTCCAATTGGCCACGGCATTCATTGACGACTCCAAGATAGTCCTTGAAGTTCTTGACCGTAAGCATTTCGACAAGGTCTTCCAGAATGGGCTCTCTGTTCGTGTCAACGACGTCGATTGGCTCTATGCCAGCTTGCTTATTGGAGGACAATCAGAAAAGGGCCAAGAAAAGGTGAGCATTTGCATTTACGGATTGACGCCTCTCTTCCAGTACGAGATTGATTTCTTTGAGGACGATGATTTGGTTGGTCATTTCGTGGTTAACACCGTCTCACTGTCCACCTCGCCCAAGATACCTTCTGTGATGAATGTGTCTCTTGAAGCCACTCCCTTTTCTACTCTCCAGTCCAGCTTGAAGTCCACCATCTCCAATTTGAACGATGCCAAAGCCAGCTTCAAGAAGATCAAGAAAGAAGAGAATAAGAAAGTGGCTGATTTGAAGAAACAAATCGACAACATGAAATCGAAGATAGACAAGTACGGCAGCAACCAAGTTAGCGAAGGCAGAGCCAGTGGAAAGATGAAAGGATTGCAGCACTCCGTGATGCAGTTGGAGAACGAAATCAGAGAAATTCAAGAGAACCTCACCCAATTGAGCAAGTCTAGCGAAGTCTTTCAAGGTGACTACAGGGACGAAGAGGAGAATTTGAACAAGGAAATCGCCGAATTGGAATCAATGATTGCAGCAAACGAGTTGAGCACCAGCAAGCTTAAGAATGACATCAAAGCAGTGCAGACTGACAAGAACCAGACGGAAACGAAACGCAAAAAGCTACTCAACAAGATGCAAAGCCGCGAGGATGAGATTTCCAGACTCAATGCAAATGTCAGGAACATGAAGAAAGCATTGATTTCCAAGTTCCAGAAACGGCAAAAGAAGGTCCAGGAAAGGTTCGACACTATTCTCCCAAACGTGACGCACGCTACAGATAATGTGAGGGCAGAGTTTGAAAACTGCTTCCACGAGCTTGCAGATTAGGTATACACTTGTCGTCACTCGTGTAGGTTGTCTCCCACTTTGTGGAAGCCTTTGTCGAAGTAGAGAAGGCCCCCAGACTTCTTGTGGTGGTAGTTTCTGTTGGGTGCAAGAATGTCGAGAACTTCCACCACCCAGATCTCGTGATTATCCACACCGACCACTGTTTTCTTCTTGCAAATGAAGGCGGCCTCCAGTTCTTCTAGAACGGGCACGTACCCTGTGCCCACCTTGTGCAAAGAGTAGTCCAACTGTTGTATATGAGAAAATGGAGTGGTCATTTCATGGAACAATTCTCCGTCGTCCGGCTTGACATCGAAATGTTCTGGGTCTCTTTTGATTCCGCTGGCGAACGTTCGGCTCAAAAACACCGACTTGGCCGTTGGAGGCATCAAATGTAGACACAAGAGCCCGTTCTGGTGAAGAGATGTAGAGGTGTAGCTGGGTAAATGCAAGTTGAACTGCAAAAGAGGGCTCGGGTAGACGGAAAGTGAACATACGGACGACAATGTCATGCCGTGAAGAATGTCGTTCTGTCCTTTGCAGCCAGCCGTGAGGACCATTGCTGGCGAACTGACTCTCGACATGGATGTCTTGAAAAGTTCTTTGAAATCTTGCCTGAGCTGGCAGCAAACACGAGACGGTATCATTTGGGGACGGATCGCAGACTCTGAATGGAAGGAAAAATCTATTCAATTCCGCCTGCCAGTGGTGCTACTTTCTGATCTTGGATTGAACATTTTTTCTGTGCAGTTTGTTTGCATACCTTGGAAATCACAAATCTGCCTCACCTCCACACGTTATGGAGAAGTTACCTCCTTCAGATACGCTAAGTGGGTTATTTTCGGCGTACATTCTGCGCCACCATAGTCCGCTATCGGTTTTGAGCGAAAACCGTACGAATTCGGGTGACATGGAGCCCCACATTAATTCTGGCAAAGTCAAGACAGACAACACGGTCACTTACGCAAAAAAGGCTCTCGAGGCCTCCAATCTTCTGCGTGTTCACCTGGCAGCATTCAAGTGTCTCTATATGGCCGCAGTAAGCAAGCACGATACTTGTCACTTGATTAAAAAGCATCACCGCCATATTGTGGAGCTCGTATCAGCCAAAAAAACCGCCCAGGCGATAGATGAGCTTTCCACGCTACGCCAGGTCTTTTCAAATTCCAAAACCTGGCAAAACTCGACGATTTGGGCCCTTCTCGAGGGAATTTCTCCAACCTACAACACATATCCCAGCTCCCTCGTGGTGGCCTATCACTTCTTGGTTATCCAGAGTGTTCTACAGTATGTTTCAAGCAATCTTCAGAGCATAGCTTGTGGAAAACTCGATGTCTCTGTCTTTTATTCAGTGGCGTGTACTTTTCTCAGTACCAGCAATTTCCAGCAATGGCTCCAGTTGCTGGCAGCCGAACCTGTAATCCACAGGAAATACCAAAACAACAGCATCAAGATGCTTGGTGGATTTGTCAAGGTAGCAGACTTCTTATTTTCTAAGATGCCCAGTGAAGACTTGGCCATGTACATTTCGCTCTTGAAAGTGAAACTCTTGGAGACAAGATTAAGGCTAGGGGAAGAATCGGACGCCGTGGTCCCCCCTTTCTCAGCCTGTGCTGCTCCTTTTGTTGCAGATTTGAGACTGGCTATGACTGGGTTACAAGATACTCTTGTGCTAGCCCAATTGTCCCAAAAGATCCACGACTTTGACATCGCCTCTGTTTCTTTGTCTGCAAACGAGGACATTTTTTCCGTCATGGACTCTGTTATAGCTTCGGAGGAGCATGTTGGCAAATTGCACCAAGCTCTTGAGCTTTTAACATTGGCCCAGCTTCAAGAAGAGACCTTTTTCAAGGGTTTCTCCAAATTCATCTGCGACGTTCTCGTTTCTTCCTCGGCCTATGCTTGTTCCGTCGTGGGAACGATTCTTAATGTCTTTGCATCCAAGCTACTACATCTCGCAGAGCCCTTTCTTCCACTTCTTGACAAATTCGTCGTATTTGCTAAGAAAATCTTGGGGGAACCACATCTTTTTGGCATGTTTTTGGAAACCTCCGTGCCTCACCTCTGCAAGATCCTCTCAAGATTCCAACAAACGAAGCGGATTAATGAGGTTGCCAGTCTCTGCTTTGAGTTTGGCAAAGCATCAAAACTGCCTTTAGCATTGAGGTACTCTGTCCAGTTTTCCACTTCTTGCGAACCGAAGAAACTCCGAAGCCGAACTGAGTATTCCATTTGTGCATTGGTGGAATCTGGTGGTTTTGGCGATGCCCTTACATTGGCTTGCGAATATTTCCAGAGCTTCGAAGTTGGTAACTACTTCGGGAAAACGTCTACCCCGAATGTTTCCTCTTCTCTCCTTAGAGCATTAGCTCGCTGTATCAAGAACCAGGCTGACCCAACATCATTGTTTGGCGGCCTTAATGAGAATTTCAACGTTCACCTCTTTGAAAAGCTTCTCGTTCCTTTGAGAAATGAGCTTCTGAATCAGGAATTCCCTCTCCATCTTGTGGATTCATTTACAGACCAAACAAACAAACTTTTGTGCATGTTTTGGAGTGCCTCGTATTTCTCCTTGTCGTTTGAGGTTTCCGAGTTGTGCGACTCCCCAATTCAACATGTTCTTACAGCTGGAGTGATTTCCAGACGCCTTTTGAGGTCCAACAAGCCCAAGAAAGAATTAAAATCAATTCAAAAGCACATTTTGATGTGGTCCCAATCTCTAGATCAGAAATCAATGTCTTACTCATTTGAGTTGCAAACATTTAAGAATGTCATGATGTTCTTGACTTATCTTGGCCACTTCCTGTTTGTTCAGACGATAATTCGGAACTTTAGCTGCTCAGAAAAGAAAGTGCAGTTGAACTTGGAACTTTTACACTGTGAATGTCTCCTTCTGGGGAGACAGCTTGCTGGAGTTCCAAACGTATTGGCAAATTCAGGTACATTAATGAAGAGAATGATGAGCATTACAGAAAGCAACGATGTCATGCGCTGGAAATTGCTACAACTCAACTACTACATTCAGATGAAAGACCAAGATAAATGCATAGCGAAGTTCAAGGAAATCCAGACATTTCTTGACTCCAAACCTGAGTACAGCCTCAGGGTGGACAACAGTCTGATTCCTCTTGTTTCAAAGTTGTCAAGTCTCCTCGTCTTAGCCCATTTCCTGCTTCTTTCATCTCAGGTCAATTTGTTTTCGGCAAATTATGTCACTGCGTTGAAAAACCTAAAGCTTGCGATCAAATTGCTGAATTCCATTCTCAGAAAGTTGGGCACAGGCTCTGAATTCGAGGAAAACAGATGGAAGACTCAGAACTTGTTGTTTGCCTCATACAAATCCGCATTTGGTGTTGCCAGACACCTAGGGCTTCTGAAGGAAGCTATCCATTATATGAATGAGTTCAAAAAGCTCAATGAAGTTTGCGAGACTCCAATAATGAACGCATTGTTTCATTTTGAGTTGGCAGACTATTTTATTTACATCGACAAGTTTGAAGATTCTGCCGTTGAATTCGCCAAGGGAAAATTGATTGCCCAAGATTCGGAAATGATAGTGCTTCAAGCTGCACAGTTGAGGTCGACAATTTTGAACGAGACTTTTAAGAAGTCGTCCGCAAAAGAGGTGTCTGACACAAAATCAAAGCTAATTCAGCTTCTTGAAACTCTGAACATGAAAGAAATCGTATTTGAAGCGTTGTCTTTGAAGATCTTGGAGGAGGATTTATTGTACTTTGAATACTTGATCTCCATGAAGTCAACGGAAGCACCTCAGTTGTTCATGACGGAAATGACGCCCGATCGCCGTAACATGTTGATCAGAGCACTTCTTACGACCAAAACAGAAATTAGAGAAGTCAGGCTCAACTTCACTAAACTCCTTCAATTTGAGCAAAGGGTCAGCATAATGCCAAAGCAGAACTTTGGTAATTCCGGCGAACGAGGCGAAGAGTGTAATGAGGCCGCACAAAGGCTATTGGAATGCAAGGAAATCATGTTGCGGTTCATGGAAGGAAACTATCTTGAGTTTCTTGCTGTTGCGGAAAGTCACGATCTTTATTCAATTCTCAACCGTTGTCTCTTTTTGCTCTCGTTTGTTGCAGTACTTAAAACAGAAAGTGCTAGCAGTTTGTTGGAATCAATTTATTTTCTTCAAGATTGGTCAAAGCATTTGTCATGGCGGAACCTGAAGTCCCTTCTCCAAGTGTCAAATCTACAAGAGAATCCGTTGCTTCCTCAATTGAATTCAGAGCCAAGCAAAAAATCTTCCCTTGAGGTTCAAACTACGCTCTTCCTGAAACTCCACAACTCACTCCCAAAGTTGTGGGTTGTTGTCACCTTGGACATTTGCCCAATAACGGGAGACTTAATGTTGTCCAAGTTCAAGGCTGGAGATGAGAGCCCCATGTTCTTGAAATTGCCTTTGTCGCGTTCCAAGGAATCGCAAAGATTTGCTTCTTTCGATCAAGTTTCTGAGGAATTGCACCAAATCATTGACGAAAGCAACAAGTCTACGAAGTCCATTGTCACTTCTCTGATAAAAACAAGAGACGATAGGAGATCATGGTGGAAGCTTCGTTTTGGGTTAGATCTCAGACTCAGAAGCCTCTTAGGGGATGTGGAAAAGCACTTGATTGGAGGTTTCGAGGGGGTCTTCAGTGGAGGTTGCCATACAACCCCTCAATATGTTCAATTCAAAGAAAAGCTCCAGCAGATTTGGCGATCCGCTGGGAAAAGAATGGACTTTCTTGAATTGAGTGACGGTATCGTTGAACTCTTCTACAACTTGAGTCCTTACAACGGCGACGGCATGTTTGACTTTGGACTTGTTGAAGATCTAATTCGATACACTGCAGACGAATTGAGTTTTCTCGGAGAATTCAATATGGATCCAATGTTCGAAAAGATTCAATCACTCTACTCTACCGTCGCCAACGTTCCCGCCAATTCAAAGGAACATTTGGTGCTTATCCCGAGTTTTGCATGTTCTGCGTTCCCGTGGGAATCCTTGGATGCTCTTCGCTCCAAATCTGTTTCCAGGGTACCAAGCGTTGCGATGTTGCTTGAACTATTGGAAAACCATGACGGTATGGCCGTGTTTGATGAAGACAAGGGCAACACATACTACTTAGTGAATCCAGGAAAGGACTTGACAAGAACTCAGGACAAATTCCAGCCGATTTTGGAATCTTTACCCTACTCTACAGGATTATGTGGACAGAAACCAGCCGAAGAGGCCATGATATCCAGCCTTCTCCAAAGCGACCTTTTCATCTATTTGGGCCATGGTGGAGGTGAACAGTATATGAGGAGCTCCTCGTTATTGAAAGCAAAATTTCTCTGTGACAAGAAATTACCTCCAGGCTTACTCATGGGCTGTTCTTCCGGGGCATTTCAAGACAACGGACTTTTGGAACCAACTGGTAATGTGACCAACTGGCTTCTTTGCGGCTCTCCAATGGTCGTGACGAATCTTTGGGACATCACGGACAAGGACATCGATACTTTTAGTTTGTCAGTGTTTGACAAATGGGGCATATGGCCGGAGAGGCAAAATGGTCAAAATATAAGTCAAGCGGTGTCTTCAAGTCGTGATACTTGCACCTTGAAGTACTTGAACGGTGCTGCTCCAATTTTGCACGGATTGCCACTTCATCTTAGGTAATACGGACCTTTAAAATACTATAATATTACACAGCCACACTGTTGGTTCCCTATCCACAAACCCAGTAGGCAGACCCTGACGAAGTGAAAATATGAGCGAGGATTCTCGCCAATGCAAGTTATAGTTCGGACAATTGGGTCTCCTGATCTGAGGTGGACACTTGCTGTGAAATTTCCCCGGTGTTTGAGATCATTCCTTCAGAATCGGAAGGTGCGGCGACAGTGTTCACTGCAAAAGTGTTCTGATCAGGGAGTTGGTCCTCGAAGTTGGTGGCAACAGTAGTGGCAGTGGAGCCAGATGAAGAGCTGCTTGGAACACACCAGTTCTTATGGCAATGCCATGCTCTCATCTGACACTCCCTTGAACAGTACTTCGTTCTCTTGCATTTTTTGCACTTGCTGAATTCTCTCGGATACTTTTCCCATTTTCCACATTCGAGATTGCTGCATTGTCTAACGCCACCTTTGAAGTCGTTACGGCGACAAGAGTTTCTCATTATCACTCCGGACCAGTAGTACATGTCTGTGCCAGCCAAGAACGTAAACTTTTCCACCATTGGGAACAAGTTTACCTTCTTGCACTCATTCAAAGACTCATCATAGTCACAATCTGCCTTCATTTCATCATCGTCAATATCGAAGTTCTTATAAGTATCGTAGTTCCACTTCCTGGACAAATACTCCTTCTGTTCCAAACGCTTCTCAATGATAGAATTGCTCAACTTTTTGCACTCAGCTTCAATGAACTTGTTTACCTTGTCGCTGATGCAGAACAAGGAAAGCTCGCGGTCCAAGTCGTTGACAATGGATTCCGCGTCAATGATCGAATCGTACAAATTGTTCAAGTATGTGGAATTTTGAGGTGTCACGGTGACGTTGTCCTCAAAGTTCGACAAGTACTCATCGACTTCTTCGTCGTCATCCTTGTTTCTGTGATCGCTGTCTTCGTCAAAGTCATCCAAGTCGTCATCAAAGTCGTTGGCCTCGGCATCTTCCGTCAAGCCGTCATCCTCAGGCTTGTTGTACAAGTCAAGCTTGTCCTCGCTCAAGTCGAAGTTGTCATTGCGAATGTTTAAGTCGCTCAGCATCTGCGGAGAGTTGGAGGCTGAGGGGTTAAATCTCTCAATGAAGTTGTCTCCACCGCTGGCCATGGCGTTCGTGGAATGCGGCAAGGCACTAGGAGAGAAGAGCCTGCCCTTCCTTGATCTGGGAATGAGAGTCTGTCTGGAGGTCATGGTCAACTGGTTCCTCATCTTGGACTTCATCTGCCTCTCAGAGTACATTCTCATCTGCTTGTCTCTAATGCTCATGTCAACGATCATGTGGGTGTTTTGCAAGACTTCCTTCAAGTACGGATACTTGGAGATGTATGCAAGAAGTTGCAAACACCACACAACATCGTCGTCACGTGGGATAACCACGCCTGTCTCTGTAAAGTTTCTAGGCGCAATCTTGGAGTGGATCATGTTCGTGGTGTGGGTGGACTTCTCGTCCTGTAAGTAGAGATCGGACAAAAACTGCAAGTTGTTGTCCATGTCGTACTCACAGTCGTCATAGCATGTGTGTTCTGGGAAGTCGCCTTCTTTCTCCTCGCGCAACTTCTTGACGATGCTGATGATGAGAAAACGTCTGCGGATGTCATTGTTGACCGAGCTCCTGTGGGGGCCGGTCATGTCCAGTGCGTTGGGTGCAAAATTGAAGTTGTTGCCACGGATAAGCTTGAAGAGCTGGTCCACGGTGAGATTTTCGTAGTCCTCACTGGTCAAGCTGTTGATGTGGCTGTTGTTGAAATATGCACTGGAAATGTGGCTGTTGTAGGCGTCGATGGTGGGCCTCAAACGCGCCTCCAACAGAGCAAGCGGAGGCACCAGAGTGGCCAACGGGTTGTTTTCCAAAGGATTTCCGGGGATGGTGGGGTTCAACGTTTGCGTGACGGGTCTGGTGGGTGCAGGGGTCGTGTTCCCCGGGAAACGGATATTCATGAACGTTCCCGTGGGGTTGTCGTCGGCGAAGTTGTTGAAGAAGGTGGCGTTGGCGGTGGTGTTGTTGTCTGGAGCGGCGAAATGAGGATGCATATAGGCACAAACAGGAGGACCGGAGCCAGACAGAGAGGGAACAAAGTTGCCCTCGTGCAAACTCATGTAGTTGTCCAAAACCGTGGCGATGATGGGGAGCATGCCCGCTCTGACGACCTTCTGGCGGATTTTCTCCGTGCCTCTGGTTCCTATCAAAACTAAACATTGGAAAGCCAACGTCCATTTCCACGCCGTCAACAACTTCTTTTCGCTGTTGAAGATATTGTCTGTGGTGTTGAACGTGGTGTTGTGGCACTCGTGGAGGATTTCCACCAACCGTTCGATGCCTCCATCGTTGGAAAGAGTTTCCCTGACTTTGGCGCTGGACGAAACCAAATATGTCAAATGGTTCAACGAGTTAACTAGCGGTTTGTCGGCGGTGACGTCCAACGCCCTGCGATCGTAAAGTGTGGTTGTTATGGTGACCGCAGCACGATTATTAGTAATCGATCTGTAGTTGGAGTCTCTCATGTGATTTCAGTGTTATGTCAAAATGGAAGTACGGGACAGGATTCAAAATGGAAGTACGGGACAGAATTCAAAAATGGGAAGCTTGGGTTTAGCTGATTTGTGGGGGCGATTCACAACGACATCAAGAAAGTTACTGGGGGCGAAAGGAGATGGGAAGTTTTGGAGAGGGATATTCGGCTCGGGCAGGACAGAAATTTGGACTTCTCGAAGGTATAGCCAAAAAAGAGGGCGGGCTTATCTGATCTGGGTATGGGTTAGTGGTGGCGGTTGTATCCCTGTATCGACATTAAATTTTGCCACGTCACGTGCTCGAGGACGTGCGAAGGGCTTTCTGCAGGAGAAAAGTGTTGCCCATGCAGATTCCCAGAACGGCAGAAGAGGGCAGTTAAGGTTTCGCATTTTGATGTGGTAGTGTTGTGAATACAGTTAAGGTTTGGCATTTTGATGTGGTAGTGTTGTGAATTCTGACACGGTGGCATATTATCTTCTGCGGCAACTTGTAACACACATCATGAACTGTACACCTCTTACCGATCTCGACGATCTCAGCTCGGTCGGGTTGTTGAGCCAGGCCAAGCAAATTGCACTGCTGATCAAATCGTGGAAAAAAGCCAGAACATTCCTGTTAAAGGTGCCCCAGTCGGACAATTTGGTTGTGGATGTTCATCGGAAAAACAGTCTCAACAACGATTTCTGGGTGGCACGCGTGACGGAGTTCCAGGAGATTTCGGTGCAATCGCGCAAAAAGGTGTTTGACCTGCTCATGCGGTATGTTGTGGGGTCAACTTCGGACTTGTCCCAGTCGCACACTGAGTACGAAGTAGGTTACATCCACGAATTGGTCGACTGCAAGTTGACACCGTACAAATTCAAGGATACGGCAGAAGACGATGACTACGACTCCATCACGTACTTGGCCGAAGTCGACTACCAATTGCAGTTTCCGTTGAAGAAGAGAAAGTTCTGCAATTTGGTGCACATCGCCAAGTGCAAAGACGCAAACTCGGCCTACGTCATCAGTTTGGCCGTGGATCCGTCGGTAATCGGGTGCAAAGTGGAGTCGTCCTTTGTTCAAGGAAGCTACACCTCGGTGGAATTGGTGGCTTGGGACCCGCAAACAGAGTCTCTCCTCTGGGAAATGGCCACATGTTCCAATGCGGGAGGAAACCTTCCACAGTGGTTGGCCAAGCTTAAGTTGAACGGCATCATAGCCAAGGACGTGTCCAGTTTCCTCAAAAAAAATCGCTGATTACGTCTCTTCCTTTCGTCCTAGTCCTTCCAACCACAACTTCACGTCATCGCCAAGATTGTCCAAGAAGCCAAGATGCGCATAGCCATAGACGCTGTTCCCGATTTGGTTCAACACCCCTTCCTCCGGGACTCTGGGTTTCTGTTTGTTCTTGGAGTTGTAGTTTCGAATAATAATGATTGCTTTGTGCTTGTGTCTGATGTAGTAGAACAACCAGTCGTTGTTCTTGTTGCTGGAAAACTTGTAGAGGTGCTCATTGACCACGCCAGAAAACATGTTTGTTTTCACCACGAAGTGGTCCACTAGCTGGTCGTGGAGGTGGTAGAGGGCGTTGTGGAATCGCTGAGTCAATTTTACAATCACCTCGTCTTCCCCCAGAATTGGACCAATCGGAAGATATGGAAGGGACGACTGGTAATAGTGGTCCTTGTTGTCGTAGACAATGAAGAAGAAATCGCTGTCCACGTCCGCGTACTGGGTGTCCAGCTTAATCATTGTGCTGATTGGATTTGGTAGGGAACTGATGCTGTTGTTGAGGGCCACCCCTCCACTGGAAAGCAAAATGGAGTCATTGATAATCTCCAACCCGGGCTCACAAACATTTTCTTCAAGATCTCGGTAGAAGCTCTGTTGGCTCAATTGCTCGAGGCTGGAGTCGAACACAAACACCAACGCGATTCCATTTTGCATGTAGATCACCACCAGGTACTCTCTAGATTCCGTCTGCCCATCTGCTTTTGAGGTAGTGGGCAAGTGCACCAAGAGTCGTGAAATCTCATTCTCCGACAATCCCACAATGTACTTCCCAGAGACAGCCAAAGATCCTGCTTCAGTTGACTCTGGAGCTCTCAGTGCACTCAGCTCCTCTGAAGTTTCTTCCACAGTTGGAGCTACCACAGTTGGAGTTCCTACACCTATTCTGAAGTTAGGCATCTGCCACCATGAAGGTACTCCCGGAAGTTGCTCGTTGACCGCCAGACCCAAATACTTGATTCCATTGACTCCAATACTGAGAGGCAGAACCACCAAAGTGTTTGCGATGTTGACAGGATGGAGCATTTCAAGAGCCACAGCCAGGTCCAAATTGAACAGTGTGGTCAGGTCCTCTTCTGAATCCACGTCTTCAGCCTCCGAGGAGACGATTGCCGATTCTTGAACCAAGTGCGAGAAGAAGTTCTTAAAAATACGCCTCTGTCCAAGCCTCCCCAATTCATTGTGGAAATCGTGAAACTCAAGGAGGTTGTAGAGATCAGCCATCGAGTCGGCCCCTAATTTCTCCAGCACAGACTCCGTGCACATGTGCATTAGCCCGTGCTTTTTGGGTATTGTTTTGTTGAAATTGGCAATCAAGACTCCAGCGGGGCCAGCTCCTAGAAGCACGTCCTCCAAGTCTTTCCTGGAGGAATCGGGGATTCGAACCGACGATCTTTTGTAGTTGTCATTTGGAAGAAACCCAAACACGCCCGAATAGTTCATACAATTGGGCCATGCCAACAGACGAGGGCCCACTGGTAGTTTCAGAGCATCGTTGAAGTTTTCCATGAATTCTGCCCAGAAATCCTTCAAAATCTCGCCGAAAGCAGACAAACCTCGCACCTTGAGGATCTTCGCAAACGGAGGATTGAGCAATTGGAACGTCCGGTGTGCTCTTGTTATCAAGACAGAGATCTGAGAAATCATCACCTCGTGACGTTCAGAAATCCCCGACGGGAGAGCCACGGAACAAGCAAGGAAGTAATCTTTTTCGATTTCTGTAACTACCACCGCACTTCCTGTCATCAGAACAGTTATCGGTCCGTCAGAAGCATTGCCAAATTCTTGAGCAAGTGAACATGAGCCTCGTAGAAGGCTGACGATATCCAAGTTTTGCCGGTCCCTGGGAGCCGCCTCTGGATCGTCTACATCCTTCGGAGTGACGAAAAATAGGATCTGTTTGTGGAGTTCCTCGAAGCTTTCTGCCTTTCCGTCAACAAATGTGGGGTTGTACAAGGCGATGTAATTGATGGAAGGAACACGCACGTTCTCGGAGCCATTGGCGTAATTCGTCAGAGCATTCAGTCCTCCCAATCGGCTAAGGAGGCTGGAAAAGTAATTGTTCATGGATAAGAAGAAGTAGTCGATTTGAGGTTAGATATGGCATCACGTGACTATATAGACTCAAGCCGTCCAGAGTTCCTTCCAGCCAATATTCTTTCTGACAGCGTTGGAGAAGCCCTCGTGGTACTTCACCCATATTCTGGCGATCTCGTGGTCGCTGGCAGGGGTGATGTCCGCGCTGAGCTGCGTAGATATTTGGTCGTACTGATTCTTGAAGAAATCAAGTGAAGACGTCATACGGGCTTTCTTGACTTTGGCCGCCTCTGGGCCGGGGCTCTCTGTGCGTTGCCGCTTCAAAACTGCCGCAACAGCAGCAGTGAGTTCTGATTGGATGAGTGGAAAAAGCCACAGTCTCTTGGCGTGGACCACTTTGGTCTTGGAAGCGAGGGGAACCGGAGCAAAGAGATTGTCAAACACCGTGATGGTGTCCCAGTTGGGTGCGTAGAGCAACGAGACCTGGTTTGTTTCCATGTCTCGTTGCGTTTCCAATTTGATGTCGAACCGTTTGGTCAAGCGTGCCAACTTCTCCACCAACTTCTTCTCGTTGTCTTTCAAAGACGACTTCACCTTGGAGGACCCGATTTCTGGAGAAAGCATGGCATCCAAGTAGGGAAGAAAGTGCAACGCGTAGAAGTCGTGGCCCCCCGAAGCAAGCTTCACGTCAACAGGAAGCTGGTCGCTGAATCTCTTAACCACGGCCTTGTTCTGCTTGAGAAGCTCCAACGACTCGAACTCGAGCCCTCGCGCGTTAGGAAGAAGCGAGTTGTCGTCTCGGTATGTTCTTGGGTTTGCGTCGCTGAACAAAGACCAGAACTTGAGCGCAGCAAGCGAAGGGTAGAACCCAAACTCTCTGTTCTTGCACGTCAAGATGTCGTAGAAATACAACCAGTCGCTGATTTCCGCAGGCCCCACGGCTGAGTCATCCTGATAATGAACAACGTCAAGGTACCTGTTGAAACAGCCTCTGACCACTTTGTCGAGAGAGCCACTCGCCGCGGCTTTCCCGTCTCCGGCCGTCATTCTCTGGAGCATCACCTCAAAGTTCTCGTCTTTGGACAACTGCTGGTTTCTGCGAAAAATCAGGTCCACCATGGCGAACCACGAAACCAGAGAGTCCATGTTCTTATTAGCCGGCCCCGAAAACGCATAGACGCTCGGGTCGAGCTTCCTGCTGGTGAATTGCATGTAGTTGAGACAAGCACGAAGATCGCCTTCACACACCTCGAGCACCTCTCCGATTTCCTTGCTGTCGAGCCCGATTTTCTCTTTGTTGCTGATGGCCATCAAGTACTCCTTGGCTGCTTTCTGGGCTCCTGTGTTGATTCTTGTGCCTGGGTTTTTTCCCGTGGCCAAGCCCTTGAAGGCCACGATCTCGCAGATGGGTCGAAGTTTGTCCATGGGATTTGGGCCGTACGACCTCACGTTCTGCGAGTAGATGTCGTTGGCAATGCATATGATGGGTCTGTTCAAGGTGAACTTCTTTTTCTTGTCGGTGTCTCGTTGCGACCGTTGGTCTGCCACCACCAAGTCGTTGATCACTTTGATGATATCGCCTGCGTTGATGCTGCAGTCGATTTCGTCAATGACAAGGCACGTGGGCTTTCCGTTGGCTGTGATGGAGTTGGTGGTCAAGGCGTTCTTGATTTTCAATTTGAGGGCTGCGGTTGCGTTGGCAAATCTGCCAGCTCCATCTACGCTTTCCACTCCGGACATGGTATCCATGCTGTTGGCTGCGTTCAATTCTTGCACCGAGTAGCCCATCTGGCGGGCCAAAAGATGAACTGCGGCTGTTTTCCCCACTCCCGTGGGGCCGTGCACCAACAAGATTTTGCGGTGGGGCCTTCCCAAGTGGTCTGTGGACTCGTCAGGTGGAGAATCTTTCCCAAACACCACAGAGCCCCATTTTCGGAGCCAGTGCATGACCAGACGGTACTGTTTTTCGTTTCCTGCCGGGCAGAGCTGCATGAACGTTTTTGGGCGGTATTTCTCTGTCCAGATCTCCGATTTGGCTTGCGATTTGGGCTGAAGCGCACGGATCAGTTTCTGGCTTTCTCGGAGCGAGTCTCGCAGGCTCACGCGCTCGTGCAACTTGTCCATGTCGAGAATCGAATCGGAGTAGTCCACGTCCTGGACAATTTTTTTTCTGGGACGGAGAGAGATGGTCTTTCCATTGAAGAGGCGAACGGTCTTTCCGTCGTCTTTGAAGAGGATGGAATCCGACATGTTCATTTGTGGCTCCGGAGGGGCGCCAAAGAGCACCGAATCTTCGAACGAGAAGGACATGCAGTTGGGTAGTGTGATCTGCGTACTTGAGATTTAAGATGGTGTAAACAACGCGTGGAAAACGCGAAGTGAGGTGAGAAGTAACGTCAGTGCGAAATCTCACACACGCTTCCAGTGGCGAGGTCGTGGAAATCTTGCGCCGAAAGTGGTACTTCTGAGTCATTTCCAACTTCTCCGGACTCATTCCCGTTTCTGTGGAGTGAATTACAATGTCCAATATTTGGGTGCAAACCGCTGAATCTGGCAGTTATATGCACCGCTTCACTTTGAATCAGGTGCAGTGCCAGGCGGGCAACGTTTGGGGCAGTTTAACTTTGCAGTAACTGGCAACTCAAGATAACCAAATTGGAAAAATTAGATCGGAGGATCTTCTCTGCTAGGAAGGGAAGGGTGACTTGAAGTATGGTGAATTTGCGGAGGTGAAGCATTTTGCACTTTTCATCTAAATTGTCAAATTGGATCGTTGAAAAATTAGAATAAATGTGAAGTCGATACTTATGTGAGGTCAACATAATGTGAGGTCAATATAGTGTGAGGTCAACATAATGCGAGGTCAACACAAAAGTGAGCATCAAAGCACACCAAGACAAGCCCTCCCTATAATCGGACGCTAGAGCACAAAGCTGTCCACATCCTTCTCGTAGTGTGCATATCTATAAAGGTAGCTACTGGCCAAATGCACGTGGTGCTTCTCCTTCGGGTCCAATAAACTCGGCGTCTCTCCATGGACCATAGTCGTTCAAGTACAATTCCTGGTCGTTGACGTCCGAGGCTCCTCCAAACTTCTTTGGCAAGTTCTCCGGTGGAATCTGCTTGAGCAATTCCTTGCTGTACGAGCTGCCCAAAATGTGGATCTTGGACACCGTCACCGGGTCCAAAAACGGCTTGAACAACTTGAAGGCCGTGGAGAAGCCAAAGGGTGCGTTGATGCAGTAAAACTTGCCCATTCTCTCCGGGTAGTAGTCCTGTCCGATCTTGGAAGCCTCTCTAACATAACCCACAACCTGGTATGCAGCTCCGATACCAATGCCCTTCAAGTCCATGATGGTGCACGAGGTCTCCACCAAACACCCCTGTTTTCTGGAAGAGCAAGGCAAACGACACTGGGTGAAAGACTCGTACTCCCAAACCAAGTTTTTCAACATTCTGTCCTGGGTGGTGATCTTCAACATGTCGGGCAAATACACCTTGCCCAACTCCTCAAAGTACACGGGTCTGCCGTCCTTGTCGGTCTTGTGGTAGTACTGTGGGTACATTTTTGCCACAAGAGGCTTTTCCGTGTAATGGAAGTCCGTTAAAATGGTGTTGGTACCAAAGGATTCTCTCCACTTCTCACACTCGACAAACATGAACTTTGCCTTTTCCAAGTCGAACTTTCTTGCTCTCAAGAAGCGGAGCAACGAGGCATCGTCGATTCGGCTTTTGTATCCAAGCTCAGTCAAATCGTACCGGAACTGGGCCAAAATCGCCTTCTGCTCGTCGGTCAAATTGGACGTGTAGCCCGTTTTCTGGGTGGGTGCACTCACCTGTGGATACGACGCCAAAATCTCTTGTTCGGAGGCCATGTTGGAAGCAAAGGAACAAAAGAAGAATAACAAAGGACAATTTAACGCAGGACATTTTCCGTCGTCTCATCCTGCACACATCCCTATCAATTTTAGGTCCAGTATTACTGCTCGGAGCTTTCGGCTGAGCCTTGTCACGTTTCCTGGTTGCTTCTTTCATCTTGGCCACGGGGTGCACGTTATTATTTTGAGGCGATGGGGGTCCAAAGTTGAAAGAGATATTGAAAATACGTCGAAATCACTTTGGTATGAGATGCAACATGCGGGTGCAAATTTGACGTGCAACAGAGGTGCATGCGTCAAAGAGCCGAACAATCACATGTCGTTTCTTTCATGAAACGATGCTTACAACTGGCGCACGACATCCGCAGCTTCACCTGTCACACCTCTCCCGTAAGTTTATTAGTACACCATTCCGATTATGAATCTCTCTTCAACCATCTCCTGAACGGATTCTTTGTATTGCCCTTGAGCACCAGCCCCAACGAATTGGAGCTGCTGAAACTGTGGCTGAGCAGCAATCGCGCTTCCACGGGAAACTTCAACTTAAGCCCGGAAATTGCCGTGTCCGTCAACTTCTTCTGGCCCGGCACCATCGTGTCCTGGAATTGGGAATCGTAGAACACCACTGTGTTTTTTGTAGTGTCAAGACATGCCCGTTCAACCACATTGTTGACAAACGCCTCCCAGAGCCTTGCGTCTTGTTGCAAGTTGCGGCACTGCTCCCCATTTTCCAAAACCTGAGAAAGCGCGTTGATTTTGTTGATGAGATTGGTGCTCTGCTTCTGGAGATCTTTGAGGGTGATGTTGGACGTAATGAACGAAAAAATCTCTTCGTTGTTGCGACAAAGCGACTTGATGAACCCTTCGGTTTCGTTATCACCAACCAAGTCCAAAAATTCCAGCTTTTCAAACTCGAGTGATCCGATCTGGTACACATTGCGCTCGTCATTTACGTGAATCTCATCGTTGCTCTCTCTGCTGCTCTCTCTCTCGTGGTAGCCAATTATAGAACCTTGTGTGGTACCATTGGACCCAATTGCAGTCTGGCTGCTTTTCTTGGTCAAGGAAGGAGTCAGACTAGATAGTGTTGTGGTGATACTGGCAGAAGAGGCAGACGGTGCCAATTTCAGTGACAGGGACTGTTTTCTGGCGTGCGTGTTCAATTGAAGAAGGTGGATCAACTCTGTAAGGCGCAAGTACTTGTCAATTAGGTAAGGAGTGGTGGGCAACTCACTGGAGGTGGAGTCTTTGCTCAAGCCCAAATCAAACCGATTGACTTCGTGACTTAATTCCAACACCTTTTCATTGAAATCATTCTTTCTGCCTGTGATCTTGTCGAAGTAGTCGAAAACCTCATTTTGGTGCTTTTCCAAAAACTTGTTCATTTTCACCAAATGAGTCTCCTTGTGAACGCTGAATTCTTGTCTGTTAGCAAGATTCAACAAGATCTTGGCAATGAGCGTCAAGGTGCGTTGGGCATGTCCAGTCTGGTGATTTTTCGTCAAGTAAAACAACTTGGGGTTCAAGATGGCCGGACAGAAAAATCTCAAGAAGATGAACGCACTCAAACAGTTCAAAGACGTCACTTTGTCGTCGGGGTCGCACGCCAAATCAATCTTTGTTCTGAAATTCTTCAATTGAACTTTGATTTGCTGCGGTAAGTCGTTTGAAGTTGCGTAAATCATCAGCCAGATCTCCTCTGCGTAATCGTACAAGTTCTTAAAATTCTCTTCTATCACATCTTTCACCCTCTGTTCTCTCTCTCTTTCCTCGTCGGAGTCATAGTCCTCGTCACTGTCTTCGTCATCAGATTCGTCGCCGCTAGCCAGACCACTCTTCCTCTCCGCTTTTACTTGCAATCTCACGTATCTCGGATCTATCTCACAGTTTTTCAGCTCCAAGGTGATTTTCTCGAAGAAATTTCCAAACACTTTCTCCAAATATTCCTGACCAATTCGGAAAATGTATTTTTCAAACGATTTTGTGAAAATGGAACTTCCTCTGAACAAAGTGTTGAACACGTTATTACTGGAGGTATTCGGTCCTCCTTTGTTGTAATTCTTCCTCGTCATTTTGTCCACGCTCACCAATTCAACCTCCATCAATGCTTTAAACCACTTGTCTTCAATTCCAAGACTCTGAAAGATATCCAAAAGAATGAAACTGACGTTTTCAAATTCGGAGGTCATTACGGTGGAGTTGCAGAACTCAATCAATTGTTTCATCGGGCAGTTCATAAGCATGTTTTCAAGGGGCCTGAATGACGGAGGACTAAGGATCAAGTATTCTTTGAGATCCACAGTCAACAACAACTTTCCAACAGGGAGGTTAGCAAAGTCGTAAATGGACAACCGAACAATGTTGTTTTGCGGAGTGCTGGCAGCCACAGAGTTCAGAAGTCCTGGAAAGGAAAGTCCGTCTCCGTTGCCGTTCAAGCCGGTTGTCATGGTCGACGTCGTATGGAGTTGCTGCGTCAAAATGTCGGGAGTAAGATAGACCGTTCCAATCACCTTGTCAGCAAACAGGTACGACGCGTCACTGAAGGTGCATCTTTTGATGACGATGTGGACCATTTGCGTCAGAATAGGCAAGTCAACCGAGAACTCCTCCTTCCAGAAGGGGTTGTGAGCGTGGGGAACAATAGCAGTCCTGGCCCACGGGAAGCCCCACATTACAACCTCAGCGTAGATCTTGCCTCCAGGCTTTGCGCCGTGGGCAACATTGTCAAACTTGGCTTCGATGATGTCAATTGTGAGCTTTTTGGAGACTCGGAAATGCTCCTTGGTATAGTGGCCGAGTTCCGACGTAGGCGGCGTGAGATAGCCTGTGAGAGTGGTTTCGGCGTTGAGTTCGGTTTCGTCTTTCGAGGAGTCTAGGTACGCATCCTGATCGATGGTGTTTTCAAGATCCACCACTCTTTTCGAAGGAGCCGCGTCCATGACCGACTTCTGGTCGAAAACACCAATGTACTCTCGCTTGGAAAAGTAATTAAGCCCCACGTACCAATCTTCCAAGTCGATGTGCAAGGGGAACTCGATCAAGATCCGCAGATTGTTGGCGATCGGCCTGCCGTCTTTCGTGAGCAAGCTCTGAGAACAGCAGGTGAGTGTGTCGAAAGTGAGAGCGGACGTCGGCCTGATGACGTTGTTCCAGCGCAATTCTTTGATGTGGCCGACGAAAAGAATGCTGGACGACTCGCAAACGGAGTTGTGGATCTCTCGGATCTCCGAAGATAGCACTTTTTTGATGTCGATGGAGTACAAGAGGGTTCCGTCCAATTCCGTGATGAAATTTAGCATTCCGTTGGACTTGAGAACACCCATGGTGTAAAACCATCCTTCGTGCACCTGGTCTCCGGGAAGAGACGTTTGCAACCCCGTGTTTTCGCTGGACGCAGAAGTTTTGTTATCGAACTTCAGCTGGTACGCTGGAGCTTTAGGGCCGTTCACCAAATTGATATTCTTGGATTTTGCCGGGATGGGCCCGTACACCTTGAAGCGGCACACCAAAAGTTCGTGCGGATCTGACGTGGAGGTGGTGGCATTCCACACCTTATTTTGCGCAAACCATTTTTTGGCTAGGCCACCTGGCCTCATATTCTGCCACGCTAGCAACGCCAGAAGCAAGTTGCCAAAGTTGTTTTTTGACGCGATTTTCAAGTAGAGCTTCTCGTTGTCGTACGAGCGAACGAAGATCACCGGCGGTTCGTCTGAAACATCAATTTCATCTTGTTTTTTGCCAAATCTGCGTCGTCCGGCCTGGTTGGGTGCAGAATTCATGCTTGGGTAGATCTGGACGTGGCACGACTGGAGCTCCAGCAAAACTAACGACATCTGGCCTTGTTCGTCCTGAACAAGAACCAGACCATCAGCTGAAATCACAAGAGAATGTGGCACAACCCAATTTGCAGCATCGCGCGACACGTGGATGCCTGAACCGCGAAAAGTGCCCTTATCTCGGAGGAGAGCTTTATGGAAGGGCGATTTTTTGGCCATAGAAATAAGTGTTTGTTTCAAACGTTAACGAGACAACAAACCTTATGTGTAACATGCGGCTGATGCAGGATCAGACGCGAAATGAGGTGCATTTATGTCACGTGATTAACGACTCCAAGGCTGGACTGGTGGCAGGAGATTTGGAGGGGTTGCAATTCAATTGAACGGAAGTGCTGGAGTATATGTGTGTGTTTTATTCAGATCTGACTGCTTTCGGTGATGCGTATTCGGTGATGCGTATTTGGCGAGACAGTATTTCAGTTAGTCGCACCCCAGGATTTCAGAACATTCTTGCTCATTCCGACGCCAAAGACCAAACGCAAACTACATCGCTCAGACTTCACCTTTAGAATCTCGTCTTTCTTTTTTATTGGAGGGGGCTGCTTCTCCAGGTAGTTGAATTGTTGTTTCTTCGCAAATGGCTGTCGAGTCATTCGGATGGGAAGGAGAATTCTGGTGTTGCATTTGCATTCGCGACTGGGAAATCGGGCCACCGATTTGGTACTGAGACTATTCCTACAATCTGAATTGCTCGCACTGTTGAATTTCGCATTGCCCTAGGATCTGAATTCAACATTTTGTACCAACGAAATCTTGCAGCCTTCAAGATTCAACGAGCACCAAGAGAAATTCTTTTGCTGTTTTTTATCTATGTTCAAAATGCGACCTGATTGATATCAACTGATATTTGATGAGGAAAGGTTGTTCGTTGAGCGAAGTTGTCCGCAAACTTTCACTTCCCATTATTACACGTAAAACGTGCTGTCGTAGATCACTAGGGCAAAAGACGCACTCAAGGTAAGGTGAAAGCTAGCCCTGGCTTCCTATCTGAATCGGTTTCTAATGAGTCTTACACCTCAAACATCACATAGCTTTAGTCCATAAACTCATTTTGTTATCGCTCACATGAGGACATTGTTTGCACTACATCAGCCTTTCATCCGAAGGAACCACCGAGCTCGAGATTCCCAGTCTTTGAATGGCTGCAGGAAGTTCATGCCGATTGCTTCAATCCAAGTTGTACCATTGATACACCCCTGTTATCCGGACTAATACCCCTGTGAATTCTATGAGTATTACAGCTATCGTGCCCAAACTAGTGGCAATCGATTCGCGCAGACATTCAGAGTATTCACATCTGCTTTTGAAAATCACCGCTCGGCGGTGTGCACTCACCGCTCAGCCGTGTGCACTGTATAATTCCCATTAGGAAAGCCTTCTCAGTAACATCAGCACCAGATGAACACCCCTCTAACCCAGACCAATACCCCGGTTTTTTTTCCATGAATATTACAACTATCGTTCCCAAAACGATTGTAATCGATTCCTAGAGAAATTTAGAGTATAAGCAACAACTTTTCAATTATTTGCCGAACATCTGCCGATCCAAAAGTATCCTGTTAAGAAAGCTTTTGATCAAAATGAAATAACAAAATCATCTCCAACCCGAACCAATAAAGCGACCTTTTGGTGAGCGAACCTTGTCTATAATTTCAAACGCATTCATTTGACAGTCCTCAAGAACCCGTATCGAGATCTAATGCACTGCCTGCCATTACGGCTCTTTGTTCTGGTACTCATTTGTGCTGCAAGGTATTCCTGCAGACATTCACCCAGCAGAAACCCACCACCAGAAACCCACCAACATCTGGAACGTCCGATGTCCAGGAAGATCCAAAACAACCGAAGTCGAAATCGCCACCTCCTCCACACCAACACACCAACACACAACAACAAAACCTCCCCCACATTCTGGCACCCTTCGGACACCCCACTACATGCAGTATTTTGAAAAAACCTCAAATTTCTCCAACACATCTTCAAAACCACCAATGTGCAGCGACGCCAACAACACCGCCCACGACGCGGTGTGCTCGGAAACACACTCCGCAGCCCCCGGAAGCCCGCACTCCGCCCTCGATTTGGCGGAACTCGCCGAATTCCGCGATTTGGACCCACTGCCCCACATCACCGAACAGGCCTGCGCCTACTGCGGCATCGACTCCCCCGAGTCGGTCGTCCGCTGCGGCACGTGCAACCGCTGGTTCTGCAACGCCAAAAGCCACTCCACGGGCTCGCACATTGTGACGCATTTGGTTTTGTCCAAGCACAATGTCGTTTCTCTCCACGCCGACTCGGCGTTGGGCGCAGAGACGCTCGAGTGCTACAACTGCGGGTCGAAAAACGTCTTCATGTTGGGCTTTGTCAGTGCCAAACTCGACCTGGTGGTGGTGGTTCTCTGTAGAATGCCGTGCGCACAGCTGAGAGACATCAACTGGGACACCAACGAGTGGCAGGCGCTCATCGACGAGCGGCAGTTGTTGCCCTGGGTCGCGGCCGTGCCCCTGGAGGAGCAGATGGTGCACCTGCGCCAGGTGAGCCACGAGCAAATCTCGAAACTCGAGGCCCAGTGGAGAATGAACAGAGACGCCACAATCGACGACGTAGACCGCTCGGCCGGAGTCAGCGACGAGATGCTCCCTGTGTTGTTGCGCTACACCGACGCCGTGCAGTACCAGAACGCCTACGCTCCGTTGGTGGAGGCCGAGGCCGAGTGCGACCGAAACCTCAAAGAGTCGCAGGCGCTCGAGCACATTCTGGTGCTGTGGGGCACGGCGCCGCACGGCCGGCTCTTGGTGTCGTTCGCGTTGTCCACGTTCGAGAAAAACCTCGTGGTGGCCATGGGCGACGAGATCATCTTGCACCACCGCGAGTTGGACTCCGAGTGGACCGGAAAAGGCTTCATCGTGCGGTTGCCCAGTGCGCGCCTGGAGGAGTTCACGTTGGAGTTGTTGCCCACGCGGGACGCCCCGCTGCATGTGTCCACGGGGTTCACGGCGGAATTTGTGTGGAAAGGCACGTCGTACTCGCGCATGCAGCGGGCGTTGCGGGACTTTGCCACGGAGGACGAGACCGTCAGCAGCTACATCTACCACAAGTTGTTGGGGCACGAGGTGGTGCCGGTGGTATTTCTGACGGAGATTCCGCGGAAGTTGTCGGTGCCCAAATTGGCGCAGTTGAACGGGTCGCAGCTCCACGCAGTGGCCACGGTGTTGCAGCGGCCGTTGTCGTTGATCCAGGGACCGCCCGGCACGGGAAAAACCGTCACGTCCGCCACCATCATCTACCACTTGTCGCAGTTGCACAAGCACAAGATCTTGGTGTGCGCTCCGTCAAACGTCGCCGTGGACCACTTGGCGGAGAAATTGCACGCCATCGGCATCCACGTCGTCCGGCTCACGGCCAAGCTGCGCGAGGACGTCGAGAGTGCCGTTTCGGACTTGTCCTTGCACAAACAGGTGCAGAAAAACGCCCCGGCTAAGTTGCAGAAGTTGCTACGGCTCAAGGAGGCGGCCGGGGAGCTTTCTGCGGAAAACGCCCGCGTGCTTGCTACTGGGTTGCGGAAGGTGGAGAACAAGTTGTTGGAGAGGGCCGAGGTGGTGTGCTGCACGTGTGTCGGGGCCGGCGACTTCCGCTTGAGTGGGTTCCGGTTCCGCACGGTGTTGATCGACGAAAGCACGCAGGCCACGGAGCCGGAGGTGTTGATTCCGATCGTCAAGGGAGCCAAGCAGGTGATTTTGGTGGGCGACCACCAGCAGTTGGGCCCGGTGATTTTGGACAAGAACGCGGGCGAGGCGGGGCTCAAGCAGTCGTTGTTCGAGCGGCTCATTGCGTTGGGCCACGTCCCGGTGCGGCTCGAGGTCCAGTACCGAATGAACCCTGCGCTTTCGGAGTTTTCCTCCAATATGTTCTACGAAGGCCTGCTCCAGAACGGCGTGACGCTGGACGACCGCACCTGGCGGGGCTCGTCGTTCCCGTGGCCCGTTCCGGAGTGCCCCATGATGTTCTGGGCCAACTACGGCAAGGAGGAGATCAGCAGCAGCGGAAACTCGTTTTTGAACCGGGTGGAGGCGATGAACGTGGAAAAAATCATCACCAGGCTTTTCCGCGACGGCATCAGCCCGCAGCAGATCGGCGTGGTCACCCCGTACGAGGGCCAGAGAGCCTACATCGTCCAGTACATGCAGATGAACAGTCTGATTGTGGAAAAAAGAGCGCAGTACGCCGAAGTCGAAGTGGCCTCGGTGGATGCGTTCCAGGGCCGCGAAAAAGACTTCATCATTTTGCTGTGTGTGCGAGCAAACGACGAGCGCGTGATTGGGTTTTTGAAAGACCCACGCCGGTTAAACGTTGCGCTTACCCGTGGAAAGTACGGCATGGTGGTGTTGGGAAACCCTCGCTCGTTGTCTCGCAACAGATTGTGGAACTACTTGTTGGTACATTTCCGTGAGCGCGGGTGTCTCGTCGACGGGCCGTTGGACAACTTGCAATTTTCCATGGTTCCGTTGGGTAATCCACTGGCCAGGCCAGGTCGCGAGGTGCAGCCACGGCCTTCGGAGTTTGACACACAAAGTATGCTCTCATATGTACCTCCCGCGGAAGTTCCTAAAGCCGAAGAGGAGATGTGGCCGAGCCTCAAGGGTGCAGGCGGTTTTTCCGGCGAAGAAGACGAAATCGCCAACATTACGAGTGCGTTCACTACTGGGTTGAACTTGTGAGTGAGTCGAGGCGACTGCCGGTGGCGTGTTGCGTGAAAGTTGACGGCAATTTCCAGTCATTCGGCAGGTCGAGAAAGCCGCATTTGCTTTCTGCCATGCAGGTCTGAGAACAGGATGCCACAGAAGGTTATTGCAGCTCTTGGCCCAATTAGTGCATCTCTTGGCCCTCCATCTCTTGGCCTCCCACTAGAGCCCATTCAATTGGCACATTTCCAAATGGAACGACACTGGCCTGGTTACTCGGTGTCTCGGCGATTCTAGGATGTTGGAGGGACTCCAGTTTGTACCCCATCTTCCGCAATAGGAATCCCAGGGCTTGGAACCACCACAGTGTGGTTTGTCCATTTTTATGTCGTCACTCGGGTCTTGACCAGTTTTCTGTTAGTGATGTTTTTGAAGCCTTCTTCAAGAAATTTACGGATTGTGCAGAGTGACTTTGAGTGCGAGGTGCTGGCTGGTCAACTTGAAACGAGGTGCACCATGCTAGACTCGGTATAGGTACAGGAGTGCATGGCTTGACAAGCATGGGCACTCCCACTTGTCCCGGAACAAATGGACAATATCGCCACCAAGGCATTCTCTGCAGATGCAAGAGCATGCAATGTCTGGCATACATGCTGTTGCGCCCAGGGAACTGTCGTGCCCTTAAGCATTGGGCCGATCCGTGACGCAGGTTTTTTCCGGTGCACTCGGGATTGTCGTCTAACATTCAAAAGTGTTGCGGCGGGTTAATGCATGGGTATTCTCCCGACTTAAGCCTTTGCGTCATTTCTTTCGAGA
Organism: Danielia reshetovae; assembly: GCA_030558395.1. Classification (NCBI taxonomy): domain Eukaryota; kingdom Fungi; phylum Ascomycota; class Pichiomycetes; order Serinales; family Metschnikowiaceae; genus Danielia; species Danielia reshetovae. The sequence goes on along the minus strand of JAJMSL010000002.1, from coordinate 272,340 downwards.
AACTTTAAATGTGAAGGTTTTGGCGAGATTCTTTATTTTTTTTCCACCCATGTACACTTGCAAAGATAGCCGCGGTGTTACAGCGCATTGAAGACGACTTGATATCTGTTTTCTTTCTTCTTCTTCTTGTGCCGTCGGGCTATTTCCATTCCTCCACTCTGTTAGCATGTCTAGCAACGAGTCGCAAGTCATCCGGCATCGGTCCAAGCTATCACACGCTGATGTCAAAATTATCCTTCATCTCATCATCCAAGTCAAGCCCTTCAAATACGTGGGCGACAGGACCCTCAGCCAGTCCCGCAAATGGGACCTAATTCAACAAAAACTTGAACACCACAAACTGCAGCAGCGTGTCTCTGCCCTGGTGGTCCCCACGGTACGGACTCTACAGCGCCAAATGGCCACGGCGTTGCGAAAAGCTCAACATCGACAACGTGCGGAAAATTTCCAGCCCTTTGCCGTGTTCCACAATCTCAGCCTTCACAGCCCGATGGCCGATCTCGAATTGGCCGTTTTGGAGTTGTATAATCTCTCAGAAGCATACAAACGAGGACAAACCGTTGGTCCTTTGCCCGAGGCCCTTTGTCAGGAAACTGATGGGGAGGCGGGCCACGAGGTCGACATCAGTCTGCCAGAACTCGAAATGGCCGAGCCTCGTCGATACAGCTCTTCGGCATCCCACAACCCCTCTCCTGGTTCTCATGGATCGTACGATCTGGATAACCAAGACGGCCCGGAGGACCTGGCACATATCCACTCGTTGCTTAGAGAATTAGTTAACCAAAACAGGAAGTTTTACAGCGAATGCATTGCTCTGATACGCCACCACACTGCTGCCATGGATGAACGATGCCTGCAGCTAGAACAGTTAATTATGTTCTCTTCACGACAGCGGGCTCCTCCTCCAGAGGCTGCTCAGGATCCCAAAATAAAACTTGAGCCGGAGACGTTGAAGCACGAAGACTCGGGGTCCGTAAGTGCACCGGTTGTCCCAGACAAGAAAGACGGCATGTTCAAATCAATTCTGGAACTTTTGAATTGAGAAACTAATCTATTTGCCAAGACATCTTTGACAAGACATCGCCGATCCTAGCATCCGAAGAACTTCGCCCACCCTCAATGGGCCATAGCTGGAAGCGATTTGCTGGATATGCAAAAATTCTCGGAACTTTTTCAAGTTTTCCCGAAATTTGCGTTACCAATCACCCTGCATTTTGATTGGCGAGAGAGGGCATTTTAAGAGCCGCAGGATGATTGACTTGTCAATGATGAAATGAATACCCAACGAAGCCTCTCTGAGGACATCTCTGGAAACGTCCCTTCCAAGAGCATTGTCTCATGCTAGCCCTGCTTCTTTCATTTGGACCCCACCCCTTCCCCGCCTGCAACGGTGTGCCTCGGACTCCAACAACCAAGATTGCTTGATATGTCCGCCGCAATCAGCTTACCCCTCGAATCAACAAACGTTAAGGGTTAGACTGAAAGAACCCAAAGTGGTACGATCTTTCCCAAAGGGGCTGCAAGGGTTCTGAAGTGTCAGCTTAAAAGCTTGAAGCTTAAAAGAGCACCTAAGACATAGCCGTTGAGCAGAAGCCTATTTGGGAAGAAGCCCATTAGTCCCAAAAGGGACGGGCAAGAGATTGGGGGCAAAACCAACTGCCCGTCGTGGAAACAGTTTGTTTTGTGTGAGGTTGCTACAGGTAACAATAAAACGCGAGTCGGAAAAATTTTGAGGATGTGCTGAAGTAACGAACTCATAGCTCAGCCGAAGCGACGCACATATCTGTAACGGCATCTTTAGTCCTAAACGAGCAACGTGCGGTTTCTAGAAGGAATGTAATTTTTGTAATGTGGCGGACTCTGCCCAAAAAAGCCAAAAAGGGAAAATGCGAACAAGAAATATCCCTTTTGGGCAAATGACGTTATCAACCTGGCCTAAACGGGATGAAAGGAGTGCCTGTACTTTGACCATGACTAAGCTAAGTCAAAGGTGAGCCATCCGTCAGGAATAAAAAAAAGTGAAAATTGTTTGTTTTGAAAAGGTTCGCAGATACATGGACGGTCTTGTCTGGACCCCCAGAATTCGACCCAATATTATTGTTGTTGACTTTTATCAGAAAACTATGACAAGAGGGGACGCCGTGCAGGCTTGGCTCGAAAGATGGGGTAGCGCATATGAGCGTTTGAACATTGGAAAGTGCAGGGGGAGAGCGAACCAATATTCGCAGTGAAGTCGCCTCCACTATTTCGACTGAAGTACGAGTTTGTGAGGCGGGTATTAATTATTGGTGAAGCTAATGTACATAATAAGATTGGGTGACCAAAGAGCCAGGCAGTGTGAGTGATTTGCTGATCGTGGAAGAACGTAGAAGTGACGGAGGACACCAAGAGATCCATGCAAGTGAAATTGAACCAAGAGATCCATGCGAAAAAGAAATGACGCGAGGTCAGGCCGAAAGGTGGGGGCAAGAAGCAACAAAGAAAGTCCGTAAAGTCAAAAAGGCCATGCAGGCTAAGAAGAATGTCATCAAAAAGAAACCAAAACCGTTCATCACTGCAAGAAAGGAACATAGCTGCTCCGAATGCGAAATGCTGGGGGTATGGAAGTCCCAGCGGGTATCACCAAAAATAAATAAATCATAAGATGTTTAGATTGAGACGAACAAAGACAAGTCAAACTCGTCCTTGAACAAGAATTGCGAGCCCTGGCATCCCATCATGTCCAAGTTGATTGGCTTCTGCAAGGCATCGATATCGTCGTTCTCAGACAAGTCCGAAAGCGGCGTGTAGGCGATGTACATCAGATTCATTGCGTCCATGGTGTCCATTTTGGGCATGTGCAAGAAGTCCTCGAGGCCAGGCTCGTTGCGAGGTGTCTGTGGGTATTGAGGAATCGAGATTTCTGAGAGCTCCAGCTTTTGCAGAGGCTCGGAAGCGCAACGACGGTGTGCCTTTTTCAGAGGCTTTCTAACACTGGTGTTAGGACCCTTGTAGGTTTTGAACTGGAATCCGCCTGCGGATTTGCGTCTGGGTATGGTGGGAGACGATTTGGATCTCTTGTGGGTCTCTTGTTGGGCTTGTGGGGCCATCTGAGCTGGCTGGGTGAATTGGCTCTGGTATTGCAAAAAACGCTGGAAAGCAAGCTGTTCATGTTGCATTTGCAAGGCCATCTCATCCTGCTGGGGCTGGAATGTGTCGTAGTTGATATTCATCAACCCCAAGCCGAGGAGTGCACTGTCATCAAACATTGGAGCGCTCGAGTAGTTGAAGTTTGGGTAGAGCTCGTCCTCGGAGCAGCTGAAGGACTCGTTCAAGGAGAGTGGCGATTGCTTGTCAGACAAGGAAATCGAGGTGGCCAACGTGGGCGAAGAGCTGGCCGAAGAAGTCACCGAAGAAACAACTTCTTCTTCTTCAGATGACTTGACTGGAGACAAGTCCACAAAGACAAAGTCCTTTGGCATTCCTGGCTTGGACTTTGGTCTCTTCAAAGGAGGGCGTCTGGCCATGAACTGCTTGCCAGCAGCAGAGATTCTCAATGAGTTGTTCAAGCATTCGAGAGACAGGTTGGAGTCACTACTGGCTGGGTTTCCAGTAGAGACAGATCTTCTGACTCTCCACAATTTCTTGCCATTAGCAGGAGGCAACACTTGCGTTCTGAGGGTTAGTATCAGGTTGACACAGGTAGAGGTGGTGAACATACTTTGAGGAAGTCATATCCAGAAGTAGTAATGAGAAAGTTAACTGATTAGGGAAGAGAAAACTGGGAGTGGGAACGTAGGTATTTATATCAAATAGGAAATTAGGACATTCAGAGGATGACGTGTCAGCGTTAGGAACCCGTTTGTATTTTTTTTTCATTTGCAACTGTTGCAAATGTAGGTTTCGGGGTTGACAAGAGGCTGCTTCCTGCGCGCGCGTCCGCTATAAGCGGAATGAAATAAGGTTTACCCTCCGTGCGTCTCATGCATTCCATTTGACCGATTGGGACATATCATCAATCAACCCCAGATTTGCTTTGTGCCTTAGCAAACCTTTGATGGCTCGAGGAGCCCCGGGATTAACCCCAATGATGGGAAGTCTCGTTGGCAATAATTGCTTCCCTCAAGGGAAGCGCAATTGTTGGGCCCCCGATGAACTTCTCTCTTTGTTGGTACGAACATTGTGGCTGCCTATTGTGTGTACTTACAAGTGTCAGGGCTGATTAAATTGTCGCAGGAGAGGGGATTTGACGAACAAACGGCGAACAAATTGGCATTGCCAAATCGGGATGAAACGAGGTGCGGAAATAAGCGAACGTACATAAAATTGCCTAAACAGGATAAATTGTCTGCAGATTGGAGCATGTGTGTGCCGGAGGAACTTGACTCCACTTTAGCCTGATTAGGCAAAGTAAATAGGCACATGAATGGAAAAAGTGGAGAACTCAACACTCACTTTAAGGTCAAGCGAACTCCGGCGCTGCCTATTTCATCCCTCGGATGCAATGATTGCTGCCCGTTACGGCCCCTCACTTTCTATCTTATCTCTCGGGTGAGTGGATGCACTCCCAGCTCAACACTTTTTCAGGCTAGGGCTAGAATGGAGAAGCGTGATATGATGAAGAATTTCCGAGCGGTTCACGCAAGGCACCACCTCGATGTTTCTGGGGAAATTACTCGTCGAACGCCCTGAACAATGGGAATTTCCGCCTGCCCAAATAGGCCCTTCCTCCCGATTAGGCCAACTCCTCATTTCTCGTGCAGATATACGACGGCAATACCACAAACCCGTCACCTGCGCCATGTCTGCAGGTGTACTAAAGCTGGAACCCGGGCAAACTTCCCAGGGCATCAGGCAAATGACCGAAGGGGCCAGGATGACTAGGAGGCGAACTAATTAGCGAAACCATGCCGGAGACTTATCTCCTCCCGTTATGACCGCGGTGGACTTATCAGACCCCTCTTCAGTTGAGATTGCAACGCCTTGATTTAGCGTTTTCTCCAAAGTGACTGAACCTCATAGACAAAGATTCAGTTGAAATTCCCTATGACGTGCATTGTTGCCCAGTCGACGTTGATTTGCTATGTCAATGTGAAGCTTGGTTTACAGGGGAGTATCTTGTTGATGTGCATCAAAGGATCAGTCCAAGGGTGAAACTCGCTACTCGTGATGAGTTTACCTTCATGACATAATTAAGCCAAAGAGGAAAGTGTTGTGTGCCCGTGTCAGCTGTAGGTGGTGAGTGTGCATCAAATTTCATTGTCCGCGGTATATGCCGGACCCATTGTACCCCAGATATCAAGTTTCATCCTCTTACTCCGCACTTGTCGGACGTGTGTACACGGGCTTGATTTCCCACGAGAGGTGCGTCATGATCAGCAACATTCGGGCAGTGGCTGAAATGTGGGGGTTGCTAGTAGCCTTCCGCGGTTGCGGTGTGGCTTTCGCAGGTGGAGGTATGCCTTTTTCTGTTGCCGTCATTTCTTTTCAGGTTTTTGAGATTTGACTAGGTGATATGAGATTGGCCGCCTGACCAAGAAAGAAAGTGCTAATTGGAACTCAGCTCAGATTCTTCCTCCAACAGCCAAAGTCTGTCAGGGTACAACGAGGCTCGCCTCAAATTTCAACTTTTCAAGCGTTCTCCATTATTCTAGCACCTCATTGAGGCACCTTCCGGAGATCAAGTTTCTCTTTTTGAGATTTCGCTTCCTATGCTCGCCCTACCCTATTGTTACATCCTGCCGTGCACGTCTTTTTTTCTCGCGCCAACAAATGGCGGAACAGACGCACCTTTCGCTCGTAATTTCAATTACCTTTCCTATTTCGGACGCAGGAGTGTTTTGGTCGTCACCAACATTACCTTCCGTCATTGACATTTCGCTTGCGGCTCGAGTGGAATTTCAGCATGGGAGGTGACGGCAAGGTTCGACTCTAGCATCGGAATTCCAGCCGCATGCCCATTTCATGCGAATTTTTTTGATTCCTGAAACGGTTGGTCGGACTTGGCAAAGAGGGGTCGTTAAGAATGCTTTTGTTTCTTTTTATTTGTCTGTCGAGTCTCCCCTGATGGAAGCAATTCTCAAGAGGAAATTGCTTTGTTATTTTTGATCCTTGCTCGAGTCTCGAGTCTTGTCACTTGTAGAGTCTAAGAACTTTCGGTTTCTTTCTTCAATGGCCCTTCCTAATCTTTCCTTAGCATCGGGAGTGTAGTCGAGAGTTCGCTCGTCGAGTTCTCTCATGGTCATTCTTACGTTGTCCCTCTTTCTTTGTTCAACCTCTTCCTTCAGGCGAGGTTCAAATTTCACCCATTCGAAATCTTTTCCAGTTTGCCAAAACATGTACATTCCGGCAATCGTGGCAATAGTGCCGACAACAATCTTGTGGGAGATGGGAGACGATGGTGGGAGTCTGGACATTGGAGTTGGTATTCTTGGTGATGTTTTCGGTTTCGCACGTTTTAGAGTGTGGGCAGGAATATGGACAGGAATGTTAACGGATGAATATGGACAGGAATGAAATATGGATAGAATATGGCAGGACAGGAATTTAAATATGCAGATAGGAATGGATTATTGAATAAGTTGGACACGGATAGAGGACATGGGTGGCATAATGAATGGAAGTTTGGATGGAAATTTGGAAGATGCAAGACGGATAAAGTTTGGATGACCTATGAGTATAGGATGATGAATGAAGATAGGATGTGTGGGGGAGCCACTATCGTGACAGCTGATAAAAAAGATCTTGTGGCGATTGTCCCTTATATAACGAAACTAACAGCACTCCTGGACAGGAAATTTCCTCTTTTGTCCATCTCGCAACCGCAGAAGGACTATTTATGGTTTCAAAGAGGCAAACGAGTCTTGGGTAACCCCAAAAGGGCAGTGGTTCTTGTTTGGTTGGACCAAAGGAGTAATCCAAGATATCCCGACACGATTAATTCAATTGTCTTACCGCATTAGGAAGTCGGGTGGGTGTGCATATAATATATATTCCTAGACTGGCAAGTGCCCTTCAGATCTGTCTCCTTGGTCTTTGGAAATGGGCCATGTGGGGCTGAAAGTTCCTTGATCTGGCAGGCTGGACTCGGCGAAGCGATTCTAAGCCTTTGAGAGCGGAAGATCCGAAAATATGGGTTCCTTTTCTTGTTCTGTGGTCTGTATGGAGCGACTCTAATTCGGCTTCTGCCCACAAATGAATTGTGTTGCTCGAATCCAATTACAATACCCAACTGGGCTGTTCCATCAAAGCCTTTCCAAAAATTGACCTGACACGGAAATTTGACCTAGCATGGAAAATAACCCAGCACTGATGCCACTTGATCCTTCTTTTCGGTATGTGCACGACTCCCACCTTTTGATCTTGTGAGATTCGATCCACAGTGATATCACCACTACAATATGGCGGCTTTGCCTAAAAGAATCATCAAGGAAACCGAAAGGCTTGTCAGCGACCCCGTTCCGGGAATCACTGCCATTCCATCCGAAGAAAATTTGCGTTATTTTGAGGTGACTATCGACGGACCCAGTTCGTCTCCCTATGCCAACGGAAAGTTCCGTTTGGAGTTGTATTTGCCCGATGACTACCCAATGTGTGCACCCAAGGTGCGTTTTTTGACGAAAATCTACCACCCCAACATCGACAAATTGGGCCGAATTTGCTTGGATGTGTTGAAGGACAACTGGTCGCCGGCATTACAAATCCGGACGATTCTTTTGAGTATCCAGGCGTTGTTGGGAGCGCCGAATCCGGACGATCCTTTGGCCAACGACGTGGCGCAAGAATGGAAACAGAACGAGCAGGGTGCCATTGCCATGGCCAAGAAATGGACCGAGGATTACGCCGTCGACTCTGATTTGAAATGATCAAGAGAGAGCAAGAGTTGCAACAGCCATTACTAGAGATGCCTGCCAGAGTCCCAGGAGGACCTTAAATTATAAGCAGACGGCAGGAACCAAGCCGACGGCCCAGTTATACGACCCAAGAATTAACACCATGCACGCAAACCCCGACGCCACCGAAGCAACCCCGTAGCCGTAACTGTGGCCCGTGGTCAACCCAAAAAGCTCCACGACAAAAGTGGAAACTGTGGTGAGAGCTCCGCAAAATCCGTCGTCCAAGCCAACTAGAATGTGACATCCAATCATGTTGCTGACAATCGGAACGGAGCCCCTACGGCCTCGCAGGAGCAACGTAAACACGGCGAGCAAAAGACATCCGACCTGGTTGGCCGTGTACGTTCCCACGGGGAAATTCCTGATTTTTCCGTTGAGAGTTTTCAGCAACCAGAACCGGAGAAGGGCTCCCCAGGGTGCAAACAAGCACAGGAACGTCCACGATCGCCAGGACCCGTCGTTTTTCGTGGCTATGAGAACAATCACTATTATGTAGCACACCACTCCAGATACAGAGCACGCAAGCTCCATCCACTTGTAAGCCCTGGGAGAAATCGGCGAAACTTTGGAGTCGGAGGCATTCATCAAGTGCTGGCCCGCGTGAAATCCAGACGCCGAAATGGCCAACTGGGCCACGAGAACTGCCAACGCTTCCATGATTCCATATGCCGCATTGGGGTAGTCGTACAGTTCCGGCAAGGTGTTTGCAGCCCTGCTGAAGGCTTCTAGGATGAACGACGAGAACGATGAACACGTTCCGCAGAAACCCGTGGTGATACCAACGTAAACCGGGATGGTACCCTTTTGGGCAAATTTTCCCGAAGTTTTTCCGGTTTTCCGGTCCTCGTGCTCCAAAAGAGCCCCCCACGGCTTTTCCAGCGCCATAGCCATTCCCATGACAACACAGGCCGCAAAGTTGGCCCAAACCACGCCTCCCAAGTACGTGCCATTGTACATGGTCAACACCATGAGTCCCTTTCGGGCCAAAACACCCCAAAGGGCGCCGTTTACGATATTCAAAATCGTGTGAGTGGGCGAAGGTTGACCAGTCTTGCCTTGCTTCAGCTCCTTCGTGTCCGCATTGAAACCTTCTGGGAGTGCTTCTTTGAGCGATTCTGCTTCTAGCTCGTGCCACCGGGATTCTGCCGCCCGCATTTCCTGTGAAAGCGATCGTCGAGTGTGCGTCATGGGGGTCAGCTGAAAATCGGTGACGCTGGACATTTCCTAAAACAGCATGAGTAGATGATTTGAGACTATTTAGACGCAACAACTTTTGACACATTGGTGCGTGTGCAGGAAAATTGCCGCAGCCTATATGCAATCGAAACCGGTCGAGCTGGCCAACATTCGTGCCTCTGTGTCTGGGAATTTCGAGTCGGAGTACGTCCGAAGCAACTTTCCGTGTTCAAATATGCGTTCGGGCCGCACGCCGGCGGCCTGCACCGTGAGAACCGCTCTTGCTATTTTGAACAATTTGGGGAATCTGGAGGAGTGGGCCCTCCAGAACTGTTCAGGGCGAGAAAGTTCCGGAGTGAGCAGTAAAAATGTATCAACTTCGTTCTGGGCTTGCGGCTGGATGACGCCTTCCATGGTTCGGAGTCTTTTGGGCTGTTCGGGGATGCCCTCTGACCTCTCATATTCCCTTAGCTCGTCTCGAATGCCCTGGTAGATGTCCAAGTTCATTTTCGGGGGATAGCAACCGCTGAGAACATACGCGTAGTACAAGAATCGGAGGGTTTGTTTGTTTCCCCTGATGCGGTCGATCTGTCCGTTGAGATTCTCAAGTGCTGTTCTGGACATTTCTGCGTGCTCTTCGTCCACCAAAGCATCTCGAAGCTCGTACAACGCGAGGAGATACAAGTGAATGGAGATGCAGTTGCCCTTGAAATGGCAGGCGCACTGATAGAAGGGCTCGAGAAAAGAAACAAGCTCCAATGCCAGATCGGTCTCCTGCCACGGGAAATCGCGGCCGTCCATGGTTTGCACCGTTGTGAGGTTTTTCTGCACCTCGCCGAGAAACTCGTAGAGTCCGATCCACAGATTGCCGGGCCACGGGTCCAATCTGTCCATTTCGTCAGGTGAAACTGTTTGAGATAGCCTCAATTTCTTCTCCGGACTGGCAAAGATGTGGCCCAAGAATTTGACCAAAGGAGAGAGTGCACCTTGCGACTTTCCTAGCTCGATGTGGTAGAACACCGAGAGCACCTCGCCAATGATGTCGTCCAAAATGCCGTGGATGCTGGCGAGTGTTGGAGGAATGATTTTGGAAATGAACTCCTGTGCCAGGGTGCCAGGAACACGGTGCGCTGCGAAGCCGGGATTCAAGTAGCCGGTGGTACAGAGCAGGCCAGACAAGTCAATACACAAGAACGGTGTGTCCATGGCGTCCATCCCAAACCCTGCTATCACGTGGTGAGTCTTCATGTCCGAATCAAGAAAGACTACAGTGGCAGTCGAAACATTGGGGCCGCACCAGTCCACGGTGAGAGCATGAGGGACATCTGCAATGATATTCTTGAGGTTATTGAACGCCGAAGCCACACACGATGCAAAAGTTTGTTCGGGATGTATGTCTTGGTCATAGGGCACTCCTAGAGCCTGCAAGAGGTCTCTGAATTCGTCGGTCTCAAACGCACTCCAGTCCACTCCACACACACAAGCGAACGTCACCACTGCAACGTCGCTCCATTTTTTCTGGGCAGGGAGATCTAAAACCTGGATATCTTGGATATTCTGGACATTGTGGACATTTTCAAACTTGGAGCCGGCTGCAGCTTCGGCAAGAGTGGAGAGGCCGCGGCTGGAGAAATCTGTAGACTCGGTCTTGGGCTCTGAACGCGGTCGTTGCTTTTCTGAACGCGGTGATAGTCGTTGTGGCCGATCGGAAACCTCGGTATTGTAAATCGAGTACGGCGAGTCGGGGTTGATGTGGGGGTGCACATTGTGCAAGTGGGCTATGAGATTCTTCTTTCCCTGGCGTCTTTTTTCGACGAAGATCCTCCCGCAGAAGCTGGTATCTGAGAGAGCAACTTCACAGATGTGTTTCTGGAGATGGTGTCTCGGAACACCCTGGAAAGCGGCCCTGTTGCGGTCTTGGTCCAAAACAGGAAGAGGTGTCATGTGACCCAACACCCACGAGGTGTTGGTACGCCGCATCTTAACGTGCTATTTCTTTGGCTGGGTATGCTGTTCTGTTGGTCATGGAAAAGTATTGCCCCCAGTGCAGGAATGTAGTGCATGTGCAGGCCGTGCGTTTTGCGCGAGAAGTGTTCCCGAAATTCACGTTCCAGGGCAGCTTTGGTGGCGAAAAGCGGTAGACACCAAGAGGACAATACTCGCAGCACCTTGTCCAAAAATCAGTCTCTCTTGTTCCAAATTCCGCCCGGGGACGGGACCCCAATAAACATGGTGTACGGGTGTTTGGCGCACTCATGCAAGGTGGCTAAGTGGCTGCAAAATGCACGAAGATAAGATGTGCAGAGTCGAGTTCAAAAGCGACCGTTTGGGTTCTTGTGTGCTCTTCGGCCATAAAGAGCAATTTTTATTTCATTGTGGAAACAGCACCGTGCAACTGGCGAAGGCAGCCGTGCGAAGAGAAATTTTGGCATTTTGGCTCACTATGAAAAGTCGTTCTCGCGCAACTCTTCTCAATGTCTGGGAATGCTTCTGTTACCGTCCCATTTCCCGTTTCCACCTCTCACTCCGCCATTTCGGACTTGACCTGGCTCCGCCTAGTCCGATCCGCTCGACCTCCAGTGTGCCTTGGGGTCACATGACCATCTCATTGCCTGCGATATCCGTCCACTTTTCGACCCAAAAACAAATCTAAAGCACTTTTTCCAGCAACCTCGACCCAAATTACACCCTCCACCTCCACCTGCCCCAAACACCCGTCGTCTGCCCTCCACACTCACCCGAAAGTGTGCATACATCCCTTTTTGTGCAGGACGAACACGGTGCGCGATCTAATTCTCGCTTCGCCTATTTTTCGCAGGAACCCTGTTCTTTTGCCTCTGATTCAACTTTATACCCGCTACCGGCGGTCCCCCCCCCCCCGTTCTTGCTAGCATTTCTCCAATCCATTCTTTTAACTCCGCTCGCCAAAAAAGTGCCTAAAAATGGATCGTTTCAACTACCCTAAAAGCCCTTTCATGGACCCCGATTCGGACCACTCCAATGACGACTCCAGCATAAAAAGCGTCAACAGTGCGGTTCAGCTGCCGCCCCTCAACGTGAAACCGGCTTTCAACGGCCAAAATCCGTCGCTTCGCTTTGACCTTCCTTCAAATCTGAAGGAGCCATCTCCTTTCTCCGATCGCTTGGCCTACCTTCCCCCCAGCTCGCCGCTAGCTTCCGAGACGTTTCCGGCCGAGGACGAGCCGATGAAAAGACACCGTTGGGGCACAACAAGACACCCCACGGGGCGGCCGAAAAAAGAGAACGTAAACCGGTCCAAGACGCTCAAACGGATCTTCCAACCGAGAAAATCGTTGAAGGATACCCCGCATGATTCGACCAACACGACCACCGAAGACGTAGGACTCGATTCGTTCGATATTATAGACGAATATGCGTCGGACAACGACATTGACGCAGGCACAGGGGCCAAGCGAGCCGCCAACGACCGCAAACACGAGGAACACACCATTGTGTTCAACAGACCGCTTCCGGACCACCTTCTAGATGCGGAAACCGGGCTGCCCGCTACGGATTACCCTCGGAACAAGATCCGCTCAGCCAAGTACACGGCGCTCTCGTTTTTCCCCAAGAACATCGGTGGCCAGTTCCTGCTGAACATTGCCAACGTGTACTTTTTGTTCTTGATCATCTTGGGCTTTTTCTCCATCTTTGGAGTGCCTTCGCCAGCTCTCGCCGCGGTGCCTCTTATCGTGATTATGGTAATGACGGCCCTCAAAGACGCTGTGGAGGACTCCCGAAGAACGGCCACAGACATGGAGGTCAACAACCAACCAACGCACATTTTGGCGCAGGTCGCACCACATCCAGACTACGTGTACGTAAACCGAAATGTCAACGACGAAAATGTTTCGCTCTGGCGTCGCTTCAAAAAGTGGAACACAAAAGTCATGTTCCGAGGCATCAGAGCCAGCAAGCGGAATCTCACAAAAGACGGCCGTGCGCTCAAAAAACGCGAACAGCATAAGGCAGAAGCCCGTGATGACCCTGTTCGAAAGAGTTTCGACAGTGCCGTGGTTGACAATCCTCGCGACTCCACCTACTCCATGGCACGCGTAGCCACGAACCCGTTTCGAAAGTCCATGCAATCGCGGAGATCGTACCACCCACGTTCCAAGACACTTGCGTTCGAAAAGAAATCCTGGAAAGAAGTGAAGGTGGGGGATATCCTTCGAGTTCAGAACAACGAGGAGATTCCTGCGGACTTGTTGATTCTTTCGTCCAGCGATGACGACAACTGTTGTTTCGTCGAAACGAAGAACCTCGATGGTGAAACCAACTTGAAGGTTAAACAGGCGTTGAAATTCTCCACTGATGCCCACAAGTTGAAACGTGCCGACGATTTCATGGACGTAGACTTCGAGGTGGAAAGTGAGGGCCCACACCCCAACTTGTACTCTTACCAGGGATTTGTGACATACAACGAGGAAAACCAAGTCCGCAAAGAAACGGTCACCATCAACAACATGATCTTGCGTGGATGCAGTTTGCGTAACACCAAATGGGTCATTGGCATGGTGATCTTCACAGGTCCAGAGACCAAAATCATCTTGAACTCCGGTGTTACTCCAACCAAAAAGTCACGCATCTCTCGTGGATTGAACTATTACGTTATCCTCAATTTCGTTGTGTTGTTTGTTGTTTGTTTTATCTCTGGTTTGGCCAATGGCCTCTACTACAAACAGGACAATGTTTCACGATCATTCTTTGAGTATGGAACGATTGCAGGATCTCCTGCCGTGAACGGATTAGTGACTTTCTTTGTCGCTGTGATTTTGTATCAAGCGTTGGTTCCTATTTCCCTTTACATCACCATTGAGATCATCAAATCCATGCAAGCATATTTCATCTATTCAGATGTTGGACTATATTACGACAAGTTGGACTTTCCGTGCACTCCAAAGTCTTGGAGTATTTCAGACGACTTGGGCCAAGTGGAGTATATTTTCAGTGACAAAACTGGCACCTTGACCCAAAACTTGATGGAATTCAGAAAATGTACCATCAATGGTGTATCTTACGGTCGTGCCTACACTGAGGCTCTAGCTGGACTCAGGAAACGTCAAGGAATTGATGTCGAAGAAGAGAGCAGAATAGAAAAAGAGTTCATTGCCCAGGACAGAATTGAGATGCTTGAAGGCTTGAGAAGCGTTTGTGAAAACACTTATGATGACGATTTGACATTTGTTTCCAAGGAGTTTGTTGACGACTTGAAGGGAAAATCTGGAGTTGTTCAAAAGGATGCCGACGAAGAATTCATGCTTGCATTGGCATTGTGCCACTCTGTCTTGGTTGAGGAAGATCCAAAAAACCCGGGCAAAAAAGTTTTGAAAGCTCAATCGCCAGATGAGGCAGCTCTCGTTGGAACCGCTCGTGGTCTTGGTTTTGAATTTTCAGACAACACCAAGAGAGGTTTCATTGTGACGGTACAAGGCAAGAGGAGGAATTATCAGGTTCTTAACACCTTGGAATTCAACTCTACCAGAAAGAGAATGAGCGCCATTATCAAACTCCCAAGTGAAAACAAGGACGACGAGCCAAAAGTTTTGCTTTTATGCAAAGGAGCAGATTCCATCATTTATTCGAGATTGTCCGCTACTCAAAACCAAGCATCATTGTTGGATACCACCTCAGCTCATTTGGAAGAATTTGCAGTTGAAGGTTTGAGAACTTTGTGCATTGCCAAGAGAGAATTGACTTGGTCGCAATATCTGGAATGGAATGAAAGACATCAGGAAGCATCGTCGTCTTTGGTCGACCGTGAAGATAAAATGGAAGCAGTTGCTGACTCCATTGAACGTGAATTGGTTCTTTTGGGAGGCACCGCCATTGAAGATAGATTGCAAGATGGTGTTCCGGATTCGATTGCCCTTCTTGCCGATGCCGGTATTAAGCTATGGGTCTTGACTGGTGACAAGGTTGAAACTGCTATCAATATCGGTTTCTCGTGTAACTTACTTGGAAACGACATGGAGTTGTTGATTTTGAAAACAGATTTATCAGAGGATGAGAAGGTCGACAACAATATCATTCCGGGAGATGACAACTTGACCATTATTGACAGGTTGATCACAAGCTACCTAATGAAGTTTTTCAAATTGACTGGCTCCAAGGAGGAACTTGAGGAAGCCCTGAAGGACCACTCTGCTCCAAACGACAAATTTGGAGTGGTGATTGATGGAGATGCATTGAAGTTGGCTTTGGCAAACGACGACATCAAGAGAAAGTTCTTGCTTTTGTGCAAACAATGCAAAGCTGTCTTATGTTGTCGTGTTTCGCCAGCTCAAAAAGCGGCTGTTGTTAAGATGGTGAAAGACACTCTCGACGTTATGACCTTGGCGATTGGTGATGGATCGAATGATGTTGCCATGATTCAAGCAGCCGATGTTGGAGTCGGTATAGCTGGTGAAGAAGGAAGACAGGCAGCGATGTCGTCTGACTACGCTCTTGGACAATTCCGTTTCTTGACCAGATTACTTTTGACTCATGGAAGATGGTCCTACAAGAGATTTTCCGAAATGATTCCAAGTTTCTTCCACAAAAACGTCAGTTACACCTTTGCATTATTCTGGTACAGTATTGCAAACAACTTTGATGGTTCCTACTTGTTTGAGTACACCTACTTGATGTTTTACAACTTGGCATTCACTGCATTTCCTGTGATTTTCCTAGCTGTCTTCGACCAAGATGTCAGTGCCTCAGTCTCCATGTTGGTGCCTCAATTGTACAGAAGCGGGATCACTCAAAGCGAGTACACTGAAGCCAAGTTTTGGTTTTATGTTTCCGACGGTTTCTACCAGGCTTTGATTTCGTTCTTCTTCCCGTACTTGATCTACCTCTATGGATTCCAAACAGAAAACGGTTTGGCTACAGATCATCGTTTCTTCCTTGGTGTTTTCGTGACATGTATTTCTTGCTTTGCCAGTAACTGTTATGTCTGGATGCACCAATACCGATGGGATTACCTTTCTTTCCTTGCACTTCTCGTTTCAATCTTGCTCATTTTCACATGGACAGGAATTTGGACCTCCATCACAATTTCCTCAGAATTCTACAAGGCAGCCGCAGTTTTGTTTGGGCTTCCTCTGTTCTGGGCGTGTGTGATGGTTGGTCTCTTTGCGTGTCTCATTCCCAGATTCTTCTTCGACATCCTTCAGAAGTTGTACTACCCTAAGGACACTGATATCATCAGAGAATGTGTCGGAAATGGAGACTACGACATGTATCCGCAAGATTACGATCCTACGGATCCGGATAGAGTTGCTGTCGGACTTCCCAAGATGAATGAAGGAGGGCCTAGTTCTCTGCTGGTCAGTTCGGAAATGAAAGTGACCGCACCAGTCAAGCCTCGGTCAATCTTCAATGCATTCAAAAGACAAACGCAAGTCGAATCATACTATCATGACAACACCTCGATCATTGACACATACAGCCTCAATAATGTCAGTACCAATGATTTGGGCAGGATGCTAGGCATGTCAGAGGAGATTCCGATGAAGGACTTGCGCAGAGCCAGAACTTCCGTGTTGGCTAACAACAGGAATTCAGTTATTTCTCGCCAACCTACAAATATCCGCACGTCGTTGGAGCTTAACGAGTTGACAACACTGAGGTCATTGAAACGTGCGTCATTGGATGTCATCCGAAAATAGCATTAGCATAAGTGAGGATAGACCACCTCTGTCCCCACCAAATACATTACCCAAGAACTAGTACCAAGATTTAGGCCAGTCGAGAGAGATCAAACATCCGAACCTCATTTTGACAATGGGTGCAAATTGCACGCAACTTTGCTGACGCGGAAGAATTTCTTTTCCCGATGCTCAACAAAATCGAGCAATTTGACTAACTGGCCGAGGAATTATCCCGGGCAACAAAATCAAGAACCCGTATGTCCACAGATCAATTGATTGTTCCCTCGCCGGAAGAAGTAGTCCGAGAAACACATGAGTGAAGTGTCAAGAGAACACTTCTTGAACAAAAGAAACCAAACCCTAAAAGAAGCGTGCCGAAATGTCGTGCGACATTCGCAATCAGGGGCTTTTCAGACGCGATTCCATTGGTCCAAATTGCTCGGTCTTTACATCCGAGGCAGAAGAAGATTCACCAAGCGATAGTGCTACCAAAGCGAAAATCGACAAATCTGAAGTGCCTCGACAGAGAAAAAAATTGACAACCCCGGAAAAAATGGGAAATGCACCTGCACGAAGGGAAGATGCGGGTGGGCACAGCCAATCACAGGCTCCCGTGGCGCGCAGACACCCCCGATTTTCGCCGGGTCACGTGCCCTGGGACGCCAAAGAAATGCGACTTTTTTATGTTGAACAGCGCGAAAAATTATATAAACGACCGATCCGACGAGGAAATTTTTTCGTTTTTTTTCTCAGCTTTGTTCCTCAGTTTACCCAAATAACATATATTCATACACAATGGCTTCTGAAAACTCCTTCTTAATCGACTTCATGATGGGTGGTGTCTCCGCCGCCGTCTCTAAGACCGCTGCCGCCCCAATTGAGAGAGTCAAGTTGTTGATCCAAAACCAGGACGAGATGCTCAAGCAAGGACGTTTGGCCAGAAAGTACGACGGTATTGTTGAATGTTTCAAGAGAACCGCCGGTGAGGAGGGTGTCATTTCCTTCTGGAGAGGTAACACCGCCAATGTCATCAGATACTTCCCAACTCAGGCCTTGAACTTTGCTTTCAAGGACAAGTTCAAGAAGATGTTCGGTTTCAAGAAGGAGGAATCCTACGCTAAGTGGTTTGCCGGTAACTTGGCTTCCGGTGGTATGGCTGGTGCCACTTCTTTGGCTTTTGTCTACTCTTTGGACTACGCCAGAACCAGATTGGCTAACGACGCCAAGTCCACCAAGGTTGGTGGCGGTGAGCGTGAATTCAACGGTTTGTTCGACGTGTACAAGAAGACCTTGGCCTCCGACGGAATTGCTGGTCTTTACAGAGGTTTCGGACCATCTGTTGTTGGTATTATTGTGTACAGAGGTTTGTACTTCGGTTTGTACGACTCTTTGAAGCCTACTGTTTTGGTTGGTCCTTTGGAAGGTTCTTTCTTGGCCTCTTTCTTGTTGGGTTGGGCTGTTACTACTGGTGCTTCTACTGCTTCTTACCCATTGGACACTGTCAGAAGAAGAATGATGATGACTTCTGGTCAGGCTGTTAAGTACAACGGTGCTTTCGACTGTTTCAGAAAGGTCGTTGCCGCCGAAGGTGTCAAGTCCTTGTTCAAGGGTTGCGGTGCTAACATCTTGAGAGGTGTTGCTGGTGCCGGTGTCATCTCCATGTACGACCAGTTGCAGGTTATCATGTTTGGTAAGAAGTTTTAAGCGACCAAGATGCATGAATGTTTAAACTATTATGTATATACTCGGTTTATTGTTTTATTTATCTTGTCTAATTTAAGCCACCTTATAAATGAATAGATTGCGATTTTCGTGCGATGTGATTCGCCAGGTCGTTTCTCGGAGGGACGGGTTTACATCTCCAATAGCTTATTCGAATTAGAGCAGGCTTTCGTAATTTAGATCAGATAATGTAACTTTTCAACGATTTCCTAGCAAACTACTGCGATTTTAGATCAGACTGAATAATGTTTCTTTTCAATGATTCGTAGCCAACTACTGTGATATTAGGTCAGACTAAGCAATGTGTCTTTTCAATCATTCCTAGCAAGCTATGTGATTTCAGATCAGACAATGTGACTTTTCAACGATTTCCTAGCAAACTACTGCGATTTAAGATCAGACTGAATGTGTCTTTTCAATGATCATTCGGAAGCGAACTAATTTAAAATCAGATAATGTTCTTTTCAATGATTATTCGTGTATTAAAGCAAACTGCCGTAATTTTAGATCAGACTGAATAATGTACCGGGACCAATTGCAATTAGGCATCGTACCCAATGACACTTTACCACCTAATGAAAAGCGTCAAAGTCATAAGACTGGTCAAGCTTCCTTGCATCAGCACACCGATATCCCCCAAGATTCAGTCGTCGCCACAATTGCGGCGTTCGAACAATTGGCCTTCGAACAATTTAGGCCTTTTCGAAGTTGAGGTACAACAAATTGTACTCGTTCTTCAAGTCGTAAATGACTCTCTCGTGCTTTTTGTACCCCATTTTGGACAAAATAGAGTCACATCCGGCCAACTCCACCAAGCTTTCGTGGTGGGCCACGCCCAATGCGGACTTCTGTGCTCCGTCAAACTCGTTGATCAATGTCGCCGAGAACCGGCCGGGCCGGAAAATACGCAACACACGAATCAAAACGTCCGTGATTCTAACACTGGATGTGCCTGAAAACGGATAGTTGGTTTCAAACGAAGCATACGACCATCCAGACTCCGGAGTGATGTGCAAGGTATAGTAGTACCCTCCAGCGTGTTGGCTCACGGAATTGGAAGAATAACCGCATGGGCTGAACGCGAAGGCATCGTGAATGAACTCGATTCCTGATTTGGGCTTGCCCACAGAAGAAACGGATTTCTCCTCCTCGTCCAGGTATTCCATGTTGTCGCTCCACGGAGGAGAAGGCATGTGGTTTGGATCCGAGACGTCTTTGTGAGAAGGCTCAAATAAGCAGTCCAACCCGGTGTCTCTCATGGTCTGCAAGCCGCAGTCGTGTCCCAAATCGTGGTCTTCCTCGACCATGGAATCAGCGCCTGGTTTGCGGCTGGCCACAAAATTCTTGGCTTTCTCGGGATCCAATTGGGTCATCAAGATTTCAAAGGTCTGGTCGTTTTCTGGCGTGGCACGGGCAGCGCTAGAACCTCCCATGTACAAGTACCAGTGGTCATCAGAGGTGAAATCTCCCACCACGTAGGATTTTCCAGAAACAAAGTGCTGGTTGAGTAGCTCTACCTCGTGTTTCCAGCCAGTGTGGACATGCTTTTGCTTGTCGGGAAACATGAACGATCTTCTGGAGTAGAACACCTTGAAGATTGCCTTCGACGTCAAAGGCCCAACGTAATCACAGGCGATTTCAAACAATTCGTCGAGGCAGGCCAAGGTTGTGGTGGTTCCACAGGTTTTCAAGATCATTTTGTGAGGAAACACAAAGAGCGACGATTCAGACAACAAGTATGCGTCCACGGAAGGCGACGATTTCATGGACAATATTTTGCAGTTGACCAAGTCCAAGATCTTGACCCATTTCTCCAATGGAATAGCTCTCAAGCCTTCCTGGTTGACCGAAGTTGGGATGGCATTCTCAGAAGGCCAAAACCACACCTCGAGCAACTTTTCCGGGCCCTCGAAGGCAAAGGTGGAATCTAAATTCGCAGACAAAACATGGTCGACATAAGAATCTTCAATGTAAGCAGGTGCAACCATTTGGTAATAGGTGGATTGAAACTTACTCTTAAGGGTGTTGGTAAGGAACTGGAAAAAAAACCGAAACGAAGAGAGAAGTAGCAAGAAACGTTTCAAGTAGATAACCAGGGGGTGGTTCTTTCACTAGAGGCGGAAGGGGGAGGGTCGACAACCAATAGTGAAACGGTGGGTGATGTCAGCAAGACAAAACGGGTTTTTTTTAGAAAATGGACAACGGCGTGTGTTATCCAGGCTCGAGGATCTTGTTGTGAAGAAACGTAGACGATCGGGAAGGTTTCTTAGGCATAAACCACTTAGACGGTAGAGGTTTCTAACGAATAAATGATCTTTTCGGGCGTGAACTTTCGAAGAATTCAGAGCCCAAGATGGAGACTGGAAGTCGGTGCTTTTGGGAAGGTGGGTGCTTTTGGAGAAGAAAAAGCTGTAGGGTTAGCAATGAAAAAGTGAGATTTGAAATGACCGATTGCAAATTTTCAAGCCTGCAGGGACGCCCAATGTCTTGAATTAGCGAAGACAAGCAGCCTGTTCGGTGGCAGGTTTAGGTGGTGGTTTTGTAGGATTGGACAGGTGGAGGATTTGTTGTTACTGTGAATTTCTGGGTTTGTTTAGGTGGTGATTTGAGTGGGTGATTTTGACTCATCGATGGCTATGCGGGGAACATGCAGTCCACGAACTGTTCGAGAAGACCAATTCTAGGAGGGTGAGAGAAAGAAACTGGTTAGTTGTATTGTCAGTTTAATGTTGGCCCGACTTGGTGCACAATGAAAAAAAATCAATGTTTGTGTTTGATTCGGAAAGTTTTGTGAGAATGTGCGAATGGATGCAAAGATTGAGGACAGCCTACAAATACAAAACAGGGTGGAAAAATCGAAATCAAGAAATTCATTGCTTTTCTAGGGAGCTGGGACACTGGACAAGGACAACCATGCCCTGTCCGAACTATGGGTCTGGAAAACGTCGTAAATGAAATTGGCATATTGACCAAGAAACCACAAAGATTCTGTTAACAGGATCCGGAAAACCAACATCGATGCATACTATCGGATTTCACCTCCACTCTCGTCCTAGTCGTGATCCGAGGATGAAAGTCATACTGGGGGTGAATTTGCCTGTACTATTTCATCAACTGGACGGATGCAAAATTTCGGTGAGCACTCCTGTAGTTAGTCCGTTGGTTTCCTGGTCACAAGATCGTTGAAAGTGCCACACCCGAACTTCGAGATGACGGTGACACCCATTTCTTGAACACGATACAGGCAATCTTCTAGTCCAACAAACGCTAACCACAAAAATCTGAACAGGTCTTCAAACATCTCCCTAATCCAAATCTGCACTATCTCGCTCTGGCTAAGCCTGGTATTTTCCAGCCCAAGCCTTGTAATTTCCTGTCCAAGCCTGATGCAAGTTTCCTCAATTCACTTTGTTGCCTGATATCGCCTGTCTAACTTCTTGCCTGTCTACTTCTTGCCTGTCTACTTCTTGCCTGCTCCATCTCGCCTGTCTAATAAACCTGCACGCACATCAATACTTTCAACAACCTACTTCACCACCTATGACATGCCCCTTTTCACCTTCGACGAGGAGCTGTTTGCGTCTGATTTCCGCTCACAGGTAGCCGTGGATCACGACCCCACAAAAATGCCCGCGATTGCGTCGCCTTCAAGCTCCCCCACCAACCCCACAATCTACCACCCACCACCAGGAACGTCCCCCTTCCGCAACAGAAGATCCTCGGTGTACCGCAGACTCTCCGTGCGCTCGGGCAACTCCGTTTCCGGCCTTGCCATCCCTGCAGACTACACCAAATCCGAACACCCATTTGACCACCGGACTTTGGCAGATTTCCAGCCGTTGAAGGTGTTGGGCCAGGGGGCGTACGGCAAGGTGCACTTGGTGCGAGACCGATGCAACGGGCGGCTCTACGC
Source organism: Danielia reshetovae (assembly GCA_030558395.1). Classification (NCBI taxonomy): domain Eukaryota; kingdom Fungi; phylum Ascomycota; class Pichiomycetes; order Serinales; family Metschnikowiaceae; genus Danielia; species Danielia reshetovae. Next base: position 250,000 of record JAJMSL010000002.1, on the reverse strand, counting down.
GCAGAAACAGATCCGAAAACCCGAAATCGACGTTTTCGACTCGGACAAACAAAAGTCCGAGGGCACCAACTCCAGCCAGGTGCACCGCACGCTCGCCGAACGGCACATCTTGGCGCAGGTCACGCACCACGCCAACATCGTCAAGTTGTTCTACGCATTGCAGGACCTCGACAAGTTCTACTTGTTGCTTGAGTACATTCCCGGAGGAGAGCTTTTCCACCACTTGACCACGGGAAACTCGCTCGGAAACGTGTTCCTCGAGGACCACGTGGCCTTCTACGCGGCGCAGATGGCGTTGGGCCTTCGCCACTTGCACCTGTTGGGCATCGTGTACCGGGACTTGAAGCCCGAAAACTGTCTTCTCAATGCCAACGGCCACTTGGTGCTCACGGATTTCGGGCTTTCCAAGGCGCTCGGCCCCGGCGACGGCGAGTGCAGGTCCATTATCGGAACACCTGAGTACATGGCCCCGGAAATCCTCAAGGCCGAGCCGTACGATTATGCGGTCGACTGGTGGCTGCTTGGGTGCGTGATTTTCGACATGATGACGGGAAAACCGCCGTTCACGGGAAAGTCGCACCAGATCATCCTGGACAAGATTGTGCGGGCCAAGGTGGCGATGCCGTTCTACCTCTCATTGGACGCAAAAGACATGGTCAACAAGTTGTTGCAGAAGAACCCAGCGAAGAGGTTTGCCGTGGACGAGCGGTGGGCGGTGTTTCAGGGCCACCGCTTCTTTCGGAAAATCGACTGGCCTGCTGTGGCGGCGCAGACCGCCACTCCTCCGATCGTTCCTGTTATTTCGGACCCGGCGTTGGCTGAGAATTTCTCCGAGGACTTTACGTCGATGAGAATCAGCGGATACGATTTGGGGGCTGGCCAGGACATGGCCAGTGGGTGGTTCCAGGGGTTCAGCTACACTGCCAGCAGCAGTTATATCGACCGGTACATCAACCCGCATTGAGAGGGGATGCGAGTACGAGGAGAAAGAGGGAGGGCAATTGACAGGTCACGGTTGATAGGACAGGTCAGCTGATTGGACAAGTCAATTGAGACAAGGGTCAATTGATGTGATAATGACAGTTGATAGGACAATGACAATTGGTGACAATTGATATGAGATGTCAGTTGATATGACTAGAGACAACTGGTAGTACAGGTCAGTTGATTGGCAGTTGATACCAGGGACAATTGACAATGTCATTTTGGTAACGATGGTGCTGGTTCTGCGAGAACATGGAAGCAAGTATTCAACCAATTTGCCAGGAATCACAAAAGAGACTCAAGTGACACACAAGTAGTCTTGCGACAGATCGTCTGAACCTCTCATCTCTTGTCGATTGGATTCAACAAGCCTTTGCATCACTCAAACTTGGCAGTTGGGACTTCCAAGCTCCACTCCAACCTCCAGCCTCCACCAGATTCTTCAGCTGCTTCCCTTGTCGTGCAGTCGGGTTCTAGTATACAATGCACTGGGTTGCAAGAGATAGCACTCACGCTGAGACACGGCGGGACGGTATTCAAGGATCAAGATTTTTACAAGGACGATCTTACTCCAGCCAGAGAGCCTTAACACAACCTCACTTGGTCATTTACCTTAGCGACAGAAAGATACACCTTCGAGCATCATTCGGAGCTGATGGTTCCATTCGGTTTTCACAGCCCACTCGATTGATATTGGGTTCTTCGAGACATGCTACATAAGGGCCAGTTACAAATGGTACAGATTCTCGAATGCCTCACCAGCTGGTATTTTTCATCCTCAAGCAGGGAAAATGAAACCGGGTTTATTGTGCGACAGAATCAAACTGCGCAGACCTTAAAACCATTTCTGCAGAGTCCAGCCACCGTTTCCTTGCCCACGGTTCGTGATTTGATTGTGCACGTCTCTCCAGGCTACAACCGAAGGCTTTCACTGGTGAAGATGAAAAAGATGGGCAAATTTAGCATCTGAAAGATCAGTGGCAGAGACTGGCAACAAATAACCGAAAGGCTATGAGTTCTCGGTTTGAATGGCTACGGGTGCCCGCTTTGGTCAGTTAAGATTAGTGCTGAGACTGAGATCAAATGGACTTAGTAGTCGACTCGAATTGGCAAATCCTGAACAGATGGACTGATGACTACAGTTGGATTTCCCTGTTTGAGGTTTCCACAATGCCCCGACCTACTGCCTGCACCGCATAATTCGAATTTTTTTTCGTTTTCAACAATGCCCTGCCAGCACACCGGTCACTGTGCTTATCGAGGCTGTATCTCGGTGCGCGCACGCAAAGGCGAATACCAATTTGAACAACTCTCAACTATCAACACCACAACATGGATGAGACTTTAATTGCCACCATCAACAAGTTGCAGGATGCTTTGGCACCGTTGGGCGGCGGCTCGTCGTCGCCTGTCGACTTGCCTCAGATCACCGTGGTCGGTTCGCAATCGTCGGGTAAATCCTCCGTTTTGGAAAACATCGTCGGAAGAGATTTCTTGCCCAGAGGAACCGGAATTGTCACCAGAAGACCGTTGGTGTTGCAGTTGATCAACCGTCGTTTTGGTGTCAACAAACAAGACTCGGACTTGCTCAACACAGTCAACGATAAGGGAGAAACCTCGGAAAACAACTTGGAGGAGTGGGGTGAATTCTTGCACTTGCCCAACAAACGGTTCTACAACTTCGAGGAGATCCGTGACGAGATTGTGCGTGAGACAGACGCCAAAACCGGCAAGAACTTGGGCATTTCGCCCGTTCCAATTAACTTGAGAATCTACTCGCCCCACGTCTTGACGTTGACGTTGGTGGACTTGCCGGGCTTGACGAAGGTGCCTGTGGGTGACCAGCCCAAGGATATCGAGCGCCAGATCCGTGACATGTTGATGAAGTACATTTCCAAACCAAACGCCATCATTTTGTCCGTCAACGCCTCGAACACCGACTTGGCAAACTCCGACGGGTTGAAGTTGGCACGTGAGGTCGACCCCGAGGGATCCAGAACCATTGGTGTGTTGACCAAAGTCGACTTGATGGACGAGGGCACGGATGTGGTGGACATTTTGGCCGGCCGAGTGATTCCGTTGCGTTTCGGGTACATCCCCGTGATCAACCGAGGCCAGCGTGACATCGAGCAGAAGAAAACGATTCGTGAGGCGTTGCGTGACGAAACTGCCTTTTTCGAGAACCACCCTTCGTACAAGGCCAAGTCTCTCTACTGTGGAACGCCATACTTGGCCAAGAAGTTGAACAGTATATTGTTGCACCACATCAAGGGCACGTTGCCCGACATCAAGATGAGAATCGAAAACTCGTTGAAGAAGTACTCGAGCGAGCTATCGATGTTGGGTCCGGAGTTGGAAGAGAGCCCCACGTCCATTGCCTTGAGCATGATCACGAGCTTCTCCAAGGACTACAACGAGATCTTGAGCGGCGAGGCCAAGGAATTGACGTCGCAGGAGTTGAGTGGAGGTGCGCGTATCTCGTTTGTGTTCCACGAGATCTTCAAGAACGGTGTCAATGCCATCGACCCCTTTGACCAGATCAAGGACGCTGACATCCGCACCATTATGCACAACACCTCTGGTTCTGCGCCTTCGTTGTTTGTGGGAACCCAGGCGTTCGAGGTTCTTGTCAAGCAGCAGATCCGTCGTTTGGAGGAGCCCTCGTTGAGATGCGTGAACTTGATTTTCGACGAATTGGCCCGAATCTTGTCGCAGATCATCAGCCACCCGCAGTACTCTCGCTACCCCATGTTGAAGGAGCGCTTGTCGCTGTCTTTCCTTCAGTTCTTGCGGGAAGAGTTGATTCCAACCAACAAATTTGTCACTGACGTCATCAGTGCCGAAGAAACCTACGTCAACACCGCCCACCCAGACTTGTTGAAGGGCTCCCAAGCCATGGCCATCGTGGAGGATAAGTTCCACCCAAGACCGCAGGTTGCCGTAGACCCCAAATCGGGCAAACCAGTGCCCCCCAGCCAACAACCACCACAACCAGCATCTCCACAGGCTGCAAAGGAGGACACCAACGGCTTTTTTGGCGGGTTCTTCTCGTCCAAGAACAAGAAGAGATTGCAGCAGATGGAGGCGCCACCCCCGGTGTTGCGTGCTACTGGAACCATGACCGAGCGGGAACAAATGGAAACCGAGGTCATCAAGCTTTTGATTTCGTCTTACTACAACATCGTCAAGAGAACCGTTGCTGATCTCGTGCCCAAGGCCATCATGTTGAAGTTGATCACCAGATCCAAGGACGAGATCCAGAGAGAATTGTTGCAGAAGTTGTACAGCGCCACTGACTTGGGTGATTTGGTCAAGGAGAACGAGCTCACGGTGCAGAAGAGAAAGGAGTGTTTGAAGATGGTGGATGTTTTGAGAAACGCCAGTGAAATCGTGTCGAGTGTCTAGACGTGGAGGCTTTGTGAGTCAATGCTACATTGTTTCCTAGAGTATGATACACCTATGTGTTCACGGGGTGTAGACGTTTATTTGTAGATTTTCCACTTCAGCTAGTGCGGCTTCCGTCTTTTCCCAAGGAACATTAAAGATTCCACTATTGATCATGGGCATGTTGACCACGACTTTCCCCGACGCTGTTTCGCAATCTGCCAATTCTTGCACTCGGCTTTCCAAGTGTTTCATGCTTTGAACCGTATACTTAACGATCTGCTCGGGGTCAGTTTGGAAATCACTCGTAAACAAACAGGCAACGTATATTTTGGGAGAATCGCTTTCCAGAGCAGGAAATACAGCCGAGGTTCCCAATAAATTTGACCCGTGCTTCCGGCAGTGTTCAGCATAAAGCTTGAAAGCTGACGGAAATCTTCCCTTGAACTGGGCAGCAATTCCGCCTCCCCACAGCCCGTAGGGGTTGCAAGCATGGGCTAGGACCAACGAACGTGACGACGAACGAGAAAACATATTTCCTTTGATGTAGTTGATCATAAGAGAAGTGGTTAAGATTACCCCGGATTTGGCCTGCATACTACCAAAAACTGTTATAGAAGCCGGGTAAGGTCAAGGCCAGAAAGTCCATTACTTGGGTCAAGCGTTGTACATATTTCACAAATGGATATTCTAATTCAGTACCTTCGCTACCTCCAACAGTTCCAAGTAACGAACCACTGATTCCACTTCTCCCTCTTCGTACTTGGTCACCTTTCCTTGGAAACTGGCACCCTTTCCACTACCTTTCATATTTGAAAGAAGACCCTTGAGCTCTTTTTGAATCTCTTCGGCTTGAGGTCCCATAATTTTCACCATACCAGTGCCAGATTTGTAGTCGCCATTAACAAGAACAACAGTGCACTTGTCCGACAAATTGACTCCCGAGTCTGTGTTTGAGTTTATCAAGGTGGTGAGCTCCTTTTGGAAATATAAGAAATACTTTGGCGAGTTGTCTTCTCTGTACTCCGAAGCCACATCCGTCTCGTTGTTCGCAAACTTGCGGAACACTTCCAGAGCTCTGATGTTCGCCAATTGCTTGAGCAAGTTGCTCTCTCTGGACACAGACTTCTTGTACTTCGAGTTGAGGTCAGCCACTCTCGTAGCAACTTCCTCAATCTGGCAAGACAATTGGTTTCCCAGAGCATCCTTGAGCAACTTGTGTTCTGCTACCAATTGTTTGTAGACCCTGGAACCACATACGAAGAGCAACCGGTAGCCGAATCCTCCATCCCTGGTCTGGTGCAACAAAGAAACGCCGTGAATTTGACCAGTCGAGGTCAAAAGGGTTCCGCAACAAGTCCCGGCATCCAATTCTCCAATCTTGACCACTCGAACCGCCCCCTTGGACATATCGTAGTCTTCTGGTTCTCCACCATGTTCGTCCGGAGTAGTAACGCTGATGGGAATGTTTTCCGAGATGAGTTCATTGATCTTGCGGTTTGCCTCCTCCACGAAATCATCGTCCAATTTGTAGTTTTCAATGTAATTGATCATGTCTCCCATACCCCCACCCAGTCCACCTCTTGTACGAGTTCAAGACCGCGGATATCAAATGGTAACCAGTATGCTGCTGCATGATATCAATACTTCTAGACCAGTCGACGTTCAAAGTGACCTTGGTACCAGGCTCCACAGGGGTTGGAACGACGAGTACAGCCGTAAGTTCCTTACGTAAAACCTGTTTCACGTCAACTAACGAATCATCTGGAAGCACCAAGGATCCAGTATCGTGCGGTTGTCCTCCTCCCTCGGGGAAAAGTATAGTATCCTCAAGCTCCACGGCATAGTAAGGCGCGGTATCATTGCAATCTTCGGACTTCTTGTTATTCTTGTTCTGCTTGTCTTTTGAGGTCATGATAGGCTCATACTCTTTTCAAGAGACAACAGTAGTCTGAAAACTTTTCAAGAAAGAATTCTTTTGGCACTTAGCACACGGGGAGGCAACATACATGATTTGTTGGCTAAAGAAGGTGAGATTCGTTGTTCTTATAGATTTCGGAATGTGGCGCAGACAATCCGGACCTTCTCATTTAGGACATGACTCACTTCGAAGTAATAGCGAGGTTGAAAGAACTCCTAAGGAACTCTGACTTGCCAGACGATTGTGTCACCAATATCCTAGAGTCAGAGACGATTAGTCACAAGAATTTGGGAGGTACTGATGTTCTTTAGGAGTTGTCGCAAGACGTGTAAGGAAAACACACGTTAAGAACTCTATTAGCACCAGGAGTGTTGGTGATTTCTTCGATCTTTTCGACGACGAGCGAGAAAACAAATTTCCTTTGATGTAGTTGATCATAAGAGAAGTGGTGAAGATTACCCCGGATTTGGCCTGCATATTACCAAATAGTGTCTGTTATAGAACATTGTGTTTCTACATAGAATGAGAGAACAGCGTGTGTTCTTGACACGCTACGAGTTGCGCTTTAATCGAGGATGACCCCAAATGCACCCCGTTTTATCGACCGACCAATCCTGGTGTACGGGTGTCTACGAGTCGCTAAATTGGTACCCAAAGCTGAGTGCCTCTCCTGCACTTCTGTGGTTAACTCCGTCGTACCGAAACCCGGCCTCACAACCACATCCGAACAAATTCTCCACAACCTGGTGGTCCAAATTGCCCTCCGAATAGGAAGTGGCCTCTGGAGTGCATTCAAAGAGAAACTGGTTCGAAACAACTGCCGTAGACATCTCGCCGAATCGGTCGGCCGGAGTTACCATGAAAAATTCCAACCGGTCGCCGATTTGGAGCTTGGCTTCCGGAGAAATGGCCAACAAGTCCGCTTTGGCGCCCCAACCGCCTCCTCCGGCAATGACCTCGTATTTTTTGGTGGCTTCTCCTCGGTGAATCTTGACATATACTTTCGTTTCCTTACTGGCTATTCCCATGAGTTTTTCGTTGTTTTCGAGGACTTTGGCAGCTGAGTGGCCGTTGATGGCCTTGACCAAGTTTCCTGTGCACTCTGTGACTAGCAAAGCTTCCTCGGTTAGTGGTGTCCACCGGTCGATTGCTTTGGGTGCAAAAAGGCCCAAATCCGGCAATTGCACGGACAATTCGCAGAGAGTCTCGCCCATGTTGGGGTCTTTTGTTTCCTTTTGGAGGTGCGGCGGCTGGAAGTAGAAAAGCGTGGCTAACGTATTGGTGGAGAATGCCGTGTTGGCCAAACTGATGTCTACATTTTTCGCAAGATTCAAAGAAAGAGTGGCGTCCACTTGCTTCCAGTTCGTTTTTGCGGTCACCACGTTGATTCCGTCGCTCTCACGTGGTTCGGCGGCCGTGTCTCTGTCCTTGAGAAGCACAGAGTTGGAAAAGGTGAGGTTTTCGTCGAGCCAGAGCTCGGAAATCCCGTTTCGCACTCCGCTGGGAACCACACTGTCCACTCCGGCCACCACCACTTGTATTTGGGCAAGCTGGTAGAAGTTTATGGCACTTTCTATGGCAGTTGGTAGATTCTGGGGAGTTGCGAGTAAAATCACGGATTTGGCGGCAAATTGCGTGGGGAAAAGGATTCCGTTGGGTTTGGGTGCCACGGTGGTCTTCGCAAGGAACCGGGCCGCGGCCAAGGTGCTGGTGGAGAACTGGCGGAGCAGCATGTTGATGAAAATTGACCAGTTGAAGATGTATGCATATGCAGGCACTTGTGGGGAACCGACCAAAGAAGTTGGAAGATTTGCTAGCACCATCGATCAAGAGCATGAAAGTTGAGTAAAAGGGACATACGTACAAGATGCATTCTTTTTATGCTATTTGAGGTAGAATTTTCATCTTAGAAACCGATGAAATGTGAAGAGTGTTGATCTGTGCTGTCTATGTGGAGCTCAATTTGCGTCTTTTTGTGTCTGCTTCTCCGTTGGCTTCGGTGTCTTTGGTGTTCACCTCAGGAACCTCAGTCTCTTCAGCTGCCACTTTCTCTTCCTTCTTTTCCTCATTGTTCTCTACTTCCTTTTCCACCTTCTTTTCCTCCACCTTCTTTTCCTCCACCTTCTTTCCCTCCACCTTCTTTTCCTCCTCTTTCCTCTTCTCCTCCTCCAATAACGGCTGCAATTTTTCTGTGACCGTGGAAAACTCCTCGGCCAAAGTGACTCCAGCTCCAACATCAAGAACTCGCTTCAAAACAGGCCCCCAGATCCGGCCGTCGCCCTCGAATTCGGCCATAGTAAACACGTTCTTGCCGAGTTCCCAGTCCGACTGCTTCGTTCTGATCAACTCCACCATAAATGCAGAGGAGCCCACCGCACGCCCGAGGTCGCTGATCAAACTTCGGATATATGTGCCCGAACCGACACTGGCCGTAGCGTGGAAGACAGGCAAGGTCTCCGGCGACACATCGGTGCTCTTGGCCTGGACATGTGTGTTTTTCTCTTCGTCAGGGATTTCTGGGTTGGCCATGTATTCGTCAGAAAAGTAGAGCTCCGAGTCGTTGAGCGTGGGGTTGGACGCCAACATGCTCTCGAGGGAGTTTCCGTTCTCGTCCACCTCGGAAACGAGCGGGCTGAATCGGGAGTCCGGACCTAATCCGTGCACCTCAAGCAGGTGGATTTCCACGTCACGCACCTTGATCGCTTTGGGAAGCGGAATTCCCTCCCGGGCGTACTCGTACAACGGCTTTCCATTGACTTTCAATGCTGAGAAGATCGGAGGAGTCTGTTTGGCCTTGCCCACAAATCTAGCTGCAGCCTTCTTCAAACTGGCCAAGTCAATGTGGTCCACCTCCGTTCTCGTGAGAACCTGGCCCTCGGAGTCGCCGGTGGTCGTGGACTGACCGAGCATGGCTCTTGTTTCGTATGTCTTGGTGCATTCACCCAAATAGTAGTTCAACTTCTTGGTGCCTGTTCCCACGCCGATTATGAGAACGCCACGGGCCAACGGGTCCAATGTTCCGCCGTGGCCCATCTTGATCTTGGTTCGCTTGACCCGGTTGGCGATTTTTGCGGCCAGCCATTTTTTGTCTCTGCTCAAATCGTCATGGACTCTCTGTTTGGCAAGGGCCAAATCGTGGGCGAAAACGTCCGAGCGGTCGAAAATCGACTGGAGCTGTAGCACCACGTGTGATGACGACACGCCACTGGGTTTTTCCACGGCGAAGATTCCGTTCATGTTGCGAGGTAGATATCTGAACATGGTGAGAAATTTCGCGATGCTCTGTAGATAGGTGCATAATCGAGAGACAACAGGTTCAACAGGAAGCAGAGGACAAGAGGCAGGCCATGGCTGGTACAATTCCAGCGGGAAAAATTTGAAGTTGCTTTGAACGCAATTTCTCGTCGCTGGTGTTTCCCATTCTCATTCCGTCTCTAACAACCGAGGCAATACGACGTCAGCTACTTCTTTGACATTGATGGACATCAGAAACATCGTGGGTGGTCAATACATCATGAACCGAGTTGCCAATGGTTTGACTGACTCCTCTTATCAATATTGAAACTTTCAAATCTGAACTTACCACTTCTGAATTCGAAGAATTTCATGAACGTCAATTCTAACTCAAACACATTGAGGTAGAGAGAGTAGGCACCGAGTCCGATCAGAAAAGTGAGCGAAGCGTATGTCATGGAATGGCGAGATCTACCGCCATGGTTAAAATTCACACGTTTCCTTCGGGAGAGGTTGGTTCTCTTCGAGGAATTCCTAGCAGACGAAAGGGCGACAAGTTCTCTGTCGCGAGAGTAAATTCTGACTAGGAAGTCAGGCCGTAGATTGGAGAATTCTTCGGGCAGTCATCGCCAACTGAACTCTCCAAAGTGAAGCTTGACGAGCTTTGAGAGAGGCTTGCGCAGATTTAAGCCTACATCTTTATCCCAAATTTCGAACTTAGTCATCGAAGAAGTCCTCTTGTTCCAGGACCAACGGTCCAATGATTTCCGGACTGTCCATTTTCGAACTTTCTGTCAATGTCCGAACTTTCAGGATTAACCATTCAAGTTGTCGCTGGAAGAACTATCCACCAGTTACTGGAGTCCACCCCGGAACCATACTTCGTCCTGCTGGCTTCGGAATCTGAAAGTCCAACGACAAAAATGCACTTTCCACCGGCGAAATCAACTTCAACTCCGCACATCTCTTCCCCAATCCCACATTGACTTCCTCCACATACTCCTCCAACTCCGCCATCGTCCTCTTGTAGTGTGTCTCTCGAATTAACGAGCAGTACACTCTCGAATACAACGTTGCAGAAAAGAAGTCCAACACATTGTCCATCCATGTGACCTTCAGAGTGGTGGCCCTCTTCAAAATGGAATTGATCTTCTCCACGATTTGACGTAGCTCATCCGAACCAAGCAAACCGGGCACTAACACGGTCGATGACGTGGTTCCAAATACACATCCGTCAAATTCGCCACAGAAATCGGCTCCGGGTCCATTGCTGGATATAGCGGCCAGTTCCTGTCCTGGAGTAATCACCGAAAACTGGGGAACCATGTACAGATTCTCGGAGAGATCAAACGCCCGTGGAATCCGGATAATACGGGTGTTTTCGTAGTGTTCGGAGCCTCGTAGGGCGTACGGATTGGGGAAGTGGTTGACCACGATGGAGGTGTCGTGAAAATCGCTGGAAATCAAGGATGATTCGCAGTGAGCGTAGTCACTGACGAGGAATTCATGATAGTTGAAGAACGCTAGCGGCTCTGGCTGGACGTACTTGGTGCTTGGGTCGTTCATAAAAAGAGTTGACAAAAAAATTGATTTCGCCCAGGATCGAACTGGGGACGTTCTGCGTGTTAAGCAGATGCCATAACCGACTAGACCACGAAACCAACTTGTGATGGGTAAATTTGTGGGTTTGCCAGACTGGGAATAATGACCTGACGTCTGTCGAAAGCCGCTGAGAGTGTTGACCCAGACGCTCTATATATACTGAGAAAATTTCAAGGCCCTCACTTGAATATCCATCGCTTTGACCCGTTTTCTCGGCCCAAAGACCCGTACACCATAGCTATATAAGACCGTTGGTGAGAATTTGGTGCAAAAAATTCTTCACCACAATAGTATGTACCGATGCCAGTGCTACCTGATGATTATTGTCCGCAAGGACCGCTCTTAACCCAGCTCATTTGATATTTGTTCATGATAAGATTTACCTTAGATATCTGACAGCACAACCAATTCTAGACTGTTACTAACCTCCAGGCATGAAATTGAATTACAAAAAAATTACAGGCACCAGCCCAAACGTGAGTGACAGGCACCAGCCCAAACGTGAGTGACAGGCACGCCAAACGTGACACGTAGGAGAAGGAAGTAGTCATGAGTGATGAATCGTAGGACCTGTCAATTAGTGATTCCTTCCTTCACCCAGTAGGTGCTCAAGCGCAAATTTCACCGTAAAAAGCGTTCCAATGTCTCCAGGATATCAAGACTCCCGGATCAGTCTCGACGTTCCCTGCTTCGTGGTCCCAGGTCCAGTTTGGACTGGCTGAAAATTTTTAGTGCGAAGTCAAAATTAAACTCAACTACTTCTTCAACATGCTCCCCGCAAGAGCACTCGGCAAGCGATTGCCCCAGGCCGCAGCAGCGTTGAGGCCGGCGTTGCTCCGCGCCCGTTTCCAGTCCCTTTCCACCGGGCAAAAAAAGACAGAAACTGAGCCAGCGAAAGAAGAGAGAAGTGAAAATTCCAGAGAAACTCCCAGTAAAAATTCCAGAGAATCCCCCAACAACAGACCCAGAAGACCACCGCTCAACAAGAAACTCCGTGACATCTCCGTCCAGGTGCGTTCTTCCGTGGACAAGGCTGCTCCTGCCGAATTGGCCGAGGCCGTGGATATTTTGGAGGAAGGCATCAGCTACTTGAGGGAGATCCAGGGCGCCGAGGGCATTGCCGAGGAGTCGCTCTACTCGCTTTTCCAGGCGATTCTGGCCGTTTTGGTCGACAAGGCGGCGGCTCCAGATGCCAATTTGGGAACCAGGACGCTTTCGGACGTTTTGGACATGTTGATCGAGCACAAGATCGCGCACAACTACCACTTCACCAAGGTGGCGTGCGGAATTTTGCAGAACACGGAAAAAGACCCCGCCGCGTACTCGCAGGTGTTGCAGGTGTGGCTCAAATGGTTGGAGTACGCAAAATCCACCGGAGCCGGCGTGGGCTGGATGATCCGCAAGCCGTTCATGCTCTACCACGAACGCGGGTACTTGACGGCGCATTTGGGCAACTTGGCGTACTTTTCGTACGTGATTCTGTGCTTGAAATCCGGGGCCACCTACAGCATCAAGGACGCCATGAAACTTTTGCAGATCACCGAAACCAAGGTGCCGGAGAGGTTCCACGTGCGCAGCAGCATCGCCCGGTTGGGGTTGAACGAGTCCTTGAAGGAGGACCTTGCGTTGTACGAGGCCAAAATCGGCGACCTCAACCTAAGGTCGATGGACCCGAACGGGAAGCTTGTTTTGAGCCGCATCGAGAACGCCGTGTTCTCCTCCAACAGACGCTTGTTGCAGCAGACGTACCAGCTCATGCAGGTGGCGTCGGTGGAGAACGAGTTGCCCATCACCGAGGCCACGTTGAGGCACGTCATGAACGCGCACATTGAGTTGCACAATTTCGACGACGTGGTGGAAATTTTCCAGAGCATGTTGGCCGGCGGCATGCAGAAGCCGTCCGCGGGGACCTGGGGCCTTGTGTTGAAGTCCATGGGCCACCCAGCCCGGGTCAAGGAAATGTCGGAAAAAGCCAAAGACGCCGCCGTGCAGAAGGTCGAGGCCGCATTTGCCACCATGGAGGCCAGCGTGCCCGTGAATCCGCGGACTTTGGCCATCGTGGTGGGCTGTTTTGCCAACTTGAACCGGCTCGACAAGGTGGAGGAGTACTTGGCCAAGCACCCGGATGTTCCCGTGGTTCACGTCACCCGCAACAATATTTTGGTGGGCATGGTGCTCAACAAAAACGTGGCGGCGGCCGAGGCGAAAATGAAGGCGTTTGTCCAGGAAGATCCCTCGTACGTGCCCTCCACGCTGGTGGTCAACTCGTTTTTGTCGCATTACGTGCGCGAAGACAACTACGACGCCGTGGAGGGGCTCATGAACTACATGAAGCAGAACAACATCGAGGAGGACGTGGGCACGTTCACCACCATTTTGGACTTCTACTTCAAGTTGTACCGCAAAAAGGGCAAGGTGCCGGACGTGGCCGGGTTGTTGGCGGAGTTGTCGAGCTCCAAGTCCAACTTCCAGTTCAACAGTGTCACATTGACGGCGATTTTGGATGCATTGACCAAGGACGGCGTGAACATGGACGCTGCCAGGGCGATTTACGAGCACTTCACCAAAACGACGCCTCGTCTCCGCCACGACGCGGGAATGATGACCACGATGATCGCGGGGGAGTTGGAGTTCGGGTCTGTCTACAGCGCCGAGTCGATGTTTGACGAGTACTTGCAGAACTGCCGCAACGACATCCGGATCTGGAACTTGATGATCCGGTCCACGTTGAAGAAGAAGGAGTCGTTGGCTCTTGGCTACTACGCCAAGCTCTTGAAGCAGGCGCCGTTCAATGTGAAGCCAAACCACTTCACGTATTTTTTCTTGCTCGACCACTTCCTCAAAACAGGAAACGCTCAAAGGGTGCAATGGACGCTTGACCAAATGGGGCACGCCAGGTTGGACAACTTGGGCAATGTGTTGCCCAAGATGTTGATGGACGTGAGCAGAAAGTATAAAGTGGACCCGCAGTTGTTGGGACTGGTGCGTAACTAATGTAAATAATGTAAATAGAAGAGGACGGCTCAGATCTGAACGTTTTAGTCCTGGAATCGAAAAAATGAGGAGAACGCCTGGGAATTCGTTTCCAAAAAATCGAAAAAATTAAGCGGAAGTGGGACGTTGACTTCTTGGTCATCATGCCGACGCTTAGTTACCGAAGGCCATTGGGCCGACATGAGGGAGTGTCAGTTTGGTTTATGTGATAATTGTATGTGAACAAATAAATTCAATTATAACAACTTAACAATACGGTGCATCTTAGTGCCTTGTTATTATATGTTATCTCATATTTAACCCCATTATATTCTGGAGTTAATATAACCACTATTGTTCTGATAAAAGGCCGAGTAAGAGATATCAAAAGCAAATAGAAATTTAAATATATTAGATCCAAAAGATTCTAACGAGTTATGATAAAATGGTTCAGTATTGGTGAATTATAAACCTGGTTTGAATAACTTTTAAATATCAAACTGTTAAATAAATACTGCCGTAGGTGTCAGAAGCAGACCGCAACCTGAACGAAGAGCTGAAGCTTGGGAGGCTGTTCCCATAGCATGCGCTTAAATAAACTATGTACAATGAAGACGTCTGGAGGGAGAGCAAAGTTTTGAAAATCCAATTTTCAGAGGTGCAAGCCGTGGATGGTGTGCCTGATGAGAAACACCCTTCACGGGAGGAATTCTGAAGCCATTTCACGTGCATGGACCAAGTTCCAACAGGAAGAGGTTCCTCTAACCCAGCAAGAAGAAGTTGCACCTTCCTCCACTCAAACACTTTCTTAACCTGGTGTGCGTCAGACTCACCATCGCAAGTGGCTCAAGCTTGTCAAATACAGCCCAATATCCTTCTTTCTAGCTTCCGGTCCACGACTCCAAGAAATCCCTAAACAGCCTCTCCAATGAAAGACCGTCTAATCGAAATCCCCCATGGCTCTCTTCCACAACGGATTGAACCAGTGTCCAAACCGGTCCTTGGCATTCTGGGGCCCGTCCAACGCCGGGCGTGTGTCCAACATAAACGCAGGCATGCCCGTATCCTCGTCGTCCGGCGCTCCATAGTAGTCAATTACGTAGCGAACCTGGGTCCATCCTTGATTTTTGCCCAAAGACCGCAACACCGTCCAGTCGTGACGGTCGAAAGGAGGCTGTGTGTTGAAAGTCTGCGGGAAAAAGTTCCCCAACCAGAGGTACATCCGGGCTCTTGGAGACAAATCATGAGGTCTTCCCGTAAATTTCAATAATCTGGGTTCCACCTTCGTCAAGGCAGTGTACTTGTCTTCCCAGAGCAAGATCTGCTGCCAGGCCCCTTCATTCAAAAAGTTGTGCACCTCCACCATCAGTGCCACGGCTTCCTCCTGGATTCCGTCGCCCTTTCCCTTCCTCAACATGGCATTTAACATTTGCTGTGGAGACGGGTACTCCCAGAATCCTTGGTCGTCTGTCTCGCCACATGGGATGGTGGAGACGGTTCTTTCCGTGGACAACACCACCTTTTGCCCCGGGGCTCTTTCCGAGCTGATCGTGGGCATGTTATTGAGTGGGTTTAGAATTTCGACTTTGTCGCCCAGTTTTCCGTAATTCACAGGACAAGCAGCACCCGCCATTTTGGAGTGGTCGACCGGACACACGGCCGGAGCCGGAGCCGGAGCAACGTATGCGCTATCTGCCCAGAACCAACCCATATTTGGAGATGAGATGGAGAAATTCTTGAATTTTGCAAGATCATTTCGCACACCCGTACCTCCGGTTATCACGTAGCCATGGGGAAGGGAGGAATGGGTTGAATGGGTTTTGTTGTGGGTGTGGTTGATTTGGCTGTTGATCAGACGATTGCCGATTGCCAAGGTATGTTTTGATTTTTTTGATTTTTAGGACACCAAGAGGGAGGCAGAGGGAGGAGAGGCAGAGGGAGGAGAAACATGGAGGAGAGGCAGAGGGAGGAGAAACATGGAGGAGAGGCATAGGGAGGAGAGACATAGGGAGGAAAGAACGAGGATAAAGTCAAAGACTAGTTGTTATCAGGAGAGTGTTGAGATTGTTTGGTTGTCAAAGAAATCACCAGACATGCCTTATTCAAGACAGCGTCACCTCACCCAGATGCTAGACTTTGATAACTCTGGAGATCGAAGTGGTATATCCCTCACGCCTTGTATTGTCTTCTGCAATTGCACAGCTTCACGTCTTGTATTATATTCTGCAATTGCACAGCTTAGCTTTGACTAGAAAGAAGCAAGAGGACAAAGTACAAGACGTCCAAGCAGTTTTGTACCAGTAGCAAGTAGTTGATCAAGAGTTATTAAGAGTCTCCACCGGTTTCACATTCCAGCGAGTCCTACTAATTCTTCATACATCAATTTCCCATGATTCATGAATCTCGCAGGACCGGAGATAAAAGCTGTCGGAATTCTATCGAACTCCGGATCAAATCTTTGGACAAATCGAATCAAAACTAGGGGGCCAGGAACACCGCCCGTATACACCCAGGCGTTATTTTTGTAATGTTCCGTCACTAACCAGTGAATTTCATAAGCCACACCGTTGTCAACAACAACACTCACCACAGAACTCAGAACACAGCATGAAACAAGATAACAATCCAACCTTGCAGCAACGGCCTGGAATTTTACTTGTTTCCCGGAACAATTTCGCAGTCCCCAGCTATGCATGAATTCCACTGGAATTTCAAGTCGAGGTTCACAAACCGTCCGGATCCTTGCCGCTTCTGTGGCAAGAATTAGCTCGGGGCTTGAACCGAGGCACTGTCACATTGCAGAACAATAGCAGGAGATGGAGAGCGAATAATATTAGGACTCACACATACGACTTTCAATTAGCGTAGATCCCGATCAGCGGACAATGCCAGGATCGAATCCCAGACTGGTTGCCTATCTACAAATCTGCTCAAAGCGGATGGGTGCCTGATTTGAGCAAACAACCTGTGCAGTTGGCACAAGCTGAAGTCAGCTGCAGGTGACGAGCCAATAGAATATGCACTTGTGGAACTGGCATGGGTCAGCTCACGTGATACTTAGGCGAAGTGCGTGGGAAGAAGGCCCGCAATTGTCCTGGAAACCGAGCACGTGATGAGTTCAGTATGTATTTCTGGCGCACCTTCATCCAGTCCGTGTCGCCATAGCCTGACGCATGGCGTCTGCGATAGACTTTGGAAATCCAAAAACTGTTCGCGCACTGCACGACATGACATTCGTTTAGATAACGGTCGTTCCGAAGGTGGGTTGACCTGACAACCACGGGCACCGGAAATGTTCATTGGCGCTGGAATGCACAATGGAAGGAACCCTGGCTCCGAGGGTGGTTCGATAAGCCATAATGAAACAACTAATTCCGGTAGGTTCAGTTCCCCTGAAGTGAGACGTTTATGGGAGGCGGGAACCGGAAGTCAGGAGGAGTGAAACTGCGACATTGGGCTGGCAAGTCAGATCCGGATGTCGCACCAGTGCGGACAAGGTTACTCTGAAAAATTTACGCGTGTCGCTTGGTGACGACAGCGATACGGGAGGGGCTTAGATCACGTGGCATGGCCATCTCCCCATGTCGCTACCGAGGGTGGGAGCCTCGAATGCACTGTCCCGAAAATGTGGCTGCCCTCGTATGTGCGCCTAACAACAATCCTCTACTTGGTTTCGGCGGTGTGGACAATTGGCGTGGCAATGCACGGAACTATTCCACGAGGAGTCCGACTGCCTCGGTGCACTTTCAATATTTCGGAGGTGTGGTATGCCACATGGGCTTTTTGCGAGTGTGCCACCTTGCAGCAATAACAGAAGGGGTGCTAAAATGTCGCGCTACCCAAATCGGGGTATGTGCTTAGATGTCCGCTACTCGGCCACCGCCACATTAACATTGGAACTCAATGTCGGTTCCAAGGTGCCTGGGAAGGAACTTGCTATTTTTCTCTGATGGGCCTATTCATGGATGGCCCTATGCGTGGCCACTTAAAAGTTCCGTCCTTGCAACCCTTGTAACCAGGATGTCGCGCATTCATGTGGCCCTTATTGTGAGAGCCCCTATTCTGGCCTGTGCACGCCAAGTGGGACTTTCCATCTCCGTGGTGATTGCGGGAACCATGGAGATGGACGACATGCCAAGCCCCCAAAAATTAAAATCTTGCTTCCTGGCACATCAATTCAAGGTGTTAGTGGACATAGGTTTCTGCAACTAAACTAGCAACAAAAACCCACATTTGCTTCTCCCGTGCCGACTGCTCCTAACGCCACTTTCAAGGATTCAAATTGCCTAAGAATACTGCATCCAATGTTGCCAGGTTACATGATGGTTGCTCTCCACATCTCTGGAGATACCACTGGTGACGTATGCCAAAAGCGTCCAGGGGTGGCATTATTTTTGAGGTAGCCGATCTGTAGATTTTGCACTTACGACCAATTGAAGACATGTATGGTCGATCCCTATTATTCAAGATCGACGGAAAAGAGGTTGGGCATTGCGCGTTGGGGACCGCATGTCGTCGTATATCGGATTATGTACACACCTGCATTTGTCTTCGATGCATGGAACCTATTCTCTATGCACGTTTACGACGGATGCTGCACATGTCACAGCTGTCCAATACCGGCCTCTCGACACGAGTTGTAATGCTCGCCCAACCCGTACGAGTGCTTATAGAATGCTACAATGAGAGGGGCGTTCTCTCCTTCCTCGTGGAACAAAATCGGAGCACTACCTGCAGTCAACACCTTGATCGGCGATTCGAACACCTTGGCCAAAGCCAAAAGCTCCATGTCCAGGCCCCACATGGCCGTTTCCTCGAGCTCCCGAGTGTAGTCGGCCACATCCATCAAGCTGAGAGTGGCCTCGTCGAACAAAAACGGAACAAAGTCGTCGGGGTGGTCTCGGATATAAGCCGCTGCCGATTTCCGAAGCTCGCCCACGGAAACCTCAATTTTCTGGCGGTGCTGGAGCTGGTCCAGGACCGACGAGAAGAGGCAGTGGCCATCCGGCTGGATCTCATGCAACCGAAGTTTCTGTGCCTCCAAAAGTCGCTCCATCGACTCCATCTCAATGGCCCTATAGTCCACCGAATTGGCTGCTTCCTCGGCAGCCTCTGCTCTGATAGCGTCCACGTGTGCCTGTCGCTTTGCAAGCCGTTCCTTGGCCCGATTTCGCCTTTTGGGTTGTTCTGTTTGGACTTGAACTTCCTCAGGAACCGGGTCTTCAAGCGACATCGACGCTAGAAGCTGCTCCGGGGTTAATTCGTCCTGCTCTTCCGCTGGGCCACCGTTTAGCTCGAGAATCTCTTTCTTTTGGCGAATTTCTAGGTCTTCTTGCATTTGGGAACAATTGGCCAAAACATTTTTGCGGGTTTTCTTGGTGGCTTGTTTCTTGAGGGAGGTCACAGTGGCGATGAGGTCCTTCTGTTCCTTCTTGTGGCGCACCTGAAGTTCTTCCATGGAAGCTGACAGGAATGGATTGGACGGAATGGGAGAGAAAAATCCGGCGATAGGAAATAATGCGCTCTAGAATGACGCTTTCAGCTGTCGGGAAAGTGTAGAAACCGTTGAAAGTGCACAAAACCAGGACGTTTGGCGCAATTTGAACCCAGTTTCGTTCATTTGGTCTAATTTTTTTTCAGACGGTTCCGCGACATTCCTACAATCCATTGGCCTGCAGACAAGGCGAGGGCCTGTCAAAAGTAGCATATCTTTACCCAATTTGGCGGGAAGACATTCTCTTATCGTCATCGTCTCGTTGCGGCACATTCCGACCCGCTTACAAAGTTTAATTGGGTTCCGATTGGCGCGTGGTAGCGAGGATTGGGTGTCTTTCAAGCGGGGCCGGCAATCAAATAAGGAATTTCCCGAAAGTCTAATATTCTGGGACGGTAAGACCTTCAGTTGGGACCCCTACAAGGTCGAGGTGTGGCCTTTCAAGAGGAGGCACTTAGCGTCGGCACGTGACGTCAGGGAGAGCCATTGTGGCCTCAGACCGATTACCTAGCAACGAAAGGCCTACCCCACAGCAAACAATACGAACAGAGGCCGAATCGGGAAGTGAAGGGCATGGCTCAAGGGATCATGTCGCCCAGGGATCGACATGAAATTTGGAAGGAGGCCCATACGGCACGTGCATCACATCACCTGACCCGCCTTAAGGCTGGCGTTGGCCTACCCGGCAGGGTTATTTTTTGCATTGTGCGCATGCGACATTTTGCTGCACAAGACGAGTTCCGAGGGCTCACACCTGGCCCTCCTTCGCACCACTCTTTGCACCCATGCATTATTCCGCAGTGGGTCCGCATGTACCCACTTTCATGCTGGAGATGCACATGCGTCAACAACCTCTCTCAACCGAAGATGGCACGGAAATTATATATATTGTTTGGCGGCGCATTTTTTGACCGTTCTCCCATCTTTTCTCCTCCACCTGTCCGGTTGAATTGGGTCTTCGTCTTTCTCTATTCCTTCTTGTTGTTTCTATTGTTTGTTCATTTCGTTCCCTTTGGTTTTCACCAGTGATTTTTCTTCTTTCATTTTACCCAGTGCAATCTAAAACCTTGGCTTCAGTCACATATTCCTTGCATTCCAAAATCACGGCACATTCCATACCACGACAACATCCAACCGAGCTCCCAAAACTGCGACAACCACTGTTCGTACTCATGAATTGAGCTCAACCTCCCACATTTTTCACATATATTCAAGCATGAGCCATTCCCCAGATCCTTTCCACAGCGTCCGTGTTGCGCAAAATTCGCTTAAGGCAGCCGCCCTCGAGCTCCAATTGGCCGAGTACAGGGCCCACAAGGGCCAGATCGACGAGTACAAGCTCGACATGTACCTCCACCTCTTGGACTTGGACTCCAAAACGAGAACCAACCTCCACCTCATCCAGCAGCAGCCCGAAATAAACTTGCGCATGCGCCCGTTGTTGCTTGATTTCTTGATGGACGTGATCAACAAGCTCAGCTTGTCCAAATCCACGTTTCCCTTGACGGTCAATCTCATCGACCGATACTGCCTGGTGCGCATCGTCAAGAAACAGCACTACCAGCTTTTGGGGCTCACCGCGCTCTGGATCAGCTGCAAGAACTTGGACCTGAAGTTCCGCATCCCGTCGTTGGCGGACTTGTGCAAGTACTGCTGCCACTGCTACGACAAGAAGTTGTTCTTGGAGATGGAAAACCACGTGCTCAAGTCGTTGGCCTGGCTCGTGGACGCCCCCACGTTCGACTCGTTCATCGACATGTACATCCACACGCTTGCGCTGTCGCCGTTTTTAGCCGGCTCTAAAAACCCCCACAAGGTGTGCAACGACGTCAAGGTGGTGGCCATTTACGTGTGCGAGCTCATCCAGTTCTACCCCAACATCTACTTCAACTACACGTCGCCCAAGATCGCGCTCGTGAGCGTGGTGTTGGCGTGCTTGATTTTGGACGCCGGCCACAACTTCACCGTGGGCCGTTTTTTCGACTTCGTCACCGAAACTTCGGGCGTGGCCGTCGTCTCCGATGCAGACTACACCCTGGCGTTTGCGCTCCTCATCAAGGTGTTGAAGTGCCCGCCGCCGTCGCTCAAAACCAAGTATTTCAGCGAAGACCTGCGCTTTCTCCACCTCATGAAGCTCGTGGTGGGGTTCACGTGGAAGCATTTGGCGCCCAACTCGGCGTTCTCGCAGACCGGCGCCGCTCCTGTGTCCAGCCACTGTGTTGTGGTGGACATGGTGACGCCTTCTTCGAGAGACGAGGCCTTGCACACGCCCACGAGCGTTGGGGGCCTGACCACGCCCAAATTCTTCCCGGCCACGCCGGTTTCGCTGAGCATCAGCCCCAAAAACCCGGAGCCCAACTACAACCACGAAAAGCGCCCGTCGGTGTCCACTCTGGCGAACAAAAACGCATACGGGCCGGTGCCGGGGTTGCTGCAGGTGGCGCTTTCTCCGTACGTGCACAAGACACTTCCACTGCCCAATCTTCTGCCTGCGGACGGGTTCTTTGGCACCAAGAGGAGCTACAACAGTAGCGGGCCTCTGGTGAAACGCACCAAGAGCAGCAAAGCGATATTCTACATTCACTAACGTTCGCCTACTGGCATTCTTCGCATATAGAGATTACAAAACTTTCAGAGCTGTTGCCCAATTAGTCTATTTTTCAGTGGTCTACTTCAGGCTAGCCTCGGCAAGAGGGCAAGTTGCCGAGGCTGCAGCTGAAACTTGTGTTCGTCAAGCCACCTAACTTGGTAGATGCACCGATGAATACGTAACAACGGCCTGAAATATCAGACGCACACTACTTCAGCCACCAGTCTAGTTAACTTGCGCCCTGACAACAGATTCAAGAATGCAATTAGAATCAGACTGCGTACCGTTGAAATTCGTTGGAACAATAGCCCCTTGCGCACGCGTATGGCGTAATTGTTTGAGTGCGAGAAGTTCGAGCTTTGTTCAGAGATTTGTCGGATTATTCGAGCGATTGTTAGTGAATTGTTTGAATGAATTGCTCGAGCACTTGCTCCAAGGCGTTCCTTTGTGGCCACAAAGGAGCAGAAGCTTGGACGTGGAATCCCACGTCTCCTGGTTGTTCCTGATTTATCGTCAAATAGTGCATGCAACGGTAGCAACGGCAGCAACGAACCTTAAAATGCACGCCCGATCGGGCCAGCGATAGGGCCGGAACTCAGATGCGATTTTGAGTGTGCAATCTACTGTCGGGGCTCGTTTCTCCACGTTGTGAAACGGAGCCCCGCATGGTCCTCTTCCGTCTGAAAGCTTATTTCAACTCACGCCATGCGCAGCACCTTTTGACACCTGCACGTCAAGGCACAATTTTCAACTTACCATGAAGAGATCGGCGACAAATGACCGGAAGCCGAAGAGGCCCACTGCCCACAGCGGGCATGTGGTTGCTTGCTGCTCGCAAGAGATCGACGCTGGCACGTTTTACCACGATTACGTCGCACGTCGCATTCCAGTGAAAATCAGAGGCACTTGCCCCATTGACATCGCGGCGTATCGCTTGGACTCCATTGTGCAGACATTGGGGTTTCCAGATTCGGCCGTTTTGCAGGTGGAAAGGAAGCACGGGTACGGGTTTGGGCTGGGGAGGGCCAGGGAATTGATGCCGTTTTCTGAAATCGTGGAAAAGGTGCGATCTGGCGACGACTCGTACTACTTGACCACCCAATATGAGGACGAATCGAAATGTGCTTCCGCTGGCGATGGGGAGGATGCGGACTCTGACGATTCCTTCGACTTTGACGATTTGAGAGACGATTTTGAGGAATCGGAGGACGGGAGCGACGAAAATGAAGAGAAAGACGAGAAAGACGAGAAAGACGAGAAATATGAAGGTGAGGAAGAGGACGAGAAAGACGAGAAAGACGAAGGTGAGGAAGAGACAGACGATGAATTTGACGACTACGTGGACCCACAAAACAAGCTCACGGCAGACGATGTCGAGTTCAGAGTTAAAACCCTCCTCCAGCCTCCGTTGACACACCTCTACAAAACCCCATTTCCAATTACCCCGCCACTATTTGCCTCTCTTATCACACAGCAGGTCAACCTCTGGATGGGAGCCCAGAACAGCCAGGCAAAAAAACCAGATTTGCTCAATCCAACAACTCACGCCTTGGGCAAGTACATCCCGGCCGGAAACTCGTCCGGGCTCCACCACGACCATGCAGACAACCTCTACGTTTTGGTGGAGGGAAGAAAGCGTTTCACATTGTACTCTCCGGAAGACGCAAAGAAGCTCTTTACCGTGGGACAAATCCGCAAGGTGTATCCCAACGGGCTCGTGGACTACGAGGTCAACGAAAACGCCCCGTTCTGGAGACACATGCGTGAAGACGGGGCCATTGTTGGAGAGTGGGCGCAGTGGATGCTTGAAAACCGGGATTTTTCAAAATTCTCGAGCAAAGAGCTCCAAACGATGATCGACACGGAAGAAACCCATAGAGGGGCAGTGCCAGACATGCCGGACCCGCCCAGTTTCTCCCGGGTGCCACCAATTCTTGCCCACTTGGACGAGTTGCAGGACGCCGAAGAGATTGCAAAGTTGACGGAATTTGCACAGGAACATTTTCCGGGTTTTTTGCAACTTCGAAAGCTTGAGGTGTGGTTGGAGCCGGGGGAAATGTTGTACTTGCCGTGCGGCTGGTTCCACGAGGTGTCCAGTTTTGCCACAGAAAAGCCGGGTCACGTTGCACTCAATTGGTGGTTTGTTCCTCCAACTAAGTCAGATGCAAGCGATCCTTATCCAGACTCGTACTGGGCTCAAGACTTTGCCAAGACAGCGGCCGCAATCGAACATAAAAGAAAATAACGACATCTGGTTGTGTGCCCTGGCTGTTGTCAGGAGAGGTCTGCATGAGTTAACGCACGATGGATAACGCGCATATGCGGGGTTGACAGGGTCCCCAGGGCGCGCGCCCATGTATCACGTGATACACCCACAACAGTCACTTTGCTCACGTGCAGAAAACGTGCCACGCGTACTGGTTGGCGCACTAAGATCTCCAGATCGGGCTCAATTTAGCGGCCCGGTTGCGGCCACTATCCGCACCAAAAAATGAGGGAAGTAGGCGCTGAATCAGGGAAATTGTGCTGGGAACGACCTTATTTGTGTCCTGAGGGTAGAAACGATTCGCCAGGGACATGGACGAGACAGCATCGAATGTGAACGTACCGAGAGCCCGTTTCTGGAGAAGAAAGAACCCCTTTTCCGGCAAATCAAGGCCACAACTCGCCAAGTGGAAGAAGCCCTTATCAGCTCTGCTATCGCACATATCACGGGACTCGGCATCTCAATTTGTATTGTGCAGGAGCGTGTGAAAAGGCTATTTTCTCTGCATTAATAAATGAAAAAACCCATCACTATTGCAACCATCCACCCGTTGTTTTTAAACGTCCCCCAGTCCTGGCTCCTTTTTTTGTTTGCCTCTTGATTCACTTCACGGGGTTGTTTTCCAACTTTTTTTTTGTTCACGTTCCAGCTCTCTTCGACAGCCGGAAGCCAATCACAAAACGTATGTCTGAATAAACCGGTGAGGCCAGCTTCAAGTTGGTAAATGCAGACATTCCAGTTCTTGCACCTCACTATGAAAACCTCCACAGAGGCACTTCCGGTTCGATATACTAATCCTCTAGCCTTTGGCAATCTCGATCTGTTTTGAAGAAGTAAAGAAACTCTTTAATTCTACCTTAGTTATTGATTTAACTGAGCCCTCCCAGCATTATTCACCCACTTTGATTTTCAACCTTTTCCAACTCAAACTTCGCCCGCAGCATTTCACTATAGCTGTCTAAGTTTGTTCCACAATCGCTTCCCATCACGAAAATTCATCAACCATGGCTATGGCAGATAGAAGACCTATTGGCATCCCAGTGACGTCAACCCATGCGTCTCCCGCATTCGACCCCAACAGCTTGAGACAGAACCCGAGTATGAAGCCTGCCATCTCCGATTTGAAGAGTTTCTCCGAGAACGACGACTCTGACAAAAGCTTGAGCCCCATGGAGCTTTCTCCGACGCTGAGAAGCATTTCTCCAGACTCGTTGATGCACTCGGGCCTCGCCAAAAAGTCCACCTCCTCGGTAAGCTCCAGAGGGTCGACTCCACCTACAGTTTCGGCCGGAGGTTTCTTCCCGAAGGCGATTTCTGGCACCATGCTCGGCCAAAAGAAGCCGAAGGTCGCTAGCAGAGTGCCCATTGCCACGGGAATCTCTACCACAATTCCGGTGACCGGCGAAAAGCCAAAACCCGAGCAAGAAGGCGATGCCTCGTTGGAAGACGACGTCTTGTACGCAATCTTCCTTATTTTGTACGAAAAGGACCCCGAAGGGGCCGGCATGACCGTCAAGCAGATCTGCGACGTTTTGGTGGAAAGACACCCCGAAATGGCCCAGTTGTCGAGCAAGACGTCCAATTTGGTCAGTGCCAAGTTGAATGCGTACGTCAAGCGTGTGGAAAAAGGCGACTCCAACTTGAAGTACGCCTTGTCTCGAGAATGGGCCGACGCCTCTCCCAAAAGAATGGTGTACGTCTACCGGGGCCTTTTGGCCAAAGATTTCCACGTGCACATCAAAAACGCCGTGGAAACACAGAAGAACCTGAAGTTCCTGAGCTCGTTCTCGACGGACTCGTTTGAAGCGGCCAAGCAATCGGTTTTGCTGAAACCCCGCAGGCAAACGATGTTCGATTTGGGTGCAAGACCTCCGTTTCTGGAAAGCCCCGAGAGAAGCAACTTGTTTGTTCCGTATTCCTCCGCCCCCGTGGCCGCCTCGCTCACCACCCACCAAGAAATCGACGAACTCCCGGAGAGCTCCGAGAAAGAGGAGGCTGTTGCGGAAGAAGATACTCCAATGGTCGATCGCAAATTTGCCAGCGACCTGGACTTTGATTTCGACGACTTGGAGGTGTTCGACGACGACGCCACCGACTTCGTCATTGACACGTTCCAGAAAAACGGCAAACGGTCGAAATCCATGTCGTATCTTTCCATCAAAAAAACCAAATTCTTAACAGCTGCGGCTGCAGCTCCTCGAGCACCCAAGACGCCTAGTTCACACAGTCCCAATGCGGCAGCAGCAGCTGCTGCGTTGCACGCTGCTGCGCTCAAGGCAATTTCCGAGACTTCGAGCCCAACTTCGACCAAGTCGTCTGTTCCGTCTTCGCCCAAGTCCCGTGGACACTGGACGCATGTGGTGAGATCGGGCTTTTTGACGCAGGAGATTGGTGCTCCGGAAGACCTCAGCTTGTCTGATTTGGACAAGTTGTTCAGCTAGGCTGGCAACAAAAGTGTATATTGAATGTGTATATTACAGATATGTAGAGCATGTCTGTAGTCGGCTACGGCTGTCAGGCTACGGCTGGTATAGAAGAAATAGTTCATTTCGATGGTAAAAGTTGGGTTCATTTCGAGAAGATAGATTTACAACTATTTTAAGTTCGAGAGGTCATTGTAAGGAAGTTCATTTCGAAGGTTCCTTGAAGAGTCCATTTCGTGAAGATATTTCGGCAACCATTTAAAAGTTCGAGAGGTAATAAAAGAGTTTTCAAAGAGTTCATTTAAATAGTTCATTGGATAGTGCATTGGATGGTACATTTCGATAACTCATTCGATACTACATTGGTCATTTAAAATTGAGCATTTTCGATACTTCACTGATAGTAAATTTGGATAGCGAATTGTTCTTCTCGATTGTTTTGGTACATTCGATAGTATTTCGATCATTTCAAAAGGAGTTTATTTAGAGTTTACTGATCAACTGTTCCATAGTTTTTCGATGATTCTAAAGTGGTTTCGATAGTCCACTTCGATTGTTCATTTGACAGTTGATTGCGATTGTTTGCTCACTCGCTTTGAGAGTATTCCATACTTCACTGTTTTCGACAGTTCATTCGAAGGAAATTTTCGATAGTTCATATCAAAGCTGGTTCATTCAATAGTTCTTTTCGGTAGTTTCTCGACCACTTCAAAAGAAGTTCGAAAGTCTAATCGGTATTTCCTTTCAATAGTCATTTCAAGACATTACGATATTTGAAATTTCGAAATCGGTCTTTCGATGCATCAACCGATAGAGGACATTCTGTAGTCCACTCAAGATATTCATTTCGTGCGCTTTCGAAATTGTTCGCTTCAAAGATAGTTCAGAAGTTGATATCTATCGTTCATTTCTATCATTGGGATAAAAAAAAGCTTATTCCATAGCATATTCGATGGTTCTTTCAAACAGTTCATTTCCGATTTCCTTTCTAAGAGTTCCAAAAATAGCTCATTCGTCAGTTCATAACGATTCCAGTCAAAATCATTTGAGATAAATCGTTTCGAAAATTCCAAAAAATGTTCATTTCCATAGTTAGTTCATAACAGAAGTTCTTTATAGTAATTAGATAAGTCATTCGATAGTTCATTTCAAATATTTCATTTCCAAATAAAAGTTCATTCAATCGTTTCAAAGAGTTCTTTTTGAGAACAGCTTATTAGGTCGTTTTGATTCGACAAGTTTATCAGGTCATTTCAGAGTGCTTTTCAGATTGTTCGGAATTGTGAGTCGTTCGACAGTTCCATCAAAGGCTCTACTGGTGGTTTTGAAAATTGCTTTTTATTAACTCTAGACGATGCATAAGCCCTTCTAACAGACTGGCATCACTAAGCGAACCACATCCGGAAGTCGAATTCCACACTCGGAAGTCAAACACCATTGAGATTTGCTCAGCCATTCTCTGGTTGTATGCCTTGTGGCACCTCGCCTCCCCCAAAGATCTAGATTTTTAAGTACGGAAAAACTCGGGAAACTCCTTCCGGAATATCTTCTAAATATATCACGTTCGGCCCTCGCCAATTCTTTCTGTCTGCATTGAAGAATGTCGCAATGCACCTAACAGCCTCAGCTTCTGCATGAACACAGCCATATTGACGATGCAACTCATGTATAGGCCAAACCTCTCTTAAGTGCGGTCCAAGGCTTTGGTGCCCCTTTTTTTGAGATGCAAAGCTACGTCATGTAGTACTTCGGTCCGTCTCCTCCTTCAGGTACGGACCAGTCAATGTCCTGCGTGGGCACCTTGATGTCACAAGTCTTGCAGTGGATACAGTTCTGGCTGTTGATGTTGAACTTGACTCCCAAAGGCTCGTTCTCGTCCTCAATGTACTCGTAAACCCCGGCCGGGCAGAACCTCTGTTCGATGCCCTTGAACTTGGGCCAGGCCTCCTCTGCGTGCTTCCGGTGGTTCTGCTCCGGGATTCTCAAATGGCAGGGCTCGTCATCCTGGTGGTACGTGCCGGTTCGGGACACAGACGTGAGAATGTCAAAAGTGAGTTTTCCGTCCGGTTTTGGGTATTCGATGGGGCTGAAGGCGGCAGCATCCTGCGTGGCTTCAGCATCGGTGTGCTGGTGTGACAACGTCCAGGGCTCGGCTCCATGAGTGAACATCGTGGTCAACCCAGAATGGGCTAGTCCACCCAAAAAGCCAAGGGGACCAGGGAGGATGTTGAACGACGGACGGCAATTTCTGACCTCGTAGAGTTCCTGGTACGCCCAGGATTTCTTGAATTCTTCTTCGTACGCCTTCAAGTCGAGAGAGTTTTCCTCCATATTGGTGTCCTCGTCCACTGGCCCGAGCTCCCTGATGGCCTCGAAAATGGACTCTGCTGCCACCATTCCTGACTTCATCGCGGTGTGCGTACCCTTGATTTTGGGAACATTCATGAATCCAGCTGAACAACCCACAAGAACTCCTCCGGGGAAATGGAGCTTGGGAATGGACTGGTATCCTCCTTCGTTGAGGGCACGCGCACCGTAGGAAACACATTCCCCGCCCTCCAAAATGTTGGCGTAGTATGGGTGTGTCTTCATCTTCTGGAACTCCTGGTACGGAGAAACATATGGGTTGGCGTAGTCGAGCCCAACAACCAACCCCACGGCCACTAAGCCGTCGCCAAAATGGTACTGAAATCCTCCCCCGTAGACGTCCAGGGTCAACGGGTACCCCAAGGTGTGGCCCACAAAACCCAGGTTGAAATTCTCCTCTGGCACTCTCCACACTTCTTTGATGCCCAAACCATAAGTTTGAGGGTCAGACTCGTCTCTCAAACCGTACTTGGCTACGGCCTTCTTCGTGAGAGACCCATGGCATCCCTCGGCCAAAACAGTGACTCTTGCGTGGAATTCCATGCCTCTTTCAAACGACAGCTTAGGAGCCCCGTTCTTGCCGATTCCTACGTCTTTTGTGGCCACTCCTTTGACGGCCCCTTCTGGCGTGTAAACCAACTCGCTGACGGAGATGGAGGGGTACAATTCCACACCTAATTCGCCGGCCTGCTCGGCCAAATGTTGCACCACCAGGCTGAGAGAGGCAATGTAGTTTTTGCCCTTGTTTTTGAGCTGTGGGGGTTCTGGCACAGAGAATGCGTACTCGTTAGTCAAGTACTTCATGTCGTCTTCTGTGACAGCCGTGACAATGTCGCTGGGCAACGGAATATCTGAATCTTCCAAATGCTCGGAGTCGGGAAACAACTCCCGGAGAGCCCGAGGCTCGAGCACAGCACCGCTCACGATGTGCGACCCAAAATCGGGGGCCTTCTCAAGCACAACGATTCTCAAATCTCCGCTATTTTCATTGTCTAGCTGCTTTAATCGAATAGCAGTAGCCAATCCAGCAGGACCAGCTCCCACAATGCACACATCCACGTTGTCGGCGGCTCTTTCTTCATTTAGGATTTCCTGATCCTCCTCTGAGAGATTCTTGAAGGGCGTTTCCTGGAATTTAGCTGGTGTAGCTGTGAATTTGGCACCCACAGAAGAGCTGAATTTTCTTTCGGGCAGCTGAAAGCTTGCAGAGTTCGCTAGGCGTGAATTAGTGAGTTGCACAGCAATTCTGGAACGACTGATGAGGCCAATTCCTCGGAGAGTCTCTCTGGTACAAGATCTTGGAATAGTTCTGGAAAGCATGGCTCTGCGGATTACGAGAAAGGTAATGGGGTTCTGAAACGTGCAACCGGAGGCTCACAATAGAGTTACTGCCAAAACTGATTTTGAACGCTGGTAGTCCGAGTCAAGTATTTTGAGAAATTAGGCGAATGAGATCGAGATGTTGGTAAGCGATTGTGTGCAGGTCGAAATATTGTGGGGTGCCAATGGGCGGGTCATGGGGGCTATTTGGTGTTTTAGAGGGTCGAGAAGGTATATGGCGGTTCGTGGTGGTCGTTTGAAGTTTTTTCTCGAAGTTTTTATCTAGTGTGTGAAATTAGTGTGCCCAGTTATGGGCTGCTGGGAACAGAAAAGAGATTTTCCGAGATCTGAGAAGAAAATTCGTGCAGCTTCCAATGGTCCATTTCGTTTTCTGTTTTCTCCTCCTATAGTTGCTCGTAAAAATGACAAATTCAATTCAGAGTGCTCAAAAATTACCGAAACGGTTTCCTGAAGAAAGAAGGACTCCTGTTCAAGAGTATCAAGATTTGGTCACTATCCGATACAGGAATACATGGTTGCAAAATGAGTCAATCGACCCACAAAGCGAATTCGCGCCTCAGAACAACAAAATTTGTAACGAAAAACCCTTCTCAGCTGAAAGAAATTCTGATTATGCAGTAGAATTTGCGTGGACTTCACCCGGTCGGAAGTTTCGACCAGCCAAATATTAATTTTGAACCTTGAATCCCGGTGGACACCAGGATGAAGTGGCGCCAGAACCCTCACTTTTTAACTGCTGCAGCGATTGCGCATGGCCCTATTCTCCGACAAACTCCATTTTCTTTAACTTTTCTTGATTTGCCAGATTTTATTCAAACTTGTACGGTTCTGTTTATTGTTGGTAGTGGGTTCATATTAGCCAGTGAAAAGTTGGTTATCTGACTGCCCCGAAGCAGGTTATATTCTCTAATCCTAAGCCCAGATCTGCAACTGCTCATAGAAGTCCACACGTTTGCGGGTGTGGTCAAGCTGTTGCACAACATTGTAATGCAAATCATCAACCAATGCTGGATGGCCGCAGGTAACAAACGCAACGCTGTTGGCACAATCTGCTATTTCGGTCTGAACCAACTGCTTCAAGTCTGGACGTCCGGCTTTAATCTCAAAGTGGGGGAATTCTTCCTCGACTCGAGCAAACAAGTCTTCGTCCTTCTCGTCTTTATCTGACACTTTGTTTTCACTGTTCGATGAAGACAGGTCCAACATTTCCACGAGCTCGTCAGCTGTCAGCTCTGGTCTCGTAATGTAGATGGTTGTCTGCACCTTGGAGTTCTTCAAAGCCTGGAGCTCTTCCCAGAACCAGCCAATGGACTTGATCTCACGAATGATCCACACCAATTTCAATTGCTGGATGTTGGTGCGTGCCATGTTGTGGACTTCGGAATAAATACCTGGAATTCCGCTTCCTCCAGCAACGTACACAGCACTAGAGTGCTTGGAAACAACACTTGTCTCTCCGTATGGTCCTTCAACTCCAACACGAATAGTCATCGTCTTTCCTGGGACTGCCACCAACTTCTTGTACAAAGCCTTGGTCACACCAGATTTCACCTTGCAGTAGAAGACAATGGTGTGTTCCTTGGAAACGGAGTCTACAAAGGTGAACGGATGACTCTGCAAGAAATGGAACGGAAGACCAAAGTGGATCCACGCATGCCCTCCGGCAATGGAGTGCCAGTATTTTGGCTTTGGCACCTCCACCTTCAAGGTTTCGTCTGCAAGCAAAGAGACGTGTGCCTTTGGAAATCCGAAAACAGCAAGTCTAGCAAGTCTAATGGCTCTGTCAAAACCCCAAACCGCAAACACGGCATACATGAACCACGCATATCCCAAAGTGTCCACATGGAACCACAACCCAACAACGAAGAAAACAGCCAAAGCAATGTGAAGTGCCAAGAACACCTCGTAATATTTTCTTCTCAAGATAAGCAAGCCTTGGAAACAAATCAACCCGCCGCAAGCCGTGGCCACAGTTCCCCAAATTAAGAACTTTTTAGCCATTTGCCTAGCGTAGTAACCACCAACAACGTAAATGTAAGTGTAGCCGACGGAGTGGATGAAAGCCAAGATTACCACAAAACGAGCGATCCAACGGTGGAAGACCATCATAGTGGTGAAGTTCCACCTCGTCAACCACTGCAAGAAGTTGTTCCGGCCCCCAAACAAGACTAACAACGGCGTCAAGATTGTGCAGATGATTCCTGTTCTGTCGGCGACGAATCTGGTAAGAGCGACATCTTTGATAGGAAAGACCGGATTGTTGGGCACGTAATAGATATCCACCACACAGAAGGCAAACAATAACCAGAAGAAAATGAACACCACCAAGGACTCCAACCTGGTCGGAACAAGGAAGTCCACCCAGAGGATGCGTTTGCTGACAGATCTGTTTTTTTTGCCCAACGCCGGAAGAGTAATGTACTTCCTGAAGAATTTGGAGAACGTACCGTTGAAGAAGTTGCGAGTTCCAGGGAAAAGCACCACTCCCCAGTTTGCAACTATGGCGATCACCGCCATCAACCCCCAGTATCCAATAGCAGCACCTCCGTAGTATAGCGAGTTGTCATAATTGCCGAGGTAGACAACATATGCGTCCTCGATGAGCTTCACTGTCGAGGAGTTAACCAAAATCGGAACATCAACCGGGACCGATCTGTTAAAGTTCGGAATGTCCTTGATGGCCACAGCATTGGCTTCGTAGTACTCGTATGCAGCCTCCATGGTAGCAGCATCAATGGTAGTGTTGTACCGTTCCGCACAGTACGTAATGAAGTACTTGTAATTCCCAGGCTTATTTCTGTGCTGAACGCCAAAACACCCAGCCACTGTGGCCAAGGCATTTTGGTCGGTACACCAACATGAGTAGCCGCCTCCATCACAAAACGTGACTATCTTTCTAATATAATTTCGACAAGAATAGAGTGTCTGCCCGCCAAGACCATACAGTTCATATTTTGCAATTTTGTCTGCAAAGACAAGACTTGGCAAAATGAGTAACCAAAAAGAAAGAAGCATTTGTATTGTGGATGCAACCAAGACATGCTGGGTTTTTATATTCGCCACGCCAGCATGTCGTCCCTGGCATTCGTAAATATCGTAGCCAATCGCGAAAGTACATAATCTTTTTCATCAGGCGCGGGACCTCATGAAACACGAAATACCCGCCTTGCATGCCAATTTATTTTTATGCATGCTGAGGTGCCATGGACTCTTAGTCGACCTGTCAAGATTCTTGACAGGTGTCTCAATAGAAGGAACTCGGCGTGCATTTCTGGATTGTCCACTCTCAGGGCATCTCTCTCAAATCAAGTGCACTGAAAATCTGGTCCACTCGAACTTTTGCCGAAAGCATGTTCCTGTCTATGCATACTATTTTTTTTTGTACGCACACTTTTCACCCAATTGCAGCCGAAACATCAAAATTAGCGAATCACAGGCGAAACCCGACTCCGATCGGGAGTCATTTTCATTTTCACGAGCACATCTGACTTTTACCGAGGCAACAGGCCGAAAACTGTGTACCTGATCGGGCCATTGTTGGTTGCGGGCTCTGAGTGCTAGTGTCCAGCGGTGCCTTAGAAGTCCACTCTTGTCATGTACATGGAGAAGGGGAGCTTGTGAAAAATAGTGGCTTATTTGAAATTAGTTATTGAGTGCATTATCTGAAAGATCTTTGCGCGTCAAAATGCACCAGTTTGAAGCATACTAGTCTGTACATGACATGCATAAAGGTGCGCCTGTGTGTAAGCAAATGGCGTGAATATGGGAATTGGGCCCTCTCATTTACAACTTGATCGCCAGGAATTGCGAAAAGAAAAAAGATGTCTCTGTTAACAGCTAGGGCATGAAGTGTATATTCTCGTTATGCGATGGACCCATGTGTGGGCCCTCTCATTTACGAACTTGATCGCCAGGAATTGCGAAAAGAAAAAAGATGTCTCTGTTAACAGCTAGGGCATGGAGTGTATATTCTCGTAATGCGATGGACCCATGTGTGCAAGCTCACATCGGACTATGACACCCAAATTGTCAAAGCTCTTTCTGCCAGCTCGTTCAGTTCGTTGAGTTCGTCCAACATATCAACTGCCAAAACCCAGTCATCGTGTGAGTCCATGACAACAAAGTCGCCATCCTCATCCTTGTACTTGAGTTTGCTAATCATCACATCTTCGTGTACACTCTGACTAGACGCAACGTGCGACGAAATCTTGTGATGGAGCTCGTGGAACAGGATACCGGAAGTGATTTTCAACAGCTCGGCAATCTCAATCCTGTTATAGATTAGTTTGACAACAATGATGGTGCCCAGAGCAGCCGAGGAAGACGAAATGTCCGAGTTGAGTAGATTGGTTGTAGAGGAGTTGGAAGTTCTCGAAGCACTGCGAAGTCCGTCGGCTTTACCTCTGCTGCTAGTCTTCATCATGCTGAAAGTGGAGGAAGATGAGTTGTGACGTTGGTAGGACCCGTTGGAAGTTCTGTGAGAGGACTCATTGACAACAGGCTGGGCCACAGGCGAACCATTGTTGTAAGCACCAACAACATCGTAAGAATCGTGAGTTCCCAAAGATCCGTGAGAGTCTCTGAGTCTGCGCTGTAAATGGGCATTCATTTCGTTGGATTTCAATGTTCTCAAGCACAGCTCCCACTGATTTCTTGATTCTTCAATTCTGTATCTTAGAGTGAACGATCCACTCTCCTTTTTACCCGACCAAGAAATGATCAACGTGTAACCACTCAAGTTTGTGGAGGTGATGTTGAAGATCTCCGAGATGTACACGCGGCCCTTCAATTCTAAGGCTGTATTTTCTTTGTCGGTGGTCAAAGACTCTAGAAGGTTGGTGGTCGAACTGGAGACGCTTCCTGTGGACTTCTTTCTCGAAGACAAAATGTCTCTCCTCTTTTTCTCCTTCTGTTTTGGATCGACGTGGGCTTCTTCCACAAAGAAGAAAATCACATTCTCGAATAAATAGGCCACATATTCTTTCTCGCCTTCTCCGTCCTTCACTTGAACAGTATTATGGTACAAGAGATCGCCCTGGTCGCTCAAATTGAAGCCGCGCCAGTTCTTGACTCTGTCCCTGAGATTCTGCAACGAGCCCACATTTTCAGATCTTCTCTGAGCTTCGTTGACCTGGTTAGCCACTTCCTTCATGGCGGCGCCAGCCATTAGTAACTCATTGTAGCCAGGGGCGTCGGTGTAATCGGAATATGCCTTGATGAGCTCCTTCAATAAGAGGGGATACTTGCAGAGTCTCTGGATGGGTTTGATGATGTAAGACTGCAACTCGAAACCCGGATCTAGCAACGTAGAAGATTTCCTCAAGTTTGCAGACTCTTTGTTGATGAGGTCGATGGCGGAGATTTGGCCAATGGTCCAAGGCTCGTATGCCTTGAAGGGACCACCAGATGCATGAATGAAGACAGAACCAATACGTTGGTACTTGGTGGGGACGTTGATGTTGCACTCGAGACCGTTCAAGAAACGTCTGTGGAAGTCAACAATGTCGTTAAGGTTGGGTAATAGGTTGTGGATCTGCTCGTTGGACACAAGCTCCGCGGCCCGCAAGTCGTTCTTGTACGCCATGAGCATCTCTAAGTCCAGGATGTATTTCCTCTCCGTTTGGATCAATTCCCTGAACACCTTGGAGCGGTCGTCGGTGATCTTGAGCTCCGCGATGTCGGGCAAGCTGGAGTCGCTGTCGTACTTCTCGTCCTCGTTGTTCAAGTCCAAAAGGCGGGTCACTACGTTGACGATTTTCATTAAGTCGTGCGTGCTGTCCAGGAACACGTTGGAGATGGTGAACATGGAGTCGTCGTCGAAGTTGAGGTGGCTCTTGACCGCGATCAAAAAGTCGTACACCGCCTTTTTGCACATGCGCAAGTCGTCGCTGCGTACCAGGGGAATGGCATTGTCGGGGCATACGGTGTTGAAGATCAAGCAGAGCGGCGTTCCTTGCTGGAACAATTTCCACAACTGTGTCACGGGATCTACGCTCAAATTGGCAGGAAGCACTCCTGCGGTGAATGTGAAGATGCTGTTGCTCAAGGGCAGGCTGGAGTTGGAGCCGCTGGAGTGGTCCAGGCAGATGGAAAAGCCGCCTGAGCCCACAGAGGCTCGGAAAGCGTTGGAGCCTCCGTCGGACTGCTGCAATTGCTGACTAAGCGCTAACGCCTGTTGCTCGGCCAATCTTTCTGCGGCGGAGTACGCCGAGCCCATGTACGGCTCGATTCCTTCGATTTTTGCGAGACGGCGCAAGAGGAGCGTGCATTTGTAGAACATGTGGTCGTCGGCATTGGAAGCCCTGTTGAGATTCAGATTGGGCGCTAGGAGCGGCGCCGACGGTACGCGTGTGATGTTTGTAGCGGACGAATTGAGCGACGCGGTGGAGGCCGAGGAAAACGACCTAAACGGCGGCTGGAAATTATCCATCAGTGTGGCGGGCAGGAGGCGATTGCGGAATGCGAGAGAAAATCAGGTGCTCGAGCGGGTAAGTATTGGAGTTGCAGAGGAACTTCAAGTGGCTATTCCGGTGTTATCGTGGTTGTGGTGGAAGAGGCAGCGTAGTGTGTTTTGAGTTTTGAGATTTTAGACTTTGAGATTTTCTCTTTTCTTCGAACTGTTTGGTTTCCGAATGCGGTAGTGTGCGCCTCACACAAGGCTTAAATCTGGATCGAACCGCCGGTTAAATGGGTAGAGGGGCGGATGGCGGGGGGGAAAAAGACGAAGAGTTTGCCGTAAGTTGCTGGCTCTCTGGGTGGTAGAAGGTAGATTGGGAGAGGAAATGGAGAGAAATAAATGAGCGAGGAAATTGAGAGAGAATGAGGAAATGGAGAGAGCATGAGGAAATGGACAGAGAATGAGGAAATGAAGAGGGAAAGAGAAGCAGAAAAAAAGGAAATGGAATGAGAAAGAAAGAATGAATGAAAGGGGAAAGAGGGAAAGAGAAGGAGTAACTCACTTCTTTTCTGTTTTTTGCAGCGAGTGGAATGTAGTGTATGTGGACATGTTTTGTTGCGAAATGCTGCGAAAATGTGAGAGGAGCACTTGAAGGTGCCAGTGGGATCAAGTGCCAAGTGGGATGTTGAGATTTAGAATATAGCCTCGATTAGGAGGTGAGACGGCAGTTCTGGGGAGTTTGGGGGAGTTGCGAATTTTTATTTTTTTTTTTGGTATTTCTGGTTGAACTGGGGATTATTGGAAATCATGTCAGATCTTCAAAGAAGAAAAACAGAATTTTCTGATGTTCAACGATCAAGTTAAAGTTCGATGATTCCGTCAGTCCAAACTCTCTCTATTTGCTAATATCTAGGGCCTAATCATCACCCGAAGTCAAGAATTGCAAGATCCCACCTTGCAAGATCCAACTCAGGAACTGATTTGCGCTCCATTCAGCCATGAATGTCAAAGTTCATGTAAACGCTTGGTTAAACAATGAATCACATAAAAAGCCAAGAATTGATCCTGATACTACGATTCGCTTTCACCTCCACCCTATTGAGTACAAGTCATCATGACCGAGGGATGTGAGCATACCAGCTACTCTGGAATGTAAAAACATCCTTCCTTAACTGGGCCAGATACCATTAGCGCAAAACTTCTGATGAGAACTACTGTGGCTCAAGATTCATTGTACAGAAGAAAAATATGTTCTCCTCATCATCGACCGGAAAAGCGAATTAATTGGCTTAATATATTTCTTCTTTGTTCAAGGGCTTTACTACGAAAAAGACAAGACTCCAGTATGTTCATACGATTTCGCAGTCAATTCATCTCTATTACCAGTTTAGGACATTCAAATCATTCTCATTTTCCAATCAACTATTTCTCCGCCTAATTACCCCGCAACGGTCTCTCCGGCTCCTTCCTTGCTACCTCCATCACCTTTCCCCGATCTCCCAGACTCACAAAGCTCCCCTTATTAGGAAACCACCGCACCAAAGGCACCTTCCCGCAATTGGAAATCTCGTGCACCTGCTCCAAGCTCTCGTAGTCGTAAAATCTCACAAACCCATCATCGTAGGCCACTGCTAAATACGACCCATCTCTGCTCATGTCAAGGCCGCAGATTTCCTGGTTCACGCGGGCCAAAACCTTGTGGCAGATCATGTCGGCCGTTTTCCAAAAAGAAACTAGCCCTTCGTCCGAACCAGCTGCAATGTACTTTCCTCTGGGGTCCACAGCGAGGCACGTGACCTTAGCTCTATGTCCCGTCAATGTGTGGGCCAAACTGAGCTGTAGATTCGAGTCGAGGCGGAAAATGCCAATATTTCCATTGGAAGTTGCGGCTATAAGAAACTCATGGCCCCTGTTTGTCCATTTGATGTCGGTGACACCGGCTAGCTTCTTCTCAGCAACTTTGGCGTAATTTTCATTCACATCGTACAACACCACCGTCCCGTCTCGGTCCACCACAGCCAATAACTCGCCATCCGGCGAGAACTCCACAAGCTCACAGCAAACATTTCCTTTTTTTGTCACGCGAATCTCTCGTTCAAGAGTGCCATTTCCTTTCCACAACTTCACACAGGCATCTCCTCCCACGCTAGCAAACGAGGTGTCTGTGTTGGGATTCCACGATATACGCTCCACGGGCTTGGCATGCGTAGCTTCGATCACGACCGGATCTGCAAGTCCCAGTTGGAGAGTTCTCCAGATTCTGATGGACCGGTCAGTTCGGGTGTTGACCACTCGGGACCCGGTGGCATTGACGGAGATGTGGACGATTTCCGCCTGACAAGGTTTCCCTCCGGGTCCGAAATCTTTTGCAGGAACCTGGCGAAGACTGGAGAAGAAAGACATGAGTTGAATTTGATCACATGACCGAGGAAGAACCAAGAAGACGAAAGTTATAATTTGTTTAGGGATTGCTCATCCGGAATGGAAACCTTTAGGGACAGGAATAACGATAGAGAGACCGAAGTTATCAATCATTCTGTTGAGTCCACCTAATATTACTCATGATGAGTAGTTTGGTTTTTTCTATATTGATATAGGTTTTCTAATTGCACAATGATCGTTGAAAACAGTGAGAGCTTGCGATGGGCGATAAAGCGAGGTCTGGATATGTCGATAAGCGATCAAGCGATAAAACAATAAAGCGATCAAGCGATCAAGCGATAATGCGACAAGAGAATGCAAGTGATTTCTGAATATTCAGTACCTTCAAATCAGTGGATGCAATAATTTTCAATTTTTCGAATTTTTCGAATTTAAAAGTTGCATTGACATTTGTAACATGCCCTGTTTCCCCTGACACAAATTTCTCTTCCTTGAGAGGTCCCCCTTCCCAGTTGACTGGCCCCGGTATGTGCCAAATCGACTGACCAAGCCACGACATTTTTGCGACACCGCGACATTCTTTTAATTTACGATCTAACTCCACTCCAGCCCACCAGTAGTTCGTTCGCAAGCCCGGACGGTAATGGAAAATTAAAGAAATCCTGGAACGGAGCCACCCAATTGCCTCAATTGTCAAAGCAACTGCAAAAGCGAAAACTTCAAAACCTGAAGCACACTGCAGAGAAATTGTAAGAAATTGCAAGAAATTGCAGCGAAGCAACCACACGACAAGAACCACCGCCTAGAAGCAAGTACCACAATCAACCACCAATCAACCACCAATCAACCACCAATCAACCACCCAATCAATCTCCCAAATCGCATCAAGTGGCATGCCTGCATCAACCTATATCAACCGCGAAAAATGCCACGATTATATCACCAACATGTCGTCTCGTCCAAAATTGATATCACTCGACGCTTTTGCCAAAACCGTCGAGGATGCACGGGTCAAAACCTCCAGCGGCGGCTTGATCACGTTGGTCTGTGTTCTTATTGTGCTTTTTCTCATCAACAACGAGTACCACGAGTACACGCTGGTGGTGGTGAGGCCCGAATTGGTGGTGGATCGTGACGTCAACAAGAAACTCGACATCAACCTCGACATCACGTTCCCCACGGTGCCGTGTGGCGTGTTGACGTTGGACATTTTGGACGTCACAGGAGACTTGCATTTGGACGTTTTACAAGCCGGTTTCGAGCTTTTCCGGGTCTTGGGCCTGGGCGAGGAGGTCAAGGACGACCTTCCGATCATCTCCGGGGTGCAGCGGTTCGAGGAGGTGTGCAAGGGCTTGACGAAAGAGGAAAAAGACCAGGGAAAAACCTGTGGGCCCTGTTACGGAGCCTTGGAGCAGGCAGACTCGCAGTACTGCTGCAACACGTGCGAGGCCGTGCAGTTGGCGTACGCGGTGAAGGAGTGGGGTTTCTACGACGGCAGCGAAATTGCCCAGTGTGAGGCCGAAGGCTACGTCCAAAAAATCAAACTGAGAATCAACGACAACGAAGGGTGCCGCATCAAGGGCTCGGCGCAGATCAACCGCATTTCGGGCAATTTGCACTTTGCCCCAGGCGTTCCGTTGTCCCGAAACGGCAGACATGCGCACGACTTGTCGTTGTGGCAGAAATACCCGGAAAAATTCAACATGAACCACCGCATCAACCACTTTTCGTTCGGCACGGACCCTCGGTCCGACCACACGCTCTCGAATCCGACCGACGAAAACCAGGCGCCCTCCATCCATCCTTTGGACGGCTACTTATTTGGCTTGGACAAGAAGGACCACGTTGCGCTGTACTACTTGTCGGTGGTGTCGACCAGGTTCGAATTCTTGCTGGAGGGCTTGCAGCCGCACGAGACCAACCAGTTTTCGGTGATCACGCACGACAGACCCATTGTGGGAGGCAGCGACGAGGACCACCGGAACACGTTGCATGCACGTGGTGGAGTACCGGGTGCGTTCTTCCACTTTGACATTTCGCCGATGAAAATCATCAACAGGGAAGAGTTTGCGAAATCGTGGTCCGGATTTATTTTGGGAGTGGTGAGTTCCATCGCTGGTGTGTTAACCGTGGGTGCCGTTCTTGACCGTTCGGTGTGGGCAGCCGAGCAGGTGTTGAGAGGTAAAAAGGATATGTAGAAGATAGATGAAGTAGCACGAGAGGTGGAGGCCTGACTTCAACTGTAGGTGATACTGGCTGTGGCTATCTGACTTTGACTTGGCCGCGTTGCTTAGGTTGTGCCTTGCATTTACTGATCTTCTGTAACTTCTGCATTTTTAACTACTCTTCTGTAACTACTGTATATTTAACTACTCTCCTTTCACACATTGGTTTCATCCTCTTATTGTCTTTGCTTTTCCTGTTGCTCTTCCTGTAGTTGCTCTCTCGTCTTCCCTTCCTTTGACTACTCTGCTCCAATCAACATCTGGTTGACGACTCTTGTTTTAGCAACTTTTTAACTTTTCCTACGTAAAGTGCTTTCTGATTATTCTATTTTTATTCTGCTTTCTTCATTTACACTCTGCCCGTTGCAACATCTGCTTTTAACTGTTCTTGTTTTAGCTTCATTTTAACTGTACCTAAAAAGGTATCTAATTGCTCTTCCTTAACTTCTTTGCCTTTAACACTCTGCCTTTAACACTCTGCCTTCAACACTCTGCCTTTAACACTCTGCCTTCAACACTCTGCCTTTAACACTCTGCCTTCAACACTCTGCCTTTAACATTCTGCCCTACAACCTTCCTTGACTGCCCCATCGCCTTTCTAAACCCTTCTTTCTGTTCAGTGTATTCTATTTACAGGATGCTTACACCTCACTCATCAAATGACCGATCTCTCCATAGTACTCGGAGTCCAAGTACTCGCCCACCTCCTCCTTGGTCAACCACATGAACTTCACGTCTGGATTCTGCGCCGCAAACTCGCCAGACAAAATGTGCAGCTTAATGACAAAGTCCTTACCCTCTCCGGTGGTGGTCACATGACACGGCTTGTTGGACACACAGAAGTAGTTGATTTTGTCACCTCCCATGGCGTATAACCCCTCCTCAGCCACCTTATGTAGAGGCCCTTCGCCTGCAAAACTTGGAAACTTCCACGTCTTTCCGTCCTCACTCACCACCAAGTACAAAGTGCGGGCCAACTTTCTCTCCAAACTGGCCAAATCCTTCACCTTGTCCGCCTCCGTGGTTCTGGAGTTGGGCACGATTTTTCTCGACAAGCTGTCCACCATGCTGGCATCGGCAGTGGTGTCGTAGGTTTTTGGCAAGTGCACTTCCTGCTTGAATCTACGGTCTCTTTGGTGCTTAATGTCCGGTCTTCCGCCAACAAATTCAAGATTGGGGTTGTTGTAAACGGGGTTTTTGTTCAACTCACGGTACTTCTGCTCGGCCAAAGTTCCCTCTCTGAAGTAGAACCACTTTGGGAAAGTCCACATCAATCTTTTCCACAATTCCTTCTGGTACTTGTAGTACAGTTTCTGGAAGTCGGGCAAGTCGGCAGTGATCACGGGGGTTCTGGACAACAAGAGAGTTGACCGAATAGGCGTGGCATAGCCCCTGGTGAATGTTTTCCCGAGCATGGCAGTTGGTTGGTTGAGTTTGTGATTTAAATTTTTCATGGTGCGCGCGTAATCGTGGGCACGGTGCGTAGGCGAGAGAACACACATACTGGAACCGGTACGAAAGGGAAGTGGTAGCCGACCCTTCGATATTGTTGGATCAGCGGTAGCAGCCTTGATTAGAGCTTCCGGTAGTGTTGGTGAAGGATATGCAAGCACGTGATATACCATCACGTGCTTGCATATATTTCCTGTTTCCGCCCGGCCCATCGTTTAATCAATCACCAAATGATCAATCGGTTTGTTTCTTAGCTATTTCCCGAAATACTGAGTACTGAAACGTGGCATTCCAGGGGAAGGACTTGGCACGTGCCAGATGCTGGCTTAGGTCGTGCACAAACCGCCTCTGCATATATAAGTCCGATCATGCGCCCCTGAAAAGTTTTATGCCAACCACTTTTTAGTCTCCAATCCTTTCCAAAAAATACTCCAATTCCAGTGGATTACCTTGGTTTTTTGACCTACTTTTAAATTTGTGAACGACCTAAAACTACGGAATTCCGTATTGACCGGTTGTATAGTATCGTATCGTAAACGGGAGGAGTTTGAAACACTGTTGATTCCAGTAGAGGACGTACAGTTGTAAAAAGAAATCTATCCAATCCAAGATGTCTGCAGTTGAAGAATTTGAATCGATTTTGAGAGAGTTACCAACTCTAAAAGCTCCGGGTGTTTCTGGTTCTAGAATTAAGAAATTGACCGATCTTACCGTGAAGAATGTAACCGACGAGTCGAAGTTTATCACCGCATTATACTCTAGCTGTAAGGCTACTCCTTCATCTCACAAATTGGGCGCACTTTACGTGGTTGACTCTATTGTTAGAATTTACATGGATGAAGCTAAAAAGAGAAATGAAATTGTTAATTCCCTGGCTCCTGAGGGGACATTTGCTGCCGGTGTGTTCAAAATCGGCGAATTGGTGGAATCGCTTATTGATGATTCCATGGAATTGCTGGTAATTCCCTCTACTAACGTGAAAATTGGTAAATTGGTGGACATTTGGGAGCGTGCTCAGACTTTCAGTGCTGAAACCATTGAGAGAATTAGAGCTAAGCACTTCCGCTCCACCACTCCTCCTGGTACTCCTCCAGGAGGAAGGGCTTCTGAGCCTGCAGCAGTGCCTGCTACTGCAGTATCAGCTCCTGCTCTTGCTTCCACTGATTCGGGTAGTATTTTGCTGGCTTTGGCTTCTTTGGCCAAGAAGGCTGACACTCCTACACCTCCAGCTTCTCAAGCGCCTAGCAACGCTACTAATATTTTATCCCAGTTGTCTGCTCTTGCTGGTGGTACACCGAACGCAGTAGTCCTGCCCTCTCCACCACAGCCGCAATCACAGCCAGCTCAACCTAACAAGGATTACATCTTCAGCATGTTGCAACAAAT
The DNA here is from genome assembly GCA_030558395.1 of Danielia reshetovae. NCBI lineage: Eukaryota > Fungi > Ascomycota > Pichiomycetes > Serinales > Metschnikowiaceae > Danielia > Danielia reshetovae. Next base: position 205,579 of record JAJMSL010000002.1, on the reverse strand, counting down.
GCAAGGTGGCTCTCAGAATGGGCCACCACCTTCTGTTCCTCAGGTTCCTCAGATGCATCAGAATCAAGGCATGCAAGGAATGAACCAGGGAATGCAGCAAATGCCGCAGCAAATGCCGCAGCAAATGCCGGGAATGCCTCCAGTACCACAAAGTATGCCAAGTATTCCTCCTCAAGGCTTTGCTGGTGGTCGTATGGGCTACCAGAACAATCAAGGTAACCAGTTTAACGACAGAAGAGGCCGTGAAGAAGTTGGTGGCTATTCAAGAAGAAACCGTTCTCGGTCTCCCACCGGACGTTTTGGTAGACCTAACCTGCAACAGCAAGGCCAATTCGCTAACCTGCAACAGCAAGGCCAGTTCGACCCCAACTTCCAACAGAATGGTCAATCACCTGAGACTCAGAACAATTCGCTTTCACATGGATTCAGTCCAAGTGAAGGTGAACAGAACGTTCCTGGATCCCAGCACTTCCGCCCTCGTAACTTAGGTTTTGACAACTCTTTGCCTCAAGGCTCATTCAAGGTCATGTCCAGAACATTGTTCATTGGAGGTGTCCCACGCGGCATGGACGAGAGACTGCTTTCATCCCACTTGAGACCATATGCCGAAGTGCAGTCGGTTATCATGAACAGCGAAAGAAAACACGCATTTGTGAAGGTCTACTCCAGAAAGGAGGCAGAGCAAGTTGTTCAGTCTTTCAACAAGGACGGTTCCTTGCCTTTGAGAACTCGTTGGGGAGTTGGTTTCGGTCCAAGAGACTGTTGTAACTACCAGCATGGGATTTCCATCATTCCTATCCAGCGTTTGACAGATGCTGATAGAGCTTGGGTTGTGCAAGCCCAATGGGGTGGTACCGGTGGCCAGCCTTTGCAGAGTGGAATGGTCCTTGATGAGCCAGATATCGAAATCGGTACTGGTATCTCGTCCAAGGCTATGTCCAAGAAGATGCCAACTAATTCTGCAAGAAACGGACCAAAGTCTAACAGACCCGGTGAGTCGGACGAGCAATTCGTCAAGACGAGCGTGGGTGGCCAACAGCAAGACTTTATGGGCTATGGTAACGGTGTTGCCAATCCTTTGAGTGGTTTGTTTGCAAACCAACAACAGCCTCAACAAGCCCAACCAGCTCAACAGGGATTTCAGGGCCAGATGCCACCACAGGGATACCCCCCTAACAACTACGGTGCGCAAAACAACGGTGGACAAGCCAACTTGAGTGCACAATTGGCAAACTTCTTCCAGAATGGGGGCCAGAAGTAAAGACGCAATACAAACCTTAAGTAGCCAAATGTAAATCGTCAATTGATTTTAATTAAACTCCTTTTATTCCAATGCCATTGGGGTATATACACAAACAAGTAGGCGACTCATGCTTCCACAGGAATGGGAGAGGGATCATTAATCACCTCCTTCCGTCCACTTCCTGGGGACTTGATGACAGTGTTGGTCATGGTTTTGGGCTTGTTGAGGATCTCGCCTCTCACGACCTTCTCCATCTCCTCTCTCGTCAAAGTCTCATACTCCAAAAGTCCCTCGGCAAGTCTCTTCAACTCGAGTTTCTTTTCCTTCAAAACGCGACGGGTTCTGGATTCAGAGTCTATGAGGAAAGTTCTGACTTCGTTATCAGCCATGTCTCTGAGCTTGGGCGACCACGATTCCCAGTCGTCACTCAATCTAACAGGACCGATGACATCACTCATTCCGTACGACGTCACCATGGCTCTGGCCATTCCCGTTGCATTGGCCAAGTCGGAAGAACAGCCACTGGTGACATTCTCCGGACCGTGAATCATCTCCTCGGCAATCTTACCACCCATGCACACGTCAAGTCTGGAAAAGCACTCCCTCTTGGTCATGTCGACCTTGTCCATTTCGGGCAATTGGAATGTGACACCCAAGGCTCTTCCTCTAGGCAAGATAGTAGCCTTGTACAACGGGGTGGCAGCAGGAGAGAACATGGCCATGATGGCGTGGCCGGCCTCGTGGTACGCGGTGTTCTTTCTGGATTCCTCGGTGATCACCATGTTTTTCTTGGCTGCACCCATCAAAATCTTATCCTTGGCCCATTCAAAGTGGTTCATGTCGACGGCAGGCGCAGACAACTGAGAGGCATGGACTGCGGCTTGGTTGACCAAGTTCATCAACTCGGCACCCGAGAATCCGGGAGTTCCTCTGGCAATAATGGAAGGGTCCACGGTTTCAGCAGTCTCCACATTTAGCATGTGGTGTTTCAAGATGTCCACACGGCCACGCACGTCAGGCAATTCCACGACAACCTCCTTGTCAAAACGACCTGGTCTGGTCAATGCCTTGTCCAAAGATTCCGGGAAATTGGTAGCTCCAATAATGATGATACCTTCAGTCTGGGAGAAGCCGTCCAACTCAACCAACAACTGGTTCAAGGTCTGCTTTGCGTAGGCCTGGTCCTTAGGGTTTCTCTTTCCGCCAATAGCGTCCAATTCGTCGATGAAAATAATAGCAGGTGCCTTCTCTCTGGCCTGGGTGAACAATTCACGGATTCTCTTAGCACCCACACCAACGTACAACTCGTCGAATTCAGAGCCAGACATGAAAAAGAAAGGAACGCCCGCCTCTCCAGCCGTGGCACGTGCCAACAATGTTTTACCTGTTCCTGGAGGGCCAGTCAAAAGCACACCCTTTGGCAACTTTCCACCCAACCCAGTGAAGCGAGATGGATCCTTCAAGAAGTCCACGATCTCCTCCAACTCGGCACGTGCCTCGTCACACCCGCAAACGTCTGTGAACTTGACGGTGGACTGCGACACATCCACCGACTTATCGGCGACTTCGGAGTTTCTGAAGATCGTTCCGTTTTCAACCAAGTAGTTGAACGCATTCGAAGCTCCGTACGTGAACAAAGCCACGGGAATCAACCACTTGAGCCATTTGGACAAAATGGTGAACCCAGATTCCGACACAACCACGTGGACAGGCTCGGATCTGGAGCCAAATCCGAGCGGAAACGACAGCAGCGCTGCATTAGCACCTCCAACGGCCAACGTTCTTGCAACTTGGTCGGCCTTTCCCTTCTTTCCGACCTTGTTCAAGGCTTCAATGTAAATTTGAGTGCACTCTGGGTTAGAGGCGATGCCGGCGGTTTCGAACCGCTGAACCACGATCTGGGGATAGTTCGTGGCCATTAGTCTCTTGTAGAATTCCGCCTGGACGTCCGGGTTGTTGGCGTCAGCGTTGGCTGCCTGTTCCAGATTTTGAAGCATGGAGATGGTTGTGCCAGAAACAAGTCGTTGGAAGTTCAAATGTCCACGAGCAAGGGGTCTCATTGCCAAGATGGGCCTGCTACGGAGGAAGGCTCCCGACACCTGGGGCAACGTTCTTAAAGTGAGCATGGTTGGTTCCAAAATCTGGAGGCGTGATTTGAAAATGGTTGAGACGGTCGTGCGGGACACAAGAACATGGAAGGTCCGAGAAATGTCGGCCATGTCGCCCGAAAGTGGGCCCCAGCAAATGGCCGGTTATATCGTGAATTCATGTTTTCGGTTAGTAGATCATGTTCTGTCCGATATTCTCTTCTGTAGTTTGCAGCTATTCAATTGTATATTCTGTGCGAATTTGCACCATCACCTTACTGCGAAATATTCACCTCTCCATTTGCGCGATTGGACCCAAGGCGATCAATGGCGGCTTGGAAGTCGGCAAATTCATACTTACTGCGAAATATTCACCAACACCTTTCCATTTGCGCGACCGGACTCAAGGCGATCAATGGCAGCTTGGAAGTCGGCAAATTCATACTCACTGTCGATGGTCAACTTTACCTTGTCCTGTGCAAGAAGCGCACCTGCTTTGGTGGGCCACAGATCAAACACATTGAGTTCAATATACTTGTAAGAGTAGCCAAGCAATCCCAAGGAAGACCGCACTGCACGCATCATTGCGCCCACGTTGTTGGAAACAAGTTGCCACAAGGTCGCATCCGTGAAGTAACGAAAGTCTCCGGCAATGGTCTCGTAGGTTCCGTGGTCGGCACTGCCCACAAGAATGTCAGACATGTGACCGAACAAGTCCTTATTGCCACAGCAGTCAAGGATAACGTCAAACTTTCCGTGCTCCTTTACGGATTCCAAGACAGGGCTAAGAATCGACTTGTGTGCGGTGTAGTCGATCCACGAATCGGCTCCAAACAGTTTCGCCAAATCCACTGATTTCGGGGAGCATGTCACCGTCACACTGGCTGCACCGTAAACATGTTTTGCCAACTGGACACTCAACTTACCAACCGTGGTTCCTCCTCCAAGAATCAAGAATCTTCTTTTGGCGTTTTCCTTGTGAATCGTGTCCAACAATGTCACAGCAGTTCCAAGGACAATCGGGTACGCAGCGCCCTGTTGGAAAGAGAGCAGGTCTGGAAGCTCGCGAATAGATTTGCCCGATGTTTTGAAGGCATCCATCAATGCATATTCAGCCAATGTTCCGTAGGAAAACGGGTCCTTGAAAAATCCACACACTCTGGAACCCACTCTGAGGCCCGTATCAGCTGCAGCCGCCTTGCCAATTCCAACCACCACTCCCGAATAGTCAAATCCTAGACCTTTGTACCCATGGAAGAGGAGAGGGGAAGTGGATCCACGAAGAACCAAATCAATTGGGTTGAGTGCAGCAGTCTTGATTTTCACAAGAACCTTCGAGGAAGGAACTTCAAACGATCCGTCTTCCTTCTGGGTGACATCGAGCGTGTCGTCGCGAATAACGTTTTCGCTGTTGTAATTGGTGTATTTGACAGCCTTGAAAGTGAGAGTCATTGCACTTAGAGAATTTGACGGAAAAATTGACTTTCATGCTCTATTTGTATTTGATCAGCAGAATCATTAGGTGTGAACAACCCATGCAGGCTAATTCCGCCAAAATTCCGTAATTCCGCAAATTCCGTCACGCCCCCACACTTTCGCCTGCCCAACTAAACCCGCCGCCACCTTTCAAAACTCCGAACAGGTAACCAAGAAATCGATGGAAACTAGACAATTCTGAGCAATCAATGGTATGCTTAGAATCCGGTGATGAGCAAATCGTCATGAGTGTCGTTTGAGGAAATCGACAAGCCATGCTCGTTTGCCAAGTGTAGTAGACAAATGAAACAGAAACTGGTTGAAAGGTCTTTCTTCTCCTCCGGACGATACATCTCACCGATGACATCCACCACATCATTAAAGTTCTTCTCTTTTTTGATCTCGACCTCTTCGCTGGGTTCCTCTTTGATGGATTTCCACAAATTGTCCTTGAGAAGTTTCACATCGACTCTCTTGGCAACTCTGGAAAAGGTCACATACTCGGGCCGAGCTTTTCGTCCGCCGAGAAATTGGCTGCCCAACGCCTCCTTATCGTCCAGGCTGTCTGCAAGAACGTCGTCAACGCCTCCCAAAACATCTTGGAAATCGATTCCACCGAAATTGTCGTAATCGTCCAATTCGGCCTGATGAAACGAGGCAGCGAGTCGCTCTTGTCGCTCTTCCTCTTCACGTTGCTTGGCTTGCTCGAGATATTTGCCAGCAAAGTAGTTCTCGTCAGTGTAGGTGGGGTTCTGGACGTCTTCTTCGTCCGTGTGCGTTCTGACTCTTCTGGAAAAAGTGACAATGGATTTGTTCGGCTTGATAAATAGGGTGACCAACCGCTGCGAGTTGAACTGGAAGTCGTCAGGGAGTATGTGCAAGTCTTCACTCTTGCGCTCCTCGGGGCGTTTGGAAACATGGAATTGGTTCTTGTGCTTCTGGAAAATGTCCTCTAGGTAATCTTCGTCGTTTTCTTCAAAGAAGTCCACAATAATGGCTTCCTTTCTCTTTCTTTTTGGAGCTTCTGGCTGCGGGGTGGCTGCTTTCAGCGTCTGATTGAGGTTCTTCGATTGCTTGAGTGCCGTGACTCTCCAGTGCTCGGGGCCCCTCCAGTTTGTCTTCATTTTCTCGTCAAAATACGCCATGAGGTCCTGGTCCATTACCTTTTGGGTAGTGAACACCTCGGTCGGTGGAGCGGTCCTTTCGTCGTCCTCTGCAAGGTCAAATTCCTTTGCTGGCGGTTCGTCCAAGTCCATTTCGTAATCGTAGTCGGGGAAGTTCTGTTCTGGTGGGAATTCCGCAACCTTCTTTTCCTCTTCCTCCTCGTCGGCCAAAAACCTGTTGTTGACGTCTCCAAGGACAGCCTTGGCCTTGTTCACGTCGTTCAACACCGTCTTCAATTCGGCAAGAGACGGGCAGATGGCTAGCGAGTCCATGTCGGAAGGCTCGTTGAAGAGCATTTTACGGAGCTTGCTCAAATCAACCTCGCTCTCGGTGTCCACTTCCATTGCATCGTTCTCCGGAAAATCTTCCTTGACTGCGTTGGTGGTTGCGTCAAACACCACTCTTCCGGAGTTGTCGATGTTCAAAGTGTTCAACAACAAGCTCTTGGCTCCACCCTCGTCGAAATCAGCCAACGCTTTCTTGAAAAGCGGGTCAATGGCCAATTCCTGATCGAGTTTCTTGATTTTGAGGGCATCAAACGCCACCAATGTGGATTCCACCACTCTGTTGAGACGTCTTTCTTTCCTCGTAGCCGATGGGTCGGCGTTTTCTTCCGCGGCCTCGTCTTCATCGTCATTTGCTTCGAGTTCGAGCTGGCCCTTTTTGGTAGCAAGCCCACTCAATAACTTTCCTGTTTCGGAAGCCACAGACTCCACTCTGCTCAGGTAAATTTTCACGCATCCGTCGAGCGTGGCTGACGCTCGCTGGAAGTTGATGTTGTCTCCGTCCTTGATGACGTTCAAGTCGTGAAAGTAGTCGATCAAGGCAAATTGCCAGGAATTTTTCGACGTAATCTTGTTGTCTGTGGAGAGCTTGATCCACTCCTCGAAATTGGACATAATGGTGTTTCTGTTTTCGTGGAAATGGATGGCATCTTCGCCAAACGAGGAGTTGGCCTCGTCTTCACCATTCACAAACATGCCACCCCGACTGACATGGCGAGTGCTTGAAACCACACGTTTTCGGCCCCGGCCCGAAATGACCCGGCCCTTGTTGGAGAGATCGTGAAGAACGGTGCTGTTTCCTCGACTCTGGTTTTGGTTCAGAAGAACTCTTTTCTTGGGTAGTGTGGCCATGTTTGTCTGAAAAGTTGCTCTGCAATGCCGTTGAATTGTTTGCTCTTGCAATGCTTTGAATTATTTGCTCTTGCAATGTTTTGAATTGTTTGCTCTGCAATGTTTTTGAATTGTTTGCTCTGCAATGCTTTGAGTTGTTTTGCTCTTATGGTATTATCGAGATATTGCGAAGATGTATGTTTTGGTTTCGCGCGATAATAACACTGATCTGGACTGGATGCGAAAAGTGCAGAACGAGAACCACGGATGCCGATATTACGTTTACAGATTCTATCTCCAGATCTACAACTTCTCAAGAAATCCTTGTTCTATTACCTGCTCTACCTCCTCTTCCCTTTTCTCTCCTCTATTGATTCTCCCCATCTCCTATTCTCTACCTCTTTCCTTTGACTCTTCTCTTCCCCATATTATTCACCTTGTCAATCTCTTGCTGAGAGATCCGCAATCCGTTTCGGGTGGACTTGCCCACCGAGTGGATTCGCAATCCTCTGTCTCGAACTCGCTTCACCACCTTTTTTCCGACTCCCAATCTGTCACTGGAAACAGTGGCTCCACGACCGGAGTCCAAGTTTCTGCGTTCGCCCTTCTTGACCTTGGAAAGCACAATGCCTGCGTCACGTGCGTCTCTTTCGTAGTCCGCCACTCTTCTTTCTCTGGCGTTGATCATGCCTTTTCTCATGTTCATGGGCATTTTCTCAAGAACCTTGGGCAAGCCGTTTGTGGCCGAGTTGATGGAAGAGGCATTCCTGATCCGCTGGTCCAAGATTCTTCTTCTGGCGTTGCCGATAGGTGCCTCGTAATCGAGTGTTTGGAGAGTCAAGTCGGCTCCAGAATACTCCATATTGTGGGCCAAGATGTGAGACTCACTCAAGAGTCTTTGCAATTTGAGGTCGTTTTCCAACCCTTCCGAGTCTTCCTTGGCCGCCTGTGCCTGCTGCTTTTTCGTGACTTTGTCCAAGGCTAGCTGCTTGAGTTCCATCTCTCGAAGACTGGGTGCTCTTCCTCCTCTGGAAAGTTTTTTGTCTGCTCTGGAAATTTGAACTGGCGTGTGAGATTGCGTGAGTGTGACGACTCTTGGGGCTTCCTCTTCGGACTCTGAGGCCTCTGATTGTTCCGAGCTGTCCTGGTCACTTCCAAATCCGCCAAAATCCTCACTTTCACTTTCACTTCCTTCAATTTCGATTTCCTCGTCTTCGTCTTCGCTTTCACTCTGAATCCTGGATTTGTCTTTGTAACCTAGATCTTCGAGGTTTCCAAACTGCTTTTCAAAGTTTTTCCGCTGGATTTCCAACGATTTCATGTACTCATCGTCAGACATTGTGGTTGAGTGTGTAAAAATTCGCGATGCCTACCGAAAGTAGTAACATCGACCTTGAGATTTTCACCAAAATCGAACCATAAGATAACCACCATGACTCGCTTTAGAGGCTGCATTGACATCCACTCTGGTCAGGTCAAACAAATTGTCGGGGGCACTTTGAAAGGTGACGATCTCCACCATTCCGACTCCACAAAAGAGAACTTTGTGTCCACGAAACCTTCTTCGTACTACGCTGACCTCTACAGAACCCATCACGTTGCCGGGTGCCATGTGATCAAACTAGGCTCCAATCCGGCCAACGACGAGGCAGCCAAATTGGCGTGCTCTGCTTGGCCTAAAAATCTCCAGATTGGAGGAGGCATCACCGACCAAAACGCCTTGGAATGGTTGGACGACTACAAAGCTTCGCATGTTATTGTCACCAGCTGGCTCTTTTCTACCAGCAACGGGAAAACTACGCTCGACTGGGACAAGTTGGCCAAAATCTCCAAATTGGTGGGGGAGCACAGGTTGGTGGTGGACTTGAGCTGCAGAGGAATACCCTCGGGAGGATGGGTCGTGGCGATCAACAAATGGCAGACTCTCACAGACAGCGAGCTCGGGCCAGAATTCTTGCTGAAAGTTTCGGAGTACTGTGCGGAATTCTTGATTCACGCAGCAGATGTGGAAGGCTTGTGCCGAGGAATCGACGAGAAGTTGGTGCAGAAATTGGGCGAGTGGTGTCCTTCCGGATTTGAGGGGAAAATGGTGTATGCTGGAGGAGCCAAGCTGTTGCAAGATTTGGATTTGGTGAGCCAGTTGAGTGACGGGAAGGTGGACTTGACGTACGGAAGTGCTTTGGACATTTTCGGAGGAAAGTCCGTCAAGTTTGAGGACGTCGCGGCCTGGGGCAACAAGAACTGAGTGGAGCAATAAACCACTGAGTGAGCAATAAACCACTGACTGGAGCAGTGCACCACTTACAGGAAGCACTACACCACTTTCAGGAAGCAATATACCACTGACTGGAGCAATATACCACTGAATGGAACAATGCCACTGACTGGAGCAATACACCACTGACCACTGACGCTTCACAGAACTTCGTTCATTCGCTATTTAATAATCGTACATTTTACCACCCAGAATTGCCAAAACCTTCTCCATATGCATATCCATTGGCTGGCGAGTTTCCACCCGGAGAACGTCCATATGTGGTAAAGCCACCGGCAGCAGCCTCGTTGGCCTCCACAGTGTCCTTATTCAACTCCACGGCAATTCCTGCCAACTTCAACTGCAAGGTTTCTATTCCACGAATAACAACCTCGTTTGGTGCCAAGTTGCCCACGGTTTCCACGTCCATGTAGAAGTTCTGGGGCGTGGCCTTGTAGTCAAATGGGGCATCTGGGTCGGGGGCTTCTTCCCACTCGCAGTTTTCCAGTTTGGGCCATTCGGCTTCGGCATCGACTTCGTACCAATAGTCAGTGTGTTTCAAATTGTTCCAGGGGTCGTATTCAAGGCCGACGGCTGCGCACGGCGACCATTTGGCGTGCTCCTTGGCAATGCCCTTTTTGGCAATACAGGTGATTCTGAGTTCCTGGTGCTTTCTCAATTTGCAAATCAACGGGCCTCTGTGGTTTGGGTCACGGGCGACCGGATCTCCAAGCTTGGACCCGTTGTGGAACTTGGCCAAATCTGACGAGTACACGTTCATGGTCGAGTCGGAGTCACATTTGGCAGTCAATTCCAACTTGACTGAACAATTGGGACAGTACTGGTCACACGTGCAGTCTCGGGAGTACGACAAGTTCTCGATGCCCTCGGAGTTAAGCGGAATCAACCCCAACCGGTGGGAGATAAACTCGTCCGCAAGCACGGAGGTGTTGACCTCGATTTCGACCAAATCAATGGCCAAGGTGGGCACTTCGGCAAGCATCACACGACGAAGCGAGTTGGCCACGCAAAGATCCACGCCTCTGAGGATAAAGTCCACGTGATCACGTTCTGTCTGTCTGATCGTGACCCTGGGGCCGGACTCGGCTTGGTCGATTTCCATGTTGGTGGTGGTTGAAAACGATGATGTTTTTTCGTTTATATCGGGGATGTACTGGTGTCTTGGGGAATTGCAAGTCACCGGAGGTTCGGCCAGAAGTGTGGTGAGAGTGAAAAAACACAGGGAGGGGGACGAAGGAGTCGTCTCGTTCCAACGGTACCACCATACCTCTCACTTTCGGCGTTTTAGACCCGTTTGCGCTGGACCCTTTTCCGCTGACCAATTAGGGATGTACGGGTGTTTCGCATATAGGTGCGAATCACCGAATGGTTCATCTGCCATGTCAAAAGTTCCAGAGATTACTATTCCGGACTTGAGGTTCGAGCAGTCGTTCCTAAAATCTCTCCAGACCTATGCAAACGGTAAGAAGACCTTGGCAGACGATGAGCTCAAATTGCTAGATGAACCGGGAGAAGATAGCCCACAGTTTCAGCCAATTGCCCCCATTACCCCTGGAATAGTTGCCATGGCAGTGATCAAGGACCAGATCATCATGCCTTTGATCCAAGGGTTCTTGTGGAGCGGATTTTTGATCAGTGTACGCCCATTTTTGGGGTTAGTGGTTGCATCGGGACAAAGATGTGGAATCTGGTTTGGAAACATGGTTGGGTTGGGCCAATTGGGGGTCCGGAGATATCCCGCAACGATGTGAGCAACTGGACCTGGGAGAGAAGAAGGAGCTGAGAAAACTTCTTCAAAGTGTTTCAGAGGAGCTGTTTCAGAGAAAAGGGTTTCTTTAGTGTTTCAGAGGAGCTGGTTTCTTCTCAGAGAAGGCGACAACTTCCGCGGTGCTAGGCTATGGTCAATAGTGAGATGGTCTCAAGTAACGGTAGCAAGTAATATAACCTAAGGTGTCTGTTGTGAGAATTGGCTGACAACGATGGTGGAAAATGCAGGTCTAGCATTCGGAAAGTCATGAAAAGTCGTTGTTCCGACAAAGACGGAAGTCACCACAGACCAAGAAACAATCAAACAAAATCCTTGCAAGCAATCACTTGGTCCTAGATATTTTAGGTGCGAACACAAGTAATTTTGGGTGCGAATTGTACACAATATTTGCTGTATTTCTCACTTTTGACCTAATAATACACAACCAAGACCTTGTGGTTGCACTTGGAAAAACCAAAAAAATAGAAACAAACACTGCCCAAATCAATAAAACATGATCAACCAAATCCCCATAAAAGCAAACCCAATCAAAGCAAAACCTCAATAAGCATTCCCAATCAAACCAAACCAACAATGAACTGGCACTGCGCACGTGAAGCATATCAAACAGCCTCCTGACGTGCGCGCACCATTATCTCCATGTTGCTCCGCGTTCTCAAACCAATACATAACACCTCCGTTTCTTCAGAGCCTTTTCCATTCAATGTTCAGACGGAAAACTCGAAATTCCACCGCCTACACAGGCGTGGGCCAGCCCGCTCCACAATACCAGCTCCCAAACAACAATGCCATGGCGGCAGCACTTTCCATTGGCCAGAATCTCAAACAAACTCAACCCTCGGTATACGGGGCCAACCGCACGCTGTCGCTCACACAGGCGCCGAAAACGCCCCAAAATCGCACCAGCAGCGGCTCGCTTTTGAAAAGAAGTCCGTCAATAGCCGGAAATTCAATGCGTGCCTCCAGCACGCCGGGAACGTCCCGAAACGGCCCCAATTCGTCGAATAGGCACAGCACGCACCATATGGAACGCGTGGAGTACAGTGTGGACGACAGTTTCAACGATTCCATGCTTGAAGAAATGGGCCAGGCCGCAGACCACCACTACAGCAACCGGGCTCGGATGCAAGACTTGAAAATCCAGCACACGCCGGTGGCTGTAAAAATGGTGAAAAAATACATCCCCACGCCCAACGGAATCAAGGTGGTGGAGGTGCCCGAATCCACGATGAAACGGGAAATCGCACGCTCCAACCTGATGCGCTCGGGTATGTCCATCAGCAGAAACAACCTGTTGTCACGTGGGCCGCGTACGGCTTCATTGACCCAGAAACCCAGAAAGCCTGCCTCGCAGAGACTCTCGTCCTTTAACTCGACTAGCATCGTAGAAAATGTCGAGTTGGAGCGCCAGGCCGCCAGCAGTGCCGCCGGTGTGGAAGAGCGTGCGCAATTGGCCAACTTGCACCGGCAAATCGAGCAGGAGAAGCAGCTTGCGCGGGACTTGGAGGCCAAGCGGGCCGAATACGAGCAGTTGAAAGCGTTGCGCTTGCAGAACGAAAACAGAATGCAAGAAATCAAGCGTCTCGAAGAGGAAGAATCCTTGTCTCGTGACGGAGCCGTGTCGCCTGTGTCTGAATTGAACTCCACCAGAAACATCGAACCTATCACAATGCCAGGTGCACCCGAAGGAACTGTTCCTGTATTTGCAGTGGACGAACAAAAGGCGAGAGAAGCAGAAGAAAGCTCCGAGGAGGACGTCCCCATTGTCGCTGTGCCATTTGCCGTGGACGAATTGGAAAAGAAGAAGTTCGACCATCTTTTGCCAGCCCCAGACGCTCGTGGAGATGTCAGCAGCGAGTACTCGCTTGATGCCTCCAGTGTCATCACTCCCGAAAGAAACGTTCCTACGCTCGACCCAGACAACGACGTGATCAGAAATTACGGTGCTTTGGACTCGGCCGAGGTCATGAAACGGCCCAGAGAACTTCCTCATGATGAGTTCGGCATTGAGGAAGTGGAAAATGATGAACCTGACACCCCAAACCTTGCCCAGCAATTAAGGCCTGTCTTTGAGCCAGCCGCAGACCCTGAAGCTCCACCATCTCCCAAGTTTGACCCAGTTCCAGAAATCATTGACGACATTCCAAATGACTCTTTGACGCCTCCAGCCGTGGCTAGTTCCATCAGATCTGTTAGTAGCATGGACTCCAAGCCTATCAAGTCAGCGATGAAAAACTCCAAAACGAGTTACAGCGCTGGCAGCGCAAACGCCGCTGGTAGTCCAGCACACCAGGCATATCTCTCGTTGACAACTGCGGAGAACACAAGGTTGAACTCAAAGTTGTCTTCTGCACAGTTGACGGAGGCGAATGGACTCGCACCCGAGCAAAACTCAGCCATTCCAAAATCACCCAACACCCAGGCAAAGAGAATGTCGCAGAGCTTGAGAAAGCAACCCAGTGGTCCCACCCAAGCTGGCATGGCTGGTCGTTCCTTGAGACCACACTCCACATCAGATGCATCTCTAGGACGTGCTCAAAATGGTGGAATGAGTGCAAGAAGTTTTAAGACCCAGCCACAACCCATTCCCGCACACCCAGCATTGCAACCAGACTACGTCTCACCATCCAAATTGAAGGCTGCCGAGTTGTATGCTAGGGCAAATGTTAGACCTATTTCTGTCTTCCAACCACCACAAAGACTGTCGTCGTTCTCCAAGAACAAAGAAACACCAAGAGCAACATCTGAGAGTAAGGGACGTCCAGTGCCTCAGCAAGCGCAGAGAACAAGTTTGAGACCGCAGTCGTATGCCGCACCACACCCTCAACCAGCGAATGCAGCAGCACCTACTGCTCAATCCAACTCTGGCTTCAAGGGCTTCAGATCAAGATTGGCAGATTCTGATGACGAGGACAGCCTGACACCAGCCGTTGCCTCTTTAGGGAGAGGTGGTTTCAAGTCGAGATTCAATGATTCCGATGACGAATTGCCTCGTCACAGTGTTTCAGGATCGCACAGCCGCGCTGAAGTGATGAGCACTCCAATTGTTTCACTTAGAGACCAAGGGAATTCCAAAGCAAAGATAACGATGAAGGAGGAAAAACCGAAAAAAAAGAACATTTTGAAAAAGCTTTTCGGCAGAAACTAGCAAGACTAATAGTGTCGGTACTTGACACGCTCATCTTTCTCTGGATAGAACATTTGAAAGGTTTTTATATCAGACATTCAAATATATTTACAGATCTGCACTCACTACGGAGACTAACTGCCAATTTATATAATTCTGGACCAAACACTTGGGGAAATACTTGCAGAATTCCGGAGTGCTCCACCACCAACTCCGCCACAACAATTCAAAATGTAGTTCCACTAAATACGTCCACTTTTGTGATGTTGATGCTCTTTCTTGAAGATTTCAGAACCGCATTTTGTCTTTGACAGTTAACGCAATGCATTAGTTTCTTTATGCTGTCTCAAATGACGGAAACCAGCTTTTGGATTTCAGTTCCACTTCTCTATCAAAGAAAGAAGAAAGTGTCGATAGACTTTGCACACAAGGTGGCTTTGGCTCCAAATTATGGCCCCAATGCCTGCTTGTGAACGTCTTCCGCAAATAGTGTTGTTCAGTTAATAAAAACACTTAGGTTTCAAATTCTATGAGGTTGTCATGTTTGTGCCCTTTCGAATTCGCCGAAGCTTCCTTCTCAGCCTCGTGGAAACTTTCAATTTGCTTTCTGTTAGCATGAGAGTTGTCCACTGGGTCTACGAGCACCTGAGCTTCTGCACCAAGCAAGAGATCTTTATCGTTTTCGTCGATGTCGATGATGCCAAAATCATCATCTCTCTCTTCTTCTTCTTCGTGAAGCTTTGTCGATTTGGAGGATTTCATGGAATTGCTGTCACTATGGTTTGCATGGGCCAGCGAATCCATACGGCGACGGACCTTCTTGGCAACTTCTCTGCCATCAGCAAGCAAGCCATCAAACATGTCTCTCAAGTTACGAATAGTGGTTAACTTGGAGTCTAGCGGCGCATCAATGTGGAAGGAGTTTCTGAGGGTATCGCAAAAAAACAATTCGTATGTTTCGTCAGCAAGAACAACCATTCTGAACGTTGGCAAGTTGAGGGAAACAGGAGTGTTAGGATTCAAGGCAGCATTGTGTGAGATGGAATTGTCAATTGCTAATTCTTTGATGAGCAACTCTTCTTCCACAGGCTGAGCGTATTCAAAAGCTCTTTGAATAAATGTGCTGGCCGCAGACAAATATCTCTCAAGTTGCATGCTTTCAATTTTTTCTTTGTCAATGTCGAAGCTGTTAGGGATAGGAATAGGTTCAGTTTCGGCAGCACCCTTCTCTTTCTGCTGCTTGAAGATCTCGTCAGCTATCGCGTTCTCGATGGCTGTCTCAGTAAGTGAGTCCAAGAGACAACCTTCTTTCCAAGGACTGGTAATGTAGAGCAAATCTTCGGAGATCGTCAAGATTCCTTCTCTGTCCACCATCTCGTTTACACTGTAGAGCGAGAAGAAATTGGAGATGGAGGTCAACAAGTCCTGCTCCACCAACATATTTAAGCCCACCACCAAGTCAGCCAAGGACAACTCTCCTTGAGACTTCACATCCCAGTGGTCAAACAATCTTCGCAAAAAGGTTTCTTGCTTGTTCGCATTTTCTTCCAGAGGGTCCTTCTCGACCCAGTCGCAGACCTGGGCCATGAATACCTTGAACGCCTCAAATTCCATGGCACTAGACCCGCCGCCAACGGTGATCGTGGCTTGCACAATCGAGTAGAATCTCTCGTAAATTGAGGACGTGTCTTCCTGAGACAAGTTGGACGTTCTGGGCAAGTTTCTCAACTCAGTTCTCTTGACAAATGTTGAGATGTTGGTGAAAATGGTGTCTCTGTGTTTGGCTCTGTGTTTTTCTATGGTGTCCTCGTTGATGACGGCAAACTCCTTGAAGGCTGTAACAAGTAGTTCCTGAAATTTCGTCACCAGGGCGTACTTGGGGTTGGAGGCCGTTGGGTGAGCCGATTGGTCCAAAGTGTGGAAATAGTCTTTCAAGACAGATACGAACGTTCCATCGTCTTCTGCCTGCAAAAGCTCCTCGCCATTCAATTTCAAGACGGCCAAAGCAACCTGGAAGAGGGTTTTTGGACCCTGTAAAAAGAAAACGTCCAAGATGCGGAACGCAAACACCAAGGGCATCGATGTCAAGTACAAAGACAAGAACCATGGCAAGGAAACAACGGATAGTTGAATGTCGTACTTGTTGATATGCGCCCAGAGCAAAGGCATGGTGTCTTCCACGAGCGACTCGAACACTCTCTGGTCAAGCAACGTTCCGTACATAGTTCTGGAGTAATATCCAGGCACAATTCGGTCACAAAGAACATTCAAGCACCAGAACGCCTGTTCCTCCGACATGTATACGAGCAACGCCGCCACCACAATGTTCATGGCCTGACAGTAGCCGATTTCTGGGTTTTTCCACGAATAAGCAGTAAGCACCCGTCTCAATCTGCGAATTCCCTCTGGGTCCTGGTACGCTGCGTATTCCGGTAGCGATCTATTCAAGTCCTTGGAGATCTCGTCAATTGCCAAGGAATTTTTGTCCTTGTTGTCCTCCAACAACTTCTCGTACTCGGTGCTGCTGCCGTGTCTCAAAAACATCGATCCACAGCACAACTCCCAGATCTCTCCCCTGAGGCGATTTGGCAAACCCACACGCACCAATTTGTAGAACATGGGGGTTCTGATCAACGAGAGATTGCGCCCGTCGATGCGGAACAAGTCGAACCACAATTTCATTTTCGACTTGTCTCTGGATTCCTTCGAGTTTCCAGGGAATTTGAAGAGAATACCCAACCCTCCCTTGGGGATCTCCTCCACTTTTTCCGCGGACACCTTGTTTTTGGCCAAGAGGTATTCGGAGTAGCACGTCTGGATGAACGGCGCGAGATTCTTCACGTTGGGCAAGTTCTTCTTCAATGCCATTTTCATCTGAGAAGAAAACCTCTCGCTGTCGGACCGAAGCCCCACCAAGTAAAGCTTCACGTAGATTCTCGAATGTGTCAGCAACGCCAACGCAAATCCATAACTGCTAGTGGGAAGTCGTTCGACCTTCTTGATGGTGGAAAGATGGATAGTGAAGGAACAATTGCGGCGGTCAAAAACGTCCCGAAAAACCAAAAAGTGCTGGGTCAAGTAGACACGGCCCTGTGGGTAGGCAGCATATGCATCTTTGCTCGTTTCCGGCCGATAGCTCACTTCTACTGCCAGTTCGTCTAGGATTTCTTCTCCATCTGGAAGATTGTGGTCTCGACAGAAGATTTGGTCTTTGGTGAGGCCATTGCTGTTTTTGCGGTCCAAGACCTGGTTCAATGTGTTGACGGCTCTGTCCTTGAGTGCCTCAAAGAACGCCATGGTAATTGAATTGGTAATAATTGGAGGGTCCATATTTGGGCTTATTCTAAGCGGGAGGTACGGGTGCGGAGGGTACTGCCAGGTGCGCTTGATTTATGGTTTTTCGGGTGCAATCGTTTGAATTTGTTTCGAAAGAGCTGTTTCATTCGATGAAATTGTTTGAAATTATGATGGAATTGTTTTGGCTTGGTTGTGTGCCTATTTCATAATGTTTCTCGCTGCTGGTCTTACTCGCTCAGGACCTAAAAATAAATACGGTATTTGTGCAACACTGCGGTGGGTTTTGTGATCCAGTAGCTGCTTCCGCTGGGCGTAAATTTCGTCACCACGCTAACCTGGCGTGGGTAGTTATTTTCAATCGGTAACAGGCCGTTCCTGACTGACCTTGTAGATTCAAGCCGCATTCTCTCACTGCGATTCGTTGGACCCAATCGGTGCAAGAATCTTGCCGAAATCAACTTCTCGAGGCAGAGCTTCCTTCTTGATAACTGGCCTTCGATGAGAGTTCGAACTTGTAGCAGAAACCGTTGCATGCCTCGATCCATCTCGAAGTGCTTGCTTGGCTGCCTGTTTGGCTTCAGCTCTGGATCTTCCCTCCGTCTGCAAATCTTGTAGAGTCATGTACTGAGAGTAGTCCAAGATTTGCTTCAATGGCTCCTCCGCGTCGTTCTTCTTGCGGTGCTTGAACTTGTTTCCAATTATCTTACCCGTGTGCGCCAAAACAATCTTGATGATGTCCTTCTTGAGCTGGAGCGCAAAGTCTTCACCGGACCATGTCTTGTTCTTGTAGTGCAACGTTGGAATTGACAACGTGAGGTTATGTACATCGATGATGTTGAGGTGCTTTGGTGCTTTGAAGCTGACACACAACTTCATCTTGTCAACCTTGATCTCATCCATGACAAAGTACTTCGACGATCTGTTCAAAATAAGTGCAATCTCGTCCAAGTCTTTTTTGTCTTTCATTTTACCGTTGGAGCTTTTCTTCTGAAGTCTGGAAAGTTGTCTGGCCTGTCTCTCGGAATTCTGGGACTTCTCTGACGAAATAACCGAACTGTCTGCACTGCTTTCTTCTCGCAAACTGCTGCCCCTCATGCTATGAGATGGCAGAGAACCACGATCGGAACTCTCCGACCGCTTCTTTCTGGCCAAGAGCCTTCTGAATGGGTTCAGCGAAGCTTCTCCCGTACTAACACTGACTGTACTGTAAGTGTCATCCAGTGCTTCATCTGCCAGAACTGGAGAATTCTCTTTGGTTTGAGCATTCTCTTCTTTAGGAAACAAATATGCAAACAACTTGGTGGCTGTTCCGTAGTCCAATTGGATGTGCAGTGCTTGGATCTTTAATTCAGCATTGCTCATAATTCTGATTCCACCAACTGGGTTCAACATTTTCCACGTCATCTTGATGATTGGTTCTTCCTTCTTGCACGCCTCTGCGTGCTTCTTGCTTTCTAAAATCTCCAAGTACGGGCGCAAAAGTTCAGGGTACACTGCCTTCCTTTGCAAGTTGAATCCCTGAATCATGGAAACCTCCACAACATTGCTGTTGGATCCGTCAAGCAAGTCCACTCTGGTGAATTTGGAGGCTGCCAAAGCGAAATCCACAAGTGGTTCTCCATTATCTTCGAGAAGATGCCAAATCACCTGGTCAGCGTTCACGGTCCAATATCTCGCAGCTTCCCTGTTTCCTCTGCGCTTTACGCTGGCAAATTTCAAGCCTCTGATGAGAATCGCAAGTTCAATCTTCATTCTTTCCATCGCAATCTCCATATAATCTTTGTTTCTTTGCTCATTATCAGTAAGCACAACGGTCCTCTCATCCAACTTCAGCAAAATAAACCGGCAGATCCTGATGTTCTTCTGAAGTTGCGTCACTTTCAGCCCGATGAAAGTCATGTTCTGCAAGTCAGACATTTCCATGATCTGGTCTATTCTGGTGTAAAGTGCATCCCTGCTCGTTTTCTCATTCATGAGAAGATCGGTCAAAATAAAGTAAATCGACGAGTATTGCTTGGAGGTTGCATTGATCACCAATTTTGCCAAATGAACAATAATTTCATTGGTATCTGTCAGCTCCCTAGACTCGACAGACAACAAATTGGGTTCCTTACGGAAAAGGGCCATTGAAGATCTCTCTACCACAAGTTTATCTTGGAGCCACAGACTCTCACTGCAGACTTCCAAATCCACCCAGGGTGGCCAAGTTTTCTTTCTCTGTGGATCTCCAAATGGATTTGGCGTGAAGTCGGGAAATTCGTCCTTGTGGAACACGAAGATATGAGATTCTCTGAAAAGCGCACCTTGACGAGTTTCCACCAAGTTGAACTCCTCATTTCCTTCATTTATGACATCCTTCGTACCTTCAAGATTCACCCGAATAATACGCATCTCCAAGTCCTGGGAGGTAACCACAACACAAGAGTTTGGATCACTCTCAGTAAGCAACTGGATTTGTGGTTGGATCAATTTAATGAGATACTTGTTTTCAATCTCGTGGGCATCAGATTCCAAGTGGCCCAAGTATTCTTCGAATCCGTCAATCACATCTCCTCCGCAAGAATGATTTCTGTTCTTTCCCTCACCAGTTCCTTCGGCCAGTCCCTCTTCGTCCAAATCTGTACCCTGGGCTAAACTTTCAATTAAATCCACTGCCTTCCTGGTCATAGAGAGAACCTCAGTCTTTCTGTCTCCAATTAGCGAAATATAGTTCAAGAACAAATCTCTCACCTCGTTGTTCCATTTCAATTGAAGATTATGCACCAAGAACCGGTTGTGGAATTTGCTGACTGAGGCATTCGTGCTTATGACATCCCTGGCCTGGTCAATGGATCTGTAATTTGAATACATTGAAGGTGCACGAGAATCATAACGATTCAACGACACTGTATCCAAATCGGTTCTGCTTCCGTTCTGTTGCGGGGGAGTCAAATAGGAAAGGGTGTTTTTCAGCGGAGCTGGAGAGGCAATACCTGGTCGATCATTTCCTGTTAATAACAGAGCCTCCAGGTTCATCCCACTACCTCTTGGAGGAGTTGGAGTTCCAATTTCCGGCATTTTGGATGCTTCACACAGGCCAGTGATATCATTAAGCATTTTAGAAATAAATCCCAATTTCTGTTCTCCTTGAGAGATTTCTGTTTGAATTCTCTTGTGGTCGGCATTAAAGATTGGATTGTTGAGGTCCTTAAGCATCTGGAAGGCGTTGGTATTTGCATCCAACTCTTTCTTGATATTGTCAGCTCTTATCTGCAATAACTCGGCTTGAACTTCATCGGGAGATTGAGCACCAATCAAGCAATCGTGAGATGCCTCTCCGCCAAATGGGAACATTCCTTCAGGAATTTCCAAACTGAATTCACGGAAGAAAGTGAACTTCGGGGTGCATAAGAATGGTGTGATGGTAACATGTGGGTCAGCTGAAAGGACTTCTCTTTCTTCCAACTCGATGAAATCTGCCGGATCGAGCCACAGGAAATCTTCGTCTGCAATATTGAATCCGCGATTTCCATCAGTGTTCATCGCTTGCTGAGCCTGTTTCATTCTCTCGTGCTCGAAGTCTTCAACATCCATCAATTGGTCTGTTTGACCAGTGTAGTAAGAAACAAGACTGCCTTTAACAGAGGTGTCTTTGAATTCAGCATTAACGATTCTCACGTCAGCATTCGAAACATCAATTTCTCCACTGTTCAACTTCAAATGACGGACTTTCTTGACAATGCCTAATTTGTCGTTCACATATCTGACAACTTCTCTTCGTTGGTGGAGGTCAATGCAGCACTTAGAGAATTTTCCCTTCACTCCAGTGCAAACAACCCGCTGGCCTGAACCGTCTTCCTTGAAGGAACGGAACATGTGGGAAATAGTCAAAGGTTCAAGAACTAACTGATACTTGAATGTAACCAAATGAGGACCCATGCTAACATGCGACTTGTCAACTTGCTTTCCTGGGAAGAGACTTCCTTCTCTAATCGGTAGCGATATCGTGTTAGAAATCGTATGCCACCAGTGAAAGAAATAATAGAATGTAAGAGGTGTAAAGTACGCCGCATTATAACAGTTTCCCTTTGCAGACTTCGATGTGACCGATATCGCCAAGTGTAAGTAGTCAGAGCGGTACATTTCGTACGAATCTGGATGGTATTCGTACTGTGGACCCGTAACAACCACATCATAGTGAGGCTTAAATTCGTTGGTTCTCTCTTGGTTGCTGCTGAGTTCGGTTGACGTGATGTCTTTGTTTCTTTCGAACAAGAAACCAAGTTTCCAAACGACCTTTTCATCGGAGGTGAAGTTCATCACATGCTTCTGGAACTTCTTACTTTCCGATTCCACATCGTAGACGTAGTCATGAAGTTCAGAGTAAAACAAACTCCAGGTACGCTTTTCTGTGGTTGAGTAGTTAGGAATGCCAAGAATGAAATCATGGCTGTCCAAAACAATCAACTCACTTTGCTTTCCAGTGTCGTTGAATCTCAACAGAACGTCATTCTTCCAACACCACACAAATCCAGAATGTTTACCCACAAGATCATAAGGGGATGTCGAGCTCTTGATGTGGAAGCACAATTCATTCTCAATCTCGAATTTCAATTTTCCGTGCATAATTAAACTTATCTTGTCCCACCAGCCAAGTGGACTGTCATCAATTTGTGGTTTTGTAAAATTATCAAAGGCCAGCAGAACATTCAGAATTGCTGCTTGATAAGATTTGCACCAACTGATAACACAAGCTCTGTCCGTTTTGAGTTCGCAAGAAAGGTCAAACATGACCTTGACAGGTGCCAACGTCCGTGGGATGAACGCTGAGTAGAAGTTATCAGTGTCGCTTGTCATTGAAGCTGCTGGCAGGAAAGGCACAAAAATGTTTCTTAATTCTTCTTTCAATTCGATAAGTTTCTCGTTGATGACAAAGTTGCCATGGAAATCCATAGTTGGTGTACCTTCCACGCTATTCGAAGGAAAAGAAAGTAAAGGAAGAACATAATCCTTAACTCCAACACACACTGAGGAGCTTCTAAGGCGAATGTAGACAGGAATAAGAATGGAATATTGAAATTTCGGTTGACCCTTTCCATAGATACGCAAGAATTCATCAATGTCAGAAATCTTGGGTTCGTCAATAATGAGATCAAAGTCATTGAAGAGACCGTAGAACAGCGGGTGTCCACGGGCATAGCCTTGAATCTGAAACTTGTTCTTCATCAATGGATTGATCTCATCTTCTCCCCAAACGCTCTTTCCTCTTTCATCCCAAGTCTTACGCTGGGAACGCTTGAATTTTCTGAATTTGCTAACCCACGATCTGGAGAAATCTCTTTGAAGTGCGATTTGAGCGGTCTCGATAATCTTTGAAGCTTCTTCTTCAGATATTAAATCTGAACCATCAACCTCGCTAGAATGTGTATCTTTCGACTTCGACCCTGAGCTAGAGCCATTGGAAGATATCGTGGACTTCGTGAAAGGATTTCTCATAGCGCCACTAATTGTACGACCCATGGGGGTTTCCTTGAATTTGGAGAACTTGGGGGATTTGGAGCTATATTCTCCCGCAAGGAATCTTAGAGGAGACAAAGGTTCTGCTTCAGTTAAGGAGATGGCAACTTGCGACAATATTTCCTTCACCTTCTCGTCAAAAAGCGATTGCTTCTTTATTCTCTCAATCTGCTCCTCAGCACCGAGTTGATATATGAGAGCTAATTCAGCTTCAAACGGATCATTTTCCAAGGTGATGCCAAAAATGTCTGACTTCAAGCGAACTCTGGGGATCTTGAGAGCAGGTTTGGCTTGCGGTAGGATTCTGCTATAGTCGTGAATGTCTTTTGATAGATGGGTGAAATTCTGCAGAATTTGCTTTATGGATTTGGCCATTGTCATCACATTGTCGATCACAGTGTACACAAGGAACTTGTGTGGGATGTTGAACCTGAAGCTCTTGGTGAAGATGGCAAAGTCATCCAGTAAGAGATCCTCCAAGTTCACACTGATATCAGCAACTGAAACCAACCGAGTCCAGAATGACGTGGCTGGATGAACAACATAGAGTCTGCAGTATTTCAATCGAACTGCCGGCGAATCGAATACATTATTGGCACAGAGCAGGTCTACTTCCAAGAGCACGTCCACGTCCTTTGGAAGCCTGGTAACAATCGAAACAGAATCAATTTGGAGGTCCAAATTGAATTTCTTCTTTGAACTTTGGAGTTGCTCGATTTGTGCTTGGGAGTACGATCTCTTGACTTTTGGAGAAAACTGTTTGACCAAAGTTTGGGCATAGACAACACACCACACAAGGAAAATGTTAAGCCGTCCATCCACTTCTGGAATTGACAACACCAATTTGTCTCTTACGCCCTGAGGATTTTGCAAGGAGGCATGATGGATATCGAGGACCCGCTTGACTCTACTCAATTCATCTGAAGAAACTTGCACATCCTCGCTTGCGGACTCCAAACTTGAGACATCACTGAAGTCAATATCACCCAATTGGAATTTGGATTGTAAGACGTCGTCGAAGGTTTCAGTGTACTCTGTGGCAAATTCGCTGATAGTGAACGCCTGTAACAGTCCGACAGAGGCCAGGAACAGCTCGGTAGATCTCTTGAAATCGAGAAGAAAGTCTTCGATTGCAAGAGAAACACCTCGCTTGAACTCATTAAGATCGACTTCCTTGCCAGCCGCTTCGTCGTACATGACATGCGACGGCAACCCATCTTTGCAAATGATGATGACTTGCAACAGGGAAGATCTGAATTTGACAGAACAAATCGAATCGGGAAGCAATTCAAATATGTCCACATACAATTGCTGGAGAGCCTTCTCTGGGTCTTCAGGAGCTTGTCCATCGTCAACAGAACAGCCGTTGATCGACTTCAACTTGGCGCAGGCGGCATTGTAGTGGTTGATTCTGTTCTCTTTCAATCTTCTGACCACGTAAAAGATCATGCTGTTGACAGACTTCACGTGGGTGTGTTTGCTAACCACTTTCAAGGTCACTCTGTGAGTGTCAAGACAGAACCCTACGAGTGTGTTCAACTTAGAGATGAGAACCTCATTCTCCTCAACCTGAACCCGAAAGTTCTTGACTTTCACAAATCCTTTCAAGGAATTGTTGGGTCCACTTCTATGGCATACGTTCTGGAGCAATTTGCCTAAGTTCTTGGTGGAGCATTTGAATGCCAACATCAGGAGCGTGCCTCTGGTGATGACGTTATTGACGGAGTCTCGGTGGAAATCCAATGTGTCGATGTTTGGCAAATGGAGAGTCAATTTGGTGTCCACGACCACGATCTTAATGGAAGCCTTACGCACCTTGCGGATAAACCTCGCAAAGGGAAGACACATTTTCTGGGTCTTGCTGATCTCTTTCAGGTGGTGTTTGGGAGCACTTTTCCCCACGGAATGCGGGATGACGTCTCCAAGCTGGTCAAAATAAACATCAAACGTTGGGTTTGTCATGTTAAGCGTTGTGGCGAAATCGAGAACGTACTTGTCAAAGTTCTTTGTCTCATAGGCAAGATAGAGCTCGGTCAAGTCGCACTCAAACAAGTACGTCATTGAGGGCACCTCCACGCACCTCAGATCCAAATGATACAACTTGGCTGAAGTCACGTACGCCGAGACCTTCGCCCAGGTCTCGAGCGTGAAGTTTCTTTCCCTCACCAAGGAAAGCGACAAGCTCGACGTTCTGGCACGGAGGTCTTTGTACTCGATGGTGCTGTTTTCCACCTTGATTTCCACCATCGAAATGAGATTGAAGATCTTAAGGAGCAGGTCCATCGCCGGAAGGTCATCCGTGTTCTTGGGCTCTTTCTTTTCCGAAGACTGCAAGAAATGAGGAATGTTGGGGATGTCTAGGTTGGACATCGACACCTGGAGCCCCAAGTCGTGCAAGGCCAACATCATTTTGTTCTTCTTGTCCAAGGGACATGTGAAAACCAAGTCGCAGTCCACGGAGATGTCCCAGTTTCTGAAGACACGGCGTTGTTCCGAGGTGGAGTTCTGGTCTCTCACGTAGCCATCAAGCACGGAAAAACTGAAGCGGTGGAGCCCCGAGTCTACACTGTAGAAATTCTCGAGCCTCGTGTAGTCCAAATGGAGCGAGATTTGGCTGCTCACCGCGTGGTGGTAGAAAGAGCACCGGAACAAGTGCATCTGGATCTGGTTCATCCATTTGCGTTTAAAAAGCCACACGTACACCCAGCCGGGCATGGTGAAAACCAACTTATCCGGTAAGTCCGGTTTCTTCTCGCAGCGGGGCCCTTTGGAGCCAGTACTGGTTGTTTGAACCTCCACATCAAAAACACCTAAATTGACCATTCGGTACGGCGTGTCGGAGGACCAGGCCAAGTTGAGCCACAATCGGATTTTGCCGATGCGAACAACGGTGCCATTACTTTCAATGGTGATGTTCCGTAGCGAGAGCCAGCCCAAGGAGCTTACCCGAAAATGGGGAATCTGGTTCAAGAGAACGAGAGTTGCAATGTACACCGCTACCAAGGCAACGAGAATGGAGTAGAGCGTGGACATGGCCGATGGAGCTAGTTCCATGGTGGTTGTGGTGACTGACAATTTGGGAGACGATAAGAGTCAATTGTCAATCAAGAATGTGAAATCACCTGAAATGCGCACTAATGCCGAAGATGCCGGGATGCAGATTAAGCAGTAGGAGAAAGTCAGAAAGGTGGTGCAAAGTCAGAGATGCGTGCGGCAGAGATATTGCCGCGTGAATTGGACGAGGAATTCTTGTTTTGGATTTTCCGTTCAGGCTTTTCGCTGATTGTGGCCGGGGTGGCTAAGGATATGCGGAGTGGGCAAAAAGGAGGGGAAAACAATGGAACAAAGAGGTGGGTACACAGGCACCGGAAGGTTCAAGGTGTTTCAGTAGCCGAAGCCGAATTTGAGTTTGCGTTACAAGATTTACAGGGGAACTTGGACTAGGAACTTGGACAGGGAACTTGGACAGGGAACTTTTACAGGGTACTGGAGTTTGAAAGGTGGAGTCAGGATGCAGTCTTTGCATTGTCAGTGCATGGGACATCGCAGAAGAGCAGAAACGTGTCCCTGTTTTGGCTCATTTCTCAGGTAAAATGCTAGCTGTCCAATGACTGTAGAGAACAGAATGAGAAAAATTGATGTTCTCTGCTTTGATCTTGTTCTTTGCTTTGATCTTGTTCTTTTGCTGTCTTCGTCTCTTTCGCAACACCAGTACCCTCCACGACTGGCATGTTGCTCGTCTTTTCTCACGGTCTAGATCATCTGCCCGTTTCAACAAGAAAAAGTTTGTACCGTAAATGCAGAAAATACTTCATCAGCGCTCGTAAGTGAGTGGTTCCGCATATTCTAACGCACAAGAAGTGCGAATATACTCGATGTGCGAATAATGATGAGTGCCAGAACAACGACACACTTCTCGAATGTCTTTGCAACAGAAAAAGGTCGAACATACACAGAATTTCACGACAAATCCATTCGTCCAACTTTGGGAACGCCAGCTGTCAAACTGACAGAACTACCGCTGAGTAATTAGTCCGGATGAGAGGGGTTTCTAACACGAACGCACCTCCGTTAACGGGCCGAACGCCAGTTGCCCCAAAATCGGATGTATGCTATCGATGGGAATCGGATCAATGAGTGAACTCGAGCTCCGTTTCAATGTACCCTCTCAACTGCTATTATTTTCGATCATTGAGAAAACCATAAAACAGAAAAGACAAATTTTACATCATAAGGAATAACAGGTGTGCCCATCAATAGCTTGTGAAGTCAAGCACCCCAAAGTTAAGCCAGACTCTCACTATCTCACGTACCTCCAGAAGTCAAAACTTCAAGCACACAACATGAGAAAAGGTACGCCGAGCGACTAATCCGTATACTTTCACCGCCAGTATTTCCCGTAACGTGCAGTCTCATATCACTAGGATCTAAGACGAGAGGAGGAGAACGATAGCAGTGTCCTATCGGAATAGGCCACAAAGGACTCGTCCTCGTCTAACTTCTCTTCACATACAACAGTCGCACTAAGCGAGTAAATCAATCTGTCGGTGAAATCTCAGGTGTACTGACCAAATAATGGCCCCAACCAAATACTGCAAATCCGCACTCTATTATGTAGCTTTTGCTCATGTCGTGCGCGCACCACGGCCTCGCCACTTAGTACCTCCACAATCTATAATCTCAATCTACACCAACCACAACATGGAGGAACTCGGAATTCAAATGCCGGTGCCCCCGGCCATCGCCCTCCCCAAAGCCAAGGAGTGGGCTCCACAGGATGAACAGCTCGACGTCTACTTGAAGTTGAAGAAACTCGAAAAAGAGTTGGATCTCTTGATGTTGCAGGAGGACTACATCAAGGACGAACAGCGCCACTTGAAACGCGAGTTGGTGCGTGCACAGGAAGAAGTGAAACGAATCAGATCCGTGCCGTTGGTCATCGGCCAGTTCTTGGAGCCCATTGACGAAAACACCGGAATCGTGTCCAGCACCACGGGCTCCAATTACGTGGTGAGAATTTTGTCCACATTGGACCGCGAATTATTGAAGCCATCGTCGTCGGTGGCGTTGCACCGCCACTCTAACGCCCTCGTAGATATATTACCTCCCGAAGCGGATTCGTCTATTTCCATAGTGGGGGACAACCAGAAGCCCGACGTGACGTATGCAGACGTCGGAGGCTTGGACATGCAAAAACAGGAAATCCGCGAGGCGGTGGAATTGCCGTTGACGCAGGGCGACTTGTACGCGCAAATTGGAATCGACCCGCCTCGTGGCGTTTTGCTCTACGGCCCGCCGGGAACGGGAAAAACGATGTTGGTTAAGGCCGTGGCCAACTCGACCACCGCATCGTTTATCCGAATCAACGGCTCGGAGTTTGTGCAGAAATACTTGGGAGAAGGACCCAGAATGGTGAGGGACGTGTTCAGATTGGCGCGGGAAAACTCGCCGGCCATCATTTTCATCGACGAGATCGACGCCATTGCCACGAAAAGATTCGACGCGCAGACCGGCGCGGACCGCGAGGTGCAGAGAATCTTGTTGGAGTTGTTGAACCAAATGGACGGTTTCGACCAAACCTCCAACGTCAAGGTGATCATGGCCACCAACAGAGCCGACACCTTGGACCCTGCATTGTTGCGTCCGGGCAGATTGGACAGAAAGATCGAGTTCCCCAACTTGAAGGACAGAAGGGAGAGACGGTTGATTTTCTCCACCATCGCTTCCAGCATGTCTTTGGCTCCGGAGGTTGACTTGGACTCGTTGATTGTGCGCAACGACCCGTTGTCTGGTGCTGTGATTGCGGCCATTATGCAAGAGGCTGGGTTGCGTGCGGTGAGAAAAAACAGATACATGATCTTGCAGACGGACTTGGAGGAGGCCTACGGGGCGCAAGTGAAGACTGGAACGGAGCACGACAAGTTTGACTTCTATAAGTAATAGACTAGAGCGCCTGGAATACGAAGAGTTGGAGAGTTGGAGTTTTAAATGAACTGAAGTCTGGAGAGCTTGACTTCTAGATAAGCTGGA
Source organism: Danielia reshetovae (assembly GCA_030558395.1). Classification (NCBI taxonomy): domain Eukaryota; kingdom Fungi; phylum Ascomycota; class Pichiomycetes; order Serinales; family Metschnikowiaceae; genus Danielia; species Danielia reshetovae. The sequence goes on along the minus strand of JAJMSL010000002.1, from coordinate 176,501 downwards.
AAAATGAAGAACAGAGAGCTTGACTTCTATAAGTATAGACAAGAAAGATGGAAATACATAGCGAAGTATGGAGAAATTTGATTTCCACCAGAACGTGAATGGGAAGAATGGAGACCAGTTTGACACACTAGAAAGCGTGGAAATACGAAGGCGGACTGGAGAGGTTTGACTTCGCAAACACCTAGCTGGAGACTAGACAGGTTTGACTTCTAGCAAGGCAGGAAAGCTTGGAAACACGACGACGACTGGAAAGTCTGCCCCTAGAGAAGCTCGTATATGCCTAACCCGTAGCTCGTGAAGTCCAAGTGGTCCAAGTCCAAATGCAAATCGTACTTCCAAGTTTGGTTGTACAACGACGAATTGAAGTGCGCAAACGATGCAATTGGGGTGACCACGTAGATTTTGGACTTTAGGCTGGAGATTAGGCGCTCCACCTTCTCAAAGTCCGTTCCCATGGTGTCAAAGACGTAATTTTGCTTGTTTGGATCCAAAGAGAACTCCGAGTTTTCGTCGTTGATGGTGATGAACTGCGTGGAGTGCAGGGTATCAGCAAGCATCCACGTAGGAGGGGAGTACGTTCTCCACCAGATTTGAGTAACGCCTTGTTCGTTGAGTTCGTGCAAATGCTCAAGAGCAGGAACCACGCCTCCTTGGTGGAGGACACCCATTACAACTGCCAAAACCGTGTTGAATGCGAACCAAAGATTCATGAGAAGCGACCCGTGACGAGCAAACAGCGCAACGTCAAAGCAGCAGCACAAAAGAGGAACCACGGGAATCAAGAACCGAAGCTCCTGATGCGGAACCACCGACAAAAACAAGAGTCCACTCATGGCACTCAAGAACGGAGTGGTTTTCCAGTATCTGTTGCGAAACCCGTAGAAGAGGAACACCAAGCCGGGACCCATGAGCTGCGGCAAATTCACAATGATGTGGGTATAGTACGGGTGGATTCCGTGGTGCGCAAGGTTTTCGTATTTTGCATTGTACACCAAGTTATTCCATGGAGCCACCACGTACTGCGACCAGTTGGTGGCATCGTTGGCTATCAGAGAAAGAGAAGTCCCGCACATCACCGAATCCAAAATAATGCCGGCGGCAGCAGCAGCAGCGAAAACAATCCCACTGACGAAAACGAGCAGTTTCCATTTCCAGTAGCTCTGCACCAAGTAAAACGCCGGAAGCACCAAAAACGCCGGAAAAGTAACTCTGTTGAAGACGCCCACAGCAACCACAAGACCCAATCCTCCGGCCAACTTCGCCAAGTCTCTGTATTCATACTGGTCCAGGTCGCAATTCTGGAGAAATCTCAACTCGTTAATCATGTAGACGGCAAGCACGAGCAAGATCGTCTCGATGGAGTTGGAAAAGCAATGCGACTGGTAGACGAGCGACACGTACGACGTCAGAACAAAGAAAATAGCCTTAATTCGCTCTTGTTTCGTGGGAAGCATCCGGTACAAGCACCAGTCAGTGACCATCCAGGAAACCAACATAAACTGTAACCGAACGATGTACCACAACTGCAACGGCAGGAAGTCCACATTGAAAAAGCTCAATGCTTTCAAAATGGGGTAGTAGAAGAGCACCAACGGTGCGTAACTCCGTGCTAGGCTATCGCTGGAAAATTCCCATGGAATGTTGGTATTGTAGCCCAAGACCTTTGCTGCCACCACTTCAAATCCCTGAAAGTGTTCATCTGGGTGGATATATGAATTGGAAAGGGCGAATACGAACCGTAGGCCTATACTGAGGAAGTAGATGGACCTCCATGAAAGGGAGGACATATTGGGGAAGAAATTCGCGATTGACTTTACATTTCCACAATGCATATTAATTTCAAATCATTTTTTTTGCTCTTGAGTGATACCAGAGGAATCACAAATTGGCAAAGTCAGAAATGGTGGGCTTCTACTGAAGATCTTGCCAAAAAGGGCACGTACTAATGGGTGATTCAAGTGCTTCAGTTTTTCGAATTTCTCGAATTTGAAAGTCTGATGCGCATTGTCAGCCTGCTCCAGCTCGTCTGAAGTAATTTTTCCTCTCGTGAAAACCTTCGCCGTCCAGTTGACTGGCCTTTTGAAGGGCCAAATCGACTGACCAAGCCACGACATTTTTGCGATACCGCGACATTATTGGAACCTCCAAACCACTAATCGATGGCAGTGCATTACCAACAATACACGTGCAGGTTCTGCTTTTGATAGACAATCCTCAGAGTGAGCCTGTCGCAATGTTGGCACTTTTCTATGTTGGCACTTTTCTATTTTGGCACTTTTCTATTTTGTATTGTACATGTCTTATGCATAGGCTAATCGGAGTCAACCACGTCGGTGTGAGCCACTGCGGTCTCGACGTCACTCAAACCGTCCTCTTCTTCAACCTCTTCCTCCATCTCTGCGTCGCTTTCCTCGTAATCGTCCACTCCGTCGATCATTTCATCGCCAGAATCCACAATTCCCGCCTCCACCGCATCGTCCATCTCCTCGACGTACTCCACATCGGTGTCAGCATCGTCGTAGTCGTTTTGACTCACAGACCCATTCAAAATCTCCTTCTTCAAGCTGCTCTGCAGCTGCAACATGTTGAGTCTGCCCTGCAACTCCAACAAACGAGGCAACGTGTTGGCTTTCTTGGTCAAGATCGTGTGCAAACTGTCCAACTTGTTGTTGAGGTTGGGCATCGACGACAACACTCCTCCGTGGATGATGATGATCCACTTGAGCCAGAAGTTCAACTGGTCGAATCTCAGCTGCTGGCGTGTGATTCGCTCGGCCAAACGGTCCAAAAGAACCACGGCAAGAGACGAGTCCAATCTGCTGATGGTGTTCTGCACCACCGTGGGGTCTCTGTTCGTCAAAACCGTCTCTAGAAGGGAGTGGTCGTTGTTGCGCAAGGCCTGAGAAAGCACCACAGTCAAGGTGCCGGCGGTGTGTTTCTGGAGTCTTTTGGTTTTGGTTTGCGTTTTGTGGCCGTTCAACTTCTCCAAGCGCTCGGCCAAAGTGTCCTCTTTCTCGTCGTATTCCAAATCGTTCTGGAAAGCAGTGCCTTCCGTGACCACGGTGTGGGTTTCCGTATAGAGCTTGGGTGCGGCCACATCGTGCCCGTCGCGCGAGTGAGAGGGCACTTTCAACTCCTGCTTGCTCTTTTCGATCGTTTTCGACCCCGAAAAGGCAAACCCGCTGTCGGTCAACCAAGGCAACGCATCAAAGTGCGCCATGGAACCATTCTCCAACCACGTCACATGCAACAATCCGTCAGTGGCAGAAATGGCATTGACGTACAAGTTTTCATCGTCTGGGTTTCTGATTTCCACAGCCGGCCTGGCAAACTTGAGCGAGGCACTCGAGTGCTTGCTCTGCACAGCAAGCTGTCTTCTCTTTTTGGACGACGACTCTGCAGCTTCGAAATTCAATGGGTCCTGGAAAAGCTCGATGGAGCCGTTTTCGGCAACCACCGCCGCCACGGAGCTGTTGTCGTGCACGCCCAACGTGATCTGCTGGATGAAGGACTCGGCCACCAAAACGGCCTTGGTGGAGTTTTTCGAAATCGAGTAGATATTGGCAAAACGGTCTCCTTCGGCCGAAGTCAAGAACAAGTCCTCGTCGCCTGGAACGGTCAAGATCTGGCTGATAGGCTGCACGTGCGCAGGGAACGTCTTGACGATTTTCTTGCCGAACACATCCACCAAGTACACATTGTGCGTGCCCACAAGCAAGTGCGGGTCTCCGTTGAACGGCACGGAAGCGATTTTGGAGATTTTCTCCGAAACCTCGAGCATGTCGCTGAGGGCCATCTTCTGCAAGAGCTTGTACGACTGCAAGTCCCACTCGAAAATGTTGCTGTTGGTGTCCGCAGACCATGCAGTGTGAGAAATGGGAGAGTAGTGGAAATCAGCCACGGCCAAATTGGTGGGGCTCTCTAGCTCGGCCACTATGGAGTTTGTCGAGGGCTGGTAGATAAGGATGTTTCCGCTGTGGAGACATAATGCAATGAGTTGGTGAGAAATCCATGCTAGCGTTGTGAGTCTGGTGTTCTTTTTCAAGGCAAACAGAGTGTTCAACAGGTCAGGAGCCAGCACGATTGACTGCACACGGACCTGGTGCGAGTCTAGTGCCTGGATTGCCGAGGCAAGGTATGTGTGAGTCGGGTCGAACTTGGCACAGACGAGGGGCCCAGACATTATGGTTGAGATGGATCTGAGGTGAAATTTTAAAAAAGTGCAGGAGATGCATCTGTCATGTGACTGCAAGTGCGTGATGAGAGGTCACGTGCGAAAAATGGGAGTAGCTGCTCAATGGGACCAACTGAAAGGTGATTTGCGGCAGCGAACTCGAAGCAGAGAACTCCAGCATAGAATGTGCAGCAGAGACCTCGGAAGTACCAGCAGAGACCTCGCAAGTACCGAAGTTGCACCTTTTGAGTTTCAAATCGATGGAGTATTGGTGCGCGCACTGATATATCTTAGCATCAACACTGCCCACCCACCATATTCATCATGCCTCTCTGCGGTGGCACCACCAACATCAGTTCGTACACGTGTGCAGGTTCCATTTTCTCTACTAACATCAGTCCAACGAAAGATCGTCATTCTAGGCGACGGAGCATGCGGGAAGACATCGCTTCTCAATGTGTTCACAAGAGGCTACTTCCCCCAGGTGTACGAGCCCACGGTGTTCGAGAACTATGTGCACGACATTTTCATCGACGGCCAGTCGGTGCAGTTGTCGCTTTGGGACACGGCCGGCCAGGAGGAGTTTGACCGTTTGAGAGCCCTCTCGTATTCGGACACGCATTGTATTATGTTGTGTTTTTCTATTGACTCGCCCGACTCGCTTGAAAATGTCCAGTCGAAGTGGGTGGGCGAGATCGCGGACCACTGCGAGGGCGTGAAGTTGGTGCTTGTGGCGTTGAAATGCGATTTGAGAAACCACGAGGAAGAACTGGCGTTGCAAGAGGACGAGAGCTTCAACCCGTACTCCCAGAACTCGCTGGGCGCTCACAACCACCAGAAAAGATTGATTTCGTACGAGGAGGGCTTGGCCATCGCCAAGAGGGTGGGAGCTTTGCGGTACTTGGAATGTCTGGCCAAAAAGAACAGAGGAGTGAACGAGGCATTCTCGGAAGCGGCCAGATGTGCTCTTAATGCGAAGCCAAAGGGAGCCAATGACAACGAGCCGGAGAAGAAGGGCTGCGTTGTCATGTAACTTGACTTTTTCTGCATCCAGTGGCTGTTGCGAGACCTGACGACGGCTATTGACAAAAACCACCTCGAATACGAAAACACGCCCAAGTGGCATATGTACAATTAATTGCCAATAGAGTTGTCCTACTAAGTGTGGGGTTGCTGGCTAGACACTGCCAAGTGCGAAGATTAAGTGCATTGATAAGTGCAATGATAAAGTGCGATGATAAAGTGCATTGATAAAGTGCGATGATAAAGTGCATTGATAAAGTGCGATGATTAAGTGCAATGATTAAGTACCATGATATGTCAAATGCAACAGTGCAAAGAGATAACGGTATCGCAAAGAACAATCCGATATGTGCCACAAGATATTACAAGTCTGGACTATTCCCTAGCTGGAAAGTTCTCTGAAGTTAGAAATGCTCTGAAGTCATATATGCTCTGAAGTATGCTCTGAAGTATGCTCTGAAGTATTCTCTGAAGTCATACATGCTCCAAGATAAATGCTCTGAATTTATTCATGCTCCGAAGATTCTGAAATCAATGCTCTGAAGTAATTTGAATGTGGCTATGTACATGCTACTTGTCCTGAAACGGGCTCAGCAACAACTTCTTTCTGGCATCCCATACGTCTTCTGAACTGCCCAACGTCTTTTTCTCCACCAATTTCTGCTGGTAGAACTCTTGGATCCTCTGTCTCCGCTCTAGTTCTCTCGGGTTGGCAGCGACATTTTCAATGTTGATCTCCAGCTCGCTCATGGCACCGTTCCAGAGCGCAAACCAGAACTTTTCTCTCTGCAGCTCACAGGTAGTATATGTGCCGTATCTGTAGTAGTGTTTAATCTGTCCACCCAAGGCAAAACACAGCAAAACATCGTCGAAAGCTGAGAGAACGGACAAGTCCGTAGGAAACGAGGAGATGTCGTTTTCCCGGACGGTTTTGATGGTCTCTAGCCTTTTCTGGCCGATCTCAACATTTTCGCCCAAAAGCTCTTCAAGATCGATTCCATAATCGTCTTTTAGGTCGTCTTTCATTGTTGGATGGAGTTGAAATGAATTGGAGATGGTCTATGCAGGTCGGTCTTCTATTTTTAAGGGACAGTTTTTGAAGGGCCGCTTAACAGTAATCCTTTCCTAGGGCTCTGTTGTACTCCAAAGATCTCTCTGGGCAGTTTGCTTGTTCTCTCCCAGACAGTTTCTTACCACCAGGTTGGAGCAGCCATTACAAAGGCCTCACAGGTCGTATGTAGGACACTGGCTGCGAATCCATTTCAAGTATCGATCTTTTCCTACTCAACATTACTTTATCTTTTCATCTTCCACTCAACTAACCCATTCTATTTTCTTCTACTCAACACTAATTTCTTCTACCGTTTTCATCTTCCACTCAACTAACCTCATTCTATTTTCTTTTACTCAACACTAATTTCGTCTTCCACTCAACTTCATCATTTTCATCTTCCACTCAATTTCATCCTTTTCATCTTCCACTCAACTAACCTCATTCTATTTCTTCTACTCAACTAACCTCATTCTATTTCTTCTACTCAACATAATTTCATCCTCCACTCAACTTCATCTCATCTTCTAACACTTTCAATTTCAACTCACGCTCTGGGCTCCAAAATCAACCGGCCCATCGCCTCCTCAGAATAGCCCTCCTTCAAAGCAAACACAGAGTTGCCTCTCACAAGAGTCTCCACCACTCTTCCTTGGAACTGTGTTCCGTCGTAGGCCGTCAACTTGTTCTTGAAAAACGTCTGCTCGTTCCGAACCACGTAAGTGGCCGCCGGGTCAAACAAAAGCAAGTCGGCATCGTATCCAACGGAAATCTTACCCTTTTTGTGCGACAACCCAACCTGTTTGGCTGTATTCCACGAACACCACCGGCTGATTTCCTGGAGTTTCACAGGAGGGTCCATCTTCAAGCCTTCGGTGAACATGATAGGCAAGCCGAACCCGACGGAGGAAATACCTCCCCAGGCAGAGAAGAAGTCGCCCTTCTCCAAACCTTTAAGATCTGGAGTACATGGAGAGTGGTCGGAGACGACCGTCGTGATGATGTTGTTGCGCAATGCTCTCCAAAGAAGCTTCCTGTTGGCGTCCGTGCGAATTGGAGGACAGCACTTGAAATGTGTGGAGCAGGCAGAGATCTTTTCCGCCGTGAGCGACAAGTAATGGAAACAAGTTTCCGCAGAAACAGGCAACCCACGGGCCTTGGCTGCCCTGATTAGGGGAATGGCCTCGTGAGTGGCCAAGTGCACAATGTGCAAAGGAACCAGGGGAAATTTCATGGAGCAGTTGATGATTTCCGCAATGGCCGTGGTTTCGAAGTTGTCGGGTCTGGATGCAAGGAACGATGCATACATCGTCGGGTCAACGTTGGCCAAGGCCGCATCCTCCTCCTGGGCCAATTTCAAGGGATCGTAGTTTTCCTTGATTTTGGCCGAGTCAAAGTCAAGTGGTTTGGCCAAAGGAGACGAGATCTGGCCCAACATGTCGTGGTTTGGGTTGGCCATTCTGGCAAACTTTCCGAATTGGGGTTCCGATGCCTGGAGAAATGGAGACTTGGCCAAGGCTCGGGCCTGCTCATCGGTGAGCACCTTGTTCATGGACCCAGCATGGTTATGGGGCAATGTACAGTTTTCGTGTTCCGCCTTGTCTCCTCTGTGTCTGTTCAAAAGACCAATGATTGGTTTTGGCGCACGGTTGATGAAAGACGCCGACATGCCGAGATCGGACTCGATCGGTGGAATCTCAAACGTGTCGGTGTTGCTTTCCTCGAACGACGAGTCTTTTGGCGAGGAGTCGTCGTCGTCGCTCCATTCTTCGAGTGCAAAATGCGCATGTCTCTCATTCGGAATTAGCTGGGGAGTCTTATCGCCGATCTCTTCCACCAAAACCGGGGGCTGGTGCTGCAGGTGCGGCTGCATCTCTGCGTGGAACATCAACATCGTCAGTTCTCCCTTGACCCGGTGCATGGCTTTGGAGATGTATTTTGGAGTGATGGCCGGAAATTCGTCCACCCCGGAGTCGATCAAGAAACCCTTGAAACCACGCACTCCCATGCGGATCAACGGAATCAAGTGCTCCAAATTGGTGGGCACCATGCCTCCCCAGAACCCCACGTCGACCCAGGTCTGGCCTTTGGCTGCGTTAATTTTCAAGTTGAAATTGGCCACGGTTGTGGTTGGAGGAATCGCATTCAATGGCATGTCGATCACCGTGGTGACACCTCCGGCTGCAGCAGCCTGAGTTCCGGTCGCAAAACCTTCCCATTCTGTTCTTCCAGGTTCGTTCAAATGAACGTGGGCATCGACCAATCCGGGCATGATCACGAGGGGAGTGACAATGCTGTAATCTTGCGGCAAGACATTGAAGGCCTTTAAGGTTTCGTCATTGGGTTCGAGAATCAGCTCTATCACGGCTAGAATCTTGCCAGATTCTATGGAAAAGATCACCGTGGCCGGGATCACCGACTCTTCGTAGAGCACGTTGGAGGACGCTAAAGCACGGGACATGGAAAGTAGTGGAAATTAACAAGATTCGTGGCAGGCGGATCGAGAGTTTTGGATCGAGTTTTTGGATCGAGTTTTTGGACCGAGTGTTTTGGATCGAGTGTTTTGGATCGAGTGTTTTGGATCGAGTGTTTTGGATCGAGTGTTTCGGATCTCGGAACTGTGATCTCAAATTCGCTTAATTGATATGAAATCACAAGCGGTGACTGGCAGATTCAAATGTGGAAAAAGTCGTGGTTGGCCCGATTTGGAAAGCGGCTGTTCTTTATATCTTCTGCCTGTACCCAGCCCCGCGTGCCCAGGAACTCAATGAACCAGTTGAAATGCTATCGCTAAGCGGTCGTGTGCAGGCTTCGGCGATCGCCGGTGAGTTTTCCGCCGTCTTTCCCCGTGGGCAGTTGATGACGAGACCAAAAACTGGAGCTCGGGGGGTATTGAAATTCCCCATGGATTCCTGGGTCTCGAACCCAGAACTCGTTCGACTTCTAGGAGAACATGGAAATCTGGGGATTCTTAGTCTACATCTCTCCGACCGGCGTTCCGCGGGCCGCGATTTCGAGCATGGCAGCCTTTTCATTTTCTCGTGGAACGTGCTATTTAATGTCACTTCAAATGAAATTGATTGCCATTCTGACTGACTTGGCAATCAATTGCCATTCTGACACTTTATTCGTTCACATAGCCTCAAGTTGTTAGAACGTAACCAACTGCTTGCCATCTTTGCTTCTTGCAACAGCATCAACATAAGATTCGGCCAACTCGCCAGATTCGAACTTGGTCTCCACCAGCGGGGCTGCTTCAAGCTTTCCGGCCTCGTACCATGCCACAATCTGGTCCAAGGTTTCTCTCTTCAAAGTAGCGTTGTTCTTCAACAACTGCGTAACCCAGAACCCAGAGCTGGTCACGTTCTTGAAAATGTGCAAGGAAGTTGGCAAGATCACCGGCTGGTACGACATTCCTCCGTAGGTCAACATCAACCCATTTGGAGAAAGCTTACGAGCCACGGCAGTGGAGCTCTTGCCTCCCACGCAGTTTAAGGCAAGCTTGATTTGACCTCCGGACTCTTTGAGCCATTCTTTCACCTTGGTGAATTCCCTGGAGTTGTTCTGTTCTTCGGTGATCACTTGGGTCGCACCAATATTCTTCAAATCTTGCGCAACCTCGTCGAAGTTGGGACGATCTCTGATCACGGAAAGACAGTTGTTGCCCAAGATTCTACTGATCTGTGCAACGTACTTGCCCACGGCCGAATTTCCACCGTTCTGGATGACCCAGTCTTCCTTCTCCAACTTGACGTAGTGCGTCAACATCAAATATGCAGTCAAGGGGTTCACCGAAATGGTCGCTCCTTGGTTGACACTAAGGCCCCTGGTCCTTCCATTGGCCAAGGACTCTTTGGGACTTGGAAGCTTCATCATCTGGCTGGCCTCACATAAGGCATGTGTTCTCCACGTACCGAAGTTCACCTGAGTTGGCACGGCCCAGTCGCCGGCTTTGAACCCGGTCACACCAGATCCCACCTTCAAAACTTCGAAGAGTCCTTCGTTTCCGGCCACTGCCAGTGGTTTTTCAGTTCCCAAAGCAGTAGTTTTTTCCGGCTGGCTCGGGTACACGCCCTGGATCTGGTTGATGTCCGAGGGGTTGACTGGGGCTCCGAGGGTTTTCACGAGGATGGAATTGGCTGCAAGGTTGGTGTCGTCGATCTCGTAGTGATGAGTTTTCAACACATCGGAAGGTTCTCCGTGTTCGCTGAAAACAACGGCCTGGGCTGTTAGCATTCTGAGGGCAAGGGGCGCAATTGAAGCTGTGACAAGTCTTGGCGAAGTGTTGGCCAAAGTTCTGAACATGGTTCTTTGATGGCCAATTGAGGTAGTTAAATGATGAACTTCCCCACTGGGTCACGTGACATTTATTCGGTGCTTGGTTTTGTTTGGACTGAACGCAGGTACCGGGTGATTGCGTGGGCTGGGTGATTGTGTAAGCTGGACTGGCCTAGATAGTTCGAAATTGAGCTGCGTTGTTGGGAAATTGGCCTTTTTTTTGCGTGCAAATTGGTGCTCTTTGGACTCTGAATAATAGTTTTCATCAGAGTGCAACTCGTGCCAAAAATGCAGACTATGTCGTATTTATAAATATGTCTACTGGTCCTTCTTGTCCTGGTCAGCGGCCTTCAGTCTCAACTTCAACCTGGTGTTCTGCACTGTGCCCACCACAAAGGCCACAAACGAGAAGAAAACAACCCAAAGCTCCGGAGCAAGGAATTTCTGCGCAAACGTCACGGCAATTGCCGTGGTGACGGCGGACGTGCGGAGCACAAGCCCATAGTTCTTCTTCAAGCCGTACTTCATCACCTGGATGGCCCTGCAAGCTTCTTTTTTAATTTCACAGCTCTGTGGGCGGTACCCGTTAATAACAGAAAGCCACGCCACGTAAATAGCACTCAATGTGGGTGTCACTGTGCACAAGGAGGCCAAAATCTGCAAGAGTTTCATTCCTGGAGATAATTTGCCTGCGAACACTTTGTTGAGGACTCCGTAGAGCTTGTGCGAGATTGGCGTAGCCAAGAAAGCTCCGTAGACCACCATCAGGAGGACCTTGGGGCTCAACACGTGCTTGATGGTCTTCTTGCATCCGAAAAGGTTGATTTTGGTTGTTTGGAAATCTCCGGCAATTCCCGATGCAATCAGCTCGTTGAGAGCAGCAAACACCCCTGCGGTGATGGATTTGGTGAGGAGCGGGTATTGAGCAAGATAGGAGAGGTACTGGGCGTTGAGAGACATTGTGGTTGGAGTTTGAAATTCGGGGAAGTGCGAATTATATCCGGCTATCAATCTGAAATCGCCGATCTGAGATCGCCGGTCCGACCGCACTTCTTATCAGTGACAGGAATTTTTTTTTCCCTCCACTATTGTTGGTTCTTTCACCGTACTCAGCTTGTTTCGGGGTATGAATAGTTGTAAAGTTTGCAAAAGATACGCTGATCCATATTTACAGAAAGTTTCGAATTCGTCAAATGGTGACCATATCGCAACTTCCGAATTATATGGATTAATGTAGAAGTATAATCAAAAACGCGATCCAAATAAACAGATTCATCTGTCTTAACGAGGCTTGAAGCTCTTTTTTTTGTCCTTGAAATGATGTCTTTTGTCCTTTCAACATTGATTTGTTCATAGTGGCAGGCAGTTGCCCATATGGGACAGTCCCAATCTATTCTGGAAAAAATGTATAACCAACATAAATCATCAAAAAGAAGACAAAGGGTTATCATATATGTTTTAAACCAATCGACTACTTCCAGGAATTGGTGGAGAGAACAGCGTACGATGAGGCAGCCAAAGAGTTTGCCTTCTATGCTTGGAGCACTTGGTTTCTCACACTTTTTCTGTTTACACGGAAGAGAACAGCCCAAATCTTTATCCACTTGATTCTGGAAGTTTTGGATGCAAATTTGAACTCTGCCGCGTCTGTCACAGATAAATCATTGCGACAAAGTCCTGGGCTTGCCTTACGTATCTGCTGATAATAGTCATGTAAAGTAAACCGTTAAGAGAGACGCAAAAGCTAAAGAGAGGACAATTCGTTAACAGAGCTAGATGTCTTCCTCGTGCACCACCTCGGCCTTCTCGTTCCACTCGGGATTCGTCACAGCCATTCTCTGGTGATGGTACAAAGGAGGCAACGGAGTCACCTTCTGCCTGAGAACATACTTCTGGAAGTTCTGGTGCAATTCCTTGGTGCGGTAAGAAGCATGCTGCCTGAGGGAAACACTAAACACATCATCCAACTCCTCCAAGGTCAACCCCTTTGTCTCGGGCAAAAACCACAAAACCAAAAAGAAACCAATAATGTTCCACGCAGCGTACCAACCGAAGGCACCTTGCGGTTTGAATGTGTTCTTCATACGGGGCCAGGAGAAGGCCAAAACAAAGTTGAAGAACCAACAGGTGGCTGTCGCGAAACCCATTCCAATATCACGAATGTACAACGGGAAAGCCTCGGCAGAATACGTGAACGGCACGGGTCCCTCACCAGAAGAGTACACCGCAGCGAACAAGTAGATACCAGTGGTGATGACCGCCAACCGTGCGTTGTGGTTAGACTCGGGAATCCAGAACCCGAAACCAGTCATGAGCAAGAAGATGGCCATGAGAGGGAACGTGGAGAGCAACAAGTTTCGCCGGCCGAAGGAGTCGATGGTGTAGAAGGCCGGAATGGCAAACAAGAAGTTGATCATACCAAAGCCCCACGACGCCAACAACGCCTTGATCTGCGAAAGATTGGACTCGATGAAAATCGACGACGAGTAGTACGCAATCACATTGATGCCGCAGAACTGCTGCATGAACATGACGATCCACGCTCCGAGGGCTCCATTTCTGTTTCTGCGAATGGTGAACATCTCGTACAATCTCTTATAGTAGGGAACACCCACATAGGCGTTCTCCTCCTTCAACAACACGTACTGGTAGAAACAGTCTCGAGCGGCCTCGATTTCGGTGTGTCTGAGAATTCGAAGCGACTGGTACGCCTCTTCGTGCCTCTCTTTGCCCATGAGCCACCGAGGCGACTCGGGCACAAACGGAACCTGCACCAACACAATGATTGCAGGGATGCAAGCGGACGCCAACATCAACCGCCAGTTCAAGCCCCCGGAAATTCCGTGGTCTCCCACGTGGTAGAAGGCCAACGACGCAACGTAGCCCAACATGATTCCCACCGCGGTGAAAAACTGCCAGAGCATCACCAAAGAACCTCGGATGGTCGCAGGCGTGGTTTCGGCAGCGTATGCCGGCACGGTGGCCGACTTGACACCGATTCCGAACCCCATACAGAAACGAGCAATGAACAAATGGTACCATTTGAGATTGACAAGACCCTGCCAGATACAGGTGATGGCCGAGATCACACACGTCCAGAAAATGGTCCACTTGCGCCCCAAGCGTCTGTTCCAGTAGTCCGAGGACCAGCAGACAATGGAGCAGCAAAGATACGGAGCCGAGTTGATGAGGCCCTCGATCAAGTCCGCATTCTTCATCCTGTCCACGCCCATTGCCGGGACGTAGAACAAAAGAGCTCCGTTGACTACAGCCTCGTCCATGCCCTGCACAGCTGCGGCCATAGAACCCATCGCAATCACCTCCACTAATTTGCGAGGCATCCTCCACTTGTGGGTAACCTCGTCGTGGAGGGCAGCCTTCTCGGGTTCCGACAAGAACGGCATGGAGTTAAAGTCGCCCGGACTTCTTGCCAACGCCGCGGCGCGGGCAAAAAGTTCCGGGTCCAAGTTGTGTTTCAAGGCGTAGTTTCTGCCCATCTGCATGGTCTGTTTTTCCGAGTACTGAGCCAAGATGTTGCCGTGCTCGGCTTCACGCAGATAGCTGGCCTTCAACAAGGAACCAGTATCCTTGTGGGCCGAGGAACTCGAAGACGACTCGAAGATGCCGTCGATTTTCTCTGCCATTGTTGCTGGTGAAAAAGTGTGGGGGGAGGGTATTTATATGCGATTTGCACCCAACGGTCACGATGCCGGAAGCACACTCTGCAAGTGGAAACTCCCAAAGGAGCCGTGTGGTCCCCCACTGCATGATCTTCATGCAAGCATGCTCTTTCTGGAACAATGCTCGGGTGATTCCAGCAATTATGAGCCCTCCAGCCTGCCACTAAAGAAAGCTCCTGCACACGACCATGCAACCGCACCCCCGGATTTTGTCTGGTGTATGCACCCGCACAGGATATTCCGTGAATTGGGCCGATGGGCAAGGCAATCGCTGGGTTTCTCTGTTCGCCGGAAAGTTTCGCGGCTGTTCCACATTTGACTCCTTGACGCGCGTTATGAGCTCTTTCCGAATGTGGCCTTGATGCAATCTACGGTCATCGCATGTGGCTGCTATTTTGTGATTGCATGTGGCTTGCTATTTTTGGGTCAAGCTCAAACTGGATCCGCGTGAAAACCAATTGGAGCAATAAGAACAGAAGTGGAAGACAAGAACAGAACAGAAGTGGAAGGTAAGAACAGAACAGAAGCGGCAGACAGGAACAGAACAGAAGTGTGCTACAGGAACAGAACAGAAGTGTGCTACAGGAACAGAACAGACAGTGTGGTTAAGGAACATTCTGCCGCAGGAACACCGAAAATCAGTGCGACTATCTTTACTGGGCTAACGTTCCTGGGGTAGAGTGGGGTGCATGGATTCGGAATGTGTTGGCTCAAACGTCATAGGACGTCATTGGCGGAATACTCGGTTCTTCTGTATACCGAACCAAAATTGTCTCCACCATTCAGTGGGGGATGGCGGGGTACAGCTCATTACAATCTAGGGCCAATTTTCGCACTAGGTGTCTCCGCCATCTCCACCCATGGCCACAATATCTCCGAGAAACCAGCCTGACATGGCCCACAATCTGCACTCTTCCGCTTCCAGTCTCCCGACTTCTTGTCTGAATGGGGACGCTGTCTCATGTTCCTGCAGCTGCATTTAAGCTCATTTAATCTATCTATTGTTCCGCAGAGTTAACTCCGAAACCATATCCATTGCCGAAACATCAATTCTTCTACACTACTAGCAACCACTAACGCAAGAAGTCCCGCAAGTAGCCGCCCAACTTGGTGGCCCCCTCCTCCAAGGCGTCCTTCAAAACGTCCAAGTCCTGGTTGGCATTGCCAGAAAACCGAGATGCAAAGTCCCGGGCCAGTCTCTCCAAATCGTTCAACCCCACGCCCAGGTTGCCATGCGCAGCCTGTTGCGCTTGTTCGTCTTCTCCAAAATACGAGCTCGACGAGATCGACTGTGCGCCACTGAAGGACTGGAGCTTCTGCTGGGCTTCCTGTTTGGCGGTCTCGTCAAAACGAGGCCCGCGTCCAAAGTACTCGTCCGAAGAAATGCCCTTTTGCGTTCCGTACTTGCCTGCAACCTCGCCCGTGTACTTGACGTCCTTGTACTTCTTGTTGTTCGTGCTGGCCGTGACGTTTTCTCCCTGTGTCATGCCGAAGCCCAATTTCTGGAACAGAACAGTGGTTTCTTGAATCGTAGGTGCAGGAGTGTCGTCTTTCAGAGCCAAAGAGGCACTGGACCCCAATGCCAAAGACGAGGCCTTTCTGCTCTGCGGAGCGACGGCTGCGGCTTCGGTCTGTGGGTTGTAGCCCAATTTCTTGGCCTCCTCGGCCTCTTTTTTGGCCAATCTTTCGATTTCGTCAAAGTCGATCTCCTCCTTCTCCGTCTTTCTCGCAGCCAAACGAGACGTTCTGGGGCCGTTTCCTTTGCCCGACAAGATCGATTTTTTGGCTGCGGCGCTGGTGGTGGGCTTGGTTCTGGCCACGCGAGGGGCCGTTTTCTTAGGTCCTTCTTCCATGGTGGGTGTGGCCGGTCTCAGGGCCAACGGCGATGGCGAGGTTTCGATTGGCTTCGTCCAGTTCAGGAAAAAATCTTCCGTAGACGCGCTGGAGGACCCGTCGACGAGAGTCAACGAGTCCAGAGAATCGGCCAAAGTCACCACATCCGGGTGTTTCAATGCGTCCTGCTGAGCAGTTTTCTTCAACTTTTCCTTGTACTTTTTGGCCACCGGGCTGGTGTACTTCGAGCTGGGATCGGCCTTGCCGTTGATGTACAGGGAGCCTCCATTCTTGGTGAAATACTCTTTGGCCACCTGATTTCCTCCGAACTTGAAGTGTCTCAACTGGATTCGTTGCCACTGGTCCAAGTTCAGCGACTTGACGAAGGTGATGTGAACACCCAAGTTGCGGTGGACGGCCGAACATTCCAAACATAACAAAATGCCAAATGGGATCGACGTCCACGTTGGATTTTTGTTGGGGCAGTCGAAACACACCTGGTTGGCGGGGTGCTGCCGCAACTTCGCGAAGATCTTGTCCACTTCTTCCTTGTTGGCGAATCCGTCCGACATGTTGTGTCTTGATTAGGTAAATGGAGTTGTTTTTTCGAAACACCGTGGAAGTGTTCTGGTGTACGGGTGTGATACTGGTGGATTTTGCCGTGATTGTCTTGTGCTGTGTGTATGTGCTGGATGCGGGCATTCTGGTCTTGGTTTTTAGAAGTCTTCTCGGCCGAAAGCTCTGATCATACCTGATTGCAATTTAGAACTGATTTTATAACTGATCGCAAATTTAACTGTTTTTATAACTGATCGCAATTTAACTGTTTTTATAACTGTTCGCAATTTAACTGATCGCAATACAGTGTTTTTCGCAGCTTGTGTTCCAAATAGGAATCAACCTCGAATCGCACTCAAAAGTCTCCACTGAGGTCTTTTCGTCATTATTACTTTATACATGCTAATGGAATGGTCTGGAGCCCCCACGCGCAAACTCAATCACCTTCCACCCCTCGGTCACATCGTTGTCCATCTCCTCCGGGATTCGGGTGAAAACCATGGCGTACGTGCTCATTTGAATGTGGTCCTCGGTACCTGCAGCAACCTCGCCGGTCTTAGCTTTGCGGTAAAGGTGGATTTCCTGAGCACGGCAACTCACCACGACAACCGGCGTGTCGTTGGGCTGCAAGCTCTTGCAGGCAACAATGTCCACTCCACGGATGTCCAAAATCCGCCCGTCCGAAAACAAGCCCTGTTGGATGAACTGCTTGTTGTTAGCCTGCCACACATTAAAGGGAGCCTCGCTGAGCCACTGTTTCAACACGTGCTCGTCGTTCTTGATGTAGGCATCCAACAACTCGGGCACAATGTAGTTGGTCAACGTCTTGGTGAAGTCCGTGACACGGAATCCGGGGTCCATCATGCGGAATTGCTTGACGACCTTGGCGGTCTCGGTCTCGGAGAAGAACCCCGTGATCTTCTCAATGATAGTTCTGACGAGCGAAATCAACCCGTTCTCGGAGTCGTCCCACTTTTCCTTCAAGAAAACGAACACACGGCCCAACGGAGACTTCAACTTGAACTCTTCCCATTTCTGGCCCACGCTGGGTCCAGTGGGCTTGCTGTCGGTAGCAATCAAAGCTCCACCGGCCTCCTCGTTCTCCTTGACCGGCTTCCATCTGCCGTTTTTCAACTTTTCTTCTAGTTCGCGCTTTCTCAACTCGTCTCTCTTTTCCTTGGTCAAAAAGCCTCCGTACGACGTGGAAGAACCATCGTCGATGACGTTGCTCACGTCCTTGTACACCTGGGTTTTTCTAACGGGCTCAAACGCCTTGTCGGCCACATCGGCACCGGTTTTCACGGTGGTTCTCACGCCCTTTCCAACGGGCGACTCCCATGCTTTGTACGCCACATCTCCCACGGCCTCGGCAGTTTTCTTTGCCATTTTTCCGGCAGCAGAAGACCCTTTCTGGGCCTTGTCGTAAGCCTCCTTGGCCCTCTTGAATGCCTCGCTCTCAGCTACCCTTCCGGTCTCGTCCTGAAGCGCCTTGATGTTCTCCTTGAGCTCGTTGGACTTTTTGATTTCGTCTTTGAAAGTGTTGAAAAACACCTCCAAAGGCGTCTTGGCCTTGTTGTAGAATGCCTGCGACGAGGCGAGGCTTCTTGTTGCTGGTAACCGACTTATTATGGTCAGACGCAACATGCTATGTACAAGTATTCGTTTGTTGGCAGAAGTTTGGAGTTTTTTGTGGAGGACAAAATTTTTCGTTTTGGGTGGCGCACTCCGGAATTGCCGACCTGGAGGCCTAGCACTGACCGGGAGAGAAAAGGGCGGAATGTATGGGGAGTGACCTGTAATTTGCATTCCGGTGGTTGGTATTTCGGGCTTTGGGATTTTCGGGGTTTTGGGATTTCGGTTTTGGAATTTGTTCCAGGGTGACTTTCGGAGATGATTAATTTGCACCCAAAGCAGAATTCTCAGGCAATAGGGTAATCACGACATTTACTATCACAACGTTTGAGGGAAACTATCACAACATTTGAAAGGAAACAATCAACTGGATGGTTCAGTATATCTCTCTATTTCGTCGGTTGCCTTGATCAGTAGAAGCTCTTGTGCCTCCTACTGCGACGCCAAATACAAGCAATTATTAAAGGGCTAGCCCACACCTAGCGACGGCAGTGGCCCCACAACTGCGCGGCCTTCGCCACTCCATATGCAGCCAATCCCACAACTCCAGCATATTGAACACAACTAAGAATTGTATCCTGCCTTCTCTCAGCACGCACAGCGTCCGAGTAACGAATGTCACTTCTGAACGAAATCATCGTGTACATAGGAACCCACAGAAATAATACCCCGTTGGCGTACTTGCCCAACACGTAATCGATCTTCTTCCGAATCAAATAGAACGGATCTATCACCTTGGTCGACATATTGTAGTAGTTGTCTAATGCAAGACGGCAGATGGCATCCAAGTCCTCCTTTCTTGATGGGGTGTACTGCTTAAAACTGGCCTCTGCGTCGTTTGCATTCTTGCCCATGAGTTCCATCAAGACATGCACATCCTCAAAGCCACAGTTCATGCCCTGGCCATAGAAAGGTACCATGGAGTGTGCAGCATCTCCAAGGAGAATACATCTTCCGTTCGGACTATGGTAGGGGTTAACAGCCACCTGCATCAAAGATCCTCTGGGGTGGTTCTCAAATGCTTGACGAAGGCCCGGTTCACCAACCAAGCCGTAAGCATCGGGGAAACTGGACTTGAAGAAGTCAAGGAATTCCTCAGACGTCTTCAAGGACTCAATCAATGCCCACGAACTGAAAAGGGTCGATGTGAAGGAGCCGTCACCGTTGGCCAACGCGATCAACATGAAGTCCTTCCTTGGCCAAATATGGAGGTGGTTAGCGTCGATAGAAAACCGATTTGGGCTGTCCGGCCCGGCAACAGCAGGAATCAGAAGCTCCAAATATTGCATGTCGATGTACTTCTGACTAACATCCATTCTCATCCCCTTTTGCATTTGGTACCTGAACTGAGAGTGTGCGCCATCAGCACCGACAACAAAGTCGAAATGGAACTTTTGGGACATGTGCTCATTCTCGAACTCCAAGTATGGAGCGTCAATGTTCATGCCCACAAGCTTGTGGCCGAACAAAATCTTCACATTGCTGCGGTCAAGCTCGTCCAAAAAACACTTGTTGAGGAAAAGACGATCAATGGAGTTGATGCTCTCGCCAAACAAACCATACAACTGGGACTCCTGCTTGGTTCCCGTGATATCATGGATCATCCGGCCATGCATCGGAATCACGTGTTGCAACACTCTTTCAGCCATTTCGGCGTCCACGTACTTCATAGCACTGATCCCACGATCACTGACGGCCAAGTTGATGGAACGTAAACTCTTTTCGCCTCCTTCCATTCGTAAGTCCAGTCTCATCTCGAAAAGCGTCACTTCGTAACCCTTGGCTGAAAAGGCCAATGCTGCTAGGCATCCGACCAAGCCGGCACCAACAATGCCAACAGACTTGTTTTCTGACATTAGAAGAGTGGAAGACAATGTCAGACGAAAGCGGCTTGCACTCGTAAGTTCTTGATAATCGAATCAGGTGACGCATTACTGCACAAAGAGCTACTCACTGGTTCCCGGCGCAGGACCTGGAGAAAGCTTATCGAGCTGAGCTTTCCGTTTAGCGACTTGTTTCTGAAGCTCAGCGATTTGAGACTCCAATTCGGCATTTCCGCGTGAAATATCCTTATTCGCCTTAATAGTGTTGCTGAGGTTCTCCTTCATGGTGAGGTGTGCATACCGTTCTTGCAAGGTATGGGCCACCCCAGTGAGTTCGCTTTTCTTTTCCTGAGCAGCTTGTAGTTTTTGGGAGTATTCGTCACCTTGGCCGAGAATTTCGGTTTGAGTTTTCGTGAGGCTTTCTGTCTTTTGCTTCAACTCACTGATTTTGAGCACCAAGTCGTCGTTGGCTTCCTTCAAGTTGGAGAGCTCTTGGTGATTTCCGCTCATTTGGTTTGCATTCATCAAGTGGAACTCGTTTTCATATTTTATGAAAGATGGCTCAATTCCCACCGAAAGAGTTAAGGTCTTCTGGGAAATCGATCCTAGTAATTCAGAACAAATGAACTCGTTGAGCTCGTCTCCGTCGATTCCCAAAAGTTTTTCTTGGTTCTCTTTGAACGCAGCTCCAATAAGGCGGTGGTAGTAATCGAAACCTTCGAAAACCACAAAATCAAGAATTCTCATAAGTACTTCCGTGTCCTCGACACTAACGAACAAGCTGAAAAGAACAGATTTGTAAAACGTGGTCAAGTCGATCCCCTGCTTGGAAATGTGAACGAACACCTCCGAAACCACGTCCTCCAAGGTTCTGCTGGCCTTGTAGAAAAACTCATCTTTGAAAAGACGGGCGAAAAGGGCATTGAACTTGAACAACAACGCAAGAATTTCGGGCTTGCTCAATTCGGCAAGTCCCGCCACCAAGGGGCTGATTCCGATGACGAAGTTGCTGGGGAGCAGCTCCTCCGACTTGTCAACAACCACTTCTCTGATGCAAAAATCGAACACCTGCATTATTTCTTTCAATTCGTCCGGGAGCCCCAAACTTTGTATGAGGGCTGCGTGTTCCTTCAGAGCAGAGATCTTAGCCTTTTTCAGCAAACTCGAGTAACTCGTCGTGTCCATATTGGACTTCACCTGTAATGTCTTGAGGTACACTAGAGGACGGAGCTGACCAGGAATTCCAACGAGAATTTCTTCTTCCACTTCCGGAACTCGGCCCTGGCGAATAAACTCGTCGCTGTAGTCGGCCACAATCGCCGGCCAGATGCTGCCGGCTCCGCAATTTTCAATTCTGGAACTCAAGTTTACTGGGGTGCTGGAAAACACGTCCGCGTGCATGTTCATTCCCGGGAAACTGTAGAGCTCGCTCTGGCGAATCATAAGAATTGTGGCGGTGCTGGATGTTTCATTGTAAATTGGTCTGGACTTTGAAACATCCCTTGGGGGTAACGGGGGAGCCTTGGGTGGAACATCGCAAGATTTTCTGGGAGGTAAAGGTGGAACATCGGTGAGTTCTAAATTGGCCTTGCCTGGCGATCCGGATTCACTGGTCATAATTAGTAAAGAACTACGGTTGCAGCTTTGTGGTGAGGTGTGATACTTGGACTTGGACTATATGCAGTCGACTGTCAACAGATCATCAGTATGCACGTCTCAACTTGTCTTCCATCTTCCTTCTTTTCGGTCTCCTAGTGGATTTTTCGAAAAAGGGAGAAACGGGGTGCTTGGCGGTGATCACCTCGTCGGGAATGGTCACCACTTCCGGCCCGCTTTCCTCTTTTTCGATATGTGATGTCTCTAAAGGCGACGATTTCGCATCCAATAGAGTTGGCCTGATCTCGTCCAAAACCTGGATTTCGTCGTCCAAAATCTCCAAATCACTATCGTTGTCGTCGTTCTCGTGCATTTTCTTGGTCCGGCTCCTGGACACACGAGCAATGTCTGTGTTCTCTTTGCGTAGAGGTGACGACAATTCCTTCAAGAATAGTCTGGTGGCCTCGGGAGTGTTTCCGTGCTTTAGCCGTCTTCCCCGGGGTTCAGCGGCAATTCGTAGTTCTCCAACACTCCGGTTAAGTTCTCCTCCACTGTCGTCTGCTTCTTGAATGGCAAAAGGTTCTTCCATCGGAGCAGTTGGCTGCTTGAGAGCTTGCTTGAAAGTTTTGGTAAGAAGCTCTGATTGCATAACTTCCACTTTGGGATCAAAGAAATTGAAGTTTTGGACAAACTCACTGATGACCTTCCGCTGTTCGTCGTCGTATTTCTTGGAATGGTTGTGGAAAAACCCGTTGAGGAAGGCAACCGTGTGTGCCTTGAGCCGGGTTTTCATGCAAAGACGACGAATTTGGGGATGTTCGATCTGGAAGATTCTTGAATGCGACTGTTGCGAAGAGCTATTGGCCCTCGGATCGAGTGTTCGGATAGGAGTGGTGACGGATTCTCTGGTCGAGTCCATTTCTTCATCTTCAATCTCTTCCGTGTTATTCTCTCTCAAACTTTTAAAGGTCACCAGCTCGTTTACTCGGGGAACAGCTTGGCCAGAGTCGGGCGACACCGTGTGACTATTAGAAGAATCTTCGTGCGTTTGAGATTCGGCAACAGGCTGCGATTCATGTGGGGGCCCCTCTTTCGTCACCACATTGGCCACTCCATCAGCTTTTTCCTCCTCTGTCTTCTCATTTTGAGTCATTGGGGCAGTCTCATCTTGTTTGGTATCTTGAGTCTCCGGTTTGGAGGAATAATACGAAATCAATTCGATTTCGTCGTCTGACTGTGCATCGTCCGTTCCCTTGGAGGAACTGGAATTGTCTTCAAGTGGTTGTTTCACATGTAAATCCAAGAGCAAGTCAATGAGTGTTTTCCTCAACGTGTTTCTCTCCAATCCGTTGAAATACCCCTTTCGAACCTTTCCGGGTGTCGACCAAACCTTCTCGCACGTCGGTGGCTCACTCAACCACCTCTTGACATTGTAGATCACATGGATCCCGCAGTCGTTGAAATTGCGCTGTAATGGAACTCGGGCCGTGACAAACCCGAAGAGCTCCTGCGGGATTTCGATGTCGTATTTCTCCTTGCAGTATTCTGTGATTACAGTTCGCAAGGGTCCTTCGATGTTCTCGTGTTTCTGTCTCAATGAGTCAACCACGTAGATTTCACAGATAGGCACCACTGGTTCGGCCTCTGCGGTTTCTGCCCTCACGCGCGGGTCCTTTTGTTCAGCTCTAAGTGCTCGCATCTTCTGCAAAGCCTTCTGTCTCGCAACCCGTAGTAATTCGGGCAAGTTTCGTATGACACAGCAGTACCAATGCAAGTGCTCGTTTATGGGGATGATAACGGATTCGTGGCTCATCAAATCAAGTTTTCCGAGCCACCTCTTGATGTTCTCGTAGTAGTTGGGTGTTTCTTGCTCGTCCGGTTTGGACATGAGTTTGGTGAAGAAGAATGAGTTGAATGCATACACCTCGTTGTCTCTAACCAGGTGGTGCTCGTTTGTTGCCCTGTCGATCTCGTACGCGATGAAAAAATCTATTAGGGTGTCGTTGATCCAGTCATTGTTGTACAAGGTCTTGAAGTCGTTGTAGGCCACGACGAATTTTTTGCCGTTGGTGAGAGGTTGTTTCAAAGGAGGCTCGAACGCAGCCGGCATCTCCTGGATTATTGGTTCCTCATTGTCAGCCGGTTTTTCGTTCCCGTCCACTTCAATGGGAACGGTTGTGTCTGCATGGAACATCAAATCCGGGTCACTTGTGAGAGATTTCGCCAAAGCTCTCGTTTTTCGGCCATCAATTAGCTTGGTGGGAGTTGGAACAGAGGGTAGTCCACTCCGTAGGACGTCGTCCGAAGCGTCTGAAGTGTCCGTTTCTGGAGAATTGGGCACATGCACTAGAGTTTGTGGATCTTTCTGCGAATTCCGTCTGTTTGTGGCCTCCATCTGGTACATTTCCTCGAGTCTCTCCGTTCTGGAAATGGGATGTTCAGTTCCCCAGTGCTTTTGAGTGGTGTGGAAGAACTCTAGTAGTGCCGAGTCGTCATCCGAGTAGTCCGTGTGGAAGAAGCCAAACTTCTTCTGGAGAATGATAAGCATGGAGTTGGTGCCAAAGAGAAGCTTGTGCATCGCATTTTTGGGGATCACCATCTTGTCTATGAACGCATTGCCCTTGGTGAAGAAGATGAATTCGCTGTTCTTGGAGACTCGTAGTTGAAGGTCGTTTCCAATGACACTGGTGCCGTTGTAGTCGATACGATCAAGATTTAGCACGATGAGTGGTTTTTCATTGAGTCCACTGTCTCGTATGGCGATGTGGAGGAAGAAACACGTCCTGATGTCCTGTGCCCTTTCTTCGATATCGGCGGAAATGGGATGCACGATGAAGAGCGTTCCCAAATTGAGTGTCTTTTCCGTAGGAATGGTGATTTTGTGTGGTGAGCTTCCTAGTAGGTTTCGAGGTTGGACCCCGCAACTATGTCGTTTCCGTAAAGAGGAGAATTCTTTGCGGAGAGACATGAGGATTTTGGGCAGAAGAGTGAAGATTGCAACGATGCGGCGACAATCCAAGGAAGAAGTTGGTGGTTCTCTCGTACGAAAATACATTTCCGATATAGGTACTGCAGGAAGCACAAATGAGTTACTGGAGATAAGAAGCAAGAAGTGAGGAAGTGAGGAAGTGAGGAAGTGAAGAAGAAAAGACGTAATGAAGTGGAGAAGCGAGGAAGCGGGGCAGCGAGGAAGTTCCAAAGGTCGTCTTATAAAGACTCCTTAATTTGAACGGTGAGAAGTTGAAGAATACTGGTTATATTGAGTACTTCTGAATCGGGTAATGCTGGGTAAGCCGAATCTGAAAGTTTTGCCTCTAGCAGTTAAAGCTAGGTGAACTGTTCTGGGCGTCTCTATCGACTTAAAGGTCTTTTCACTGGTTGAAGCCAGATCTCGTCACGTGCGCCAACTTCAATCGCAAACCTGGACATCCATTTCCAGCCAACACTTCTTCCCCATGACTTTCATAAGAACATTCACGAGGCTCACGTTGCCTGTTGTTGCTTTTGGAGCCGGATTTGTCTTCTTCCCTGCCGACTGGAGGCAGGGCAAATTCCAGCCGAGAAAGTTGACCCACGTCAACGAGGACGTCATGGCCAAAATCCAGAAATCTGACTTGTACAAGAGTTTGGACAGTGACAAGTCTATCACGAAGTACTACACAAGCGATTCGTTCCCTTCGCAGCACCGCGAAAACTATATGGGGTCAGGTCTTTTGTATGGACCACAC
This sequence comes from Danielia reshetovae, assembly GCA_030558395.1. Lineage (NCBI taxonomy): Eukaryota > Fungi > Ascomycota > Pichiomycetes > Serinales > Metschnikowiaceae > Danielia > Danielia reshetovae. Next base: position 151,125 of record JAJMSL010000002.1, on the reverse strand, counting down.
TTATTTGAAGTTGATCCGGTAGTGTTTCTAGATGCCGAGAATGGAGAGCTCACTGCATTCTATCATTTGGGCAAGCAGTTGATCAGCCAGGATGGCCAGATCCACAATGGAGTGACCGCTACAATTCTCGATGAAGGGTTATGTGCATGTGGATTTCCCCAGTTACCCTCCAAAAAAGGAGTGACTGCCAAATTGACAATTGATTTCAAGAATCAGGCTCCTCCCAATAGCACGGTCGTGTTGAGAGCAAAAATCGTAGAGTCCAAGGGCAGGAAGGTGGTGATCGAGGGAGCATTGTCCACTTTTCCTCTCAATGGAGACAAGCCATTTGAAATTGCAACCTCCAGGTGTGTTTTGGTGGAGCCAAAATGGTTCCGGTATTTGAGATGGTTGCAGATCTAGGCTAGCAGAGTGCGATTGCGAAATTGCTCAGGGAGCGAATTGATGCGAATTAAAAAGAGCAATCGGCAATGACGCAATGGCATTGTGAGCAACCAAGCATTGTCTAGAAATTGAACTGGGGCATTGATTTGCTACCGAATTTCTGGAACAGTGACGTGGAAGTCTGCCAAAATAGTCTTGAAGAATGCATACGGAGTTCCGGATCTTGAGAAACACAAAGACGCTTGCTGTTTGCCGGAATTCCTGGCTCGCGCATGAAACTCGCCACAATTGGTATGCGGCAATGTTTATACCACCGTTATACAGTTGATGTCTCCAAATGCGGAAATATTGCGGAAAGCCATCCAAATGGTAGCAACCATCAAGGCAGTCATGGCTGGTCCTGCACCAAATCATGGTTGCTGCATTCTGTGGGTGCAAAGTTATAAAAGGCGAGTTGATTCTGTCTTGGTCTTACTCTTAACAACAAAACAAAATGTCTGACACTGGCCGCAAAGATTTCACTGACAAGGTTGCTTCCGCTGTGAAGCCCGACTCCCAAAAGGGAACCTTCGAGCTCGGAAAGGACAAGGTTACCGACAAAGTCGACAACACTATTGGCGACAACACCAGACAAGGTGACAAGTCTTTCCTCCAGCAGGCTTCTGACGCCGTTTTCGGTGAGAAGAAGTAGATGCAATTTTTTTTATAGTTAACAATAAATGTTAGTTTCTACTGGTAGTAAATGGAAGTGTGAATGGAGCTGGAATGGCAGAAGAAAGTAAGTTCTCGCCAGTTCAAAAAGTTGGACCATTGAAGAGGAAGAAGCTTTGCTGCATTTTTGGCGTTCTCTGGTAATTGCTGTTCTTTACATAAAAGTCGCAACTCTCTGAATGACAACCAGCCCCGAGGAAACGCCAAATTCGATTTTGTCAGTAGAATGTGACGGTCAAGTTCTCGACATTCTTTACAACTTCTCCTGGGGAGGACTGGTCAACAAATTTCGAAAGAGAAAAAAAATATTGAGTCTTCAAATTTTCACAAAATGAAAAGTCAGACATTCTGCTGAAGGATGAGATTTGAACAGAAATCTGAGCGTTTTGTTGGTCAACCACTGTAGGCGTCCGAAATGATTCTCTGCGACCGTTACCTAAGGCGAAGTGCATGTGCTGCATATGATTCGTATTTCACACCCGTACACCAAGGTTATAAAGCGGTGAAAATTCTCTTCATGTTTTCTTCTCTGTGGACTGCTACCTGGAACAGATGTCATTGGGGTTTCTCCAACATTCTTCCGTGCCTGGTAATGTGGTCCACAGACCAACTTCCGCCCTTTTCGCTAACGACGATCCAGACCCTTCGATCGTAGTTTGATAGTAGTGGGGCGTACATAACCACAGTCCATTTTGGATTGTGTCGATTCATTTTGATGGATTGTGTTGATTCATATTGGCGCTGGCTGAGTGCCAATTTGTCTAACTTCTTTTTTTACTTCTCTCATTTCTCAGTTACCTTCTCGTTGTCTCATCTTTTCGTTTTCTCAATTTTCTGCTTCGTTGGTGAATGGAAACACTCAAGCTTCAAATGGTAATTCGTGCTTCTCTTCTGGTTAATCAACTTCTGCTTGTTTGCATTGGTGGTCGAAGTTGAAAAGCAAGGTTTTCTTCTGACTCTAAGACTTCGAAGTCAAGAGGAACAGTGCAGGAAGGCGGGATAAGCAGGCAGTCACTCTGGAACTAGATTGGTGCTGAATTAATCCTGCAATTATGGATTTCAGTAAGAAAATTTCCAATTTTGAACCTACATAGGTTGGTTTTCATGGAAATTGATCCCGAGATATTCTCCCTCCTCGTCTTCAAGTGAAGGTCGCCATGCATCTCCATCGTGCCAGAAATTGTGTCTTCTTTGCACTGTTCTCTCTTCTTGTTCAAGAACTTCCCTTCTACATTGATTCTTCTCTGTCCCTCGTCTGACTGTTTTTGGTTGAACTCTTCAGTGGCCTGTTTTCAAGTGTTCAATACCATCCAGAAGTCAATTGTCACTCCTACGTTAACGCACCACCCCAGAACGCTCGGTGATCTCAATAATCCAGAACCCAAAAAGAAAACTTCTTTCTTCGCTATCTCAAATTCATCCCAGTCGACATCAGTTCAGAGTCTGTCACACCCATCAAACTTTCGCTCGGTGAAGTCTTTTTTTCATCTTATTCTTCAGGCTCTGTTGCGACCTGTACAAATTATTGCACTCCACGCATTTCTCAGTCTCAAACCAACCATCTTCCACCATGTCTCTACCGCCAAAAGCAGTCCGCTCTATCGTTTCTGAATACCAAAATGAACTCAATCAACTCGATTCTACTCGGCTCAACCCTTTCTTGCTCCAGTTGACTGTCCAGAAAATCCAGACTGATCTACCTCTACTATTGCAAGGCCTCAACCAACACAAAAACAGCAAGAATTACCACGACGCTTACGCAGAATTGCAAAACTTGTCCTATATCGTGGACGAACACACCCACAAAACGGCAAAGTTGATGGAAAAATACTCTAAAGAATACGCCACGCTTGAACCAGTCTTGGAGGCACTGCCGAAGTTGCTGCCGGTGCCAACTTCCGGAGACGATTACGCTTCGTTAAGAAAACGATTACTTGCAGATGGAACCTCGAGTTCTCTCGATAATGTAGCCACGGCTGACCAAATGAACGAATACCATGAAACGTTCCAAGAGGACTTGATGAACGATTTGTCCGGATTGGCAACGGCACTCAAGAATTCCGCCATTTCTTTATCGTCGAAAATCATTGACGATTCCAAGATTTTGTCCACCACTAACGAGAACATGATGAAAAACCTGTCTTTGATGCAGACTGTGGGAGCCAATTTGAATGGGTACCTTGACTCGAAAACAGGAGGAAAGATCAGCATCTTCTTTCTCATCAAAACCATGGCATTCATTTTCTTCCTCACTTTTGCAATGATCGTACTCATCAAGATTCTTCCGAAGATGTAGTTCATATATATCTTCAATTAAACAACGTAGGCTAAACTATGGACAAAGAAGAAAGGTTAAGGTAGTTAAAACATGAAGTTAATGCTGGACAGGATGCCATGACAACCTGGATGTTCTTGAATCTTTTGTTTTATTTTTTTCGTTCGTACAGTTTAATAACTTCTCTCCTTGACGTCATCAAACTCAGGGTCTGAAAACAAGCCCTTGTCACTCAAATGCTGCTGGTTATGCATGCTATTGGCAAACTGTGGTAAACCCATCGACTGGCCCATTGGCTGCTGGTTCTGGAACTGTCTAGGCAAGTTACCACATCTGTCTTTTCCAAAGTTGATCTTGAGGTTCTTGTAGTCGTCGAAAGATTTAATTCCGTCGATAGCCTTGATCGCATTGGCAATGTTGACAAAGTTGATGAAAACACAGTTCTTCTCCTCGAGGTAATTGATTTGCTCAATGTCCCCAAACTTGGAAAAGTCCTCTCTCAACTTCATGGCGTTGAAATATTCAAAATCACTAATGTTCCCGATGTAGATGTTACGGGAGGCCCCGTTGGAAACAGCCAAGGACAACGCATTGGACAAAGGTCCAGAATGCTTTCCCCAACCAACCTTGATTCTTCTGTTGTGAATGGTCAATCCATGCAACTGGCACATTGCGAAGAACTGGGCTGCAGCAATCGGATCAATGAAGGTGATGAAACAAACGTGACGCTCCTTCAAGAATCTGATGCTCTGCAACAAGCCACCCCTCACAACATTGCAGATTTCTTCGACAGAGGAGTCTTGATGCAAGTTTCCCAAATAAACTGTTCTGTTACCCAAGTTGTTTGCACCACCAGCTTGAGTTGCGATCTGGGCAGCAGCAGCAGATTGCTGGACCAAAGCACTGGAAATAAACTCTCTATCTGCAGCAGTGACAACGTGCTCCATTCCGGGCGCCAAACCCAAATATTGAGCAGCATTGTGCTGTTGAGTCTTCGTGATGAATGCACATCTATCCTTTCCGTAGAAACACTTTTTGTCCAAGTATTTTTCCTTCAAAGGCAAGTTTGCAACACATCTGATGGCACTCAATATGGACAAGAAATGAATGAATGCAATGCCCTTTTCGGGGATGATTTTAATGCAATCGATAACTCCATAACTTGACAAGTCTTCCCTCAACTCCTCCTCGGTGATGATATCACCAGTGTTTGGGTTGTTCAAGTTTCCCAAGTAAACGTTACGCGTAGCACCGTCTCTTTGGATGGCTTCCATGACAGCAGGCAAGATCTGGGCGTTTTTGCCCCAGCCGATTCTGACGTCGTTGCCCTTAATGTTCAACTTCTTCAAGATGCAGTCAGAGTGGAATAACAACGCAGATTGCAGGTCGATGAAGGAGATAAATGCACAGTTTTTCGAGGGTAAAATCTTCACATTCTCCAAAATACCGCTTCTCACGTAATCCAACAATTCGTTGGGTTCAAGGTCATTTGGAATGTTTCCCAAGTAAACAGTCCTGGAAGGAGCAACCTGGGCTGAAACTCCAGGAGAGTTGTTTTGCTGAGAGACCATCGAAGGTTGGCCCCCGCCGTAAATCATGTCGTTTTGCTGGACGTTGGAAGTACCCATGATGCTACCTCCCATGCCAGAGACATACGAGCCTTGGAATGATATGTTGGCATCCGACATGCCGTTCATCATGTTGATGGAATCATGCATTTGCATAGCTGGGTTAGCAGATTGTGCGTTCGACTGCTGGGAGGGGGACACTTCTCCTTCGAGATACGGGGCCTCTTCGACTCTGTAAAAGTCGCCTCCGTTAAGAGGATGATGCTCTCTTTGAGCACGGTTGACTTCACGAGTGAAGCCGTATTCGTTTTGGTACTCGGGGTACTGGTCATAGTGGGGTCTTAGTTCCATTCGCTGGTCCATTTCTGGATTCACTAACTGGTTGTTGGAGTCTTCATGTTGGTAGTATTGGTAGTAAGGCTGAGCAATGTATTGCTGAGGATTGCCTTGGAAGGGATCGTAATACGACATGCTGAGACTGATAAGAGATCAAATCTGCTAGTAAACACGTTGAGTCCTGTGATCTGATCTGGCGGAAAAACGGAAAATTTTGCAGGAATTCTTGATCTGAATCTTGATCCGGGTACCTGAAATGACTTGTGAAGTGAATTGAAGCAAACCAAATGGGAAATTAGACGTTGGGGTCGGACGAAATGACAAAATGTGACAAAACGGCAGCGATTTCACCTCCAATACAAAAAGAAAGCTAGAAATAAAGGGAAGCAAAAAACCAAGAAAAGTTGACTCCACTGGCCTGAAGTAAAAAACTGAGGAAATGTACCAGAATTGCTTGATGCCTTTCAATTTTTTCGTTGATCTCTGCGCACTGTGTCTCACAGGCATAATTGAGCTCCGCACACATTGAGTGTCCGCAGAAAGGTACTGGGTCGGTTAAAGCAGGAAATGAAATGATATGATTTCATTGATTTCATTTTGGAAATTTGGATTCGGAGGTTGATGTTTGATTTCGTACCAGTGTCAATCCGATTTTTCGGAGATTCAATTGCTTTCGTTCAATGAAAACTTTTGTTACTCATCACTCTCATAGTCCGTGTCTTCCTCCACTTCTGGCTTTCGTTGACTGGGGTTGTCTTCTTCAGAATCGGAGTAGCTGGTGCTGTCTGATTCTTCCGTCTTGGCTTCGTCTATTATAGTCGGTGAACAGTTGAGTTGTTGCTGACTCTCATCCTTGACTTCGATGGGAATCTCTTCACGTGCTTCATCCTCTTCGTCATTCTTGTCCTCTTTCTCTTCACTTTCCACATCACTTTCCTCATCTTTCCCTTCACTCTCCTCATATTTCCCTTCACTTTCCTCGTCTTTCTCTTCACTCTCCTCGTCTTTCTCTTCACTCTCCTCGTCTTTCTCATCATTTTCCTCTTCGGCTTCCACCTTCCTCTTCTTTGTTTGTCTCTTATTCAACTCTCTCTTCCGTACCGTTGCCACCTTCGGCTTTCCATATTCTTTCGCAGCCTCACCAATCACAATATCCTCAATCTTCACTCTGTTCAAATTTGTTTCGTTCTTTCGAACGAACGTCTGGTTCAAACTGTCCAACTCCCTTGGATCCTTCCCTTCCAATTCCCAAATACGTTGCCGTTTGCTGTTCAAAACCTGGTAAAACCGGTCCTCCATGTCTCGTATAATCACCTCGTAATCCCTGGTCATCTCGGAGATTTCCTGTTCTTTCATTTCAGCAATCTGTTTCGCCAGATCCAACTCCTTCTCTGCCGCAAATAGCCTTGCTTGAAGCTCTTTGACATGTTTAGATTGGAGCATAATCCAATTGAGCATGTCCGCTTCTGCCTTCTCGACCTTCGTTGCATCTTCAAGGCTCTTGAATGCTAATTTGAACGTACCATACGTGATCAGAAGAACACCTCTGGATTTGATAAAAAGCGTGAATTCCGGAACGTCGTCCGCCAACTCTTCACCCGACAATTCTCCTTCTTCATCATAAACTTCCAGCGACTCGAGCTTCCCACAGATTTCTACTCTTTCGAACTCGTTGGGCAATTCTTGCTGCGAGAAAACATCGTCATTGAAGAAAAAACTCGCCAACTCAATCCATTTCGAGTCCTCCAAGTCCTCTTTCTCCTTGGATCTTCGTATTTTGGAGCTGGTCAAATGGGTTTCAAAGATTCCTTCTTCACACGCACCAAACAAGGTGACGTTTCCATTTTGGTGCACGATTCTCAATTGTGCAACCGCCTCCTTCACCAATTCTCCGGAATCTCGCTGGAATATTGACAACGGAATTGTTCGTAAGCGTCCTGAAAGCTCCATTGTGGGGTGGATTATTTCGCACTCATATCTGCAGATTTGTACATACTAGACCAGATAAGCAATTCACTTTTCTACAATAAATTCAAAACAAAATTGTTTAAATGCTAAAAGAACGGACACCAGCCACAGTAGATTACCGCAAGATTGTTGACACTAGTTGCCTCCCGAATTAACTCTCTCACCGTGGCTTCCACGCTGAGCCCTCCAGCATTGAGTTTATCGATAACTGTCAACACGGCACTTCCCGCTTCCGACCCGTCTTCCTGCGGCTGCAAGCCTGCAATTTCCGTATTTCCGTCTTGAAGTTTTCCCTTTCGGATGGGCGAAATAGACCACGAGTACAAAGGGTCCCACCGGAGGACATCCAAAATGGCAAGAATGTGATCCTTGTGGAGCCGCAAAACCCGGAACGTGTGCTCGCTGAGCTTGTTGAAAGACCCGTTGACCCCTGTAAATCCAAAGCCGTCTACAATGTCTCTCGTCAATCGGAACGGAACAGTTTCCGGAATGGGTAATCTTTTTCCTTGGTCAAAGGCCACCCCCAAGTCAATGTGAACGGGCTCACCCGTGTTCTCGTCCAACAAAATATTGTTGCAATGCCTGTCTCCTAGCCCAAGAATATGCCCAACCATAGATGTGGTGGCTATGCCTCTCGTGTACACTTGTCTGCTTTCAAACCATGTATCAGGAGTGACGAAAGTTTCCAGGAAGAAGTGCCTGAGAACAGGCTGGATCTTGGTGGTGACTGCGGCGTAAACCTCCAACCTCTTGCGCGTGTCGTCAGTCTGGCACTCTTTCATCATTTCTCTGGCCCTATCCGATTTCAACTTGTCAAATCTCTGATGAAACGGTCGGATCACTTCGATTAAGGCTCTGGAATTGGGAACAAACTCAATCGCTCCTGCTTTGGGTCCTAACGGAACTGCCTTGTACGTTCTGACCCGCAATCTTCTCTTTCTTGTTTCTCCATCTTTCAAGAAAATGTTATTGACCTTTTCAAACACCTGCTCCATGGTTGCATCTTGTCTCAAATCATCGGTTCCATGCTTCAACAACATCTTGTGCCGAGAACCGTCAGATAACGTGAAATCAGCTATTTTGGGCAAACTGAGTCCAGACGTGGCAATTCCAACCTTAGGATCAATGCTGACCATTCGAGGTGTTTTAGAATACCCAGCCTTACTCACCGGAATATGCATTGTTGGTGGAGGAACGTTGGGCAATTCGTTGATGAAGAAGTGTCCAATTTTGAGCTTGTCAAGATGCAAGGTTCGGCCCTTCGAACTCTTGAGTTCAGCCAATTGGACTATTTCCTCACAAAGCTTCTCGATTGGCAACAAGATTTGGTTTGAGAACTCCGAAGCTAGCAACATTTCCCTGATAGCCTTAGCCGCCTTGACTCTTGAGATCATTCCAGCATTCGCTGTTTCTTGTGCCACCTTATCATGGTTCATTAACGAAATCAACAAGTACAAGGTGTGAAATGGATGATCGTGACAGATTTTGAAGATCAACTTTTGGACAGAATTCTGAAAAACTGACCTGTCATGAGAAAGCCGGGCCATAAGTTGTGTGCACCAAGCAAGAGACTTGAAGCTAGATAAATTCACAAGATCTTCCTTGATAGCGCTCTGCAATATTTCATCGTTGGACAACTCCAAAAAAAGCGTCAAAAATCTGTCCAGATCTTCCTCCTCAGTGTCATCGAGCAACAAAACCTTCAAGTAAAACTTGACCGCATTTGAAGCAAAATGGTTCCGCTTGTCTTGTAAAATGCCAAGCTCTGAGGTTTCGGCTAGAACTTGACTCTTCAAACGGTTGTAGTATTTCTGAACAGATTTCTTTTCATTAGCAGTGACTGATGTTTTCCCATAATGAGATTTGATTTCTTCGATCTCAGACTTCTTGTTTTGTGCTCGTTGACCCAACATCTTTATCTGATCATTCAAGCCGTGCGATTTGTATTCCAGCTCACAGAAATGTGCTAGCAAGTGGTAGATTTTTGCTCTTTGATGAATGTCTTGAACGCTCCGGATCTGATCCTTCATTGGATCCACGTATTGCGACAACACAGTAGTACCCAATTCTTGTCTGGACTCTGCCAACCACTTGACTAGCATTGCTTTTATAAGCAAGTCGTGCACCCCTAAGGAGGTCAAAGGAAACTCAATGGAACCTCGTTTCTCTAGCTCTTTCAACATGGCAACTGGCACACTAGTTTTACCTTCTGACCACAAAGTGCGAGCGGCCTGATACGTTGAGAGCCTTTGCAAACTCTCTTGAACTAAAGGATCAGAGAAGCTGGTCATGCCAACAAATTTGTCGAGAAGAATGGTGGAATTCACCAACTTCTGCAGTTGATTGTTAACACGGACAATGTCACAGTGCCGTGCTATTTCTTTGGCCACTCCCTGCCAACAAATATCTTTGTTTGGAGAGATAAAGTTGCTAGATGCCATAGAAAGCTTGCCGCAGATATAAAATGCATGCCTTCTGGCAAGAATAATGTCTTCAGAAATATTTGTCTCTGCACTTTCAAACCAGCTGGTTATGCTCTGAAAGTCCTGGTTAAGAATATCAAATTCTTCTGGATTGGTGTTCAATACAGAATCCACAGTTGAGATCGTAGCCAACGTCTTCAACCAGTTGAGTACACCTGTCCGATACTGTTTCACCGAAAGATCACATTGCTGAAGTTGCTTCTTAGAGTTCAAGAGGCTCACCATTGAATCCTCATAAATTGCAGTCTTCAGCACCGGATTATCTTGAATTCGCTTAAAATAGCTGTAGATCACCTCGTGTTCGCCAGATGTCTTATCTGTCACCGGAATATCCCACAGGTTCAATTTCCATCCCCACTCATAGGTATCACTGTCACTGTTCATCCCGGTAGACAATATTTTGGAAACTCCCATCAATCCGTCATTTAGCATCGAATGAAGCATTTTCCGTTCCCAGCCAGTTCCATTCCAAGTCATGGAAGCATCAAGAAGTCCACTGTTGTATTTAACTTTCTCGGAAGACTCTCCTACACGTTCGATCATCCTTAATGCGTGGCCGAGTGTAGCATCTTCAGGCAATCCGTATAGAAGATCTTCATCGTCAATAGAGTTGTAGATATCAGCTAACACCAGCCGGTGAATTGGCCAGTTTACGTTTTCAAACTTCCCTCCAATTGAATCCTCGAATATCATGAGAGAAGTTTTTGAAAGGTTGCTCTCTTTGATAATCATGAATATCTTTTCGTGCTCCAATTTGCTGTAGATTTCTGAGAAGATATCCAAGCCAGCTTTGGCTCCAACTCGAAGATGGAGAACAATATTGCTGAATAATTCAATGCTTTCTAGGCAGTAAGGTCTCTTGAAACTTCGGCAATATGCTCGAATTAGCTTGGACACCTTCTCTGCTCCTGACTCTCCTGTGAGAGATATGAAAAAACATATGAAGCTTGGAAGAGCCAGCTTTGCAACTGAGGAAACTTTCAAAACAAAGCTAGCAAACAATGAGGCAACGCTGGTATATCTGGCCACTTCTTGAATAATGGCTAGAAGCAATTGGCTGGTCCAGGTCTTGAAACTTTCTGAGGTGAAATCCAGGAAATTAGAAACGAAGGAATCTAGACTAGTCCCCATTATTCGAAAATCTTCGAAGTCAGAATTGATGAGAACACAAGAATGGAAATCCAATGGGGTCAAGTATTTGCTTAGGCTCTTGTAGTACGCTTCAAAATCAAGAAACTTTAAGAAATCAGATTTTCGATTTTCAAACTTCCAAATTAGAGCACCCAAGATACTCTCAACAAATGCAACCACTTCATAATCTTCATCTTTCAAATAGCTGAACACAATCTCAAAAAAGCATTCCATGGAAGACACCCTTGCTGAAAAGTTGGATTTGTTCAAACCCTGGTATTCTTTCTTTCCGGTGATTCTTGCGATTTCTTCATGTGCTGCGCCTGAAAGGTAATGATAGGACAAGTATTTTGACACCCACAAATCAAATTCTTTCGTAGTACCAGAACCAGAATCGAATTTCATGAACAATTTCACTGTACTTAAGCTGGTGCTTTGGATCCTATCCATTTTGATGAATGGTAAGAGCTCTGAAAACAATTGCAAAAATCGTCTAGAGTCCAGCTCAAAGCATTTCTGAAATGTGGGATCTTCAAGAAATGTTTCGACAGAGGTAATCTGAATGACGACTTCTTCCTGGTTAAGGCATTGCAAAGCTGCCTTAATCAAAGGTAATGCGCTGCCCATTTTCTCTTCCTGAGCAGCACAGATGCATTGAAGGTTTTGAATCAAGTCCAGCCCTTCAGCGGGATTTGCAAGCAACCTCCCCAAAATCTGAATGAGCAATACAACACATGCATTGGGAGCAGAATCCACAAACGAGTCCAAATTGATCATCGACAAAATTGAAACTGCATCACTGGATAGGTCTGTCCCAATTAAAGGACAGCATACGTCTGCTAAAAGTTGTGCAAGTTCGATATCGGTAACTCTGGATCTGTTCCAGCTGAGCACCAACTTCAATTTCCTCAACGACAAGAGTCTCACCTCTTTAGAATTCAGAATAATGCCTTTTCCAACCTGACGAGTAAGAAAGTACACCGTTCTGGAAGACCAAAAGTCGGCCTTGGGATATGCCCAATACTTTGCAACCAAGGCTTCAACCAAGTCCACGCTGGATTGTGGAGACACAAGTGTCTGCATGGAGGTGTCACAGACAAAGTCAGAGGTGAACAAGGAATCTGCCAGCGGATCACCAATTGCACCATTCAATGCCAACTCGCTCTTTGCATCAGTGTACCTCACCGTTTCTAAGATAATTAACAATAACTTTTCTCTCATGTATCCCTTGTAGAGCTCCCCCAAGGATGCTGTTAGGGATTTGAAAACATTATTGCGAATACCATCGGAAGTATATGCCAACGGAACAATCAAGGGTAAAGAATCACAGATTAAACTTTGCGTATCTGAGCCTTTCACTTTCGCAACGTACTCTATTAATGAAGTGGCTCTGTCGCCCTTTCCTTCGTCCTTGATTGCTATCAGGACTGATACGACCTCTCTGTAATTTTCGGTAAGAAAAGTTTGTAGGTCATGATATCCGAATAACAGGAAGGGAAACTCAAGTATGTCATGCTTATAATTCCACCAGCACTTGAGCAATTCCATCTTTAACATTTTAAAAAGTTGTCTTGGGCCATCAACTTTGAAAGAACTTCCCATCAAGCCTATTCCCAATTTCAAATAGGGCACAAAGAACTCAAACCTAGAACATTCGATCAAATTGAAAAGTGCAGAGATTCTCAATTGGGACTGTCCTTTCGACACGGAGCAGAAGAACAAACAATAAGCAGCACTGCTTTCAACGGACTCTTGGGGTTGGGCAAACCGAGTGAAAAGCTCTCGATAAAAGAGCATTTGGTCAAAAACTTCCAACAGTTCAAAATGCTTCGAAACCGAGTCAGTCATGGAAATCTTGATTCTGTTGGGGAAACTCTCGAAATTCTTGAAAAACAATCTGGTCACCTCAGCGTTGGTATATTGCAGATTGTCATTAAATCGAAGAAACGCCAATGCGAAGTTCCACAATTTGATTTGAGATTCTTCAGTCAAAAGCAACAGCTTCTCGCCACACTGAAGAATGAAATTCACTAAATCCATGTAATCTTTTTGAAGAGCCTCGTTTTTTGGAAGCGGCATAAGGAATTCCAAAAGTTCACAAACAGTTGCAATGGTCAAGTCGGATCTGTCAAGGTAGTGTGAGGAAAGTGGACCTTCGCCTAGCAATCTCACCAATCTGACACAAGAGGCTGGTTTGAGGTCCCAAGAATTGTCGAGTTGCTTGAGGTAAAACTCAAGACATGATAGCACATCCTCTGGACAGAGAGACTCCATGAACAGGATATGAGAGTCAACATTTGTCGTTTCGTACCGCACAAGAAACTTGAAATAGTCCACTGAGCCGGGAATTCGGTCTCCTCGCACCAGAAGCTGTCTCTTGGGCTCTTCGCCAGATGAAAACTCGCTGTCAAGCAGTGCATCATATACAGAGGTTCTCTCTGGAATAGATGAAACTCTCTGAGTATGGAAATGGCAGTTAAGGGCCTGAAATGGAAAGCACTCTAGCAAACTTCGTGGCAAATCCTCTGAAAGGAGGAAAGAAACCACTTGCAAAGCCTGCTCACGCAGAACGATCATAAGGGCGAGAGACTGCCAGAGTTGCCTCGCTTTATCGTGCAACAAGTGGGAATCCTTCATCTCAGAAGCCAAAACCGTCAAGTTCTTCGCCCACATGACAGTGGACATAACATCTTCGTCAGTGTTGGCGATCATTGTGGCAATCCCATAAACCCTGTCAATGAGCGTATTCACGACATAAGGGTTGCCTTGGATCATTGGAAGCACAAGAGTGACATTGGCAATGGGCACATTTTCCTCTTCAAGAGCCAAGAACTTCTGTAGCTGTTCGTGTTGTTTCATGGCCACAAAAGAGTCGGTCAAGGTCCCAAAGTACGATTCCGGGATTGTGTCACCAGAGCCATCAATGTCTTTCTTTCCTCCGATCCATTGAAGGAACTTAGAAATGTGGGGTGCTTTCAAGGGCATTCCCGAATACCTCTGAATTCCATTTTCGGTGTTAACAAACATGTCACTCCATTTGGCCAAAAACCAGCGACCCACACTATTCGCAATGTCGGCTTTCTTCACACTGTTGACGTTGTTCACAATGACAGTGACTGCCCACCAGAACTTGAAGCTGAAATCGTCTATCATTGGAGGGCCACCGATTTCAGACAAGTCAACGATATTCTCTATTTGAGCCAAGATGCTTTTGTCGACGAGACAGTGTACGTCTGTGGTTGACTGCTGAAACACGATGTATGAAAAAGTACTACATGCCAATTGGAAGTAGTCCTTCTCTTTCACGAGTGGAAGCAAAACCTTGATGAGTTGGTGCATTCTTCGGGCCAACGTGGGATTGTCCAACCTCAAAGGAAACTTTCGGAGCAATGAGTGACAGCTGTAGAGGGCCCAGTGGGTCAAGCTGGCGTTGTTGAGGACCTTGATAATACTGGTGAAAACAACGATATGGCTGAATCCATCCGTGGGGTCCGAGTCAAAGTTGATGTCGAGAATGGTCGATTCGTCTGGATTGAGCGTGGTTTCGGAATCGTCCACGATCTTTGGAAGTTCACAATCAAGGATGCCATTCTGTTCTAGGTGGAAGCAAAGCAACTGTAGGCCGCAGATTTGCGTCCTGGAGTCGCTTGCGTCGTTGATCATTTCGTTCAAAAGTTGCAAGATGTTGTTGCAAGCCAACAACGGCGTTCGGCCCTGGAGCTTCTGTCTTTTGTAAGAGTTTCGAGAAAACGACTGGCCAGAGCCTTCGTCTAGGACTATGTTGGAGAAGTCAGACCGCAAACGGTAGTACGAGGCAATGAGTTTGGTAAGGCCCGTGAACGAAAGCCAAAGAGTTGGGTTGTTCGTTTTGAGGTAGACGGTGGACAAAACGAACCAATTCACCAGAGGCCCATCGAAAACACCAATGTCTTCTGGACGCAATTTCAACGGCTGCGACTGCAATCGCGTTAGCAAGCTTTGAACAAGAATGCCCACATTGTAGAGCAAGACGTCCAAAGTCTCGGAATCTTTGAAGTTGTCCCCGATCAACCTGGGGAGATGCGAAATGCTCATGTAGCGATGCACCGAGTCGAGGTTGAGAAACACCACGAACTGAAGCTGCAACGGCTCGATGGAGGTGGCCGAAAAGTGCAAGAACGACTTCAAGGCAATTTTGATCACCTCGTGCACGAACGAGAAGTCTTCGGTCAGCATCACCACCAACAACCTGTTGATGACTTTAAAGGAGTGGATGAGTACCTGTGTTTCTCGTTTGCTGTACACCTCCAACGTTCTCCTCAAGAGCGGAAGAAGAGGCGTGGAGTTTTGAACGTACAAGCAATTGGCTCCCACCACCAGCACCAAGCTTGCATAGAGATCTGTGAGTAGCGATTCGTGGGAGTAGTCCACATGGCCTGAGTCTTCCAATGCCGTTTCGATCAGTTTCACGAGAAATCGGAATAATTTGGCCCACACCTCCGCAGACAAGTGCATGGTGAAGAACTCTTGGGCCAAGAGCTGCGAGAGAATCAGGGCAAAGTCTACAACACAAGGGCCCACTACGCCGTTTTCAAGGAAAAAGATGGCGATGATTTTGGTCGCTAGTGGAAGGCAGTGCTTGTACCGTAGCGACCTCAGTTTCAAGCATTCTTCGAGCAAATCCTTCAAGAAGGAGGACGCTTTCGACAAGCGCGCGATAGTGGCATTCGTGGCGTTGCTGGCGTAGATCGATTTTTCGATTTCCACCAGAGTGAGCAAGCCATTGGCGAGGAGAACGAACTGTCTTGCGTTCAAGCGTAACTTGGAAGGTGAAAAGCCATCGAGGAGGTTGAGCGCGTCGTTTCGTTGTTTGATTTTCGCGGACTGTAGCGAGTCGACGATTTTCGAGAGATCGAACGTAGACATGTCCTGGTAGTTGTGAATTCGCGATCACATCTTGATTTCGGTCATTTTTGCACTTTGAGGTGCACTGAACTTTGAGTTGCACCTTGAGGCTGCACTTTTGAGGTGCACCTTGAAGTACACTTTTGGGTGCTGACGAAATTGTGATTTTTCAGGTTTGCAATATATCACTTTGTTGGGGTTTTTGTGAAAAATTCTCCGCCAGATGCATTATTGAAGTGCCTCCGTGCTGTCTTTGTGCTCCCCAAGTAGCAATGGTACAGAATTTGTTGTGGTCAGTTTACGCAGATTTCGCAGTCAAAGCGTGCACTTTAAAGCATCTTGCACTTGTTGGCAATATAAGAGGAATTATTCGTGCCTGTTTAACGTTTATTTTAATGATTTTCTTGCTGAAGCAAAATTGATTCTGCAAGAAAACCATTTATTGATGCGTCTGCCTCTACTGGCTTTGTCGCTCCAAATAGGTAATATGGGACGCATTTTTTGTCCCAGATTCGCATTAGTCGCACATTTTACAGATTTCCAGTCCTATCTTGTTACAGACTTCGCACTATGATCATACAAAACCAACAAAAATGCATTCTTAAAGCTAATTCCGCAAAATGCTCTCCCACATCCCCGTCTTTGGAATTGCAGCCCCAGCCCTCGCACGACCCCCTCAAGTGCTGGTGCACGTTGTGCTACTTTTACTCCAGAAACTCCTCCATATTCTACTACAATATGATGGTCGGGTGCGTTTCGCCCAATCTCTGGGTCATCAACGTCGCTCTCGTTTGATACTGTTTGTTGGTTTCAGGTCTTCGCAATGCCATTCGCATCGAGAAACGAAAAGCAAACTTTGCCAATTTGCCGGATACTCGTCCATGGGAATAATAATCTACTGCGTAGTGGGTGCAACCATTGCCCTCTCCATGCAGGTGTGACAGAGTCATCGGAGTCACCGCGCAGTCAACCTTCACAGGTACATATAGACCCATAGTTCCCCAGAAAATCCCAGTTTCTTATCGTATTTTCATGCTTCGCCGATTCTATTCGCTGGGGCCTTTGCGCAAAACCCCCTTGTACGACAGCCACGTCAAGTACCACGCCAAGTTCGTGCCCTACGCCGGGTTCGAAATGCCCATTATGTACAAAGACCAGAGCCACATTGAGTCCCACCACTGGGTCAGATCCAAAGTGGGCTTGTTCGACGTGAGCCACATGTTGCAGCACACGTTCGAGGGCCCCCAGGC
This sequence comes from Danielia reshetovae, assembly GCA_030558395.1. Taxonomy (NCBI): domain Eukaryota; kingdom Fungi; phylum Ascomycota; class Pichiomycetes; order Serinales; family Metschnikowiaceae; genus Danielia; species Danielia reshetovae. Next base: position 134,135 of record JAJMSL010000002.1, on the reverse strand, counting down.
GGTGGCCTTTTTGCAGAAAATCACCCCGATTGACTTGTCTCTTTTGGCTCCTTTCACCTCCAGCTTATCAGTTTTGCTCAACGAGAACGGAGGAATTATCGACGACACGATCATCACCAAGCACGCAGAAGACAAGTACTACATGGTGACCAATGCCGGCTGCAGAGACAAGGACGTTGCGTTCATCCAGAAGGAATTGGAGAATTTCGAAGTCAGCCACAAAACATTCGAAGGCACGTTGTTGGCCGTGCAGGGCCCGCAGGCCGCTGCGTTGATGCAGAAGTACACTGCGGAGAAGTTGCAGGCCGTGACATTTGGCCAGACCAAATACTTGAAATTGGCTGGGGTTGACTCGGAAATCCACCTTTCGAGAACAGGCTACACGGGTGAAGACGGGTTTGAGTTGTCGATTCCGTCGTCCACCGAGGCCGAGGCTGCGCAGGCCCGGGACTTTTTCGAGGCTCTCATCGACGAGAATCCGGATTTGGTCAGGCCAATTGGGTTGGCTGCAAGAGACCTGTTGCGCTTGGAGGCCGGAATGTGTCTTTACGGAAACGAGTTGACCGAGGAAATCACGCCTGTCGAGGCGTCGTTGGCGTGGTTGATTCCTAAGACTCGAAGAGAAGCTTCTGCCACTTTCAACGGCAGCTCCAGAATCTTGGAGCAGTTGTCCAACAAGGCCCTTGTTCCCCGCCGTCGTATTGGAATTGTGTCCAAGGGACCAGCTCCAAGAACAGGCTCCAAGATTTTCGACAACGAAGGAAAGGAGTTGGGGTACATTTCCTCGGGGTCGTTGTCTCCCACTTTGGGTCTGAATGTTGCGCAGTCGTACTTGGACAAGAAGACCAAAATCGGGTCGGAGGTGCAGATAGACGTCAGAGGAAAGTTGAGAAGCGGAGTGGTGACGAAGCTCCCTTTTGTGCCTAACAATTTCTACAGGGGATGATAAATTTAAGTCTGGATTAGAAAGGAAGGATTTAGGATGAAAATGCATAGAGTGGATGACCAATGAGAGAGATATTTGCAGAGTGGAAGGAGAGAAATGCGTAGAGTGGATGGAGAGAAATCCACAGAGTGGAAGGAGAACAATGCACGGAGTGAATGAGAAATGCATAGAGTGCTCCTTCAGTGTCGTCCGTGCATGTACCAAAGGAGCACAAGAAACGTGAATTAGCCGCAGGTTGCGAAATGTTGATGTTTGGTTCCGTGGTGTCGTGCAGGACGAGGACTTGCTCCCGGGCGTGGAATCGGGGTCGCCGGGCCAAAATGTGTGTGTTTTTTTTATATATTCGAGATGGCGAAGGCAGCACAGACCGTGCAAGCCAAACAAAACCCTTTTTTCCGCTCTTTCCCGATTCCATGTCGTGTTTCTCACCGTGGCTGACCGCGAAATGCACTTTGTGCACAATACAGGCATGAAGTCACAAGGCACGAAGCCACTTTTCTGGCACGCTTTAAAAACCTGCAACTTCCACTCGCAACCTTCTTTCCTTATTCTATATGTCCTCGCCCACAAGAGTTCCGTTGTCTCCGCAGAGAGACAGTGTCTACAATTCACCGTCTTCTCCTCTCAAATCCAACTCGAACTCTCCTCTCAAATCCAACTCGAACTCTCCCCTCAAATCCAACTCGAACTCTCCCGGGGCCAAAGCCAACCCGTTCATCCAGACACTGCCTGTGAAATTGCCCAAGCTCGGCTACAACTTGACTCCGTCCAGAAAAAAAGCACTTGCCTTCACCATCTACGAGGACAGGCCCGAAGAAAGAGCACTCTACCACAAAAACTCGTTGGATGACAACATGTCGTTCGACGACAAGGAAAACATCTTGCAGCCCAAGGTGTTGGCCCTCCCACAGGCCAGCTACACTCACAGAAGACCATTGGGAAATTTGAATATTTCCGAGTTCCAAGGGCACCTTTCTGCGCGGGGCCAGTTCGAATGCGGGCCCGTTAAGCTCCAGGAATTGTACCAGCCCAAAAACTTCGACAACGAGTCGCGAAGCGTGCACAAATTCAACCGGTTGCCTAGCTACGTCACTCCTCCGCGTAATACCTTGAACAAGATCCTATACCGGACCTTGAACGAGGACGACGAGGTGGAATGTCGGTTGGTGGCCAAGTCCAAGAAAGTCAGAAACAGATCCATGTCTGTGGGAGTGAACAAGGGCAAGGCGCATCTAGTCAGCAAGAACAAGTTCAAGATCCACGCAAGCTGATAAATTGACAATAACGACTGAACGTCCCTTGCATCATTCACTTCTCACGTTCTATTAGACATTACTCGAACTATACCCATTAAAGGATTGACAATAAACAAATATGGTAATTTTGCTTCTCGAGAAAGCTCTTCATCTTCTGAGATGATCATGGACAATCTGGAAAACAATATTCATGTACTATGATCTCCCATTAAAGGATTGACAATAAACAAATACGGTAATCTTGCTTCACGAGAAAGCTCTTCATCTTCTGAGATCATCGACAACCTGGAAAACAATATACTATGCATCTCCCATTAAGAGTTGGTGTGGCACCTAAAACAGACTTCGGCTCACTAACATTTTTCCTGCCCTCCACACGAGTAGGAAGCTTAAGTTAGCCAAATTTACATACCCAGCATTTCCCGAAATCGTCCAGATCACAGAGACAGGACTCGATTGAGTGAAGATGAAAGCTGGGGTCCTATCAGTATGGGCTGTAAGAATCTTCCTTGTAACTTTTCACAACTACACTAAGGTGCGAAAATGATTCGACTCAAGATTTGACATCGCAAGAGGTTAACAACCCCACATTAGCATCGGGTGTTAGTAGCAATTGTGGTTATTATATGAAATCAGATATCAAGAGCACTATTACTCTGATGCAAAACGGACGAATGTCATCACCAGCTTTTTGCACCATCTCATTATTGCATTTTCACATTCAACACATAACCAGCAACGACGAAACTCAATCCTCTCTCGTCCCTTTCTGCCTCTCCTCCCTTTCTGCCTTTTCTCCATCTCTGTCTCCCATCCCCTCTCTTTGTTCAAAACTGTCACCAAAGACTAGGTGTTCCTGCAGGACTGAAGAAAAAATGTCCAACCGATCTTGATACTTCTCCACAACTAAACCACCATGTCTAACTCGGTGATCGACGCCTTCAAGGGTCTCAATGTGGCCTCGGCCAGAGACGTGTCGGACCACGAGGCCATTTTCGAGGTCTCGTACCAATTTTTGCTGAAAATTAAACAGTTTCGTGACTTGGCATCGTTCCACAACTGCCTCGTTTCATTGATCAACACCGACAAGTACTACAAAGCCTTGGAGTTGATACGCGAAGTTCCCGCGGAAATCCACCAGGAACACCCGTTGGAAAAAGCATATGTCTACTACAAGACCGGAAACACCACTCTTTTAGAAGAAGTATACGACTCCACTAAAGCTGCCACCGGCGTCAGCGACAGCCTCATGCGAGCACTCAAACACGTGATGGCGCAAAGCTGCTACCAGGGTGGGCAGATCGAAAGAGCCTTGGCTTTGTACCACGAGTTGATCTCGTCAAATTCCATCGACAATGAGTCGGACATCGCATGCAACGAAAGGGCCATTTTGTCTCAGCTTGCATTGAAAACAGGCCACACCTGCGAGGAGCCAACGTTGCACTTGGACGCGGCCAAGCAGACGTACGACTACATCTTCAACGATGCGTTGATTGCGTTGGCACAAGGTAAAAGTGAACAAAGTTTGCAGTTGTTGGAAACGGCTTTGTCGTTGTGCGCCCGGCAAAATGCCGATATGGACGCCGCAGACTTGGCCTTGGAGGTGGCTCCCATCAAATTGACCATTGCATACATCTACCAGGTGAATGGTGAGACGCAACGGGCCGTGGAGATTCTTGATTCGGTGAACACCGAGGAAATGAGCGATCTCATGGTCCAGTTGATTCTCAAAACGAACTACAGCTCGCTTGTCCCAGGAAACGTCAACTTGACCGAGCGGGCCTTGAATTACCAGTACAACTTGCAGCACTTGAGACAGAAATTGACCAAGGCACAGTCGCAGGTGTTTTTGAAAAACCACTTGTTGTTGTCGTACCAGACCAGCACCATCTCCAAAAGCTCCAGCTACGTGAGCCATGCGTTTTTCGCAAAGTACGCCCAGGACTACCCCGGCGACTTCACTCCGTTGGTGTACCGAATTCTCGTGAAATTGGACATTTCCTTGGACGACTTGGACACGTCCAGCAAGGCCGTGGGCAGAAAAGTGTTCAAGTACGTCCACGAGGAGCTAGAAAAGGGCGAGGTCTCCGACTCCGTGCTTGCTGCCGCGTTGCTCTTGGTGGCCGTCAACTCCAGAACGTCCAAATACGACCAGGCCATTTTGGTTATGGAAAAGGTGGTTGCTCTCGAGCTTGCCGGCTCCAGGGTCCATGCCAGCGTGGTGGGCACGTTGATCCATCTTTACGAACTCTACAACAACTCCAAGAAGTTGACGGAGTTGTACACGGCCTTGGTCAAGGAATTTGAGAGCACCGGCGTGCAGAAGGACGGTTTCTTGTACGACTTCGTGCGGGCCGTGGCGTTCAAGCTTTTGAACGTCAACATCGTCGAATCTGCCACGAAGCTCTTCGAGTTATTGGGAGCTGCAGATCCATCAGATGCGGTGGTGGCCAGTGTGCTCAATTCGTCGTCTGCCGGCTTAGTTCCGGTGGACAACCTTGCTTCGGAGGCCGATGTGGACGAGTTGTTGGCCGTGAACGTGGAAAGTTTGGTTGCACCTTCTCCAGCCGTGGGAGTGGCCAAATTGAGAGTGAGAAGCGACTTCAAGGTGAAGAAAAAGACGAGCAAGCCCAAGTTCTCCCAGCACAAGTTCTACAAGCCGGTGCATGAGTTCGACGGCAAGGATTTGGACCAGGAAAGATGGCTTCCGATGAAGCTCAGATCGTACTACAAGCCCTCCAAGAAGGAGTTGAAGAAGAAGGGACACCAGGGGGCCGTGGAAGCGTCTCCTGCTCCATCGGCGACGCCCACGCCCGCCAGCAAGAGCAAGAGCAAGAAAAAGAAGAAGGGAAAGAAGTAAGTAGGATCTTGAAATGCATGAGCGAGATCTGACAGGAATCGAGAAGAAATGGAGAAATCGAGGAGAAAGGGAGAAATCGAGAAGAAACTTTACAAAGTGACGTAGGTGACGTCAGAGACGAAACGGGTATTCTCCCGAATCCCGGTGTAGCGCACGTTCGTGAATATTTACAGGGCACCCGCTAAGTGGACGGCGCTGTTCTCACCTTCTTCTTCGAGAAAAGGTGATAAGAATTGGTGCCGCGGCACGTGACGCACGAATTGTCCACCGAGTGCACCTTCCTCTTTGGGCGGGTGCGTCTCATCTATTTAAGGCCTCTGTTGGGCTTCTCGAGCACCACCGATATTCTGCCACTTGACCTACTCACTGTCTTCACTGATAAGTTATGTTCGTGAAGCTAAGCTACCAATATAAATTTGTCCTTTCTTTCTAATTGAATCCCAATCAACCACTCAGTCATGGCCACTCCAATCGTTGCAGACAAGTTTGCCAAAGTCAGACAATTGACTCTTGCAGACACAGAAAAAGCCGCAACCACGTTGCTCAAGTCGTTTGAGACCGATGCGTTGGCCCGTTTGCTCACCAACCACATTTCGAATGAAACGGAAAAACTCAAACTTGACCGGGCCTTGTACGAGGCCTACCTCAGACAGCACATTTTGAAGGGAATTGTTCTTGGAATCGGCGAGTCCGAAAAAGAGTTCGAGACCGTTGCTTTGTGGTCGACCCCCACCTCGTTAGAAGAAGGTTTGGAGGATTTCGCCGTTCTCATGGAGTCTGGTTACGGAAAACTCTGGGACATAGCCGGTGACGAGGGACGCCACAAGATCTTCAAGGGCATGTTGCCTCTTTTGCACGACACGTGCGAGAAGATCTTGAACACCGATGCGAAATTCAAGGGCAAAGGTGTTTACACCTTGGTGTACTTGGGTTCTGTGGCTGCTGCCCGTGGGAAAGGTAACGTGAGAACCATGTTCGAGTACATGTTCAAGAACTACATCGACAAGCCCAACACCAACAATATTGCGTATTTGGAGAGCTCGGCCCCCGACAATATTCCGATCTACAACAGATTTGGGTTCCATTTCTACCTGGACATCATGTTGGGGTCGAAAGAGAAGCCGGGTGCGAAGGAAGGTGACGATTACGCTGTGATGCATGTGATGATCCGCGACTCGTACGGGCAAGACTGGACCAAGAACTACAAGTTGTGATTTTTCACCGGACTCAGCAGTACTTAGGCCATCTGTTCCACGTAGCTTCGTCATATATTCAAAGCACTTCATCATTCTGTTCCACGTTTAGATTCGAGACTTCCTGGTAGATTCGAGTCTTCCTGGTAGATTCGAGACTTCCTGGTAGATTCGAGTCTTCCTGGTAGATTCGAGACTTCCTGGTAGATTCGAGACTTCCTGGTAGATTCGAGTCTTCCTGGTAGATTCGAGTCTTCCTCGCCCAGACTAAGATCCAGATTACATCACCTGATTTCCCACGTATTCATCACTAAGCTATGTATAATTACTCCTCCAACGAAAGAATGCTTCTCTGCGAAGGCAACGTCTTGTCCTCAAATTCCTTCTTAGCAGCCTCTCTCAACTTCTCTTCCTGTGCTTTGGTCAACAGCTTGACAATCTGGTCTGGAGGAACAAACGTGAACTTGCCAAATCCAAATTCACGGTCGGACATCTTGTTCAAAACGTAAAGCTGCGATCTCACGTACCCCACCATGGCCTCGATGTGCCTCATGTCCGCATTGGGGTTTCCGTTGAAGATGTTTCTCCAGATGGCTGCGGCAAAAGTGATATCATCGGTCATCAAGCCCTCGTCGTAGGAGAGAACACACCCCAACAACTGCGTGTGGTAGTCCTTCAAGTACCCCTCGATGATTCTGTTAGAGCTGATGCCCAACTCGCCAGCCATTCTTACCTCCATGTCTCTGAAAATCCTGTCCACCAATTTCTGCTGGTAGTTGCGGCCGTACTTGAACGGCATGGCTCTCATTCTGACCGACAAGATCCAATAGTGCAACGCAGTGATCTGGAACCACTGCGAGAAACTCTTGGGTAGACTGATGGTCTCGTAGTAGAATTTGGCGGTTTCGGAAAGTGGCTCGTCTGGGTAGTACATGCCTTGTCTCTTGCACTCGCCAAAATAGAAGGATCCTGCTACGGGTCCGGCTCGGGACTTGTCCATGTCAATTCCGAACGTCTTAACCAACCATTGGCCAACGCCCTGGGCAAAAGTGGACATTTGGTATTTTGGGTCGTTTTCGATCCGGTGGTCCGACAAGAATGGTCCCTTGACCTTGGGCTGTCTAGGGTCTGTCTTCAAGTCATGCTCCACTTTTGGCAAATGGGATTCCTTGGCCAAGCTGTGTGGAGAAGCGATTTCTTCTTTATTGAGAATATTTGGACCCTGTTGGAAGCAGCGACCACTGGAAGCAGTAAGAGTTCTCAAGCTGCTGCGAGAAGCAACCAAACCCACTTGCCTGAGCATTTTTCGGATTTGCTATAAAGTTGGTGCTTATTTTCAGTTCTTCTAATTCGCTTTTTTTCTCAATATTTCCTACGTACTGCACTTGTCAAATGGCTGAATGTTCGGTGAAAGTGCATATTTGGGGTTTAGCTTTCCGGACGGTTAGATTTCCGGAGGGGTTCAGCTGTTCTTTTTCTGAGAAAGGACCAGCTTCTTTCTTCATTTTTTTGATCGACAGGCATGTATTTTTGGTTGAGAGACATGTTCACCCAGAATACATCCACAGAAGAGAAACCTGTACAAATTTTACGAGGCGACGGTTCATGCCAGCTTAGGAAAGCCGTTGCTAGCTGATTTCGAATTCTTGTGGTTTTTGTGAATTTTGCCAAACATTGTCAATTTTGCACCCGAGGTGACAAGCCACCGTGTATTGACATTCCAAATTCTCATTCTGAAGAGAAACACCTTGTGGTTGTACTAGTGGTCATAATGGTCTATAATTCAACTCAATTGTCTAATCGACGCTCGCTACTTGAAAGCTTCGTCGTACTTGGTGAACACAAATCTGTATCTAACATCACCGTTGTCACATCTCGTCAATGCCTTCTCGCATCCTTCCTCGGAAATAGGAATCTCCTCCACCACAGGCTTGATGCCCTTGGCCGCAGCCAATTCCAACATCTCCAACGCCTCGGCCTTGGAACCTAAGAAGGAAGACCCAAAAGATCCTCCATTGGCCAAAAACGAAAACGGCGTGAGCTCGAACTTGTCCTTGGCAGGAGGCAAACCAACGGAAACAAACCGGGAGTCCACCTTCAACGTGGCCAAGTACTGGTCCAAAACAAAACCTTCCACACGAGAGGCACAGTTCAAAATCAAGTCGAACTTGTCGTGGTACTTGGACGCCCAGTCTTTCTCCTCGTGCGTGGCAATGAAACCGTCGGCACCGAAGCTAACGGCTTCCTCCTTTTTGGCCGAAGTTCGGGAAAAAGCGTAGACTTCGGCACCCAAAGCCTTTGCGAATTGAACTGCCAAATGGCCCAAGCCACCAATTCCCACAATGGCCACCACCGGGTTCTTGATGTTGCGGATGCCTCTAACCAACGGCGAGTACACGGTCAACCCGGCACACATCAAAGGTGCAGCCGAAACGGAGTCCAATCCGTCTGGAATTGGAAAGACGTACTGCTCATTGGCAATGGAGTGCGAAGAGTAGCCACCTTGCGTTACGTATCCATCGGAAAATGAGTCCACGGCGTTGTAAGTGGAAACCACCTTGCTACAGTACTGTTCGTTGTCGTTTTCGCATCTGGAGCATTCACAGCACGAAGTGGCTGCGGCGCCAATTCCAACTCTGTCACCAACCTTAATTTCCTTGACTTTATCACCAACAGCAATCACGGTGCCGATGATCTCGTGACCAACCACGGCATCGGGTCTTTTCAAAGGACTCCAGTTCTCCTGGGTGGTGTGGACATCGGTTCCACAGAGACCACAGCAGATGTTCTTAATGACGACATCAGTAGGTTGGATGGCCTTTCTTGGAAAAGACACCAACTTTGGCTTGTTCCAGTTTTTGCTGGAGTCCACGGCAAAACCCTGAAAGGTATTAGGAACGTCGACAGTCATTGAGAATGAAGTTTAGGGTGTTGCAATGGAGCCTTTTATAATGTTCAACGATTGCAACGACATGTGCAGGCGTGATAAAGTTCTTGCAGATTGCGGAAATCATATCCTAATTGAGCCACGGTGAGATGAGCGAGTTGCGGCGGAGTGAACGACGCTGGAATTGTGTTCGGCCAGAAAACCGATTTTGTGACTTCACCTCTCAGAGGCAGGGAGTATACTTCTTCTGGGAAGCACAATTGCACTATCTACTGGGATTCGCAATGTGCATGTGGAAAGTGCGTCAAATGCACGCCAACGGAAAAACAAGAGCGCTGGAGATAGGAACTTGGGAACTGACAATGCTTTTGAATTTGGATACCAGGCGGCAAACAAACCTCGACATGGATGAAAAGAATCAACAATTCACAAAAAAGGTAATTACCAGTTTTGAAACAATCGATCCGATTTCGCCCCTCTCGCTAAAGTCAATTCAGTTTTCCCTATACTCTTTCGCACACCCTTACACCTTGCGGGCAAATAAACAATTCTTTCGCGAAATAATCTCCTCTCCTCCAGACAAAAAATACCCACGCATTTTTGGAGTGGCCTGGACATGTGCTCGACTGCAAGAAAACGAAGCAAATGTTGGGCACTTCAAACAACCGTACACCAGACGCCATCTCACACGCCACTCCGGCATACTGCCGTTAATAATAATTCGGATCGTGAAGCCATATGTTGCAGCCATCGACAAATAACGTGAGTGCATGCACTCTTAGCATACCGTCATTTTTTCTGTGTCTCCTTTTCCTCAATTGTATATAATTTTTTGGCGTCTTTCCTATTTTGTTGCCATTTGCTCCAAGCCACTTGCTCTTTCCTAATGGTTTTGTACAAGAGAAAACAGGTGACGTTTGTCCGACCTTCTCCTGTTCCCCAAGATCTCACCACAGAGATCTTCGTCATTCCCCAAACAAAAGAGTGGTTTCTTGAATACGAGGACTATGTCAGCCGCATGGACTACTACCACCATCGCAAGTTTGTGTGTGAAATCACCGGCAATTCGTGCTTGACCTTCTTTGAAGCGTACGACTCTGAGTTGAAAGAGATCAAAGACGTGGAACGGAATTTCCCGGAAGCCTTGAGAGAACACATCTTGCGTTTTCTCCAGTTCAACAGAATCACGAGATTGGACCAACTCGTGGACAAGGTTTACTTGGTGTTCAAAAACGAGTATTTCCCAGGCGAAGACGTGTACGTGAAAAAGGCCGTGTGCACAAGCTCCAATGGGCACGCAGAAGACTCCGGGGAACACCCGCAAACATACGTTTCCACGATAAAACAAAAGGGAACCATTCGCGAAAAAGTCCAGTACAGTAACCCGTCAGATACAAAGTATCTCGTCTCCACGTTTGGAGACGGCCAGCAAATCATAGCCACAAACGACCAGATCTCACGAGACAGGAACCACTTCACCAAGTGGTTGATCAAGACTTTTGTCAAACTCACAGTCACAAGATCCCACAAGGTGGGTGCTCCTTGGGTAGTCAAGGAAAAGTACGCCAAAAAGTACAGAATTCCTCAGACGTACCCTGAAGACTTGAACCACTTTGAGTTGTCGACTCCAAGCGGAGAGATCTTGTATGAAGAAGACCCCAACAAAAGGGGATCGCCTGCCCCCCCAGACACTCCCGAACCACTTGTGAAAGTCAAGAAACCTCGCGGAAGATCTTTGAAGAAAAAGGCCACTCTCAATGCCGCGGCTGCAGCTATGGGATCCTTCGAAATCTTGCTTAATGACCCCAAGGAAGTCAAACCGCTCATCAAAAACGACCCCCGCCAGCGATTTCCCCTCCATCATCTACCTCCCTTGGTGCAGAGAGAGCTTGCAGAAAATGAACTTGCTACCGTTTCTTCTATTCAGCCATCCAAAAAGACAATAATCGACGATTTGCTGCTTAACTTTGATCTCCAAAGCGTCCGTCCTGTTCCTAGCGAGCTCTCATTGCCAGACAATGCAGTTGAATTGCAGAAAAAAATCGCAGAGAGAGTTCAAGAAGAACTTGAAATGGACGAGGCCCAAATTGGACGTCAAAAGACGGCTGATCCAGAAACAAGAGCACAACTTCTCCGTGACATCGAAATCAAGAGAAAAGAGCTTGAATCCATCTCCACATCGAAGTTGCTATCTGTGCAAGAAGCCCTTGAATGCTGGGCTTTCCTCAACATATACCACACGGTGTTGAAGTTGGACACTTTCACTTTTGACGACTTCATTTGCGCCATGAGCTGGAATTCCACTCAATATGAACAAATTGGAAGGTGTGCATTGCTTGATGAGATCTGGTGTGCTGTTCTAGGAGGAATTGTCTCCAACCAAAGAGACGACGATGCCGATTCCGATGACGACGAGGTGTACGGATTGCAAATCAATTTGCCTCCTGAAAAGTCTCTTTTGAAACAAAATATGGCCAAATCCAAGGATATGGACATGGATGACGAACAGAGAGGTTCTGACAGCGAACAAGAAAGCAAGTCTTTGAAAATCGAAGATGAGGCTTCCGATGTTGAATCCACTTCTGAAACATCTTCGCAAAAGAATGGCTTTAAGAAGGAGACCAAGAACGGAAAGAAACAAGAGACTGCTGAAGTCGAGGAAGAGGGTGAAGAACCGCGTGACCATAATGCCTATGATGTGATGAATTTCAAGGGCATAAAATGGCACGAAAGACTTCGCAAGAGAGCTTTCAAAGATGGAAACTGGCAGGTTATTTTGCTCGGCTTGCTTTCCATGGTGGAATATGTTCCAGAATTCCAACCCATTATTGAAGAAGTGTACAGAACACTAGCCCCAATTCAGGGTGCACCTTCTTCTCCAACAACAGTATTGAAACGCTTCTATTCGAACATGAGCATAGATTTGAGAACAAAAGCTTTGCACATCTTGACTTCGTTGATGGTCAATGGAACTCTTGTTCGAACTTATATTGACGAATCTTTGGAAGCCTCCACATCTTTGAGACGTGGGAGATTGGACACTATTCGCGACTACAAGGTAGCATTAGATGCTGCCACCAAGGCCCACTCCGCAATCCATGAAAAATTATTGGAAGCTTCGTCGAGCACAGAAAACGCAGAATTGTGGGCTCCGTTTACCAAAAAGAAACAAAGATTGAATACAAAAGGATACGAGTTGACTGAGTATGAAAAATGGCTTATTGAAAACGACGAAACTTTCAAGAAACTCTGGGAAGACAGAGAAGCCGCTCTCTCCAGGTTGAAAGAACTAAAGGAGGTGAAAAGGAAGGCGGAAATGAAACTCACCGAAATTGACTGCCAGCGTGTTCGTTTGCTTGGTAAAGACAGATTATACAACAGATATTGGTGGTTCGAAAACAACGGATTGCCAAACCTTCATTTTTCCCGTGAAGGTGGAGACGAAGACGATGATCAGCCAGATACCGACGAGGAAGAAGACGACGACAAAGACGAGGTCCTAGAAGAAACTTATCTCATGGGTAAGTTGTGGGTCCAAGGACCATCCGTGATGGATCTTTTGGTCAACTTGAAGCTCACGAAGGACGAGGCGGCTCAGATTTCTCAAGACATTGGACAAGCTGACGCCCAAATCAAAACCGAAGATTCTGGTGATGTTGGAGAGCAAGAACACTTCGACTTGGGGGACGGAGGTGCACCTTTGAAAGTGATGAACTTTCAGAAATTGCCCAGCCAGTACACGAGAACAGCATCCAAGTTCTCCGTGCAGTTTCACTCTGACTTCATCGTGGTGAACGGGGCCACCGAGATTGTTGATCGACTCGGAGGAGTGCCGTACACTGCGGATGTTGAACTCTTGACTCCTGTGCAAAGAAAATTCATTGAGGAAGCTCCAGAGCCACTTGTATCTGGCGGACAATGGAGATACTACGACAAGCCGGAGGACGTTGAAGTATTGCGCAACTGGTTGAATCCCTGGGGTAAAAGAGAATCCCAGCTACGGAAAGAAATGCTCCGAGTCAAGGATGGCATGACTGCCAGCATTGCAGCCAGAAGAAAGGCTCTTTGGCTCGACAAGCTCCCCAAAGAAGAGACTGAAATCGAAACACATATTGTTGCTGTTGATTCCAAGATTGATCAATTGAAGACAGCTGGCACGGTGGAGAACACGGAGACAGAAGAAAGTGACGACGACATTCTACCCAGAAAGAGAACGTACAGAAGCTCCACCCAGGTGGCCAACAAGCGTCAGAAGACAATGGAAGAGACGATTAAGACCAGCAATTTGGAGGAGCTTGGTCAGTTGCAGGAGCAGTTGAAGCTTGACTTGATTCAAAAGCGTGCTGACAACCAGATCACCAGGGTGTTGGAGTGGGTCAACTCGACGGCTAAGGACGAGTTGGACAAGTCTCTCTACGACGGCGGTGACCAGGCCAAAACCAAGGGAAAGAGATCCAAGAAGTAGCTGTATTATACGACATTACATTACATACTAGTACCTGCTTCTCTTGTGGTGATCTTCGAGGTCTTCTCCACCACGCTTTCTTTGTTTTCTGGTTCTTTCCACAAGTTCTCTCAACTGCCGTTCCTTCTCCTTCTGTTCGCGGATGGCCATCTCCTTCCTCTTCTCGTTTCGGATGCTGATTTCTTCTCTTGCCTGCTTATCTGCGTCTTCCAAGGCTTGAGACAACAGTCCAAATTTCTCCAAGTTGAGAGAAGCCGCAGCTTGGTCGTGTCCTCCGTTTGCGGCCATCATTCTCTTATCTAGCGAAATCGCAAAGCCTTCGTTGTTCTTCCAGTTGGAAACGGCAGACGGGATGCTCCATTTGTCCTTGAGTTCTTTCGTCACTTTTTGCTTCGGAGCACTCTGCAAAATCGGAGGAGGCGGAGAGGGGTTCTTGTGTCTGTTCTTGCGGAGCTTGAACTTGGGAGGCAACATCGGGTCTTCTTGGTAATTTCGGATTTCAATGGTTCTTCCTCTTTCTTCGTCATTCGCAGTATAAGTGACGAAAGAAGGGCCCGTTTCCTTCTCTTCCGGCGCCAACAACTTCAGAATGACTTCCTTTGTCTCTTCCACGCACGTTTTCAAGCTGTCGTCGGGACACGTTTCGAGGGTGTATCTGGGAAAATGGTGCTTAAGGTTGGGATACCTCACTTTGAGGGGAACAGTGTCTTCGTACGAGGCCTGGACGGATTTCGAGCCCCCAGAAGCAAGAACCACGGACTTGGCGTAATTTAGGCTTCCGTTCAGGTGGATATGTAGCTCTGCTAGTGTTCTGGAAGACCCAGGATGAGCAACCACCGCAGTCTCAGACTTCAACGAAGGCATGAAGACTTTGGAGCTCTTCTTGTTTTTGGGGAAGACAACACGAATGGTTTCATGGGCAGCGTTCTTTGGTTTCGGTAGTAGTGAACTGAACATGTGGTTGTGGTGCGATGGATTTAGATATGAGCAATCAGTGCGAAGATAGAGAAGTTAAAATCTATGTACAAATCTAAAATATTCCGTACTTCTGAAGCGTAGCAAAGAAGTACAAGGAGAACTTGTTAATGCCGACGGAAACCCTCTCGTTGGGATCCACTTCTCCCTCAAATTCAACAGGGACCTGGCCCCGAAGCGTAGCAAATTTCAAGTACGTACTGAAGCACCAGCTGGCCAATCTCATCTTGAAAGGGATCGCGATCTCCGAAGCCACGAGTACCGTGGATTCTGTGTCTTCTTTCTCAAGATGCTCGACCATTTTGTCCGGAAAGTCGCTGATGACTCCGTATTCTCGAATATGTGCTGCTCTCCCCACGTTCACAAAGTAGTCGAGCTGCACAAAGTTGTTGATGGTCCACGTGTACAACTTGAGGTCCTGCTTCTTGAGAACCGGCAAGAACTTCGTGAGGAACCCGGACGACCAGGTGGTGACGTAGATCAACGAGATTCCTGTGATCTTGAACTTGAACCGGTCATCGCGAAGCGAGTCCACGTACTCGTTGTACGCCATGTACCGCAAGGAGTCTTCCCAGCTGCCGGAAATGTGCAAAACGTCAAAATGCCGGAAACCTTCAATCGGATCGATTTCTCCAAAGACGTCCTGGAAATACTGGTCCTGGTTCAAGTACTTGATGAAGCGCAAGTCCCACAAGCCAAGCTGGACCCGAGGAATCCACCACCGCAAGTCGCTGTGGACGTCGAGCATGTCCTTGACGAGCAACTGCAACAATTTCGGTGGATTCAACCGTTTGATGTCGAGCATGATGCGGTGGTCCGAGGAGCCGCTCTCCTTGATGTAGCCCACGAACCACGTGAGCAAGTCTTTGAACGAGAGCAACTTTTCGCCCGAGCCGATCGTGCGGAGCTCCTTCAAGTCGTCGTAGTTGGTTTCCAAGATGTTGAAGTTGGTTTCGTTTCCGTCTTTATCGCAGAAAACTCTTTTGGTGTTGACGTCGTGCGAGATCACCAACACCCCGTCCTTAGTGGTCCACACGTCGGTCTCGAACATGGTTGCTCCGGTTTCGAAGCACTTTTGGAATCCAAGAATGGTGTTCTCGCAGTACTCCCCTTTGAATCCCCTATGCCCTGCGACGATGCACAGAGTTAAGACAGTCATGCTGGTTATTTGAGCATGCAGCAGCAAAGTCGGTAGGCAGAAGTTAGGAATGGCTAGGAAAAGTGTGGGGCATTATAACTGCAAAATGCGCACCTGTCAGTCGCACTCATGCACAGTCCGGAAATTACGGAACATAGCCCGAGATGCGAGGCCACCACTTAGCAGTTCGGCAGTTTTTGCCTGGAAATCTCCAAGGCTGCACGCCGAAACCAAAAAATATCTGTCAAGGGGATTCATTATTCACTATACTGCCTTCTTAGTATTGAGCACATCTGCTGTTCGTATTGAGTATCTGAGCTTCAATTCCACTCTGGAGCTGGAAAACCCAACTACAGATCACACAAGGAAACTCCAAACCAATCTGTTCATGACGTAGCCCCAAGTGCTCTACACGATGCATCGCTTTCCAAGGAATCTCTGTTCTTGCGGCGAGAATGTTCGGCTCGGCCATAAAACCAGGTCGAAGGTGTAGGCGTCACATTGAGAGTGCTTCATTTATTAACTGTGAATACCATCACCGTCCAAGTCCGGCTCTGCCAGCATCTATCATCTAAAGCTTCGACGTCTCCGTCTTGTCCAAAACGTCTTTGATCAAGTAGTAGGCCACCGAAACGCTATTGGGAAGAATAATGCCCTCCGGATTGGTCTCCTTGGTGGCATCGCCGTCGACCAACGTCCGCACAAAAGAAACATCGAACCACCTGGCGTCGGCAAGCTCTCTGTCATGGCCCAAATTGATCACCTCGTTTTCTCCGTTGAAGTCCACCGTAGCAACACATCCGATCATCAAGTTTCCCGGAAAAGGCCACGGCTGCGTCATGAGGATCTGGATGTCGCTGCACACCACGCCCGTCTCCTCCCAGATCTCTCTCTTGGTGGCCACCTCCACGGTCTCCGAAGGCTCCATGAATCCAGCCGTGCACGAGTACATTTTGGTGAACGAGTACCTCTTGTTCAAAGAGAGCAACATCTTGGTCCTTTCCCTGTTCGTGATGGCCGTGATCACCACGGCATCGGTGCGTGGAAAAGAAACATTGGACACCCGGGTGTTCTTCACAGGACACACGAATTCCTTCTCCTCGCCTTCGCCAGTGGTCTCTGGGTTGGTGCATCTGAGCTTTCCTCCCGCGTGGATGGGAATCACCTTGCTTCCGCACCCGGGACAGAACCTGTTTCTTCCAAGCCAGTCGAAGTACATTTTCCCGTGGCTGAATAACGCCGACTCGTCCACGGTGAACGCCAACGTGTGCTTGCGAGAGTACGAAAAGATCAAGTCCTTGATGTTGACGTCGGGCTCGGACTCCGCAACATGTTTCGTCACAAGGCTGCTCACGTGCGGAGAGTCGGACAAGTCCACGGCAAAGTACGGGATTCCCGAATACCTGCCCTGGTGGTCCAAGTACCGTTCGCCGTCGTCGCACTTCAACGCCTGCAAGTCCAATCCTACGCTCTCGTCTCTGATTCCCAAAAACAAAAAGGTGGGTTTGCTGGAATCACGCAACCCGGCAGCCTGCTCCTTGTTGTCGTTGCTCCACGTGTCCAAAACGCTCTTCCATTCCGGGCTGGCGAGAAGGCCCTTCCGTGTTCCGGCTATTTCAATGCCGTCTCCGGCCGGCAACTGGTTGTCTCCATTTGTCAAAATCACAAGACGCTCGGTCTTTGCGGCCCTGTTGACCAACGGGTCGCCCAGATTGTAAAACACGAACCGGGTGGACGGATGTGCCACGGCGTTGCTGATGAACTCGGAATCTTCCCGGAGAAAAGAAACTCTGTTGACCACTTCTTTGCCGAAATAAATATTGTCAGTGGAAGCATTGACCACGCTTGGTCTGCGGTTCTCTGACATGTTGTAGTACTTTGCGCTTGTTGAGTTGAACCGGAGTATAGAAGGAAGTTGTCTTCTGGGGTTTAACATGGGATCTTGATATTTCTTGTGAGTGAGGTGATCGTGGGGAAGAGCACGTGATACTTTCACTTACAATTTTTCATGTGGAGCAAACCTTGAACCTGAGCTACACCAAGTGATTTGGCAGAATGTTAATCCGCTATAGTATTCCCAATCCCAATTATTTACACGCCGGGTGCGATGATATGAACAGTTGCCTAGGGAGTTAGTATAGGTTGAAATCATTTTGGATGCGAGTCAGGAGATTCTTACAAGAATTTTTCCTCAGTAGTAGTCGGAAGTCAAGCGTTATCAGGTTAAGTCATCATTCAAGCATCAGCAAAAAAACATACCGTCGACAATTCTAGTCTGAGTCCTTCTTTTGACGTTTCTAGTCTCTGAGTCCTTCTTTGACGTTTCTAGTCTCTGGGTCCCTCTTTTTGACGTTCCTCGTCCCTGAAAGTTAGTAAACTGCAAAACATCTTGGTTGCAAATCAGCTGTCTTAGATCTCTCCTCAATAAGTTTCGGTAGTCTAACGTCTAAAATCTTTTTTGATCATCAGGAATGCAACGTTCAGACAACATACCCATTAACCAAGGGTCATGCCTTGCTTGATAGCCCGAGGCAAGCCCTTGATCCACGACTTCTTTGATTTCTTGTCGATGATGACAAACACACGCCCAGACTGGCGCATTCTTCCGGTTCTTCCCACACGGTGGATCAAGTCCACGGACGTTCTGGGCAAATCCATCAAAACGACGTTTTTCATGCCCAGGAAATTCAACCCACGAGCCAACAAGTCCGTCGTCACCAAAACCTTGATTTTGCTGCCGTCGGCGTCGTCTTCCAACGCGATAGCCGGCTTGATGAACTGCCCGATCTTGTCGCTTCGGTCCGAAGCGGAATCTCTCCCGGTCACACCGATAATGTCTTCTTTGCGGTGGCCGTACTTGGTGGTGAGCGTCTCGACCAACGGCTCCACATCTTTTTTTTCGTTGACGAAGACCAAGATTCTCTTGACGAAACCCTGTTCGGTTCCGTCGTTGTAGATGGCGTAGAGAGCCTGGGCCAAGCATCTCGTTTTCGACCCATGGTACGGAGACTGCTGTGCGTCAATCACCTTCAACACAATCTGCAGCGGAATCTTGTGAATCTGCGGCGTGACGATGCGGATCACCGAGCTCTCGTCCTTGAACATCAACTTGATGGACTTGTTGAAATCCTTGGGGATCGTGGCCGAGCACATGATCAAATCCTTCAACTTGGGGAACCTCTGAAGCACCGCCTTTGTATCTTGGATCCACGACTCGTCCATGAGTGTGTCGGCCTCGTCCACTACGCAGTAGTCGACAAAATTGAAGAATCTGAAGGGACGCGGGATGTTGATCAACTTGGAAAGACCCTGGATTTTGGCAGGAGTGGTAACCAAAACGTCGATTCTGGCGTCCTTCACCGTGCGGAAGAGCTTTTCGTGCGAGTCCCCGGTTCCCCATTTGACGACTCTCAAGTTCAAGTCCTGCGAGTGCTCGGGCAATTCCAAAAAGGGTCCGAAGTCCGACGACGAGAGCACTTTTTTGGACACGTCAGTATCGAGATCAAGCGGAATAGTGGCTGCTCGGTGCGCGGTTTCGTACACCTGGTCCACCAATTCGTGCGTGGGAAGCAAAATCACCGAACGGACTGTCTGGTGATATTTTGCTTCCTCGTACAACTTCTTGCTTTTGCTGAACAATGCCAAGTCATCTTCTTTGAGCTTGGAGAAAATGGACGCCATGTACGCCCACGTTTTCCCCGAGCCGGTTTCCGCGGCCACCGTGAAAACCTTGAGTTTTTTTTCCTCGTTGTCGTCCATCAACTCGGTGAAAACGGCACTTTCTCCTGCCCGAGCGGCCCTGGAATTTCTGGCAGCCAGTCTAGTCTGGTTGATTTTCCTGATAGCCGCTGTTTGCACAGGCGACGGCTTCAACTCAATTTCCTGTTTGTCCTTGACATACGTGTTTTTGAAGTTGTAGCCCTCCTTGATTTCTTTGACCATGGCACTTCTCACGGTGGGGAAGATTCGCAAAGAGTCAAAAGAGGCGATTTTGTCGATCGCAGCCTCGGATTTCTCCATCTGCGCCTTGTCTGGCTTGTGCAATGACGCGAAATTGCCAAAGGCAAACAACTTGCTCTTTTTTTCCGTGGGTTTGGCGTCTAATGTGTTGCTGTGTTTCGAAGGAATCAACTGTTTTCTTCTTTTCGAAAAAAACCGCGATTGGCTTCGCCAGCCATGGTAGAGAGGCGATCTGAGCACTGCCACTTTCATAGTATAAAAGGCGGCGGGTTTTCAAAATCTTGATTCATCACTAAAGAAGAATGTATCGAGAAAATTTTCCGAAAACTGGATGCGAATTATGTACTATTCCTGCAGGAAGTGGCCCCAGGTTTAGTTAGGGCTTGGAGAACGAACTGGGGGAGATTGGGGTGGGAGTATTTGAACAAGTGGATCGGTTCTATGCTTGCCAGCGGGAATTGAACGCCAGTTGCGGCTCTGTTGATCTTTTTTTGCAGTCTTCGAAAATTCAGGAATTCTTCAATACTTGAAGAACTGCTGTGAAGATTCGAGCTTCCACCGTACTTGACAGTTTTGAAGCAATGACTGCTGCAAATAACCAAAAACCTGTCAGGTTCACCAGTAAGTTCCACTGTTGGAACTTCTTTCATCACGTGACTCGCCGAAAAATTCATCAAAATTGAACCTTGTTCTTCAACCACCAGGCTAATGTTGAAATCGACTGTTGCGGGAAAATCGTTTTCCCAGAGCCTTGGGGCTGTCATTGCTGGAACAAGGGGTTTCAGTATCTCTGTCCCCGTTTCAGCAGTTCAAAAGGAAGGAAAGAAGAAGGTTACCATGGGATACAAGAAAAAGGACGTCAAGGAGAAAGTCAGAAAAGGAGGAATGACGCATTTGAAGTTCAGAGACGCCGTCAGACTGCTAAAATTTGAAAATTTGGCTCGTGACCTCGGCGAGCTCGGCATTGAAGACTTGGGTGTTTCCACTCAGGCCAACAAAGTGGTCAAGTACAGCGCCAACACGGAAAAGACGTTGGTGGAGTTGAACTCGTTCAAGAAGTTCCAGCACCATGAGCTTTTCAAGAATCCAATTTCGTTGGTGAGCGAGAACACGAAGGCCGTCGACGCCAAATTCGTGAAAAACTTGGCCGGACCTTCCAAAGACAACAGATTGTGTTTGATCGGCGAGAAGGGCGTGGGAAAGTCGACTTTGGTCACGCAGGCCAAGGCTTTGGCCGTTTCCGAGTACAAGAACGACGTAGTGTTGTTGCATATTGACGCAGCAGAGAAAATGGTGGATGGGTCCAACGACTACATCTACAACAAAACCACTGGCAAGTACCAACAGCCGATGTACACCAAGCGGTTGATCAAGAAGTTGCGTGCTGCCAACGAGGACATTTTCAAGAAGTTGCCTTTGTCGAGAGACACCAGCTTCACTGCGAAGAAAGTGGAGCATCACTTGAAGAAAGACGTCAACACGTTGTACGACTTTGTGTTGCTCAACCACGATTTCGGCCTGCTGGGTGCGTCGTCGGCTTTCCAGTTTTTTGTGGACGAGTTGGTGCACCACTCTGAAAAGGTGCCTGTTCTTGTGTCCATCGACAACTTCAACGCTCTCCTCTCGGAGCCTTTCACCGCGTACCGTACCGCGGCGTTCACGCCAATTCATTTCACTGGATTTGAAATGGGTGACTTGGTTCTTCGCTTGGTCAGTGGAGACCTCTCGTTTTCCAAGGGAGGGGTCTTGGTTGCGGAGTCCAACGACTTCCGTTTGAACAAGACGTTGCCCGTGGGCTTGGGGTTGGTCGAGTACGACCCGTACTACACCAACAGCGAATGCGACCTCGCCGTGGCCAGTTCATTGTTGAAAAACGGAGGAGTTCGTGCTTTTGACGTCAAGAACTTGACCAAGAGCGAGGCCAGAACGTTGTTGCAGTTCTGGGAACAAAGTGGAGCATTGCAGGTGAGAGACTACCCCACCAAGGAAGAGTTCAGCACCTATGACGATGCTGTTCTGGACGCAAGAAGACCGGGCCAGTTTGTGGAGACAAAAGACCCCGTGGAGCAGTTTGAAAACATCTTGCAGAGCTCATACGTTGTTTCGTCTGGAAACCCCGGTTTTCTCTTGAGAGCCACCAACATTGCCTTTTAGGTTGTACATAGTAAATAGACCCGGAGCTGTTAGAAGCCGTAGATGAGGCGACGCTATTGTTGCTGTAAACCTCTGCACTGGAATTTTCCCTACGCATGATCAGCTCTGTCAGCCTTCATGTTCTGCTCTTCTGAACCTTTATTATGCTAAAATTACAAGAATTGAGTCGATGCCAAGCAACGCTTCTTCCTCGATGCCTAAGTGAACAACGTGTCTTCCTCTCTCAAGTACTCACCAATGTCTCCTTGTCTGAAGGCAACGATAGCCGTAGGCTGCAAGTTCTTGGCTTCGGAGGTGGATTTCGAAGAAACTCCAAATCCAAGAGGAACATCGTGCATCGAGTACACAATGACACCGGCGTGCTCGGGGATATCTTCAGACATTCTTCCCACGTGCGCTTTCAAAGCGTGGTTTCCGTACAAGAAGGGCATCTCACCGTTCTGTTTGATCCAAATCTTGTATTTGGCGTATTGGGCCAAGTAAGGCAAGGATGTGATGTGCAATCTGAATTTTCCTGTCTTGGTAAACTTTCCAAAACACGTTCCAAGAGCCATCAAGCGGTCTCTGGACACCGAGGTGGCGAAATTGGCGACGGTCTCCGAGACGTAGTACACTCTGTCTTTCTGTAGTCTGAAAACATGAGGATTTGTGGGATTGTCGATCAAAAAAGAGATGTTTCTGCCGATGTAATTGGCCAATTTTTCAAAAACCACCTTGGTCTCCTCTTCTGTCAAAGGTCTCATTTCGGTTGTGGTGGTGAAGAGATGGAGAAGTCATCTCAGAATTTTTTTGCACACGAAATGGTCACGTGAGGGCTTCTCCATCGGTGCTTCCTTCAACTCCACGGAAAATTGTGAAATGAGTGGCGACACGCAGCGCATCGATCCAAAAACACCGCTGGCTCGATGTTTCCGCCAATCTTTCAAGTATATGTCAACATTTCGGCACCCTCTTCCGTCTTCTCCATCACACCCGTACACCACGATTATTCCCAGCGATGCCCATTGCAAAATTCGAAACTACTCCCAATTCCCAATGGTCGCAGAAAAACGCACAGCTCCCTCAAATGACGTTGTGGCTGAAAACGGTGGGTCTTCTCAGCTGGATTCCAAAAAGGCTCGCAAGTCCAGCGCAAAGCCCAAAGGTTTCTCGAAGA
The DNA here is from genome assembly GCA_030558395.1 of Danielia reshetovae. NCBI lineage: Eukaryota > Fungi > Ascomycota > Pichiomycetes > Serinales > Metschnikowiaceae > Danielia > Danielia reshetovae. The sequence goes on along the minus strand of JAJMSL010000002.1, from coordinate 111,145 downwards.
GAGACAGTAAGAATACGTAGGTAAGTCACATTTGCCAGATTATTCAAGCCGTTACTAACAGCCAGCGAATGGACGCCCCGTTTAGACGAAAACGGCAATCCCATGCCCAGATCGGAGAGAAAACCGAAGAAAAAGGTCGCCTGTATGATTGGATACTGTGGAACAGGCTACAACGGGATGCAAATCCAGAACAACCCCGATGTGCGCACCATCGAGGCCGAGATTTTCAAGGCTTTCATCGAAGCCGGCGCCGTGTCCAAGGAAAACTCCGACGACTTGAAGAAAAACGGCTTCATGAGGGCTGCCAGAACAGATAAGGGTGTTCATGCCGCAGGAAACGTGGTTTCGTGCAAGTTGATCCTCGACGACGACATCGTAGCAAAAATCAACTCGTTGCTTCCTGCGCAAATCCGTGTTTGGGGAATTGAGAGAGTGAACCGTGGTTTCGATTGCCGGAAGTTGTGTTCTTCCAGAATCTACGAGTATTTGTTGCCCACTCACAGTTTGCTTCCTCCACGGCCCAAAAGCAGTTTGTACAATTTGATTGAACAGAGCAGAGCGGAGCATCCGGGTATTCTTAGAGACGACCCCGAAACAGCGTGGTGGACGGAAACCAAGCAGAAAATATTGGACTCTGGAGTGTCGCAGCTGGACATGGACCAAGTTTTCGAGAAAGCAAGCGAGGACTCGGAAGACGGCAAAAAGGAGTATTACGGCGAGGACGGAGAAGTCACCGAATGGGGCAAGTTGGTCAAGAGTGTCCGTGTGGTGGAAAATGCATGCAGAAGAGAGTACCGGGCCAGTTCTGAGAAACTCGAATTGTTCAGAGAAGCAATGAAACAGTACGAGGGCTCGCACAACTTCCACAACTTCACGTTGGGCAAGCACTACAAGGACCCAAGTTCCAGAAGATACATGAAGGGCACTTCGGTGTCGGCTCCATTTATCATCGAAGGTACCGAGTGGATTTCCATCAAGATCCACGGCCAGTCGTTCATGTTGCACCAGATCAGAAAAATGATCTGCATGGCTTCGTTGGTGGTGAGAACCGGGTGTCCCATCACCAGAATCAGCGACTGTTTCGGCCCTGCCAAGATCAACATCCCAAAGGCCCCTGCTTTGGGGCTTTTGTTGGAGTGTCCTGTCTACGAAACCTACAACGACAGGTTGGAGGACATGGGTTACAACAAGATCGATTTCTCCAGGTACGAGGGCGAGATGAACGCCTTCAAGATGAAGAATATCTACGACAAGATCTACGCCGAAGAAATCAAGGAAAATGTCTTCCACGGCTTCTTCGAGTTTCTCGACACCTTCAGGGGATCGGGGGCGTCTGAGGGAGGCAAGCACATCTTCGACTTCTTGGGAGCGGCCTTCAACAACGGCATGGAGAACAAGGAGTCTGCAGGCGTCGCAGCAAAAGAGCTGGACAATGTGGACTGAGTACATCTGTGTATTAGATGCATGCTAGAGTATGAGTAGCGAGAAGCTAGGCAGAAATGCAATTAGGACAGCGGTCACGCGGATCTCTCCACAGGGACATATCCACGCGGCCATCTATATCCACGCGGGGTTGTTGGGTTTGGCTCCGCGCGGGGCTGTTGCGCTGGGCCCGTGTGCATCTCCCCTCTGGTCGTACGCCTGGTGGTACACGTCGGTGAATCTGCCGCTCAGCAAGTTCTGGACGGGGGGCTGCATGAGAGGCTGCATCAGAGGCTGCATCAGAGGCTGCATCAGAGGCTGCATCAGGGGCTGCATCTGTGGCTGTATCTGGGGCACGGCCTCCTTCTGCGCAGGTTGCTGAAGAGACGCCACCTGCTTCTGGCCTATTTGGGGCTGCGGCTGCGTTTGCGCGGGGGCCTGCTCGGTCTGGCCCTCGACCTTGTACTGCTCGCGCTGTCTCTCCTGCTGGAACTTGTACAAGGTCCAGTCGAACACATAGTCGTACCGGTAATTCTCTCTCTTGAACAAGTCTCGGAACAACTTCCGCAAGTACGGGTAGTCCGGCTTGTCGTCGAACCGCAAGTTCTTGATGTAGCTCATGTACTCCAAGAACTCCGCAGGCAAGCCCTTGGTCAACACGTCGTTGGGGATGGTCATTTTCTTCTCCATGATGCGGTCGTACTTCTGTCTCTTTGTGGCCGCCTTCAAGCCCTGCCACGGCAACGAGCCTCGGCAGAAGTAGATCAACACGTAGCCCAAACTTTCCAAATCGTCCCTTCTAGACTGCTCGATCCCCAAGTGTGTGTTGACCGAGGCGTATCTAGCGGTTCCGGTCAAGTTTTTGTTTTCGCGGTAGGGAATGTGCAAATGCGTGCGCGGGTCTCTGTACTTTTTGGCCAAGCCAAAGTCGATCACGTTGACCTGCGACCCGCGCCTTCCGATTCCCATCAAAAAGTTGTCGGGTTTGATGTCTCTGTGGATAAAACATCTGGCGTGGATGTACTCGATCCGGCATATGAGCTGGTCCGCCAACAACAACACCGTTTTGTAGGTGAATTTACGGTTGCAGTAGTTGAACAAATCCTCCAACGATGGCCCCAAAAGATCGATCACCATGGCGTTGTAGTCGCATTCTGTGCCGTACCACCTTACAAACGGAATTCCGACGCCGCCGCTGAGGGCCTTGTACACCTTGGCCTCGTACTCTAATTGTGGGTGTTTGGCCTTGACGTTTTCCAATTTGATGGCCACTTCCTCGCCGGAAATGATGTTGGTTCCCAAGTAAATGTCGCCAAAGGAGCCGGAGCCGATTTTGCGCCCGATGCGGTACTTTTTTCCGACCCTCAAGTCCATCATTTTGCTGTCGCTCTTGTGATGGGGGATGGTGTTGTTCATAATAGGATGCAGCGGTTGCCACTCCTGTAATCTGGGTTGGGCGTAACGGGTCAGGCAGTCGATGAAACTGAAATCACGGATGAGCAGAAACGAAAATTGCTGCGATGTGCGGGGGAAGAAAGGTGGGAGAAAAAGGTGTAGTTGAGAAAAGTCGATCACAGGAAAAGTTTACAAACGACAGAAAAAGAAACCTTTGGTATATGCACGACCTCTCTTTGTCGGGGTGGCAATGAAGGGGAGGGTGTTGCTGCGTGTTTCTGGGTGTTGCTTGGGTGCTGTCAATTCGCTACTGTTCATTGTTGGTTTGAATTGCTGTGGTTGTGAGTGTATGTGAAACGTCAGAACAAAATGGTGCAAAATGGTGCAAGGAAAGGATGTAAAGATTCGAAGTTTAGGCTAGTTGTTTCATCTTTGTGGCTTCCTTTTTAAACGATCATTACCGATTGTCGTGATTTCAGCAATTCTGTGGTAGTGGTTGTTATCGCAGCATAACTGGAGTGCATGGAACTGTGGGACACCGTGCAGGTGAATGTGAAGGAACAGAATCACATGATCGCATGATATCTGCCTGTGCACCAGAAGAATCTGTGGTTAGTCTTTCGCAGTCTTTCCTAACGGGATCACCGGATGTTTGGATTTGCACCATCTCGCTCGGTTGTTTTGAATAGTGCAGTAGACACCCCTGGCCGCCAAGAATCCAACGCAACTTCTCTCGCCTCGGTGCCGCCAAAACTGACTGAAAACCACCCGAGGTATTAGTCCGGATAAGACAGGCTTTGCCTTTATCTCAAGTGTGCCATGGCAGTGTGCAGTCCGTTATGCGCCTCACCGTTGGATTGATAACTGTGGGAAAAATCATGACCGAATGTGACTTGCAGCTTCAGGTTCTTGATGTTTTGCTCATTTCTCTTTTATTTTTCGTATCACAGAACACTTGGGATGTCTGCACGATAAGGCAGGTCATGAAAACGCGCGCGACTTGCTAAAATTAAACATTATCAATTAGAGCGCAGTGGTGACATACAAAAACGAGATACCATGCATAGAAAAGGTACCGCTTATAAATAGCAGTATGGCTCGAAACACTAGGCTAGCACAGTGCTGGCTCACTTGGCAGTGGTGGGTTTCTTGAACTTGAGCAACAACTTCTTGAAGAAATCGTTCTTCTTGACTTCCTTGGTGGCAGACGACTTCTTAACCTCTTCCTTAGCGTCCTCTCCCTTAGCAGCTTTGTCCTCCTCAGTTGCCTCAACAACTGGCTCAGCAGCAGGAGCAATTTCTCCCTCAACAGGAGCAATTTCCTCTACAGGAGCAATTTCCTCAACAGGAGCAGCTTCAGCCTCAACAGGAGCAGTTTCGGTTTCTGGGGCAACTTCAGGCTCCACGATTTCGGGCTCAGCAGCAGCCTCAACTTCAGCCTCCTCCTTGGGAGCAGTCACCTCAGTGAGGTTCTCCTTGGAGTCGGAAGTGAAGATCTTGGAGGTTCTTTTCAAGCGGTCTTTGATGCCCATTGTAAATTAAGTGTGGATAGAAAAAAACCAGAAATAAACAAGGGGATGACACCCACTATTTATCCTTTAAGAAATGCAGGAGCCCCACAACAATACACTCAAGGACGGGGACACATTCCACGCCATCGGACAATTTCAGCAGCCGTCTTTGCTGTGCATAAATACCGTGCATTTCCTCTTTGTTGCTGCTTTGTTGTTGTGTTTTTATTGTCTTTTCTACGCCTCTTTGCAATTGTGGTGTCACTGGACCCTGGCGAACTCCGAAGTAAAAGGTTTTCGGTTTTACGTGGCGCTGGGGCGCGGGCGCAGATTCACCACTTTGTGTTTACATTTTTTGCCGTTTTCTTTTCTCTGCTGCTAATCCTGAACAATCGCCGTTTTAATCCGTGATGATCTCGTTAGGGCAACAGCGTCTGTGCGTCTTCTGTGCAGGAGTGTAGTATGGTGTGCTGCACCAACGTCTCATTCCCGTGGCGGAGGGGAACGCACCAAGTGAGATATGGATCGGCCCTCGCATAGATTGAGGGGAACGAAAGCGGCGCAGAACCGGCGAAATTGAACGGATGAAATCGAAGCTACACGCATCGCAAATCGCCTGATGCGGCTTCTGGTTGCTGAGGTTCCAGCCGTCGCTGCCCTGCATAAACAAACAATCGCCGTGGTGGCTAGACGAACCATGTTTGTTGTTTTGTGACACGTTTAGGTGTCAGATTTGCGCCTGACCTTGCGCCTCAACCGCGTTGACGCAAGTAGAAGTTCGGCTAGTTGCGGTGGAACTCGGACTTTCCAAAACAGCGGAGTTGGAGAATACACGAATCGAATGCATTGACACGGATGGACACAAGCGCCACTGGGGTGCGGATAAACACATTCTTTCCCTTTCTTCACTCTGGAATTTCGCATGTTGGTCCAACCTCTTGTCTTTATGACTCTGTCTTCTTGTCTCACGTGACTGTACTCGTGCTCAAAATTTTTCAGTAATTCACTATGACTCCAAGCACAGAATGGCCGATCTCCAAGATGTTTCTGCCAAGTTGAAAACTCTTCCTCTTATCGAGTCACCTCTTTCGTTGACTAATCCTTTCCTCCCTGAACAATATGACTTGTCATTGACCATTGACCACTTGAAGCCTAATTTCGTGGGAAAAGTAGCCATTGCATTGGCTGAAAACCCGGCAAGCGAGTCTGGTTCTTCTTTTTCTTTCTCTCTCCATTCGCACAAGCTTGTGGTGACAAAAGCGTTGTTGGTTGTGGAAGAAAAACTGGTTCCTTTGCAAATCACGAATTCCAGAGACAGTCAACAAGTCACCTTTTCCAGCTCCGAGACTACCTGCTCTGATCTCAAAGGCAAGAAATTAACTGCTGAAATCTCCTTTCTCGGTTCCGTTTCCTCTATCAAAACGTACAAGGACGATACTTATGGAGTCTTCAAGACCAACTATTCCGATTCGTTGGAAGGAAGGTCCGACAATTACATCATTGCAACGCACACACAACCGCATGGAGCCAGATCCATCTTTCCTATCGTGGATGAACTCACCATGAAGGTCCCAATCAAACTCACGATCACTACGAAGTCTCAGTTCAAGGTTGTGTCCAATGCCATTTTGGAAAGCTCAACCATCGTGGACATGACAGAAAACTCTATATATAAGTTCAAGCGAACACCTCCTATTTCTCCATCTGTTTTCGGCTTTGTGGTGGGTCATCTTGAACTTATAGAAGACACTACTGGAAAAGTTCCAGTTAGAGTTTACACCACAAGAGGAGACAGTTCATCGGCTCAGTACGCTTTGAAAGTTGCATCTAAACTTCTCCCACAGTTTGAGAACGTTTTGGGAGTTGAATACCCATTGGAGAAGTTCGATTTGGTCACCCTTCCATTTTTAAGCGATTGGGTCATGGAGAACTGGGGTATGGTCACAGTCATGAGAGAAAACATCTTGCTAGATGAAGTGACTGCATCCGTGGACTCCAAGCGTCAAGCAAGACAATTAATTTCTCACCAATTAACTCACCAGTGGGTTGGAAACTTGGTCACCTTCGACGAGTGGAAATACATGTGGTTGATTGAGGCTTTTGCTACGTGGATTGGAGACTACCTTTTGTTTTTGGTTGGCATCGAAAGGTCCGATACAGACAACTATGCACTCGAGAAGTCCTCTAGAATTGAAACTCTTATGGACATGGACTGCTTCCATGCTCAACCTATTCCTAGTCTTCACAACCACATGAACCAATTGGATCTCAGTTTGAAGACGAGAACAATGGACATCTTCGAGAAGGATGCTTATGAAAAGGGAATGATTCTTCTCAACCAGATTGGAACTGTTTTCCAGTTGGAAAATGGAGGAGATTCTTTCTCCAGCTTCTTCAAGGCTTTCCAGGGAGTTTTGACCAAGTATCAGTACAAAACAATCAAGCCGTTTGAAATGTGGAATTCAATGAACGAGTCTATTTCCGTGTATCTTTTGAGCTTCGTGCATTCCTGGGTTCGTTATCCAGGGTTTCCGCTCTTGAAAGTGGTGGTAGAGAACAATAAGTTGAAGATAGTCCAGAACAGATATTTGTACGACGGTGATGTTTCCCAGTTAGGACTTGAAAACCAGCCGTTCCATGTTCCACTCGCTATGAAGGTCTTGACCGACAAACAAGAAGTGAAAGTCGTCAATTTAATGCTCAGTGACCGGTCCATGGAGTTGGATATCACTCCAGAGCAGTTGGTTTCCTTGAATGCAGAAAAACAGTTCTACTACAAAGTTGTTTACGACCCAGCTCTTCAGACACAGATCCTCAAGAACATCAGCAACAACGTGTTGACTCCGTTGGATGTGATTGGACTTGTAAACGATTATGGGAAGATATTGGGACAAGAGGGCCAGGATTCTGGCCCTTTCGGACAAAATCAGATTTTGATGTTGCTTGGGGTGTGCAACGCCCTTGCATCTCCCACATGGAATGTGAATTACCACGTGTTGAAGGCAGCGTTGGGATATTTGGAGGTTATCAATACTGTCTTCGTGCATTTCACTGAGTACTTGCAATTCAAGAGTTGGCTTGATTCTTTCAGCTTGAAGCTATTCACCAAGATTGGAGAATGGGAAAAGATCGGGACGGAAACCGAATACAGCGTCACAGAGTACGAGGTCAGAAACGTCATCCTTCAATTGGCCCACGAAAGCAAGGAAAGCCAGGCCGTGTGCAAAAGATTGTACAAGAACTTCGTGAATTCGGGGGTTTCCCAGAAATTCGCGGCCAAGGAGCTCCTCTCCAGCATGTTCAATGTAACAATGGCCCTGGCCGTCATGGCCGAGTTCAAGCAGATTCTCTCGCTTGTGAAAAATGGCAATGTTTCGTACTTGAAGCACACCAATGCTTCGGCACACGAGCTTCAGACTGCGGCCGTGTCGTCGCTTTCGTTCACCACCAAGAGCGAATTGCTCAGCAAAACATTGCATTTTGTGGGCAGCAACATTGACTCCAAGATGATCGAATTGGCTCTCATCGGGTTCAAGTACCAGCACAACGTGCACAGCAAACAGGCCTTGTGGGCATGGTACAAGGTCAACTACGACCTGTGGATCAATAGATCGCTACGCAAAGGTTCCGATTGGTCCAAACAGATTGGTATTACGGTGGGCAACATAAGCCGGCTTGTTCTTGGCGAGATTATGCAGTATAAGCATTCAGAAGCAGTTGAGCTTGTCAAGGCGAAGATCGCATCACTTCCGCCACACAAGCTTGACGAAACGTGGGAGCTTGTGGAGGCGGAAAACGCAGAACGTAAGACAATTGCCAAGTACTACGATGCTGTGGTAGATGCATTCAAACACTCAGAAAAATGAGGATGAGGAAATACGAAAATATGTCTGCGCACAATAAAGCCAAGCCACAACGAAGACAAAAAGACAAGCTTATACGTAATTGTCTATTCCTATACTGCGGTGTCTATTCACATTCCTTAAATTCCCCATGAACACCCTGTGTCCTCGATGTCCTCCATATTCACCGCCTTGAGTATGGAACTGGCTATATGGTCGAATCTGTCCACCTCAGCTGCAGTAACCTCGGAGATAGACGAAGTGCAATTCAGTTCCAGCATCCGGCCCGCCGGTGCGTGTGAAGTGTATTCGGGAGATAAAAATTGCAAATTGGGTAGCAACAGGTCCTTTCCCATGGTGTACTTGACAAGGCAAATAACCATGGGGCTTCAGCCTAATATATAGGACTGGCTTGACTCGACCCGCCTCACGCAGGATGGGCTCGTAATTCCGTTCTGCTGGTCGGAAGTCCTACATCCAGTGGCCGGAACTTCTTGCGTGCAGATCCGTTATCCTTCGTCAGATAAGAGTGAATACTTGTAAGCCGAAACGGCGCTTGTTCTTGATTGGGTTACTTTAGTCGACAGAACCGCTTATACTGCAATTGAGGTAAAAAATTGTTTTTGAAGGTGCCTGCTTTTCCGATAGATGTAGTGACAGTTCGAAACGCTGATAATGTTGTGATGCGCAAATCTCTAAAGTACTCCGTAAAGGGCTAAATGGAACGAGTCAGACGACTTTAATTATGTGCAGGTTGGTGGAGGACTCGAGACAGAAGACAATGGACATGTGAGGGATTTGTCATTGTGGGTTGTCAGGGGGAGAAAGAGTGTGGTTGACTTGGTCCAAGAATGCCGTGATTTGGGTGGTTCTGGGTTTGTTCTGGTTTGTGCTTGTTTGTGTTTTTGAGCAAGACAAGTCATCGCGCGGCCGTTGCATCGTCCGTTTTGGAACATCCAGTCAAACGTGCATGAAACGGTCAACTGAATCAACAAAGCGATCTACATCCACACGTGATGAGCCATCTGGAACCACGTTTTTGTGATAATATCAATTCCACGACAATATACACCGATCAACAACACCATCAGTCGGAGGTACCCTGAGTCAAATAGTTCTGGAACCAATCACTTTGGTACACCGCAGCACACAGCAAGGCCACACATGGCACAATGTAATAGGCAGCTTCAGATAACACAGACCAAGAACCTTGGCCCGCTTCAACCGGAACTGCCTGAAATTCCTAGTTGATCGAAACACCCGCCCCACTTTTGGGAGGGTATTGTCCACGTGACCCATCTTTGTTAAGGCAGGTGCACCATTCGGACTCTGGAGAAGAGCCCATGGCAGAGGACACATGCATTCCACAACCGGTCCAGGTTGTTTGGGCTGGGGTTAGAAAAGACTCGAATCAGCCAAGAGCGCACATACCACAAATAGAACATTTCACAGGACGACACATTTTGCTGGACAAGAAAAAAGGCGAACGGACGTCATATTTATACGTCGGTCCTGCACTCCACTTTGCCCCCTTTGGGCACTATTTCGCGGCGGCCCCGCCCGCCTCGTCCGGCACATCGCCCATCTTCAATTCGTCCTCCAAGTCGAGGTTCTCCTGGATGTTCCAGAGCTGTCCGTAGAGAGACTCGGGTTGTCCAAGCAACTCTTGGTGTGTTCCTTGTTCCTGTACAGAGCCCAGGCTCAAGACGATGATCTTGTCGCTGTCGGCAATTGTTCTAAGCCGGTGAGCGATCAGAACGTTGGTTGACCGGTCTTCGCGGAAAACGGTGCGTAGAGTACGGAGCAACGCCTGCTCTGTGTGCGTGTCTAGCGCACTCGTGGCCTCGTCGAAAAACGTGATGGGTGCTTGTTTCAAAAGTAGTCTGGCGATAGCAAGTCTCTGCTTCTCGCCTCCAGAAATCATGAGTCCTCGTTCTCCCACGATGGTTTCCACGCCGTCGGGAAGATCTTTGATGAGGGCATCGAGTCGGACTTTGCCAATGGCCTCCATGATCTCGCTGTTGTGTGCGTCCAAGCGGCCGTAGCGAATGTTCTCGAGAATCGTGTCGTTGAAAAGCGGCGTTTCCTGGGGAACCACGCCAATGGCCCTGCGCAACGACTCAAGGCTCACCTTCGAGATGTCCTGGCCGTCGATCAAGATTCGGCCCGACGTGACGTCGTAGAAACGGAACACCAACTTCAAGATGGTGGATTTGCCCAGCCCCGAGGGCCCCACCACTGCCACCCGTTCGCCGGCCGGAATGGTGAAGGAAATGTTCTTGAGAATGGGCCGGTCGGGGTGGTAGCCGAAGCACACGTTCTCGAAGCGGATCTCGCCCGGATTGAGCGGGTTCAACGTCAACGGCGGCGCACCTGGCACGTCGTGGATCTGCACGTCGTAGTTCTGGAGCTGGAACAAGTTTTCCATGTCGAGCAACGACTGCTTGAGCTCACGGTACACCAGCCCCAAGAAATTGAGCGGAACCAGCAACTGGAACACCAACTGGTTGATCAACACCAAGTCGCCCACACTGAGGCCCCCACTGGCCACGCCCTGGCAGCCCATGTACATCATGGCCGTGAGGGCCAGGGTGAAAATCATGTTCTGGCCCGCGTTCAAGAACGCGAGCGACGTGGCCACCTTGATCAGCGCATTCTGGTACTTGGTGAGCGAGGAGTCGTACTTGGCGCACTGGTACGCTTCGTTGTTGAAGTACTTGACCAGCTCGTAATTAATCAACAGGTCCAATGCTACGGACGCCGCCTGGTTATCGGCGTTGTTGGCCTGGCGCCGGAATCCTGTTCTCCACGCTGTCGTCTTGATGGTGAAGATGGAGTACGCCACCATGGTGGCGAGGGTGACGGCGGCAAATTGGGCGCCGTAGTTGTAGGTCAAAATTCCACACACCACGCTGATTTCGAAGGTGATGGGGATGATGTGGAACACCATGGCGCTCAACACGTAGCTGATGCCCTTTGTGCCTCGGTCTATGGCCCGCGTGAGCCCGCCGGTTTGTCTCAGCAAATGGAAGTGGAGATCCATGTCGAGCAAATGCTTGAAAGTATTGTGCGCTACGTTTTTGATGGCCAGCTGGCTGACCAGCGCAAACACGGCGTTGCGGAGTTCTCCAAAGAGAACGGCGCCGAATCGGGCGCCTCCGTACGCCAAAATCATCGTGCCCAAGACGGTGCCTACTGTTCCCAATTCGTTGGCCCAGTCGATGTTCATTTCGTCGATGATGGACTTGAAGAAAAACGGCACCTGGACGTTCAACAACTTGGACGCCATCAACAACAGCAACGCAATCACCACGCGGGCTTTGAAGGAGGGTTTGTTCTTGGGCCAAAGTGTGGACAACAATGACTTGATCATTTTCGTCTGCGACGTCGAGATTTCGCGGCCGAAGAGGTAGCTGGACGAGTCTTTCTTCGACGAGGCGTCTTTGGCATCTTCTCTTGCGATTCTTGATCCACAGAAATGTCTGAAATGGAAAGTCCGGGCCGGTAGAGGCGCACGGAAGGGTTTGGTTTGGAGAAGGCGTGTAAGACCCGATTGGGGCCTGAATCGTAGAATTGTGGGAAACATTGTGCTTTGCTTTTGTTTTTGTTTTTGTTTTAGCTTTTGCTTCTGGTTCAGTGTGGTGAGATCGAAGAAAATGCGGGTCCGAGTGCGGGTCCGAGGAAAGCGCAATTTCCAATTTTGGAGAAATGGAAATTCTGAAAGATTGGGTTTCGATTGCCGCTGTTTGGGGCCGCTGTGTGGGGGTGGTGTTGGTTAGGGGTGTTCTGTTCTGTGTTTTTTTCGTTTTTGTGTGTGTGGCGTATTTATTTATGGTGACTCCACATTTGCAATAATTACGCAAGTGCGCAAGAAACTCAGAAAAAGAGAATGTTGTCTGGTTGACTCAATCATTGAAGGAAGAGGATAAATTATTTGGTTGCAAATTATCTTCTGATATTTTCTTCCTATTAGTTCTGTCAAATCTTATCGCAGTTTATTTATGGAAGGTGCAAGCTTTCAGCATCTTGAGAAAACTAAGACTACATTCTCGACACCGAGCAATAGAACTCCATTTTCAATCATATTGCTCCATTTTGGATCTAGGGCTGGAATTTCTCATATTATTTGGTTGCAAATTATCTTCTGGTATTTTCTTCCTATTAGTTCTGTCAAATCTTATCGTAGTTTATTCTATTAATGGTGCTAATTTTCAGCGTTGGTCTTGGAAGAAAACTCGGCCTGCTTGACCAAGTTCTGAGGTGCGTCCATCTTAGGCAACATCACCTCGATCATTCTGATCTTGGAGTTCTCGTTGAATGCGGCATTCTGGAACAAGGCCTCGATCTCTCTGATGGTGCTCACACGAACGGTTTCGTAGTTCTTAGCGTTGAAAAGAGGCAACAAGGCCAAGTTGTTCCATGGCTGGATGTCGTTGTACGTGGCAGTTTCTCCGTGGATCAATCTCTCGATGGTGTAACCGTCGTTGTTCAACACGAACAAGTAAGGTGTGTTTTCCCACTTGGCCATGGTACTGATCTCCTGCACAGTCAACTGCAACGAACCGTCTCCAACGAACAAAATGACTCTCTTCTTGGGGTCGATTTCCTGGGCAGCCATGACAGCTCCCAAGGTGGCTCCGACGGTGAAACCAATGGAACCCCACAACACTTGCGAGATACCAAGACAGTTGTCTGGGAACGTGGATTGCACAATACCGAAGGCAGAGGTTCCGGTTTCGGTGATGATGACGTCACCCTCCTGGAACCACGACGACACTCTCGACCACAACCATTCTTGCGAAATAGGAGCGTCGGGGCCTGGGCTGGGCACGATTCTTCTTTCTGGAACGGCAACGGCTCTGTAGTTGCGCACGTGATTGCCCACGGACACCAACAAGCTGTTCAAGGCCTCCTTCATCTGGACACCGGGGAAGGTGGCCTGTCTGATCTTGGTGTAGTCAGAGTGGAATTCCACGATATTCTTGGTCTTGTACGAGTACGAGAACGACCCGGTGTTGAAGTCAGACAACAAGGCTCCGACCGACAAAATCAAATCGGCCGACTCCACGGCTTCCTTGACCGAGGGCTCGGAAAGAGATCCGACGTAGACACCACCGAATCTGGGGTGCGACTCGTTGACGGCGGACTTACCCATTGGGGTAACAAAGACGGGGAAGTTGGTGGCATTGACCAATTGGGCAACCTCCGCTCTGCATCCGTGTCTGGCAGCACAGGCATCGACCAAGATGACCGGGTTTTGGGCCTTCTCGACCAACTGCAACACAGTGCTGATGACCTCTTCCTGGGCCTCTGGGTCGTTGATCTTCAACGACAAGTCAATTGGAGTGTTCAACAAATTGGCAGGAACAGTCAAGTCCACCAAGTTGGCAGGCAAGCCCACGTAGACAGGTCTCTGGTGGACGTAGGCTTCTCTGATACATCTGTCGATCTCCTTTGGAGCGGAGTTGATGTCCGAGATGAAGGCCGTGGTCTGCGAAATGTTGTTGGACATTCTGTGGAAAACCGTGAAGTCACCGTTACCCAAGGTGTGGTGCAACAACAACTGCTTGGCTTGCGACGAGATGGAAGGCACACCAACAACGTGCAACATACCCACGTGCTCGGCGTAGGCTCCACCCACACCGTTCAAAGCGGACAATTCTCCGACTCCGAAGGTGGTCACGAGACAGGACAAACCCTTGACTCTGGAGTAGCCGTCGGCGGCGTAAGCGGCGTTCAACTCGTTGGCGTTTCCGGCCCATCTCATTCCGTCGACCTCGTAGATCTTGTCAAGAAGAGACAAGTTGAAGTCGCCAGGAAGACCGAAGATGGTCTGGACGGAAAGTTGGTTCAATCTCTCGAAAAGATATCTACCTAAAGTGATTTCGGACATATTTGTTTGTTTTGTGATGATAATGCTGTGTGGACGAGCAGGAAGCGGCCTTTATATTTGGTTTCGGAGGTGGCATGATGGGCCGACGTTAGCGCATATTTCACTGCATCAATCAATGCGAGTCGGGTGTAAACGCATAGCCACGGAGTATGCGCTTACGCGAACATGGTGTGTTTTTTTGGCAATGTAAGAGCATGCCACCCCAGGCGGCGAGATCCGGAATGGTAGCGGTGGACACCGTAAAGGTCGGCAAGTTTCGGTGGGCAAGATTCGGTGGCAAGATTCGGTGTGCATGTTTACAGTGTCCAAAGTGAATTTCGGAGTTGCATTCTCCGAACTGCAAGTATCATGCGTCAAGATGTTCGAAAGTCCGTGGGAGACCACGCGATGTTCTCCTCATCTTGGACCGACCAAAATGAAAATCGGAAGGGAAGGGAAGAATCGGAATTATTCCACTTGTAACTGCGCTCTCGGGGCGGAGAAGTCCGAATGCTGGTTGGCCGTATAAGGGCCACACAGCAAAGTGAGGGGGAGGCGAGTGGGGAGAGGGAGAGGGGAGGCGAGTGGGGAGAGGGAGAGGGGAGGCGAGTGGGGAGAGGAGAAGGAGAAGGAGAAGGAGAAGGAGAAGGAGAAGGAGAAGGAGAAGGAGAAGGAGAAGGAGAAGGAGAAGGAGAAGGAGAAGGAGAAGGAGAAGGAGAAGCGATAGAGAATACCATATGAGACAAAGGGGAAAGGGAAAGAGAAAGGGAAGGGAGCAAGAGAGGAAAGAGAATGCGAATGCAACACGAGCAATTGAACGCCAGAAAGAAAGGAGATAGCGTCAATAGACCATCAGACCTTTATGGATCGTCAGAATGATACGACGCTCCTGTGTAGGGGTGTTTGCCCCACGTGACCGAGGCGTGTGCGTCATCACCTGAAATCCATGTGAAAGCAAACTCGTGACTCCTCAACCACTCTCTTCCTAATCACGTTGAGATAATCACGTTCTGATAAACTTCTGCCTGGAACATATACGAGGCCACAAGTCAGAATACACCGACACCGCGTCCACTTGCTCAATTAAACAACCCTAGGCAACACCTGTCCTTTGCCCCCTTTTTTCCCGCTTTTTCCTTGTTGTTTTTTTTTTTGTTTTTGCAAAACACGTGAACATGGTCAACAAGAGAGAAAACCCATCCGCCTACGGCGAGTCCAAGAAGGCTAAGCTCGACGACTCCAAAAAAGAAGACATTGCCATCGACTCGGAATTGTTGGGTGACCAGTCTTCTTACGCCAACACTGACGCCAATGGAAAGGACGAAGAAGACGCCGTGGCCGCTGCTGCTTCTTTGGTTTCAGATGTGGATACCGCTAACGCCGCCGCCGCGGCTTTAAGCCACCAACACCACCACCACTCCCACCACCAACAACAGCAGCAGCAGCAACACCAGCAATTGCAGCAGAGATTGGCGTACGAAAACGCATATGGCCAGCTGGTGCATGCAGCTGCCGCGCAGCAGCACCACCGTAGCGACTCTAGTTTATTGCAGCCCACGACATTGCCGCCGCCAAGCTCGTCCAAGCCGCCGCACGGCCTGGAAGAGTGGCACCGCGTCAGACGGGAAAACCACAAGGAGGTGGAGAGAAGAAGAAGAGAGTCGATCAACCAGGGGATCAAGGAATTGGCCACGTTGATTCCGACGCCCGACACCAACAAGGCACAGATCTTGCAGCGCGCGGTGGAGTTCATCCGCAGATTGAAGGAGAACGAGAACAACAATATCGAGAAATGGACGTTGGAGAAGTTGTTGACGGAGCAGGCGGTGAGCGAGTTGAATGCGTCCAACGAGAAGTTGAAGTCCGAGTTGGAGCGGGCGTACCGCGAGATCGAGCTGTTGGGCAGAAAGCTCAACGAGAAGTAGACGCTGTGCTTTTTGTATTTTAGTTGTATATTTAATGTTCATTATGTTCCTGTGTGAGTCCGGGATTCGAGATGTGCCCCAGAATGTCGCATGCTGTGGGCATGACGCAGGCAGGGGACCATGCAGGGGCCATTTTACTTTGAAACGAACTATTGTCCAGTAAAATGCGACAAAAACAAAATCAAACAGCACGAAATTCGCGCATATGCAAAGTTGGGGTTAGGATACCTTGGTGGGACTTATTCACCTACGGAAGGGACTGATTCACCTTCGGTGGGACTTTTTCACTTATGGCAGGAGCTGTTTCACCTTCGGCGGGAACTTTTTCACCTTCCGCAGGGACTTTTGCACCTTCAGCAGGTACTTTTTCACCTTCCGGAGGGACTTTTGCACCTTCAGCAGGAGCGTTCTCACTGATGGCAGGAGCTGTTTCACCTTCAGCAGGTACTTTTTCACCTTCAGCAGGGACTTTTTCACTTATGGCAGGAGCTTTTTCACCTTCGGCGGGAACTTTTTCACTGTTGGCAGGAGCTTTTTCGCTCATGGCAGGGACTGTTGTACTTTGGGCAGGGAATGTTGAACTTTGGGCAGGGACCTTTTTATCTTTGGCCTTGTTGTACTCCTTGAGCAATGCCAGGTATCTCTTCACCTCCTTTTCAAATGTGTTGTAGTCTTGAAACATATGATCCAAAAACGGCTCGAACTTCAACGGCTTGAAGTCGGGGGCCTGGAAAACAGTCTTCTCTGTGGACTTGCCGAACAAAAGCCGCATGATTTCGTTTTCGTGCACCGACGTCATGTCTCGAGTAGAAACGTACTCCATGAGAATCTCGTCGTTGTGGAGAAGCTCCAAGAGATCCTTCTGCAGGAGTTCCAGGAGCACAGACAACTCCTTGGGCGATAATTTGCCCTTAATTACAGGCTTGGACACATCACTGTCCACCTGTTGCAAATTGCCACTGTAGTGGGCCAACCACTGCTGGCGATTCCGCAAGAAGAACATCAAGTCGTCCTGGTGCACCCAGAGCCGCAACTGCGGCATGAAGTAGCGCAGGTCGAAGAACTTCTCCACCAAGCCCTTGCCTCGGTACTCGGTGGTGAGAATGTCCGAGTATCTTCTCGGAATGTAGGCGATTTCTCCCTCCACGTATGACCGCACCAACGGAGAGAGTTCTCCGAGCGATGAGAAGTGGTTGTTTCTGCAGTTGTACACCTGGAGCTGGTTGTTGATGTCGTAATGGGACTTTCCGTCGGTGTTGACGTTTTCCGGTATCAAAGCGTTGTATCTTTCGGGGCTTTTCGTGGAGCTCACGGCCAATCCCGTGATGTCGATGTACAAGCCCGAGTCGACGTCGATGAACCTGGCATCAATGTTGTTGTTGCCGTTGCTGTGCGCTCTCTGGGTGATAAAAGTTCCGCAGTCCAAGAAGTATCTGCCGAAGCCGTCCTCGACGTCCTCCACAATGAGCGACTGGTTGAAGTACAAACTCAACTTGTGCAACTCCATCACCGGCACCTGCACGTCGATGTCGTTGTCCCAGGGGAACGCAATGCCGTTCCAGTACCACGACAACAAAGAGCCGTGCGCCATCCACGTAGTGATGCCCTGTTTTCTACAGAAGGAGAGCCATGTTCTGATCAAACGATGCAACGTGGCAGCCTGGTCTTGGGTGCCCAAATTAATGCCGCCGAAAAAGCGCCAGTCGTAGTGGTCGCCCAACTTGGTACCCATCAACCGGGCCTCGCTGAAGTATTTGGGCGGATTGGACTCCACGGCGAGGGCGTAGCGGAGACTCTCCAAGTAGGACGCCTCGTGCGCCGTCAACGTGGTTCCGGTCTTCTTCTCGCTGAGCTCCTTGAGCAACCGCACCGGCTGCATCAAGAAGTCCTCGTGCTTCAAGTGCACCTCGTAGTCCTTGATCACCTTGTCCTTGTATGCGGGCACAGATTTTTGCAACTTCCGGAACTCGTTTAAAGTATTGATCGACCCCGCATCTGCATTGTCCTTGACGTATGCGTCCACCATGCCGTTGTGCACGATTTTGCTGCGCTGCGCAGTGGTGATGTTGTACGACCCGTCGTGGGTCAAGAAGATCACCGATGTGGGTGGCGGCGCCAGCGTGTACAAGTACGCCCTGCCGGCAACCATAGCCAGCTCGTTCGTCATGGGGCCCGGGTAGCCAAAGACGGTGAAGCCCAAATTCAACTTGGAGTCGTCCACTTCGCCTTTACAGAACGTAGCCGGATCCAACGCCTCGTGTTTGTTGGTGGCGCTTATGCGTTGCAGATGCTGCTCCTCGGCTTGGCGGTTGTCCAAGTAGTTGCACGATTTCGTTGTGTTGGACGAATCGAAAATGATATGGTTGAGCAGGCCCATGTCTACCCAGTCGCTCCAGTGGAAGGGAGCATCGACGATTTTTTTGGGGTGCCTCTTCGCCTCGCGACGTATGTAATTGTAGTAGAGGGCCAACGTCCAACGGGGGTCGAACGGCTGGAACTCGGGGCGTTTTTCCACGGGTCCACGGAAGTACTCAGGGATGGTCAACTGTGTGTCTGAGGTGGTGATTTCTGTATCTATACGCCAGTAGCGGTCCTCGAAGTCATTCTTCTTTCGCTGTGCGAGCAACGCAGAAACCTTGTGGTTGAATGTGGACTCGGCGTCGAACATACCGTCCTTGTTGCCCGACTTCCACACTGATAGCGAGAGCGAGTCCATGTAGTTTAAGTCATTGAGGTTTTTGAGGTTGAACACTGAAGTCAGCAGTAATGAGAGGGTGACCACGAGCAAGAGCCCTAGCACCATGGCCACCTGGAGGTACTTTCTCCTTATGGTGAAGAACATTTCGAAGTTCACAGGGTCAAAAAAGCTGACTAGTGAAATTCAAACAAGAATGCAAACGAGCCCTGAAAAGGCAAGACATCGTACGATAACGACATGCATTCATACAGCACGCATCACACTGCACACTACTCGTCAACAGATGCAGAGGAAATGCAACATCCATCCTGCATATCACCAACACCCCTTTTTGGGAAGTATCTCTTGTGCTGAGTGTTCTCCGCGGTGCAGGAAGCGTGATGACAAGAATTGGCACATTCCGACAACCTCCACTGAATAACTACAAAGCAAGATTACGAGCCAGTTACGCAATATTATCATTCAATGACGGCCATGTCTGCAGTCACCGCACATTCATCTGGAAGTTGTTCCTATTCCATTGTTGTGTGAAGCATCGAAGGATCGGCTTCCAGCAAGTCACACGAGAAGATCTGCACTGTGCGTGTCTCGGTAAGGCATCCGCTCGGAAAATGGGCCAAGTAATCCGAATTTGAAGCCCGACAAGATGCAGGAGAAGAATTTGCATGCCAAGGAGGATAATATGACTGAAATGGTGTAATTGGTCTCGTGACGTCATTGAATCAGAGGTGCAAAAGTATTGGGCTACAAGGCTTTGTTCACAGACGGACATTCTGGGAGGGTTGATGCATTGGAAACTGGGGTGAGAATCGGCATATGGCCCTGCTGGCCGAACTTTTCTTCAATGTTGAACCTGAGAACGGAGAAAGTGAGCTATGGGACAATTCGCACATTCACCAAACGCTAAAAATAGACGCCATCAATGCCTAGATTTGCCAAGTTACTGCGAAAAGCGGCACCAAAACCCCGAGACACCACCAAGATCACTAGGCCCACCGCGGCCGGGATCGTAATCGGCCTGGGTTTTTGTTTACCGCTTCCTCTCGTTGCTCTGTTGTGTTCGCGAATTGCTGATCCTATATCCTCTTGGCTCTTCCTACATATAAGTACTTGCGCCTACAGTTTTGCTGCATGAACCTCAGTGCGTTATTTTTTGCGCTAATTTCTGCAGAAGCCCTGGGTCCTCATGCAGACTTCCTGGAACTATACAGCCCCACAGAAGGACTATGGGGTGGAATTTGTCTTGTTGCAATTCCAACCGGACACACCTTCCACTTCGGAATTGGCAGATCCCGCTTCTCAGGGATGCTTGGCTGTCCAAGAATTAGCCGCACCACACACCTTCCTCTTCTGAATTGGCAGATCCCGCTTCTCAAGAATGCTTGGCTGCCCAAGAATTCACTTCAAGCTGGACTTATCGCAATATCCACGAAAGTTCTCTTCTGAATTTCGGGAGTTCTACAATTGAGACTATGAAATCTCTGGTAAAGTGTTGTTATTAAAGGATGTTTGAGGAAACAAAAAAATCCGAATTACTGATAGTTGGTGCTCACGACTGTTCTGGAGGAAAGAGAATAGCGAGTTGAATCACAAGCTTTCAGTTTTCACATCCATTATCTAGGACGAAGCGAAAGCGAATCGTGGATCGGAGTAAGTTCTCAATTTCCACCTCCTGACTTATATTCTCCAATCACAAAGGGACTCATTCTGTCACAATTGGTGAGTATGTCGAGCGAAAGAGCTTGACCATTCAGTCCCCATTACTTTGATGTCTGCAATTTGTAGCCCTTCTTGAAACTTCCATCTTGTTCAATTTTGAGAGGACCGCTCTTGGGTTTTGAGATATAAAAACAAGCGTGGTCCCTACAAACGTTCCAAATCGAGGCAGTTGAAATAAATGCTGTGTCTAAATCGTTCAAACTCTCCAGAAAAATTTTGTTTGTTGCTCCATTGAATTTGAAAAATTTCTTCATCGTGATTCTGTCGAGTATGCCCATGTAGCCATACCAAGCTGCTTCATCGGACGTTGAGAAATTAGAAGCAATTACAATTTCAGTGGCCCAAAGTAGCAATATTGGGTGATGTCGTTATTGGTGAATGTTTGGTCTGGTGAGTTCAGAGTCGACTGCGGGTGCATTTGATGATTCCCTGGGAGACGATTTTGCAGTTCCCATATGCTAATGGAAGATGAGAGTTTCTCAGGGGTGAGATTTGGAACCGCAGTTCTGGATTATCCACCTCCACATGACTGGAATGATCTCCACAGCATCTCGGTTGCCAAGAACGACACACACCTGTATCTGCCAAGAGCGACACACCCTATGTCTGCCAAGAGCGACTTTTACTGTGTTCCGAAAGCCAAAAATAGCATCCACCTACACATAAAGTCTTCAGAATTTCTCTTGTCACCCTGTCGAATTTGTAAACAGTCCTTTATAGTAGAAGTCACTGAAATGAGTTTTTCGGTAAAAAATATTGGTCGCAGATCTCACAAATGATCAGCTGGAGATCCAAAAAATTCATACTGAGGGGACCGAATTCTTAATCGTCACCGAAACGTAAAACGGATGCACATCGTCACCGAAATGCAAAATTCATTTTCTCCGAATTGCTGTCTTTTGAATTTCCGAAGGAATGATCCGCAAGCTGGATAATGGGATCTACAAATACTTCGTAAACCATGCAAACCGAAGAAAAGTTAACCCCATTGGTCAACGTTCCAAGTTGAAAGTTAGTTTTCGAAAATTCAGAATCGAGTTATCATAAACACACAGAATACGTTCTTTCCAAGAACTGAATTGCGCTTGTTACTAATCTCTCGAAGGTTCCTTTACCGATTCGTGGTCGTATAATTGGTAGTAATGAGGTGGTGAAATCAGAGGAAAGCCATTCAGTTGATCATACGAATTTGGAAGAGTTACAGTCCGATTTTGAGAGTAGTCATGGTAGCACTTTTCTTAAGATTGCGGAATTGCTGAACATCAGTATTGAAATCTTCTGGTTTGGTGAAAAAAAAACGCATTTGACACATTTGCGAACAAGAAATTCGCTGCAGTTTCGTCCAATATTCAGAAGACGATATTGTTTTCAGAAGGGTCAAACAAAAAGAGTTGTTTTGGGTTCGCTTTGAGTTTCTGCTTCAACTTTTTCGGCGTCCAAAAATCTGACGTTTTGGGTGGCCTGTTTGAGAAAGTGACCGAAGACGAGATTTAAAGAACTGCATGTGAATTTTAGTGCTGCCCAAGAAAAAAGAGCCTTGGAATACCTGATTAGCAGGGAAGGCAAATTCTCTGAGAAAATCTTCGCAAGACGAGATTGGGCGAGAAATTTGAAGGTAATTGTTTTCTGCCTTATTGATCCGGACTTCGCTAATATTGTGGAAAGTGCATGCGGGAGATGCCGACAGGAGGGTCGTAAATCAACGGGCAAGCACCCAATTTCCGCCCAATCTTCCGTTTTCGTTTTCTGAGATGTTCAAAAACAGAACACTGAAGCAGACTGCAAGGGACATCTCACGCACGTCGGAAAACCCCGACTCCTTCGGCCCCAGCCATCCTCGTATCGATACTGGGAATCATCATCATCACTATCAACTTCACTTCCCACACCACTCATCTTTCTCTTCACCCTCTTCATCATCTTTCTTATCAACCTCGTCATCATCTTCTCATCATCCTCTCCATCGTCATCGTCAACTTCTTTTCCAACTCATCCTCTCCAACTCATCTTCTCAGCAACACCGTTCATTCGCTTGTTTCCGCATTATCGCAACCATGCACCAACCATGCACTAACCATAATTAAGCTTTCTTCAACCGCACTAAATTTCTCAAACAGCAACTGCAACTCTCATTCGGAAACAACTCCTGGATCGAACCACCCGCAGGCGAGCATAAACCCGATAAGAAAATGAGGCGCCCGAAAGCGACGCAAAATCAGACGTCACCTCCACACTATTTCATGTCCTCGGCCTTCTCCGGCACATGAAGGCTAATCTTATTCGGAGATGAACCAATAACAGCACGCGATAATATACCACGCGAAAGAAAAACGCGTCTGGCAGCAACAACCAGCACTCGCTCACAGTCAGCACCCCTTGTCTGCTCCTCGTCAATCTTGCTGCCACCCTCCCGTGTTCCTGAAGTGTTCGCAAAATATCGGAAAATCCCGAATGCGCTGTCATTCGGCGCACGGCCTGCATGGCGCGGCGCGATAACGAAATGCGATGAATTGACAGCTTTGGCAGATCACCGCAGCTATTTATATAGGTTGCGTTGCCTGCTGGGTTAGCTCCTCACCGTAAACATGTCGTCTGCCTTAGCTGCATTTGGTAAAAGAGTCGTCCACAAATGGACCACCCGCGAGGGTTTCCTTGGAGACTATGACTACGCCTACCTTTTTGTGCCCAACTTGCCGTTCAGCAAGAAAGCACCAAAGACACAGCCATTTTTTGGCTTGAACTCGGACATGCCCTTGTTCCTCGGGTTCCTCTTGGGGCTCCAGCACTCGTTGGCCATGTTGGCGGGCGTGGTGACGCCGCCACTTATTATTGCCAGTGTGGCCAACTTGCCCACCACCACTTCCGAGTACTTGGTGTCGTCGTCGTTGATCGTGTCCGGAATCTTGTCGTGCGTGCAAATCACGAGATTCCACATCCCCAAAACCCCGTACTTCGTCGGAACAGGGTTGCTCTCCGTGGTGGGAACGTCGTTTTCCACCATCACCATTGTGGAAAGGGCCTTTCCCTTGTTTTACACCAACGGCATCTGCGAGACCATTGACGGCGTGCGTCAGCCGTGTCCCGACGGTTACGGCCTCATTTTGGCCACGGGAACGGTGTGTGCGTTGCTCAACGTGTTGTTGTCGTTTTCTCCGCCTAAAGTTCTTCAAAAAGTGTTCCCGGCCATTGTCACGGGCCCTGTGGTGCTTTTGATCGGAACTACTTTGGTCGAATCGGGTTTCCAGGACTGGGTCGGAGGTGCTGGCTGTGTGGGTGAAATCTGTGGCACGGCACATCCGTTGCCCTGGGGCTCGGCTCAGTTCATCGGCTTGGGTTTTTTGGTGTACTCCACCATTATCATCTGTGAGCGTTTTGGCTCGCCCATCATGAAATCGTGTGCGGTCATTTTGGGATTGCTTGTTGGCTGTATCGTGGCTGCGGCCTGTGGCTACTTCTCCAACGCCAACATCAAGGTGGCTCCCGTGGCTACGTTCCCATGGGTGCACACGTTCAAGTTGAAGGTGTATGCTCCAATTGTCTTGCCCTTTTTGGCCGTCTACATCACCTTGATCATGGAGGCCACCGGAGACATCACTGCAACTTGCGATGTGTCTCGTTTGGAAGTGGAGGGGGAGATGTACGAGTCCAGAATCCAGGGAGGAATCTTGTGTGACGGATTGAACGGAGTCTTGTCCGGTTTGATGACCGTGACACCCATGTCGACTTTTGCC
Organism: Danielia reshetovae; assembly: GCA_030558395.1. Classification (NCBI taxonomy): domain Eukaryota; kingdom Fungi; phylum Ascomycota; class Pichiomycetes; order Serinales; family Metschnikowiaceae; genus Danielia; species Danielia reshetovae. The sequence continues at coordinate 87,030 of JAJMSL010000002.1, read as the reverse complement.
CAGAACAACGGTGTCATTTCCGTGACCAAGTGTGCCAACAGAAGGGTCGGCTACTGGTGTGCTTTCTTTTTGATCATCATGGGCATTTTCGGAAAGTTTGCCGGAGCCATTGTCTCGATTCCAAAGGCCGTGTTGGGAGGCATGACGTCGTTCTTGTTCACCTCCGTGGCCGTGTCCGGTATCAAGATTATCTCGACCACCGAGTTCACCAGAAGAGACAGATTTGTCTTGACTGGTGCGCTCTTGCCAGGTATCGGTGCGACTTTGGTGCCTAATTGGTTTTCTGGGGTGTTCACATACTCTGGAAGCAACACCGCGTTACAAGGTTTGATCGACGCCGTTGTCTTGGTGATGGGGACTGGTTTTGCCGTGACTGGTTTTGTCGGCTTGATTTTGAACTTGATCTTGCCCCAGGTGCACGATGACGTTGAGGAAATCAACGAGCTTGTTTTGGAAACCATTGGCTCTGCGGACGAACACGCCATGCGTGCCTACGTCTCCAAGGAGCAGGACGCTTTCCACACCAAGGACGGCCAGTCCTCCAATTAATTTATTTCATCGGGAAGTCAAAGCCATTTATTTCAGGAAGTCAAAGTCATCTTTAATTCTATTGTGCACTTTCACAGGACATAACGGGAAAAATACGAAATTAACTCAATTTGTTTTCACCGAGTGCATCACAGAATCCAGGGAATGTCAATATTTTAGGTCGTAGCATCCCCCACATGAAAGCCCTTATGCAGTGTAACACCATATTTGAGATTCCTCAATTCAACCTGCGCACAGCGCAGAAGTGTCAATCTCATCACGTGCCTCCTTCTTAGCATGCTTGAACCAGTATGCTTCAAAGGTAGAACTACTAGTCTTATAATGACTAGAGTCAGGCACATTAATAGTAATATCTTCATTGGACATTGCTAATAGACTTTCTATCTGATTCTCGATATTTGATAGATATTGGAAACTGCTCCTTTTCATCCACTTGTTATTTCCAGTAAGGATAATCATATCCTTTTATATTTGAGGGATTGACATTCCCTAATTCATGTTGAGGAGAAAACATGATTCCATGTTTTCGTATCTTGTTTCGTACCTTGCGAAGATAAGTTTTCGTAGCTCCTTCAACCTTGTTTTGCAACCAGTGAATTATTCAATTCATTAATGAATAAGATAGTACAGTGGTCGAACTACCATATTAGTCGGACCGCTGTATTAGTTGAACCGCCATATTAGTCGGACCACCATATTAGTCGAACCGCCATAGAGTAATATACAATACTGACATCTCAGTCCTGGATATACTCCAACACACCAGCAACCAAACACTGGCCAAGCAATTCAAGAAGCAAGAAATGTCAGTTCAAACGATGCAAACAAAGAGATCCATCCAGTCATTTCGCCTTCCTAAAATGGCGAGTGCGGCGGCCGAACGGGCTTCGGAATATAGCCCCGGCAAACTGCACCAAATTTGTGCCGCGGATCCACATGCCCGAAATGTGTATAAATTCAATCTTGCGTCCAATTCTTTGAATACCACGAAATGAAAGGTATGGGCCCCGAGTTGATTCCGAAATCAAAGGGATCGCTTCCAATACTAGTCTTGTTGAAGTTGAATTCAACTCTAAAACGGACTCTTTTTTCCCGAAAGTTTTATCAGGAAATCAACGACAAGGTGTTGAGCAAGTCGTCCACCGTGGATGCCAACTTATATTTCATCTGCTACTTCACCCTCTTGTTGAGTGCCATCGTGGAAAACAAACCTCAGATCAAGAAGTTTTTATCTCTGCAAAAAGGAAACTTGTTGCGGTTAATCAACACTGTTTACTTCAAGGCAATCAACAGACAACTTTTGTTGAAGAGAGAAAATGATGCACCAAAGACGGAACCACAAACAGCTGCCGTGGACTCCACTGCCGCTGAAAAGCCAAAATTGGCTGTTCACTTGAAAGCAATCTCCTCGTACATCTCGGACATTAGAATCTTCAACCGGTTGACCGAATCCATCAAGTACATGCCATGGATCATCGACGAGTTCGGTGCCATGATGAACCCAACACTGAGCGCCCCCCGACTAGACCGCATCATCAACTTTGCCCAGTCCTTTAACTGTCTTGTTTTGGAGCTTCTTGAAAACGCCGGGTGGTTGACAGACCACAACTGGGTGGGCACCAGCGACAACAACTATTGGTGTATTGAAACGTACATATGGTGTTCGCGGGTATGGGGAGCCTATCTTATCATCGAGATCATCGAGCTCATCAGAAGAACACCAATGTCCAAGTGGGACAAGAGTTGGAAGATCAGCTTGTTCAAACAAGTGATCCAGGTGCCATTGGTGGTTCACTGGTCGTTGTACGAAGGATGTTTGACTCCGTTCTGGGTGGGTGTTTGCGGAAGCGGAGCTTCGTGGTGGGGCTTCAGAGACATGTGGCTGTCGTTAGACTTAAATTAACAAATACAGAAGCATTAGGTTAGCATCGGGGCTAGTTAGCAGCTGTAGGTTTGTCGTTTCGTTCCAACTGCCGAGACCGGTCGAAGAACAAGTTGGGATGGTTGATGTGGAGGTTCTCCGGCTTGGCACTGTTGAGCTTGTGCTTGTGGGTGATCTCAAACACTCGGGTGCACGCAAGAGTGTAATCGTGTTTGTTGACGTCCTCTACGATGCCGTTGATGTCATGCTGGTCGCTGATGCCCATTTCATTCAAGTTGTCCACCAACAGCTCCAAAGGCAAGTCGCGGTAAGGACACCCGTGGTACTCGCCACGTTGAGGTTTGGGTTTCAGCAAGATGGTGGCACAGTCCCACGGCTTGTAGTTGATCCTTCCACCTTCCAAGCCGTACACGTGTCTGACGTTGTACTTGTAGTCTTTGTTGAACGAGTCCATGTTCATCTTGGACGACTTTGTGAACTGGAAAGACCAGAACTTCAAGGCCTCGTCCACGTTGAGGCCAATGCCCTTCAAGAACAACCCCAACTGCTGCCGGCCGCCGTACTTCAAGTGCGACGTCAACGTCAAGCTCTTCTGCAAGTGTGTGGCACAAAGAGGGTAGTGGTGGTTGATTTGTGGGGTAGTGATGGACACGGCATTGATGTCCGTCGCCAACGTCAGGTCACCGAAGTTGTCGTACTGGATGTTGGCAAAGTTGCGGCTCAAGTTGTTGAGAAGAGGCAACAACCGGTCGTCTTCCTCTAACCTGGGCAACGCCTGGAACGTTTTCATAAGTGCGTTGGACAACAGCTCCGAGGATACCACCAGAAGCAAGTTCACCTGCAACGTTGAAGGAATGTACGCGTATCCTCCGGATAAATACACCTGTCTCAGCGAAACCAAGGATGGCACCTTTTGGAAGGGCAACTTGATGAAATTCTCCTTGGTGCGGATGTGTTGTCTCAATTGCTCGTGGGTCAAGTTGAAGTTGGCATCTCCGGAGTTGTCAAAACTTAAGACGGTTTTGATGGTGGGGCCCGAAGCAGCTACAAGGACGTCCAATTTATCGAGTTTCTCGTCGTTGGAAATGTACTCCCACAGCAACTTGTGCCCGTACAACTTCACAAAGTCGTGCTGTTCCTTGGGCTGGAGCATGTTGTATCTGATTTTGAAGAGTGTGGTCTCGTTCTTGACGAACTTTTTTCGGAGTTCTTCCGTGCGACAAAACACAAGACGCAACGTGTAGTGCGAGTAGTAGTCTTTTCTGCGTTCCGCGATTATGTGCGAATCCATTCCCGACGTGGGAGTTGGATTCAAGGGCAAGTATTTGAGCAAAAGTGGTTTCACCACGCTTTCAATATCTTTGAGCGGTTTGGAGCGGGCCAAACACGACTCGATTTCTATGAGAATTTTCAAGCGGTCAATCGCCCACGACTCGAACTCCTCGAGGGTTATTTCTTCTAGTGGAGGAACGTCGTAAAATGACAATCTGGAGGGGTACACCGAGTTGGCGGCGTACGAGGAAACTTCCTCGAAGTTGCGCCGGCCGGCGGTTCTTCTTTTCGTCTGGCGGAACATGAAAAAGGTAGAAAAAAGTTGAAAAGGTTGAAAACAGTTTGAAGATCGAGGTTTTGATATTTACGCGTCGCGTACTAACACCAGGAGTGCATACAAACACACAGACTTGACAGTGGCACCTTCAATAATTGGTAGGTGGAGCCTAAAAGTTCCCCTGAGAAGTCGAAGTCACTTGGAAATCCATGTTGCAAGTTATACCTTTCCTGAATCAGGGAGATCTTGTTCCCTAATTGTGTAAAATTTGTCTTTCGAAAAAAATAATCGACTGAGTTTCGCCCAGGGCACAACTGGACGTAAAAAAAGTAGCACAAATCAAAATCGTATTCAAAAGAGGATGTGCGCTTCAAAAACAGAATTTTCCTTATTGTTTTCTCAAAGGCGCTTGATGGTGGCTGCAATTTTTGGATTCGCAGCAACATTCTTTAACAGCCGTCACATTTCAAAGCATTTCAAATATTTTAAATGGAAATTCCCCAGAACAGAAAAACCCGTTTCAATTCTCTCGTTGAAGTGGATTAACTGGCAAAACTCGAAAAAGTAGAGAAACAAAAGTGGAGTCAGCGTGGTTTCTCAGCGGCGGTAAAATCAGTTTCTGGTTTAGTAAGTGAGATTTAATGGTGGCGAAAAAGACTGCTGCAGTACTTCAACAAAATAAGATAAGCGACCTTCTAATAAAGGGTGAAATCTAAAATACAGCAGGCAATTTTGGGCGCGTCAACTGCTCCAATTTTTGCAATCATACGGAATTTGAAATCCCTGTAACAGGGTGCGACTTCGAAAGAAACTGCTGTATTGGACGCAGCTTGAGAAAGTGGGCTGGGTGTTATTGGGAATCATATGTTTAGAGTTGGAAGAGGATTTGGGGTCTGGGGGTTACATCAGTGGAGTTGGTCGGAACTTGGAAAAAATGAATTTTCACCTTCTCCTAGAGCCAGATCCACTCAGACAATAGATTCTTCTTCTCCACTGCCAAACCCTTTGGAAATCTCCTTTGTTCATTCGAAAACTCGTCACGTCTACAACATTAGCACTGGTTCATAAACACCCGTACACCATGCTCGACATAAAAAAATTCAAACCCCAATCCATACAACTCAACCATGTCGGACGTTGTCATCGATGCCTCCGCGTTCCACAAGCGATTGTCGATCATTCAGAAAAACTTGGTCTCTGATGGTTTCGACTTTTCCTCACTCTTGTTTTTGGTGGGAGCCAGAGACGACGAGTCCACGTACAAGAAGTCCACGGTCTTACAGCTCTGGCTTCTTGGATACGAGTTTGCCCACACCAGCATCTTCATCAATCTGGACAAATGCGTGATTATCACGTCTGAAGGTAAGGCGAAGCACTTGAAGCACTTGACTTCCAAACCCACCGCGAACTCTCTGGAATTGGAGGTGTGGACCAGAACAAAGGACCAGGACCACAACAGGAAGTTGTTCTCGGACTTGGTCGAACTTTTGCAGAAAGCTGCTACTCCCGAGAAGAAAATCGGCACAATCGTGAAGGACTCGTTCAAGGGAAAGTTCATTGACGAATGGAACGAGATTTCCGGACCGGCCAACTTGGAGTTCAGCGACGCCGCCCTCTTCGTGTCCAAATGTGCGGAATTGAAAGACTCGGATGAGTTTGGAAACTCCAGATTGGCTGCAAAAGCCTCCGTGGTCATGATGGACTCGTTTGCCAACGACATGATGGTGGTGGTGGACGAGGAGCTCAAAACCACAAACGTCGACATCTCCGACAAGCTCGACAAGAAAATCGACAACACCCGGTGGTTCACCAAGACGGCATTGGGCAAGAAGGTGTTGCAGTCCAATTCAGACTTCGACCCGGAACAGGTGGACTGGTGCTACTCGCCCATTGTGCAGAGTGGCGGCGACTACGACTTGAAGCCGAGCGCTTTGTCGTCGGAAAAGTCGTTTGTGGGCGATGGAGTGATTATTTCGTCGCTTGGATTGCGGTACAAGAACTACTGTTCCAACATCGCCAGAACGTTCTTGATAGACCCAACCCCTGAAATCGAAGGCAACTACGATTTCTTGTTGGAGTTGCAAAACCACATCTGCAAGAATTTGTTGAAGGACGGAGCAGTTGCTAGCGAGGTCTACAATGGAGCACTTTCCTTCATTTCTTCCAAAAAGCCCGATTTAGCTGACCACTTCACCAAGAATGCAGGCTGGTTGACCGGACTCGAGTTCAGAGACTCGACCTTGGTGTTGAACGGCAAAAACGACAGAAAATTGATCAACGGCCAGATAATATCGTTGACCATTGGGTTCAACAACTTGACAAATGCCGCAGCCAGGAGCTCCAAGTTGAAGAACTACGCTTTGCTTCTCACCGACACGTTCAAGGTCAGCGAGGGTGAAGCCATTCTCTTGACCAACTACCAGAAGAACAGAAAGGAAATTACGTTCTACTTCAAAGAAGAAGAAAAAACCAACGGGATCAAGCAGGAGAACGGCGACAGAAAATTGAAATCCGAGAAGGACATCACCATCGAGAAGAAATTGGCCATCAACGAAGCCAATTCCACGATTTTGAAGTCCAAGTTGAGAAACGAAGGAGCTGCTGCGGACGACCACAACTCCGAAAAAGTGCGTCAGGAAATCCAGAAGAAGTTGCACGAAAAGAGACAACAGCAAGGCTTGGCTAGATTCTCGCAGGCCGACGCAACTGACGCTTCTGATCTCAAGCCTGTTTTCAAGAGATACGAGTCGTACGTCAGAGAATCTCAGATCCCCAGCAATGTCAGAGACTTGAAGATCCACATTGACTACAAGAGCCACACCATAATCTTGCCTATTTGTGGTAGACCCGTGCCTTTCCACATCAACTCGTTCAAAAACGGTTCCCAGAACGAGGAAGGTGACCACACCTACTTGAGATTGAACTTCAATTCTCCCGGTGCCGGTGGCTTCAACTCCAAGAAAACAGAATTGCCGTACGAGGATTCTCCCGAGAACCTGTTCGTCAGATCGATCACTTTCAGATCCAAAGACCGCCAGAGAATGGTTGATGTCTGGAAGGCTATTCAGGACTTGAAGAAGGACAGCATGAAGAGAGAAGCCGAAAAGAAACAGCTTGCGGATGTTGTCAGCCAAGGCAACTTGATTGAACTAAAGGGATCGAGAATGAAGAAATTGGAGCAAGTTTTCGTGAGACCCACTCCCGACACCAAGAAGATTGGAGGTGTTTTACAGATCCACGAGAATGGTTTGAGATACCAGTCGTCTTTCAGAGCCGACCAGAGAATCGACATATTGTTCTCCAACATCAAGCACTTGTTCTTCCAGCCATGCAAGGACGAGTTAATTGTGGTGATCCACTGTCACTTGAAGAGTCCAATTATGATTGGAAAGAGAAAGACTCTTGATGTTCAGTTCTACCGTGAAGCCAGTGACATGGCGTTTGACGAAACCGGAGGACGTAAGAGAAGATACAAGTACGGAGATGAGGACGAGTTGCAACAAGAACAAGAGGAGAGAAAGAGAAAGGCAATGTTGGACAAGGAGTTCAAGACGTTTGCCGAGTTGATCAGTGAGGGTTCTAAGGGTGCGCTCGACTTGGACATTCCCTTCAGAGAATTGGGATTCCTGGGTGTGCCGTTCAGATCTGCTGTATTCTGCATGCCCACCAGAGACTGTTTGGTTTCGTTGATTGACCCTCCGTACTTGGTTGTGACGTTGGAGGAGATTGAAATTGCGCACTTGGAACGTGTTCAGTTTGGATTGAAGAACTTTGATTTGGTGTTTGTGTTCAAGGACTTCAACAAGCCCGTGGTGCACATCAACACCATTCCAATGGAGTTGTTGGAGGACATCAAGACGTGGTTGACCGACGTGGACATTCCATTCAGCGAGGGCCAAATGAACTTGAACTGGGCTGCTCTTATGAAGACCGTTTTGTCCGACCCATACTCGTTCTTTGCCGATGGAGGATGGCGTTGTTTGACCGGAGACGGTGACAGCGACGAAGAATTGTCGGACGAAGAAGAGTCCGATTTCGAAGCCAGCGACGAAGACCCATCAGACGAAGAGGTTGAAAGTGAGGCTGAGAGTGAAGCGGCACATTCTTCTGACGGATCAGAAGGCAGTGGCAGTGGAGACGATGAGAGCGAAGATGGCGACGATTGGGACGAATTGGAGAGAAAAGCTGCACGCGAGGACAGCAGAAGAGGAAGAGAAGAGTTTTAAAGTATGTTTTACTGGAATACAGGTATAATAACAACAGCCGGAAGGAGTTGCAGTTGGAGTTAGCAGATGTTGAGGTAGTGTGGTGTACGGGTGTACAGCCCGAACCTCAACAACACCAGTTTTTTTGCTGTTCACAGTAATCAACTCTTGAGCTCCACATCTCTCCAGTTTGTCGACTTTACTTCTGCCACGTACGCTTTGGAAACCCAGATTCACGTTCTTGAGAATTTCCCTATCGATCCCACACAAATCTGCACCTGATTTGACTCCACACAAACATCATGAGCGATAACACCGACGACTACTCCTACGACTACGAGTACTTGTACAAAATCGTGTTGATCGGCGACTCGGGCGTCGGAAAATCCAACTTGTTGTCTCGTTTCACCCGCGACGAGTTCAACTTGGAATCCAGATCCACCATCGGCGTGGAATTTGCTACTAGAACGTTGGAAATCGACGGCAAAAGAGTCAAGGCACAGATCTGGGACACGGCCGGCCAGGAACGGTACCGTGCCATCACCTCGGCCTACTACAGAGGCGCAGTGGGTGCGTTAATTGTGTACGACATTTCCAAGACGGAATCGTACGAATCGGTGTCCAGATGGTTGAAGGAGTTGAAGGAACACGCCGATGCGAACATCGTGATCGAGTTGGTCGGTAACAAGTCGGATTTGGACCACTTGCGTGCAGTGCCCACCGAAGAGGCCAAGAATTTCGCCAGCGAGAACAACTTGTTGTTCACCGAGGCGTCTGCGTTATCCTCGGACAACGTCGACTTGTCGTTCCACCAGTTGTTGAAAAACATCTACGAAATGATCAGCAAACACCAGTTGGACACCAACGAGAACGCTTCCTCGGTGAAACCTTCGGGTGGCCCTACGGTTCGCTTGACCCCTGTTCCACAAGAGAAAAAGAGTAAGGGAGGCAGCAACTGTTGCTAAAGGCTGCGCGAATCCTACGAAGGAGTTGAATCTCCAAGATGCTCATCTCTGAGTCTCTTCCATTATAATACACCGGCTATCATGCTCTTCCCGGGCCCTGTAGCTTTGCTTTCTGGCTGACGGGCACTTTTAACGGGCGCGACGTGCCCTTTCCTTGCTTCAACTGGCCGATTCGCTTTTTTATGTCCGCCGTAGGCCCACTTTTGATGGTCAAACTGACCACCTGCTCTCCTCTCAAGATAAGCAAGCCCAAAAACCGCTTTTCTTCGCTGACCTTGACCTGGCCATTTGTTTTGTTTTTTGCCAATTCCCGGTACGATTTCTTGGTGATCCGGGCCTCTTCGGTGTCTGCCAAAACGAGGTTCATGTGTTTGTCAAAAGCCAATAGCTGGCCTGTGAAAGATCGGCCATCAAGAGTGGTGATTTTCAATCTGAAGTTGATGAGATCCGACATTTTTGTTTTTTTATTCACCGAAATCGACATGTTGGTGGTAGTACGTGGTAGAGGCCTGACGAATATTGAATTGGTTTATGATGTGGTCGTGCGAAGTTCACTATAGACAGGTTCTAGATTGGGACAAGGGAAGGATTAGTGGATTTGGCGGTGGATAGCTGGATCACAGAATGCATGGAACAAAGAATGGCTGGATAAAAGAATGGCTCGGCACGGAGGTGACGGGGCTTTTGAGTACTTCAAATTTTGTGACTTTATTGCTCTTCCAGTTTGCACCCAAATGAAAAAATGTTCAAAACGGCGAATGATGCCTGAAATTAATTCAAAGAGGCTTGTTGCTAGTTCCCACTTCTCCCATTGCAGGTAAATTGGTGTTTTTCATCGGCCTTATTGCTATTTCTGTGGATTAAATTCTATCGCGAATCTCGAAAACATTTCAAATCTTTCATCTCAATCCACCATGTCCGAACCTTCGTCTCCAAAAGTTGTAGAAAAAGAAATTCCTGAAACAAAGGAAGAGGCTCCTGCTCCCGTTTTGGAGAAAAAAAGGGATCTTGAGGATTCCGGAGACAAGAAGAAGAAGAGACAGAGAAGACGGAAATACGAAGACGAAGTTCCCAAAGAAGAACCCAAATCCGATGAAGAGGCCGAATTCGAAGCCGAGGAAGACAATCTGGACGACGACGATGACGAGGATTTCTTGGAAATCGATGAGTCCAACATCATCACCTCTGGCAGAAGAACAAGAGGAAAGGTTGTGGATTACAGGAAGGCAGCAGAGCAGATTCCCGAAGACGACGAGGACGATGAGGAATTCGACGTGAAGGAAACAGAAGAGTAGGCGATCTTGAAATTGTGAATAGATAGCAAATGAATGAAGTGGTTCATCTTTTGTAGGTATTCAATTTGTTAGGAAATTGGTTGAAATCAGATCAAACAGTTCAAAATGTAGAAGCTCAATTTGTCGCTGAAGGCCAATCAGTAGGATAAGGAATTGGTTCAATCTGCAGTAGAAGAAGCTGGATTAATCTGTAGAAATTGGTTCAATCCAGTATGTCAAACTGGTTCAATGTTGAAACTGGCTCAAGCAGTAGATAGTTCAAGCAGGATAGTTCAAGCAGTAGATCTTCAATCTGCACCAGAAAATCGTCAAGCTGAACCACAAGATCTTCATCTACACCACAAGCGGACTCTAAGAGACTGTGTATTGCTAACCAAACGTTGCATGAAATAAATTAAAAGGACCAACTTGGAGTCATCGACTCGTTCATATTTAAGGCCCAGAATGTAGTATTAGAGAAAAGCATTGACAATCCGGAGAGGCTCAGTGAGGACACTCCGGCCTGGGCTAGAAGACTAGGTCCCAGTTTTGAAGCTGCTGACGTCTAGCACGACGCCATGTTGCAGCTGTAGTACGGATTGGCGTATCCATAGAATTCATTCGCCTGTGGGTACGCATACGCCGTAGGCGGATATGCCCAGATAGACGGCTGCGCAACGTACTGAGAACGCACGTAGTGACCAGGTGGCGCCTGGGGCACAGACCACAGCATGTCGTGGCCAAATTTGATGGGGGAAGAGTTGGCCGGAGACGAGTACGAGTACACGGACGACGCGGAGTCGTATAGCGGAGACGAGGGTATCGACGAATAGTTGTAGAAGGCCTCGGAAGACGCCGCTGGCGACGAGTAACGCGACACGGCGGGCTTGGCCTGCACGGACGAGTACTTATCCAACCACGTCTGCCAGCATTCCTCCAACGTGGTGATGTTGGACTGGAAGTTGACGACGTTGAGGTGCCAGTCGACCGCCTTCAACCACGCGGCCTCCTCGGAGTTAAGCAACTCGATGCTCAAACCTGTGGCGCCGCACCACGAGCGGTTGGTGAAGGTGTTGTCGTCGTTGAACTTGTTGGCCAAAATCAAGGCAATCACCAACTTCAAGAAGATCTCCAGCTCGGGCAAGTGGCGGCTCTGCGTGTTGGAAAAACGCTGGTTCAAGTACTCCAAGGCGATGACCATGGTGGACTTGGGCAAGCGGGTCGCATGCAAAATGGACACCAAGACGGATTCGAACTCCTTGGTCGGGCTTCTGTTCTGGCTGAGCATGCCGAAAGTGCACCAGCAGACGAAGGCAGACATGTTCTGCGGCTCGTACTCGAGCACAGCGTTGATGCCTCCGTCCGGGGCGGCGGGAACAGTGGGGGGAACTTGTTGGGCCAGGTGTTGAGTTTGGAGGGGATTTTGGGTCTGATTTTGCGGTTGGTGGGGGTTTTGAGGGTAGTTTTGATTTGGGTGTTGGGTCTGGTGGTGCTGCTGCGGCTGGTAGCCGTAGGCCTGGGGGAACTTGCCGTAGTAGTTGGAATAAGGGTGGTAAGAGAGCAGCAGCGAGCTTCTGTGGCCCGCCGTGCCGATCGGGTGGTAGGATTGGTGCATGGTGACGCAACTAATGAAAGTGCGTACTGACGGAGATGACTCACGGGGAGTATCAGAGTCGACTGAAAGGAGGAATCGAGAACTTAGTGAAAAGCTCGACTGCTAACAGTAAAAAGTCTTTCTTGAACCAAAAGTCGGGGACTAGAAGGTCAGATGGAGATGCGAAGGCTTGACAAGATGACCAGTTCCGCGTTCTCCAAGAAAGGTTTGTGAGAAAGGAATGGGTTGTTGGGCTGAAAAATCTCGGGCATTTGCTCTTTTGCGCAGAATTTTTTTCTCCTGCAGGAAGCATCTGATCTAAATTGTCATGCGGTGGTACTGGCGGCAAGGAAAAGGAGGTAGGCGAAATGAGGCGGAAATTGGGATGGAAGTTCGGGAGAATGGGGCTGAAAATTCGGGAGAATGGGGCTAGAATTCGGGAGAATGGGATAAAACTAGGAAAAAATGGGAATCACAACGAGGCAAAGGCACCAAATTTGCTTGATTTCCCTGAACTGCCGATTTTCTTTTCGTCTGGAACCGCCGGCAAACTAGACCCCGTTTCGGGGGACTGTGTACGAGGATTTTGTGATGTGTTGATACTTTAGTTGTGTGTAGAGCACAGGCCAAGTGGGGTGGCGTAATTTTTATTGTGTCATTTGTTGTTAATGTTTTCTCAGTTTTTGGCTGGTTGTTTTGTTCTCATCATTTTTGTTTCTTGTTTTACTTTTCAATTTTATTCTCAATTCTCAATTCTCAATTTTATTCTCAATTCTCAATTCTCAATTCTTGTCTCAATTCTCAATTCTGTTGTCTCAATTCTCAATTCTGTTGTCTCAATTCTGTTGTCTCAATTCTCTCAATTCTTTTGTTTCAATCTCATTTCTCAATTCTCAATTCTCAATTCTCAAGGCCCGTGGCCCGTTTTACAATGGGATTACGAAGCCCTGTCATTCCGTTCGAAGCGAGATATATGCAAGTGGGAGGCCAAGAAAACTTGGCCCCATTCTTAGCACACAGGACAAAGCCTTGGGTGCAAAACTCACCTGTGCCTCGGAATTGAATTGTTGTCTTCTCGACTAACATGTATGACGTTCCACTCTCAAACTACACTAGCTTCGCTGGTTGTCTATTATACTCTTGCATGGAGCACTCTCTATTTTCCCGAGAACTCCGTGCAGCCGATACGAATCAGGCACTCTCTATAAACCCGAGCACTCTGAACGTACCACGAGAACAATCACTGAACAATCCTCGAGTTCTAACTTTGACCTGAACTCTGAACTAAACTCTGACCTGAACTCTGAACTAAACTCTGACCTGACTCTGAACTAAACTCTGACCTGACTCTGAACTAAACTCTGACTGAACTCTGAACTTAACTCAACTCTATCACACTGAGGGAACTCAACAACCTAGAGCTGCTCCCGCTTCACATGTACCGCATGAAACTCAGAATTCAACGAAGGAAACACCGAACGAATGGGCGGTAACGTAGTGCCGTTCACAGCTATGCTCTCGTCCGCCTGCACCTCCTTCTGCTTTTCCAAACGACTGATCAAGTGAAGTGAGTCCACTCCCTTGTCGCCGAGCGTCTGCGCATGCAACGGGGGAGTTTGTGACGGAGTCTGCAACGGTGTATCGTTGGGAGAAAGAATAAATGCCGGGTCGCCTGATCTGGCGGTGGTGGCATGTCTGGGAGGCGAGTCCGGAGCCGTGTACCTCTGGTACAAGTTGACAGCCGACGAAGTGGGCGAATTGGGTCTGGATTTCTTGGAGGGCTGGCAAAACTCGAGATTGAGCTGGGTCAGCGACGCCTGCTTCGGGAAGCTGAAGTTCGAGCCGGAGACGGGGGTACTAGCAGAAGTAGCAAACCCCGTACTAGCAAATCCGCTACCAACAGAACCTCCATTACCAGGAAATCCGCTTGCACCAGCAATTCCGCTTGCACCAGAACCTCCACTTGTAGCGGATCCCGACACTGCAGCCGGCGTGACAGGAGCTGGTTTAAGAGGCGTCATCCTCTGGAGCCCCGAAAGCGAGCTGAACGACGCCAAATTGCTGTGCGAACTCGTGTTCTTAAGCTTGCTCAACGACGTCTGCGACCCGTACGTGCGGTTCTTGTGGAAGTATTCGTTGAGATTCGAGAACGACGGCTGCATCTGGAGTTTGCCTGTATCGGGCAGCGTGCTCAACGACGGAGCAGCGGAGTTCGCCGTAGACATCGTATTGGACGTGGAGAAAACGTATCCCGATCCGATCGACGTCTGGCTGTTCGATTTACGTAGCGGTTTCTCCATCGGAGAGCCGGCGGTGGCCCGAACGGGTGTCAGGGTGTCACTTGACTGAACTCTGAAAGGTGCAGTCTGGTTGAAACTGAACGGAAATGGCGCCTCCTTGCTGGGCATGCTCTGGCCCGTTGGGGACGAGGGCATCGAGAAAACGGCGGGAATCTGGCCCTGGGTTCTGGCGATCAGGATTCGTTCGTTCGGCACCTGCTGTATCTGGATTCTTTCATTCGGCACCTGCTGTATCTGGATTCTTTCACTAGGCACCTGCTGCATTTGCATTCTTTCGTTCGGCACCTGCTGCATCTGGATGGCGATAGCCTGGCCTGGCATCATGGCCTGGCCTTGCTGCACCACGTACACGGGGTACTGCGTGTGGTAGTAGTTGCCGTTTCCGTCCATGGCCACTGGAATAGCAGTGACCATTCCGTTTTCGGTCACATAGTCCATTTTATGGTCGTCGCCCCTGAATTTGCCCGGTCTTCTCCGTGTCGGCGGGTTGTTGTGGATGCGGAGGTGTCTGGTGAGCTCGTCCAGGCGGGAGAATTTCTTGGTGCACCCGGGATACGTACATGGATGTGGTTTTTCGCCCGTGTGCGTCCTGATATGGCGGGTCTGGTGCTCTAGACGGTGGAACGCCTTGTCACACATTGTGCATTTGTAGGGTCTGTCTTCTTTCGCCTTCTTGTCGGAC
Source organism: Danielia reshetovae (assembly GCA_030558395.1). Taxonomy (NCBI): domain Eukaryota; kingdom Fungi; phylum Ascomycota; class Pichiomycetes; order Serinales; family Metschnikowiaceae; genus Danielia; species Danielia reshetovae. The sequence goes on along the minus strand of JAJMSL010000002.1, from coordinate 72,030 downwards.
ATGGCGGCTAAATTTCGTCGGATTTGGTGGAATTTTGGTGTGTAGGTCTGATTTCGCGGAATCTGGGGAGGGGTCAGCGAGCGAAGGGGTATGGCAGTTAAAATTCGAGTTCTTGGAGCACTGTGGGCGTTTGCGCAGAAAGAGGACGTAGTTGGCAGAAAAAGCAGTGTTGAAAGGAGAAAAAGAAACGCAGTATCAGGTGCTTGCATGCAGAGGCTTGGGGCATGTGCGACACAAAACCAGCGAAAAGTTTTTCCGGCGCTTGTGATTACGAACAGGAAGTCTCCAGGCCGGATGCATGCACCCCACACACTCACCAAGAAAATAGGAGATGCCCAGATAATTCTGGTAGGTGGACGTTGTGCTACGTAAACTTTTGCGAGTCCATGTTGTAGTGTGCAAGAAAAGGGTGGACCTCGCTTAAATCAACCCGGAGCTGGTTCTTGCGACCTGAGCTTTTCGTTCCTGCTGTCAGAATTACGCTTTGCCGGTGCGTTCAATTTGCCTTTCGGATATTGCATATGGCCACCGGATGAGACCCGGAGCGGCAGTGTTGGTGGAGCGTCAAAAGGAGGGGGAGCCACCCTGCACACAACGCAATAGTTTTTCCGAAATATCCCCCACCTTCTAAATCCTGAACACGTGCCGTATCTTAAAACCTGAGAACTTGAGGATGCGAATCGCTAAATGCTATTGTTAGAGGATCGCTCCATGCTATTGTTAGAGGATCGCTCAATGCTATTTTTAGAGGCTGGCCTCGCGCCACCCTCGGCGGAGTCTCTGCCTCACCCTATCCCGCAGTCTGCAGCCACCCCACACGGAGATTGCCCAATGAGGAAATATCTCCGATAGGCTAAAATTGCTTATAGATCGTAGCTGAAATCGAGCCACTTGTCGAACCATCGCAAGTTGCCTACGAGGTCGTCGCCGCTAAATTCATCCGAGTTGGGCTGCGCCGTGACGGTCGTAGACATATCCGCGGTCCTGGCGGTTTTTGTTCGTTCCGTGAAGTTTCTCTTGTTCTGGTCTTCCATGAGTTTCTCGAGCTCGCTCGTCTTCTCGGGTTCCTGCAAGCCAAACTGGGAGAAGTACTGCTTGTTGACGTCGGACGACTCGTGATCGGTGCCGATATCCTCGATTTGCGCAAGCGACTCTCGGAAACTGAGTGCCATGATATGATTGCTCATCTTCAAGGCCCATATGCATTCGCGAACCATTTTGAATCTTTCGTGGAAGATCTTCTCTCCGGCGTCGTCGGTCACCGGTGACTTCTGGAGCTTGTCGAGAAGCATCATCGACTCCTTCAACAACCTTCGGGACTCGGGCAAAAAGACCCCCGCGTTGATGAAGACGAGCGAGTTGATCCCCACGTTGAATAGCAAAAGGAGCACACTGTGCCACGGAGCGTAGAGAAACCCGTTGCGCTCGACTTTCGTGAGCAAGAACACGATGCCCTCGTTCGCCAGAACCACGTGCTCGATCTTCATGCCCTCGGACGCAATCCGCTTGCCCAAGTAGTTGAACAAGAGCTTCCCGTGCACGGCGATGAGCAAATCGTAGAAGTGCAACTTGACCTGCGTCTTCACCAACGACGACAAACCGTTGTTGGTGCCGTTGACGGGGAAAATGTCGCGGGCGTCGTCGAAGCCGTTCTGTGACAACCACTTCTGGAGCAAGTGGATTTCCTTGTCGATCTGCTGCGACTTGATCAAGTCGTAGTTGTCGGACGTGGATGTGTGGATGAAATTGGCGACACGGGCGATTTGGATCATGGCGAACGCCGGCAACGTGATCCAGTCGTCTCTTTCACTTTCCTTTTCGAAGTCCAACGTCGGAAACGCCCGCGTGACGTCACTATCGTTCAACGCCCTGTATCGTCCGCCCTGCAAACCAAGTATTCGGTCGAAACAGTACACGGAGTAGAAAATGCGTCTGGCTTTGAGCATCTCGTACGGCTTCACGTCAGCAGTCACCTGCGTAGTTCGCCCGAGGCCCATGGAACGAGTCATGGTGATGGCGTGGCCCAAGGCAAAATTGGCCGACGTCTGGCGGTGGCTGATTCGCAAGTACAACGTGATGAGCAACCAGCACTGGATAAGCTCGAACGACTCCCACTCAAAGCTGAAGATCAGCACCACGCGGTGCGAGTACTTGAAAAGACGCTCCTCCAACTTCAACATGGCCAGCGACGGCCCCTCTGGTTTCATAAATTCCGTGAACCGAATGCTCAACGCACAGACTAAGCACACGATCGAGGAAAACAACGCCGTGACGTCCGTGTTGTGCACGTCCGAGTCTGCCAACTTCTCCAACGCCCTCAACTGCTCGCGGAAGACCGTTTCGTGCAAAATGGCGAAAAGAGGGTTGATTTCCCGGAAAAAAAAGTCCACGTACTTGTGCTTGCCGTTGTCGGGCATTTCTGCCATGTCGGGGCTCGGCGGAAGATGCTCCGGCTTCAAGTAGCTGCATCCCAGCATGTTCCAGCCGAAATACTGCGTTCTAGGAAGCAGAACTTTGGCCTTGGACTCGGGAGGAAGACCCTCGTACAACAGCTTGCACAACTCAATCACCAAGGCGTTCTGGTGGCGCCTGGAGAACCGCCATTTCGACAGAGTCAGTTTCAAGAAGTCGTTGATGTCCTGGACGTCGGAGTTAACTCGCACCACGTTCTTGAACGTCTGGTTCAGGTTTTGCAGGAGCAAATTCTCCAAGTAGTGCACTCGGTTCTCCAAGTACGCCGTGTACAGCTTGTTGTCACTTGCTACAATGGGAAGAGCCTGGGAGTGGAAGTCTTCCGTGGGCCCGATGACATTGGGAGCATACGCTTCTGGCGATTCCAGCGACCCTGTCTTTGTCTTCTTCATGGGAGGCTCTTCGGCAGTTGTTCGAAAATTGCACTCGATTCCGTGTTTGGTGCAATTGGCACATGGAAACGTGCCCGTGCACTTTGTTTTGTGGAGTCTGCAGCGGTCACAGGCCTTGTTGACCCGAAGGCGGGCTCTTTCCATCGGCTGGTTTGTGGCCCACGCCGGAGAAACTGAATTATCCGATTGGAACGGCTGCATAACGTTTTTGGGCGGAGGTATGCCGTAGGCGTTGAGCTGGGGTAGGTGTCCTTCATATGGCGGTCTCATCGACGGGAGCATTTCGGGATGGGGACCCTGAGCTACTGGAGCTGCAGGATTGGGATGCTGGGTCAGGCCCTGCGGAATTTGCTGAATGTGGGGATTTTGAGGCATCAGTTGTTGGAGTTGCTGTTGGTGGTGGTCAGAAATCAAAGGTTGGTTCAGTTGGTGCAGCAGATCATACTGTGGGTAGTGAGGCTGATACGGCAATTCTCTTTCGTATTTCATGGTTGGCTTTTGAGGATGCAGATCGCCCGAGCTTCCGGTGTTCGGATCAGAACTTTAGCCACCTGTGTGCAGGAGACAGAGATAGGCGTTAAGACCAGAAAGAGCGGAGAGAGACCACGAGGAAAATGAGAGAGAACCAGACAGGCGATGTGCTGACCATTCCTGTGGTTGGTGGTAACCAGTGGGCATGTGATGCAAGCAATCGAGCATCAAACTCCGCGTAAGTAGTCGTACTTGTTGCAGACTATGCAGGCACATTGCAAGAGCAAGAGGTACGGGCTTTAGGGAGCATCGGGTGATGGCCAACTTAGACGCAAGCCCAGACGGAAAGGGCGAATCGTGTCACGACCGTTTTATTCCGGCATGGTTCTTGTCTTAAATGCAAGGCATATAAAGTGTGATGATGTGACCAAAAGTGCAGACACCTGCACGGAGCCAGAGGTAAATCGCCAGCAATGCACCTGTCGATCGTCGTGCACGGACCAAGACTGTCTAATGACCCGTGCATACAACAGTGTTGCTACGCAACAAAACCAGGCTGCAGGAGCAGTTGCACAGTCAACAACTCGTTGTGCGTCAATTGGCCATGGCAGACGCACATCAGGAATCACGTGAGATAGGAGTTGGCAGGAGTTGGCAGGAATTGGCAGGAGTTGGCACGAGTAGTTCTTGGGCCCAAGGTCCAGGAGAGAAGAGAATCCCGAACGTGGCGTGCTCGCCCATCCAGCTGTATTGTCCCGGAGCCGTCACACTCCATTGCAAAACCCACGATCTTCGGTGATCAATCGATGGATTGCTTCGTCTAAGCCCGACAGACCCGTGCCTCCATGTAGGGCGATTGTCCTGGTGTGATAGGCGGACATGAAACTCGTGCTGTATCGGCGAGTGCAACCAGGGGCGGGCCAAGCTACGAACTGTGCAGGGCTCGTGACAATTAGTCCTTGCTGCGGGTTTGCCCCCCTTTGTTCTGCTGATTCTTATTTTCGTCCTCTTTGGGCACCGTGCGTCCTGGTGCCGATGGAGTGTAATATTTTCCGCAGCGAACATCGTTTGTCCCGTACATGCAACTGACCTCTGAAACACCGTCTCGGTGCTTCAATATAAGACGAGCCATGTAGTCAGCATTTTGCAGCGTCCCCAATTTCTCAGCTGCCTTTCTCACCTTCCCCCTCACCTTCCCATTCCTCACCTCCCATTCCACACGCTCATGATATGACATCTCTCGTGCTACTGTTTGTGGAGTGCTCTCTCCAGATCGTGGAAGCTCACAACCCCAGTTCACAGAAGAATGGCGAACTCGTCCGAATAATCGAAACACTCGATCTCTCCGCCGCCAATCTCGGCGTGGCCCTCGTGTTTTTGGAAAAGTACAAAATGAACTCGGTCAATCGGTTGGACGTGGTGGATTGTCCTGCCATGCAATACTACGCCATCATGGCGTCGCTCATATTGGCCAACAAGTTCCTCAATGACCTGAGCTACACGCTCAAAACGTGGCATTCTATCATAAGCCGATGCTCGCTGTTCCAGGCGTCATTGGCGCTCTTGAACCAGCTCGAAGTGAATTTTCTCTGCGCGGTGGACTATGCATTGAGCACTGCGCACTCGCCAGATCTCTGGCGCAAGCTCGACCATTTGGGGCCTGGCGTGGCGCAAATGCGCGGCGCGGTGGACCCGGATTTCCACCCCGAGCTTCTGGACACGTCGAGTTGCGCCACATCGGTGCTAGCCACGCCCCCGATGCACGCGTTGCCGTCGTTGTTGTACTCGCTCAACTCGTCCCCACACAATTTCACATTCAGTCCGCATAGCGTCAGCCCGCCTTTCACCTTTGACTCGCCGTGGAGGGCCAATAAGAGGAGAAAGAGGACGGCTCCTGCGTGGCACGAAGCACCGTTTGTATACCAATAGCATTAGCAGCGCCTTGGCGCAGCTACCCCAGCATACTCTAGAATAGATAACTACGATAGAGATTGTAGAACGAGATGAAAAGGGAAGCAAGGAGTGGCAAGAACGGAGGCACGAAGAGAAATAAGCAAGAAGTTACGGCAAGAAGGAGAGAAAGATATACAGAGGCTTGAAGAAAAGGGGAGAAAGGAGGCTTGAAGAAAAGGAGAGAAAGGATAGGCTTGAAGAAAAGGAGAGAAAGGATAGGCTTGAAGAAAGCAGATACAACAATGGATCCAGAGGCTGGAAGAAAAGCACAGGACAGAAGAAATGCAGAGAAAAAGGCTGACATGGAACGAGAGAATACCACAAACGCAACTGAGTGCAATTCCCAGCAGCAGGAATGCACATCCTCCGATCTGCATTTGGAATGAAACACTTGCTCCGTTTGCATTGTCGCCGCATAATTCGCAGCATGTGCGAGGAAATGTGTAAGGAAATGTTTCGAGCTTGATTGATTGTTGTCCCCTTTGTCCTGCTACACTTGCAATCACTTGTTCTCATGGTGCAGATTTGGCGCCGGCGTACAGCCAAATTGCCCGCAGTATTGCACAGAGTGGGAGGAAATTGCACACAGCTGGCGCACCTCCCAAGTCACTCAGAAATGACTAGGCCAAATTGTAAAACGCACCGCCTGCGGCGCATGCACCCACGGAAAACGCATCCAAAAGCGGTAAATATTCGGAGTCGCAAATCATTGCGACAGGGCCGACAAAGGCTTTTTCTTTCTTTTCTCGATATCCATTTCTTGTGAGCGATTTCCTCATTGACTCTCCCCGAACAGTTTTGTGAAACTCTGGGATTCATTCTGGACCTTCATTGTACTTGTTCATTGGACCTCGCGGCTCGTATTCGATGTCCCGCATTTGTTCTTTTTCTCGATGCCCTTGGCCGTTCCTGATTCTCCATTGTTTCTCACTCGTGCACCTAAAACTGTCCTGCCTGAACATTGCGTATCTTTCTTTTTCCTGAAACAAACCAAACCGCAGGACACCACTCTTTTTCTCATGGCATTAGGAACCTGCTGCATTTGTCGCGAGATTCTGGCCAAATACAAGTGCCCAAAATGCGCTGTAGAATACTGTCTGCTTGCATGCTTCAAGGACACCCGCCATAGCCACGAAAATATCATTCTCCCGAATTCAGCGCCACCGCCACCGCCAGTTTCACCCCCGACCAAATTTGACCGCATAGCCGCTGACCCGGTGATCCAAACTCTTTTAAGCTACAAATCGCTCCAAGTGCACCTTGCAGTACTCGCGCGGATGCTTTCGGACTCGGCGATAACCAACGAGCCCGTGGCGGAAAATAGGAGGGAAATTGTCAACATGAGACTTTGCGAGTTGCGCATGGGGGGAACTGAGGAGAACGAGTTGGTGGAGGAATTTGTGCAGCGCGTGTTGGAGTTGGTCTAGGCACTCGTATTGGCCGCAGCTTCAAGGTTTAACTTCGCATTCTGGCATTAACTTCGCTGCAACATTGGCATTAACTCGCATTGCATCTGCTGTTCTTAGCAACGACTGGCATTTTGCGCCCTATGCACATGTAGTCGGGACTTTCCGTTGATTCCAATAGCCGATTGCATTAGTTCACTTGGTATGAGGACGATTCTCCATGACCAGGCCATTTATCTAGATTCTCCATGCCGACTGGTGTAGATCACTGACAAGACTGAACAGAGCGTTGCATTCCTCTTCTTGCCAGAATGGCGTATTTATATCCAACACCGAACTGGATAGATTTTGGGTCACGGTTGAGAAGATGATTTGAACGTGGGGGCCCACGAAAATCTCCTTCACCATAATGCCCTGGATTATATTCTCTTCCCCAACACGAGAATGATGGGGAGTTTTCCTGTAACCGAAGGTGACTTCACCTAGTCTGGTCCTCTGGCCATACAGATGATTAACGTGACCCCACATTCTTATCAGAGATGAACGTGTGATGGACCTCGATGAGGCAACGGTTCCTGTTTTATTGCCACTCCAGATAAAAGTGGACATAACAGACGACTGAGCGACGAGAAGGTTTTGAACACTCTAAGAAAGGTTCCAGTCTAATTTTGCCAATGAAAACCCATTCAGCTTCATTGCAGTATTTCTTCTCCTTTGGCTATCGTAACAGTTATCGTATCAGTTTCAAGTTGATTATTTGTTCAATCTCGAAGAGCTTTGGTCGGCTGAGTAAGTTCCGACCCTTACTCAAACGGAATTACATAGTTCTGATGGCCAGAAAGAGTCTCTGATGCCTCGATGGTCCAAGAACATAGGCGAGGCTTGATATCTAGTTCAACTCTATCTGTTCGTCAGACAACTCAGGTTCTTGGCACCAAAGACCCAAACCAAACACAAAGACGAGACATCCACATCTGTCTTGTGAACGCCATTAACATTCGTAGGCAATCGAACAGAACTTCTTTCCGGCCCAGGACTGAACATTTCCACATTTTCCTGACTCGGACGTTAGGCTAACTAAGTCGATCACTTCTACTTGTTAGTTCGTCAGCCTATCCGAACGTATCTTTTGGTACCATTGGCTGTGCAACCATAGGGTGTGCATACTTTGGAATTTTGAGGCAGTAGATTGCAAAATGGCAAATCACTTAGCAGGAATACCCCAATGCACTCGCAGAACTGCTTGATCTGTTCCAGCGATCCCCATCACATCTTTGGACATTTTCTTGGAGAGCTCTGGAGTATAACTAGATAAGAGAGGGCCGTCTCATGGAACTGGACGTTCAGAACCAAACGTGCTTCAAATGTTCCTGTTTGTTCCTATTTGTTCCCATTTGTCTCATTTGTTGCCATGGGTCTGTGTGTTCTTGCTCAGGGATAAGCTCGTGATGGGAAAGTTGCAAAAGGAGATTCTTAACGAATTCACACACTAATGCTGGGGTTGACGCACCCCAGTTTGATTCCCGTCCATTAGCATTGCTCAATTGCTGTCAAGATTTCTACTTAAGGTCTGGCGAGTGCAACTTGTTACAAAGCTTTTTGGTTGGTGGCCATTCTATGAGTCTATATGTTTAGCACTTCTATGGAATCTCGCCTCCCCACAAATTCTTGGTCTTTCCGTGCAACTTCTTGTCCAACTTGATTCTGAAAAGATATCCCCCCAAGTCTCCAGTCTTGACATTTGCATCATTGTCACAGTCTGGTTCTTCATGGTCTAGGTGTGCAGTGGTGAAATACACCTCGTCGTCGTTGGGTCCTCCAACTGCAACACAAGTAAGTCCCTTAGCCGGAATGTTGAAAATGCTGTGCACCTTCTTGTCAGCCGTGAATTCCACAACCTGTTTCGTGGTGAAAACGGGCTGGTAGAAGTGTCCCGAGGCCGTCAAATTCATCCCATCCGGCTCTGGGCTCTCTTCCTCCGGAAGAATTTCTCTGAATTCCATAAGTGGCTGCTTGTTCGACAACACGTTAGTCTCGTGGTCATAGTCGAACTGCCAGAGCGTGAAGGTGAGCGAATCAGTCCAGAAGAATTTGGTTCCATCTTCCGAAAAGGCCAACCCATTAGGAATGTACACATCGCGGGCCATGGTCGTCACCGCCAAAGTGTTGCAGTCGATTCGGTACAAAAACCCTTCCTTGCATACCCCCTCCTTCTTGCTGGTGGGAAAATCCGTCATGACTCCGATCCACAAGTGCCCCCACGGATCGACAATTCCGTCATTGGACCGCAATCTGGTCTGCTGAGATTCCGTGTGCGGGTACTTGAGGAAATAATTGATTTCCCCAGACTTGAAACTGCCTGTGGCCACTCCAAACTTGCCGCAAACCAAGACGATGTCGTTGTCTTTGGTGAGTGCAATTGCACCGATGGATTCCTTTGGATTTGACTCGGGAAACTGAATCACTTGATGGCTTTTCTCGTAGTCGTTGTCGTCAAACGAAATGCGGTGCACTTGTCCCTGGACAATGTCAACCCATAAAAGGGTGTTGTTGGAAGGATTATAGGTGATGCCTTCGGTCAATCTGCCTCTGTATGAGGGGAAGAGAATCTGGGGTTAGCACTGAAATGGAGCAAGTTCGTTGATACATACATCTGATGCGTCAAGGGAGAATTTCTGGACTTCGGTCATTTTGGTGGTGGAATATTGGGACATGGTTCAAGTTTATAGTCGGAAATCGAAAGGTGGGGGACGACCTGCATACCGGATAACTTCCTGGATTGGGCCTCGCAGCCAACTGAGAAAGGCATTTGAAAGCGGAGGAGAAACGAGACTAGAGAGGAAAACGCGTGGAGACAAAACGATCAGCTGAAACGGAAATCGAAAAATTTGGGGATTGCGGAGAATAGAAATTTTGTTGGAGGTGAAATCCAGAAACCAAGCTCACCAGGACTCTGGCAATTGAAAAATTGACAAAGGACAAGAGTTTTGGAAAAGGAAGTGAGATCCAAAAGGAAACCACTCTGGTTTGCATGTTCAGCTGGTTTCCTCAACAATCAAAGGTACTCGGCAGTTGTTGTTGAAGGTGATATCCAAGATTAGACAGCATAGGCTACGATTGACTTATGAAGTGAAAAGACTTGCGAAGTATCTGATTGTAGATTTTCCATTATCTGAAGTCCGGGAAGCCATATTAAGAAAAGCGAAGGGGTTGGAATTGTCACCGAATCTGTCACTGCTTTTTCTGCGTATTAGTGGTTAACAGTACTTGTTTGAAATCCATTGAGGACATGGCTAACTCATCCTCGTACGTTGGCATGTTTCATTTGAAAATCTTGCAATTGGATTGGAGATGTTTTCATCAAGTGAGAAGTGTTCGATTTTGTTCACTGCATCCTTTGGTGAACCAGCAGTTCTAAAGATATGGTTCACTGGAGGAAGATGCCAATTCCAGGATTCAAGAAGGACCCAACACTATTTCGCAAACAAGATAGAGGCTGGTGAACGAGAGCAGCATATGGAGGACCGTTTTCTGCGAAACAGTTGCAGCATTCGTACGGCACAAGGAGGACAAGAAACTGGGTTGAGCCATGAGAATCAAGTTCGGGTCTTTCAGAATCCAAAGTTCGAGTCTTCGAATTAAAAGGTCGAGTCTTATGAGATAAAAAGTCTTTCGAAATTCAAGTTCCAGTCGATCGAGTTCGAATTTTGATCAGCTAGATTCGGGAGCGCCCAACAGATGCCAATTCTTGGCCAACTCGACCATCGCCTCGCTGTTCAAACTCGCATCCACAACCTCAAGTGGAACCTGGCTCTCGCTATTGTCCTTGCGGATATTTCCCATGTTCGATTCGGTGAGAATTCGCAACTCGAAGTCGCCGTCGTTTTCCTTTTCGAGCATCTCGTTCCAGGTGAACAACAAGCCATCCCATTTGCGCGTGAACGGATTGATGTCTACCACCGTCACTTTGGAGTATGGGCGAGGAATGAAGACATCCATGACGTAGTCCGCCAAAGGAAACGCCGTTTTTGAGATAACAGCGTCGTAAAACTTCTGCACGCATTCGTGAAGTACTCCCTGGAGCTCGTGGAGAAAGACGTAGTGGTTCATGTCTCTTTGCGAAACACCCAAGATCTTTCTGTCCTTGACAAAGATCCGGAACTCGAGTGCTGGGTTCATGTCAGGGATCCACTTTTTGAGCACGAGTTCCGGTTCCATAAAGTCGCCATCTTTCTCGGCTTCGTCGTAGATGTGGTTTTCCAAGTCGTGTGCGATGTGATCAGAAGCATTCAACAACAAGTAAATGTCGCCTGCTGAGGTGCACCGGAGCGAGTTGTTGATCAAAATCCACTTGGCGTCTTTTGGCGCCGACCAGTTGAGTTTCACAAGGACAGAGCCCCATTTTTCCACCACCAGCTGGACTTTTTCGTGGAATTCTTGGAACGGAGCACAGGGGTTTTCCTGCAGCAGCTCGTCTTCCCAGTCACTGTATTCGTTATCGCTGTTAGCAGCCACGGGGTCCTCGTATTTTGCCGGCGGAAGTCGGATGCTTTCACTGTTCAAGTAGTCGAGAAATGCAGTTGGAATGAGTTTGAAGATTTTGGCATCAGGCGTGAAATCCTGGAAAAAGGGGCTCCATCGTGAGTACGAGCACCAGTTGATCTGGGAGGTAGTGGTGGGGGTTTGCTTGAAGTAATGTGTTAGCGTCATTGGAGAAGTTGGTGATGGTTTGAGATCCGTACACCTGGGTGCAAAAAGTGAGGAGGAAGAAGAGGGGAAAGAAGTGAGAGTTCAAGTGCGGATCAGGGTGCTTTTATAGTTCAAGTGAATTGCCTGCTTTTGTTGTTTAAGTGTAGATTGCCTGCTTTTTTGTTGAGGGGAGTTATTGAAGGTTGTGAACCTCATTAACCAGAGAGGTACTGTAGCTCCTCTGGAGGCGATTGCTCAAATCGAATCTCAAGATAATTCTAACAGCTCATCGACCTGGAGTACAAGTGGCGGTCATTGATCGGTGGTAGAAAACCCAATGGGTGCAAATATTGCAGGGTGCGTGCAGTTTCTACGATTTCTTCACCCTGCAACACCTCTTCTGTAGACTTTTGCAAGCCGGCTGCCATCCGTTACCGTCTGCCATTGAGAGGGGGATAAACGTAAAAGCGAAACAGTGAAGTACTGAATCATATCCTCCAATTGAAAAACATCCTGATAAAACGAAGCACCGACTCTCCATGATCCTTTGCTTTATGCCCACTCAATGTTTCAATTTCGATGATTTTGAACATCCCTTATTGTGTGCAAAGTCAACATCCAAAAGAAATGGTAATAGCTCTAACTTGTTGACACTTTCCTCACAGGTCGACAATTCTATCTGGGTTCGAACGAGATTAGGAGGAAAGACCTTTGGCGTTCATACTAGGGCACAGATTACGCTTCGAAGTTCTTTTAAGACGCTGTGAACTGTTGTGATTTCAGTCTCCATTTCAGCCTATTGGGAAGCACCCATATATTACTTTCCTCAAGGTCGTCAACTCTTCACAGATTTCCTTACTCAAATTGTCCATTAATTGAAAATTAGAATTTGAGAATCTGAATTTGCCATATCGACAACACGAACATCAAAAATCGTCGCTTCCATCGATTAGCAACGAGTGAAGGTTGAAGCATTCCATTGGGTCCTGACTGAACGACCGCTTTCGAGGAGACTAACGGCGCAAGTGACATCAATGAGGCTCTAACGACATTTGGTAAACAAGGCTTGTTGTCCGTTTCACAAAGAATAACTGGGCAACGGCAGCTCACAAGATTGGAGAAAAATGCACATGGTGAGACTGCCAGTGAAGATCTTTATTTCGCGATTTGGGTGCAAATTCGAGGTCTTCGATGAAGACAAAGACTGCGAAGCTCCGCAAAAATAAGAGATCTTTTGGTGCGTTCAGAGCTATTGGCCACAAGTTTCGTGAAATCGCCAGAAAACCATCCCATTCTACCAATCTCACCTGCCTCAAATTCAGCCACCTCACCAAGCAGCTACCTCACAATTTCTCCCATCTCACATTTCTCCGACTTCTCCCCTCCCAAAAGTCTCACCCAACACAATGTCAAAATCTCATCCCAATCACATCCAATTGCATCCAGTCTCATCCCAGTCTCATTCAATCTCATCCCGCATCCCAATCTTCATCTCCACGCTCCCACTCTTCCCTTCCTGTCACGTGCCCCCCACCGCGAAAAAATGAAATCAACTCAACTGCACCTATTTTTTGAACTCCCAACTAATCAACCATGGCTCCAGTTCCGAGATTGCCCTCCAATGCCACGTTCAGAGACAAGGAGAAGCCACAAGAAGTGCGCAAGTCCAATATCCTCGCCGCCCGTGCCGTCCTGGACGCGATCCGAACGTCTTTGGGTCCCAAAGGAATGGACAAAATGATCAAGACCAAAACCGGCGAAATCATCATCTCCAACGACGGCGCCACGATCCTAAAACACATGGCCATTTTGCACCCTGCCGCCCGCATGTTGGTCGATGTCAGCGCCGCCCAGGACGTGGAAGCTGGTGACGGCACGACCTCGGTCGCCATTTTGACGGGCTCGTTGTTGGCTGCCGCCGAAAAATTGTTGAACAAGGGAATCCACCCGACGTTGATTGGCGAGTCGTTCCAGAGGGCCGCCGCCCGTGTGTGCGAGGTGTTTTTGGAGATGTCGCACAAGATTTCGTTGACGGACCGCGAAATGTTAATCAAGGCTGCGTCCACATCGTTGTCGTCGAAAATCGTGTCGCAGCACTCGGCGTTGTTGTCGCCGTTGGCCGTAGATTCGGTGTTGAAGGTTATGAACGAGGCGCAGGATAACGTAGATTTGAACGACATCCGCCTCATCAAAAAAGTGGGCGGAACCATTGACGACACCGCGTTGGTGGACGGCGTGGTGATGACGCAGACGGTGTTGAAAAACGCCGGCGGCCCCACGCGCATGGAAAAGGCCCGCATCGGCCTCGTGCAGTTCCAGTTGTCGCCGCCCAAACCGGACATGGAGAACAACGTGGTGGTCAACGACTACAGGCAGATGGACAAGATCCTCAAGGAGGAGCGCGCGTACTTGTTGAACATCTGCAAAAAAATCAAGAAGGCCAAGTGCAACGTGTTGTTGATCCAGAAGTCCATCTTGCGCGACGCCGTCAACGACTTGGCGTTGCACTTTTTGGCCAAGTTGAACATCTTGGTCATCAAGGACATCGAGCGCGACGAGGTGGAGTTCTTGTCCAAGGCCACGGGCTGCAAACCCATCGCCGACGTGGACAACTTCACCGAGGACCGCTTGGGCGCCGCTGACTTGGTGGAGGAAATCGAGTCGTCGGGGTCGCGGATCGTGAAAATCACGGGCATCAGCCAGAAGGCCACCAAGCCCACGGTGTCGGTGGTGGTGCGCGGCGCCAACCACTTGGTGTTGGACGAGGCCGAGAGATCCATCCACGACGCACTTTGTGTCATCCGGTGTTTGGTGAAGGAGAAGGCGTTGATTGCCGGAGGCGGTGCGCCCGAGGTCGAGGCCGCGCGCGTGTTGACGAAGGAGGCTTCCAAAATGAGCGGCGTGGAGCATTTCGTGTACCAGGAGTTTGCCGAGGCGTTGGAGGTGATTCCCACCACGTTGGCGGAGAACGCGGGCTTGAACCCCATCAACGTGGTCACCGACTTGCGCAACAGGCACGAGATCGGCGAGAAGAACGCGGGCATTAGTGTGAGGAGATCCGGCGCGTCCAATACTTTCACCGAAAACGTGTTGCAGCCGGTTTTGGTCAGCACCAGCGCCGTGACCTTGGCTGCGGAGACGGTGAAGTCGATCTTGCGTATTGACGACATTGCCTTCAGCCGTTAATGGCGTTAATGTTCATTACGTGGGTGGTGTGAGTAGCATTCAACTGTTTGGATGACGATGTGACATTCTACTTGGATGACGAATTTTGCAGTTGAAGCCAAGGATAACGGCTTTTGCCGTTGATGTGATAACGTTACAGGGACGACTTGCCGTGATGTCGTAACGTTACAGGACAGTGCCGTGATGTCGTAATGTTACAGGACAGTGCCGTTACCGAACAGTACGACCGTTGCACTGATGAGTAATTATAATTCCTAGATGCATGCTATACCAACTTGACCGACCGCGACAAGCCCTTCTTGATACCAGTCTTTTCTCCCTGGTAAGGGCCCCTGTTGGAGTCGTCGTACACTTGTCTGACGGACTTGAGCTTCTTCTTGGCCTCTTCGTACCGCTTTCTCTTCTTGACTCTGGCGTTTCTGTTCTCGTTTCCTCTGTGTGGAGTGAGACCCTTGTTCTTGAGGATCTGGAAGTTGAGGGCTCTCTTTCCGTCTTCGCCGGTGTGTTCCTGCAACTCGGCCAATCTTCCATCTCTGGCTGCCTTCTTGGCGTCGTCGTGAGCCGCACGACGGGCGTTTTTCTTGTCGGTTTTGGCCAGTTTGATGCTTTCGTAGTAATCGTCGGCATTTTCGTTGATTTCCCGAGCCACGTTTTCGTCGCCAGACCCGATATCTTCGTTGTCCAAAGCGTCTCCCAACAGGTCCTTGTCCAAGCCCAAGCCCTTCTTTCTGGCCTCTTCGATGAGCCTCTGTTGTCTTTCGAAAAGTCGTTCTTTGTAGGGTATGTCGAGATCTCCGGTGAATTTGTCGCTTCTGTCCGATTTCTTGGCAGCCTGGTCGATCTTGGACGTGTAGAAACGCAAGGACTTCTTGCGTCTTTCCTTCTCTTCCATATCGACGCTTTCGGGTGTGGCTGTTTCGGTGAAATCGCCAGATGCAACAGCCTTGGTTTTTCTGATGGCACGTTTGGAGGTGACGTCAATGTCCACTTCCTCTTCCTCGACCTCTTCTTCCAGGACGTCTTCTTCCTCGGAATCGGTCAACACTCTATGGTCAACTTCAGCGTCGTCCACCTCAATTTCGTCCACTTCAATTTCGTCCACTTCTTCCTCTCTCGCTACCAGACTCAACTCGTTGGCCTGTCTCCACACCTCTCTGCAGCTGAGAATGGACTCCATCACGGGGTCTTCCTTCATCGTCGTGAATCGGTCTTGGTTCCGCAAATTCTCCACGAAAAGAGCAAAGTATGAAGAAATCGAGCTCATATAGGCTGTCAAGGCCACGGCCTTCGTGTGAACCAATGCGTTGCTCTGGGAGCGCTGCAACTGCTCCAATTTGGGTGCCAAAATGTTGAACTCCTTTAACAAAGGCACAAACTCAGGAAACGACCCGTTCAAGTATGTCAACTTCTCGGTGTCGTCCAAACTGTCCAAATCCGCCATTTCCTCGTCCACCACGATGCTTTTCGTCTCGGTGGTGTCGTATTCCGCGGCCGTCTTCTTCCAGTCCTCCATCATGTCCTCGTCGACGAAATCGTCCATGTCAAGCTCCTGCAAATGCTTCTTTTGCTGTCTCAAAGCCTCATCGGCCATTTCCTTTCCAGCTTCATCGTCACTGACATCATCTCCTCCGTAATAGTTCTTCTTGGATCCCCAGCCTTCTTCGCCGGACTCCTCGCCTTCCTCGCCTTCCTCGTCCTCCTCGTCACTTCCCTCCTCATCAGAGTCGTCCCGTTGCGTGAACCCTAGAACTTCCTCTTCGGAGTCTTCATCATCTGACCGGGTGCCCCTGTTGAGGTAATTTCCTGCTTCTTCGAGGAGAACCTGCTCTTTGCCTGCCTCGAAGGCGTCGATTTCGTTGTCCGAAAGATCCTCCTGAACTTTTCTGGCCATGTTCTATGTGGGTGCAGCTGGATTTCGTGATCATCTCATCACTATATTTTTCGGGTGTGCATATAAGATGCCAAAGGACACTTCCATGTCCCGCTGTATCTCCACGAAAAGAGCATCTAAATGATCAACAAGGACATGAACTACTCACACTGCTGAAAGGTATATGTTACTCAAATCTCACCTCCCCAAACCTGTTTTCCGCAGTTTTCCCAAGGGCTGTTTTCCACTGACCAAGCCTGGTGTACGGGTCTTGTACTCAAGTCTCATCTCGCTTAATCCGCCAAATCAACCACCTCCACAATGTCCAACAGACTAGAATCGTTGAACTCCAAAAAGCCAGGCGTGAAACCGGCGCTCAAATTCAAGCCAAAGCTGGTCGCCAGAAAGAGCAAGGAGGACAGAGACAAGAATGCTCCGGTGGTGAAATCTGAAGGAAATTCACACACAGCATCTACCAGGGGCCGTGGCGGAGCTCGTGGAAGAGGTAGAGGACGAGGTGGTGCATATGTGGGAACGCATGTTGTTTCTGCCGGTCCTTTGGCCTCTGGATCCGTCGGAATGGGTGCAATAAGCCATACGAAAACTGGATTGACCCATGACCGCATTTTCACCGCCGGAGGGTCCGGCTCGTCCGATCCGCTTTCGCATTTGAAGTCCAAGAGCCGAACGACAAAGTCCCTGACGCCGTTTGACAGCGACTCCGAGGATGAGTTTGATCTGACCAAAATCGATATGAGCAAAGAGTATCAGTACGAAGACAGCGAGACTGTTTTGTTTCCGGTGAGGCCGGAGAAGGACGAGAACCCAGATGTGTCCGCACCATCCGCTTCGGCTCTGGCGGCTTCTTCTCGGCCAGAAACGGCGGAGGTGGTGAAAAGTGAGACTCCAGAAGAAGTCAAGACAGACGATGAAAACTTCAACATTCCTAAGGACCCGGTAGAGAGAGGGGAGTACGACAGACTTCTAGATGACCAAAGAGCTATCTTGGACCTCGTGACCGCGAAATTGGGAGACTTGAAGACCGACGAGTCCGATCCAGAACCCACAGAAAACAAGTATGTTCTTTTCCAGTTGCCGCAGGTAGTTCCCCAGGAAGAGACAGAGCAGGTCGTGTCCAAGTCGGATTTTGCCGGGACAGGGCTCTACGACCTCGAGGGACAGGTTGGCCAGCTCAACTTCCACCGGTCCGGAAAAATCTCCATCACGTTGGGCGAGAGCACCACGTTGGATGTTGCGCAGGGAGTTCCTTCTTCGTTCTTGCAAGAGCTTTTTGTGGTGGATTCACACGCTGCTCGCAAGGATCCAGAAGACGAGGACGAAAATGAAATGCTAGACGAAGAAGGAGTTAAGATTGTGGGGAACATCTTCCGGCTCGGAGAGGTGACGGGGAAGATTGTGGGTACTCCGGCACTCTGAGACTCTGATTAGTTGAATCGGAGCTGAGCCTGTTCTGGGAGGATGTCACGAGAACTACTTATTCAGAGTTGACTTCCTTTAAATTTGGAAGTCAACCAGAGTTTCAGTTGTATATTAGTAATGCATTGTACATGTATTCCACGTATCAGTAGATGAAGTAAATTGAATGTCAGGATCCAGGGTTCTGTAAATAGTTCATTCGAGTGGTTTCAATAAATAATACTCACCTTTCAGTACTCTGCGTCCAGGAAGGTTCAATTGCATACTCGCTAGTGCATTCTGCGTTATCAATGCTTTAATTCTGATTCAAAGACTCCGAAAAAAATTTTAGAGTTGAACCAGCTTTGAGGTTTCCTTGATTCAGAGTTGCCATCCTTCTCACCGTTTCAATTGAATATCAGCAACTCATATATTTCAGCTGATAAAATAAATGGCATATGTCCATTTCAGAGCCATGGCTACAAGGTTCTCGTTGTTGCAACAAATCATAGCCTTCCTATTAATTTGATAAACAACGACAGGTGAGTTCTGAATAGATCAATTTTCGTGCTACAGTGTTTTAATAGGAATTGTATCAGGCAACTATATTACAAGCCATACTAAAGGAGAAAATGCGAAGAATTACAAGTGCCAAAATGACTAACTTGATCGATCAACATGTTCAAGATGTGCAAGTTAAACTGGACAGGTTCTGTGGGCTACGTCACCAAGGAAATGCTCCAGAAGCACATGCCGTCGCCTTCGTCAGAAAACAGGCTTTTTATTTGTGGCCCTCCGGAGATGAACGGAGCCTAATTGAGACTAGCTCCGCGTTGGGCTGGGAAAAGACCACCATGAAGTCTGCGGCCTCGGACCAGGTGTTTTGTTTATAAACTAACGAATGTCAAGAGGAGTTACTAGATAGGGAAGTGGCCGAGCGTTGTAGCCGTGGATTTACCTCCATTAGGCGTACTCCATTTGGTTTGCCGTTTGGGTTTAAGAAGTTATTCCGACAGGCGTCTGCCCTACGCATATATGGCCCTTTTCGGAGGTTTCTAGATAGGGAAGAAGTGGGCGGAGTGTTGACTTACCTCCTTTAGGCATAGTGCATTTGGTTTGCCCGACACGCGTCTGATCTTCACATATATAGCCCTTTTCGGAGGCTATCTCCGCTGACAACTGCACAATGCGTAGCAATATATAAAGATGTGAAACTGGCCGCAAATTGAACACAACAATTAAGTTAAGACCCCACAATACCATGTCTTACAGTCCAGTTCTCCTTCCAGGCAAGTTCGGTTTCGGATCCATGTCGTTGACGTGGACTCCAACCCCAGCTGCTTTTGAAGATGCTTTCGAGTCCATCAAACATGTGATCGACAAACACGGCATCAAGGTCATCAACGGAGGCGAGTTCTACGGCCCAGACAACCTCAACTTGAAGCTTTTGGGCCAGTTTTGGGAGAAATACGGCAAGCAGTACCCCGACTTGGTGATTGCCATCAAAGGAGCCGTTAATCTCGCCAAATTGACGCCGGACGGCTCCAAGGCGTCCGTGAAACTGTCCATCGAGAACATTGCGCTGTTTTTCCCCTCCGACATCGCCAAGAGACCCAAACTTGTTTTTGAGATCGCCAGAGTGGACCCCAATACTCCATACGACGAAACCGTGGGCTATATCTCCGAATACGTAAAGAGCAAGGTGATTGACGGGGTGTCGCTTTCCGAGGTGGGTGTTGGATCCATCTCCAAGGCTGCTGGTGTTTTTCCCGTGACCTGTGTGGAGGTGGAGTTCTCCATTATGTGCCAGGATATCTTGGACAACGGGGTTTTGGCTGAATGCTCCAAGAGAGGCATTCCAATTGTGGCGTACTCCCCATTGTGCAGAGGATTCCTCACGGACAGAACAGCTGACGATTTCGATGCCTTTTACGAATTGTGCACCAGACCGGGAGACATCAGGGGTACCTTTGGGAAGTTCCAGGGTGACAACTTCAAGCAGAATGCAAAAGTTGTCCAGAAGTTGCAGGAGTTTGCCCATTCCAAGAAGGTGTCATTGGAGTCTTTGGCCTTATCGTGGATCTTGAAGATCAGTGAGCAGGCCAACTTCAACGGCATTGACAAGGTAACCAGGATTATTCCTATTCCTAGTGGAAGCACCGCGGACAAGATCGACAAGAACTTGGGATACATTGTGAAGTTGACGGACGACGACTTGAAGACCATCAAGGATATCACTGATGGCAACATTGTTGGAAGCAGATACAACGAGCACGCCGACCACTTGAATTTTGCCTAGTCCATAGACTGCCTGTTACTATTTTGCGAACAAATATACGACTAGATGAAGATGTGTAGAAAGTGTGCGATACAGGGAATATGAAGTGAAAACCAGGGTATTCCGTGATAAATTTGGGACACAATGATCTTAAAAAACCCCGTCAACTCCGAGCACACACACTTTCCTCACAATTCGGTTTCTTCCGTAGTGAAAAAAGGGAACAGATCGATCAAGGTTGCTCGCTATTCCAGGCAGTGGGAGTTTCATCAGTAGTTTGAGCACGGACCTGAAGTGCGTGGAGCGTTCTCAATTTTCATTTTATTAGTTAATGCATTCTATGTAGTTCAAGTGATCATACAGGGTCTTAGTTGATCAATCTGGCTGTCAAAGCTTCCAAATCCTCCAACGTCTGAGGCTCGTCGAGTTCCACAATTCCATCATCTTCCTGTCTCGTGTGCTTGTCGTTCTGGAACCATTTAGGCTTCTTGACCTCAGGCTCTTCCTCAGACAGATACTCAAGATCTTGTTCCAAATCAGGGTTGCCCAAGGTGTAAACGGTCTCCTCTTCGTCGCTGGAATCCTCATTTCTGAGTCTCTCCATCTCCTTTCTTCTTCTCTTCTTGTCCTGTCTCTTTTCCCTGGCCAACTCTTTATCGGCCACATCGGCCTCGTTCATCACCTCCGTTTCCTTGCTCACAAACTCTGCCTTCTGCGTCTTCGCATCTCCTCTCTTCCTGAAGTCCTCTTCGTCCTCGAGCTCGTAGATCGGGTGTGCAGTTCCGTCGTCGTCGAACACCAACTTGGTGGGCATTCCCTTGTCCACAAGAGACAATTTCTTGGAAAGAGCCTTCTTGGCCGACCGTTTGGACGAAGGCAACGACATATCCGGAAGGTCCATCTCGTTCAAAGCGTGGTCCAGACGCTTGATCTTCATGAAATCGTCCTCTTCGTCTTCGTCTTCGGCGTTTTCCTTGCGGATTTGCGTTCCGGTCATGTTCAAGTACTGTTCGGACAAAACTGTCTGGTTCTTTCTCTCAAACATCCGGTCGTACTTGGTCCTGACCTTCGTGGAGCTCTCCGCATCCTCGCCCTCGTCGGTGGCCCGCTCCAAGTCCATCAATTGCCGGGACATGTTTTTCTTTTCTTTGTTTCCGTCGCCTCCTCTGATCTTGATCTTCGGAGCACCGGGGAGGCCCAACGACTCGGCGAACTTGTCCGCCGGAAGCTCCTCCACCTTGAAAATCTCCTTGTCCTTCTGCACGTACACCGAACGGTAGTAGGAAATAAAAGCTCGCTGGCCCAAGTTCTTCATCTGCGGGTCCTTGAAACACAACGACTGCAACTGCGGCCGGATCGAGCGCTTGCTCTTCTGCTTGATGTTCATGTTCTTGACCTCGATCTTGTGGCTCTGGAGCCTCTTCAACATGGCTTCTTCCTCAGTGGGTAAAAGCATCAAAAGAGACTTGCCCAGACGCCCAAAACGGGCAGAACGACCCACACGGTGCACGTACGTGGCCGGATCTTCTGGACAGTCCACTTGGACCACCCAGTCAATGGCCGGAAAATCCAAGCCTCGGGCCACAATGTCCGTCGCAAATAAGCATGCATATTGGGCCTTGGAGAACTTCAGCGTCGTCTCCATGCGGGACGTCTGCTTGTGGCGGCCGTACAACTTCAATAGTGAGATTCCCGGCTGCAACGTCCTGAACGTCTCGTACGTGAACTGCACCTGTTTCAGCGACGAGAAGAAAACCAAGATTTTGCTCTTCAAGTGCGACTTGATGAACGACCACAACACATCGAGCTTCTCGTCGAGCGGAATGCGGATGTAGAACTGCTCCAAGCTCTCGGGCGTGGCCGCCAAAGTGTCGGAAGAAACTCCGATTTTCTTGGGGTTGGTCAACGATAATCTGGCAAGATCCTTCACGCTCTCGGACTGCGTAGCCGAAAACAACAACGTCTGTCTCTGCGGCGGCAAATGAGCCACGATACTGTCGATCTGCTTCTTGAATCCCATGTCCAAGCACCGGTCGGCCTCGTCCAAAACCAAAACTTGCAAATTAGAGGTGTCCATTCCAACGGTCTCGTTCAAGTGCTGCGACACTCTTCCGGGCGTTCCCACCAAAATGTTCATTCTGGCGACTCTTTCCTTCTCGTACTGGACGTCCTTTCCGCCAGTGACAAGACCTGCGGAGAACGAGTTGTGTTTTCCGATTTTGGTGAGCACCTCGAAAATCTGAACGGCCAATTCTCTCGTGGGCGAGATGATCAACGCCGCCAATCCGTCGTACTCGGTGATCCGGGCGCGGACCAACGCTTCCATCACTGGAACCAAGAATGCTAAGGTTTTTCCCGATCCGGTCTTCGCCGTGCCCATGATGTCCTCGTTTTTCAAGGCCATGGGGATAGTTTTCTTCTGAATGTCTGTCATGGACACAAAATTGGCTTCCTTGAGGCCTTCGAGCGTCGATTCAGTGATGGGCAAGTCCAGAAATTGCGCCATCAGGTTTTCTTGTGCGGGGTCGTACTCGTCGATTCTTTTTTGCAACTCCTCAAGGTGCGTCTCTTCATCCTGGCGCCGCGTCTTTTTGTTGACTTTCTTGGCTTTGCGGTTGTTAAACTTGACCATCGTGTTTAGGCAGTAGTTTTCGATGAGCATCACAAAAAGTTTTAGGTGCACACCCGTACACCAGACTGTGGAGACATGAGACATGGGGACGGAGACGATTTTACATTGTTTGACTCCGTTGATTCCTCGATTCCTGGATTCCTCGATTCCTCGATTCCTCGATTCCTTGCGTTCCCATTGTCGGGCCTGTTCAAAAATTGAGGATCTCCGCGTACTGCAATGCCAAATCTCCATATTCATCTAAGGATGCCTCATCCATGACCTCGTGGCAGAGATTGCCCAGGGGAATGTCGTACTTTGCCGCCAAATCGCGGAAAATACGCCCCACGTCTGTCGTGTCCAACTTGCTGTGGTCCACCTCGAGCTGAATCAATAATCCTCGGAAATTTCCATGCAACGTGACGTTGGCCGTCCGGATCACGAGGTTTCCGTTCTCCAAGTCGTAGATCTGGCCGCCATCGCCCTTGATGACCTGTCGCTGCGTCCACAGACTTTGCATTCTCTGATTAACAAGGTTATCGAACAGATCGTTCAATCCTGTAGTTGCACCCTTGTGCAAATGGTCATTTGGAATGGCGAACTCGGCAGAGGCGCCCACCTCCTCCTGCACCACGTTGCTGAGCACGGCAGCGGTGTTTTTGTTGATTAAAGTGACGCAAGAATCGTTCAAATAGGAAGGCGCCCATGTGTAGAGGAATTTGGTGTCCGGCGACGTTTCGTGTGTCTCGGCCAACTCGGGCGGCACCGAGTAGATGTTATTGCGGAAAATCTTGAAGCTGAAGCTCCATTTTCCTTTCAAGGTCGGGAGTTTGTTGGACAATTCATCATGGAACTGGAGAATTGTTTCCGGGGTGGCTTTGTGGACTAGAAGGACTCTGCAAGTTAGTTGGCTTGAATTTTCGGACTTCAAATTATTCAGGTACGTACGCAGAAACCATTTGGTAGAAAAGAAGGTGGTTCTGATTCTCCAGATTCGCACCGTTGATATATGGGTGTGCAGGAAAACAAACATCGGCAGTATAAATGGAGTGAGAAATCCGCAACTTTTTGACATATGATTACATATACAAATGAAATTATTGATCTATATAAAAGAAAATAATAAGTTCGAAATAACTGAAGATGAAATAAATTATAATTATCTATATAATTTACGAGATAATCTTGGAAAATTAGAATATGTAACATATGAAAATGTTAAAGATATAAAAGAAGATTTGCTAACAAGAAGTGGTAAAATTTATTATAAAACTTATATGATAATAACATATAAAAATTATGGAAGAATTCAAAACAGAAAAGACAATTTTACAAAACATTATATTATAAAAAGAAAAGAAAATTTATTAAAAGAAATCGAAAAAACTTTTACAGAATATAATAATCCTAAAAATAAAATTCTTCATCATATGAAATACAATCATGATGAATATTCAAAAGAATGTGCAATAACTGAAGATGTATTTACCAACTGTAATATATTACCTTAACAGTAATCCAGATGAAGATAATTTATGTATGCAAAAAGGAATAAAAATAAAATTGAAATAGATATTAAAACATATAAATATGATTTAAAAAAAATTTGGTCTCTTTTCATATCCAACTTTTTTGGCCCCGAACCCCCATCGAGCTCAGTAGGACCATGGGTCCACTTAACTGAGCCGGTACAAACAAGTCTGAGCTCGGCCACTTTGTTGTAGCGAGTTTTACGACGAATTCTAAAAGGTTGCGCGCCTCCCTAAAATCCATATGGTTTTTCGTCCTACTCCAGGATTTTCAAATAACAGTGCTTTCTGGAGGAAGCGGGTAATATTGGGCTGTGACACTGTACGGCTGGGCAAACTCAGCCTATATATCTTGACCCAGATAGAGTTTGTTCTATCTAGGCGACAGGGAACAGAAATAAGCCTGAAGGCTGAAGTTTCTACTGCTTGAATGGCTGCTGTTTTGGCTTTTTCGGTGTGACTTTCTCATGGTATCGTAGTGCATTTGTGGGCCTGTGACCTGGTACGAAACTTAACAAAAACGACTTCACAAACTGCACTTCACAAACTGCACTTCACAAACATTTCACTTTAACTGCTCACTACAATAACTGCACTTTCCAAACTCACTATAACTGCGCTTTTCAAACTCACTATAACTGTACGTCTTGTTGACTTCCTATTCTCAATGGAAACGCACATCTCTGTGTTTCGCCGAATTCTGCTATTTTGCAGCCTTTGACGGTTCTTGGTGAACCTGCACCTATTTTGCACCCACATCGCAATTTTTTATACTCCATCTTATCATGCCAGTCTCCCCCCACTTGACCCAGGACGCGGTTTTCATAGGGGCAAATCGCCAGGGGCTCGTGGCGGACCAGATCCCCGGATTGGTTGCCTTTGGAGCGAACAATAACGTCGCATTGTGGAACCCATTGGCTCCAAACAAAAAGGGAGTCTATTACACCTTGAAGAAACACACTAAGGAAGTGACTTGCGTCAGGTTCCTTCCCGCCACCAAGTTACTCATTTCGGCCGGCGAAGATGGGGAAATCAACCTATGGCGCCAGGAAATCGACAACCAAAATGTCATTTTCTTGTTGGCCCAGACCCTCCAAGAACCCAGCTCTGTGACGTGCATGAGCGTGACCGACGACCAGATCTTTGTCACGGGGAATTCCAGCGGCGACCTCAAGATCTGGGGTCCTGGAGACGATGCCCAGTTTGTGTGTCTCCATACATTTAAGGTCAAGGTGAATTTCTACCCCACCACTTTGGCTCTTCAGAAAATCGGAAAAGACTACCTCTTGGTGGTGGGAGGCACCTCGAGCGACTTGTTTGTGTATTCGTTTGGCATAGGAGCTTCTGCGTTTGTTCAGTGTGCCGTGTTGACGGGCCACGAGGACTGGATCAAATGTTTGGCTTTTGTCGCGGAAAAAGAAGGCTCTAACTACGTTTTGGCGTCGGGGTCCCAGGACAGATACATCCGCTTGTGGCGTTTGCGGTTGAACGAGGCGATCGACGACTCGGACGAAGACGACCTGAAGCTTGTCTTGTTATCTAACAAACAGTACAAATTTGCGTTTGCCCATGGCAGAGCGGCATTCAGTTTCGAGGCTTTGATCATGGGGCATGACGACTGGGTCACAGGCTTGCAGTGGCACCCCTCCAACTCTCGCCACGGCAAGAGCACCTCCAGGAAATTGCAATTATTGTCTCTGAGTGCAGACACTGCCTTGATGATCTGGGAAATGGACCAGGACTCTGGGATCTGGTGCTCGGTGACCAGATTGGGAGAAATGTCCATCAAGGGAGCTTCCACTGCTACGGGAGCTTCGGGTGGATTCTGGTCGTGCCTCTGGTTCGAAGACTACGAATCGGGCGACCATGTTATTTTGGCCAACGGAAAGACAGGTGCCATCCGAGTTTACAAAACAAGCGACCACACCACGTGGGACTCGGAATTGGGAGTTACTGGTGCCACCAGAGAAATCACCGATTTGGTTTGGTCGACGGACGGAACCTATTGCATTGCTACATCGCTCGACCAAACGTCCCGATTATTCGCACCCTGGGTTTCCAACAGGCCCAAGGGAGACGAGCACAGCGTCACGTGGCACGAGTTCGCCCGGCCGCAGATCCACGGCTACGATATGATTTGCCTCGCCAACATCTCCGGCTCCAGATTTGTTTCTGGTGGAGACGAGAAGATCTTGCGCGTGTTCGAAATGACCCAGTCCATCGGCGACCTCTTGCACAAGTTTTGCGGGGTGGAAGTAGCATCCGATGTTCTCCCAGAAGCAGCATCTTTGCCTGTTTTGGGCTTGTCCAACAAGGCAGCCAACGAGCAGTTGGAAGCAGGAGAGGCCCAGCAAAGAGAAGAGGACTATGAAGAAAACAAGGGCGACAACAAGGAAAAGACCGACATTCTTGCGTCTCTGCAGGGTCCTCCGTTGGAAGACTACTTGCAGAGGCACACGTTGTTCCCTGAGATTGAAAAGTTGTACGGACACGGGTACGAACTCACGTGTTGCTGTGTGTCGCCCAATGGAAATCTTCTAGCGTCTGCTTGTCGTTCCAATTCAGCCAAGCATGCCGTGGTGAGAATTTTCAACATCAAGAAAGACTTCCAGCTTGTGGACGAGGTTTTAACAGGCCACAACTTGACCATCACCAGCTTGGAGTTTTCGCCCGATGGCCAGAACTTGGTGGCTGTTTCCCGTGACAGGCAGCTTTCCTTGTGGAGAGTGAGAGACGAGGAAGAAGGCACCTTCAACTTGGTGGAATTGAACCTGCGTGCACACTCAAGAATCATTTGGGACTGCTCGTGGGCACCATCCAGTCAGTACGGTCTGTTCTTTGTCACTGGGTCTCGTGACAAGACTCTTAAGTTGTGGGAGGTTTCCGAATCTGGGGCCACGTTGGTGGCATCGCTCAAAACCGACGATGCCATCACTTCGGTGGCATGCCACCAGAAGCAGCTACTTAAAAATTTGCTAATTGTTGCCGTGGGCTACGAAAGCGGACAGATTGATATTGTCAGTGTGGACATGGCTGGCGAAAGAAAGCTACAGATTGTGTTGGTTGTGGACGGCACTATTTCGCCCGGGGCCAAAGTCAGCAAGCTCAGTTTCAGCACAAAGTGGCGTGACGACAAATTGCTTTTGGCCGTGGGTAGCAACGACAGCTCTGTGCGGATGTACAGTTTGAGCACTCAGTTATTCCTATAGATTTTGCACCCAATACGCACAAGTGGTTTGTGCACGACTATCTGAGGACAACAGCCGAGACAAATCACCGCAGTGAGAATCATATAACACAGAGCAATGGCTGAAAAATACCCCGAGTTGGACGTGAACGGAGACCAGGAAGCCGACGGTGACTTCTTGGCCAGAGAACAGGAACTTTTGGGGGACGAATTCAAAACTGAACAGGACAAGGACGTCTTGGCAGAAAGCGACGACGAAATACAAGAATTCAAGGACCAATTCCCCGAGGTGGAGGGCTCCGCTGCTGCTGTTGCCGCGCCCGAGGAAGACGACGACGAAGAGTTCGAGGCGTTCGGCTCTGCTCCGACCACAACCGATATGGGCCAATCTGAACATTTGGCAGGATGGAAGGAACGCAGGGATTTGGAGATTGCAGAGAGAGAAAAGGCCAACGCCAGGAAGAAGGAGGACATCGTGTCCGGGGCAAAGGAGATCATTGACGACTTCTACGTCAACTACAACAACAAGATGGACCAACATGGAAAAGAGGTTTTGAAGGAGCAAGAGGAGTTTTTGGAAAAGAGAGATGGCTTTTTGAAGAGAGGCACGTTGTGGGACCGCGTGAGCGAGTTGGTGGGCGAGATTGGCGAGGTGCCCGAGGACGGGCGTGACAAGTCCAGATTCAAAGACTTGTTGGCCAAGTTGGAGGGTAAGGAAAACGTGCCTGGAGCCGGAGGTTACTAGACAAATATTGCTGTCAAAAGTATTCAAATTCAGACTGTCAAAAGAAGTAGATTCTCGTGCTATCAAAGGTCACTTCAAAGGGAGTAGGTTTCTCAGAAAAAAGCATTAGATCTTCAAACTAGTCAAAAGCAGTAGATTCTCAGACTTCAACAGTTGCAAATTTCAAGAATCTCAGGCTGTCACTAGCATTTTCACCAATGGAAGCCAATTCTCAGACCGTCGAGAGTAGAAACCCCGAGGCCCAAAAGATGGGAATTATCAAACTGAAAAACGTAGTTAATTCACAAAATGTAAAGAGATGTCATTTCTTAGATCGTCAAACTTAGTACTCACACTGTGAAAAGTAGTTCATTCTCAAAAATCAAAGATAGACAGTCAGGCAGTTCAGGCAGTCAAGAAGTTCAGACAGTCAAGTTAGTAAAAATTATCAGACAGTAAAACGTAGTAAAACGTAGTAAAATCACCGACTGTCAGGTCTCTTTCAAAGCAACTGTGAGGATCTCTCAAGAGTATCTATCGAAGTATCTGTCAACAGTTCCTGCGAAATTACTTCTTAAAGTACCTGGGAAGTTCCTGGGAAGCATCTGCGAAGGCATCTGTCAAAGTTGCAATAGCATCTCTCACCTGTAAGTATCTATGTTTCTGTCACAGTATCGGTCATAAGTATCTGTCATAAGTATCAAACTTAAGTCATAATTCTATCTATTGCTTTGATGAGAGACTCTCCCTCCAACCTTGCGCACTCCTTGTGGTCGCCCGAGTACCTGTTTCTCTTGATATAGTCGTTGAGATTCATAAGTTTCCACACGCCGTAGCACATCACCACCGACTCGAGGCGCTGCCAGCTGCCCAAGTTGAGAACCGTAAACCATGGGTGATTTTCCTTTGTGATTCTCCATTTGGACAAAACAATCAACCGGAACAAGTAGATGTTGAGGTCGTCTAGGAACGACGTGGAGATCGTGCGCACGTTCGGTTCCTGTTTGAGAGGCGTGTATCCGATGCTGGGAATGAGGTCTATGTTGTTGAGCGACAATGCTGCAAATGCAGCCACAAAGCCAATGCCCTTGACGTAGTTTTTGACAAATTGCTTCAAATTTGCCATGTAAAAAGCACGCACCGGGGCCACGCGGGTCAACAACGGCGCCGTCAATGCAATTAGCAACATGGAGAGCAAGTTGGGCCCGTAGATGAAGTTGGCCATGACATTTGCCTTGTGGAAGACATAAACCAAATAATTTTTCACGATTCCTTTCGCTCCTCCAGCGCCCTGGTACACGCCGTGCTTGAGCTCGTAGTAGTGGTCCACAAGCCTGGATTTGGCCACTTTTACGGCAAAAAAGGCCGCGAGCCATAGGTTGTGTTTCGCATAGCTTTTCACGAGGCCAAGCCAGTTCACAGACTGCGACTTGACCCCCATGTGGAAGTTGATCCAGACCGGGTCAAGGATCCGCGTCTTGATGGAGCTCAGGAGGTACCTCTGGTTCAACTTTCGCCGTGTGGGCGTGAGGTAGTTGGACAAGATCTGGCCAAAAATCAAAGGGAAGATTACAAGGTGCTTGTGGGCGTAGAGACGCCGCACGTGCTCGTTGTAGTGGTCGACCTTGCACCACTTGGACATCGTAGGCGACACCCTGATCTTCGAGCTGGGCGGGTTCAACGTGCCGTAGTACTTCATGTAGATGTATATCAGCAAGTAATCCTTTGGAATGTTGGCGTTGCCGGAAACGGCAGAATACAAGAACCCGACACTCACGAGGTTGGCAAGCTTGTGTGCGCGGCGGGCCACGGTGGCTTGGTCCTTCGATTTTGTCCTGGCTCTGAGCCAAGATGTCAAATGGTCACGAAGCATCGGATTCAACGAGAAAAACGCCGCCAATTGCACGGGTTTCTGCACGCGCAACACAAGAAGGGCAAGAAGCCATTTGATGCCTTTGCCCACCGACGGGTCGGGCGGCGTGTAGAGGTATGAGTCGTCCATGGTGAGTTGTTTGTGCGTTCTTGATTCGCGATAAGATACAGTCTCTTATGAAAGACTGGGGTAATGGAATGGAACACAAATGGTGGAAGGGCGATTGGATGGGTGTTGGGATAGCGGAGACGGCGTGGTTGCGGGAGTCTTTTTCTTTCGACTTTTCTTGCATTGGTCGAGTTTGCCAGACCAGTCTCTGTTTCCACGCCAGGAGAAAATCACATGGCCCGTAGAAAACAACGACAAACAAACAGGATTTCAAAAGCAAATGAATGACGAAAAGCAAAGTTCGAGCACAGAACAACGGCGTCAAGACAAAATTAACATGCTGAACTTCTTGCTGCACCTTTCATCTCAAAGGCATTCTCGCTAATGCACGAACTTTTTGCACCCACTGCAATGTCGCGTTCCATTCTCACCCCACACAACCAGAGACCAAATCAAGAAATCTTCAAAAACAACAAAAGCAACTTACGGAAAAGGTTAACGTCAAAGTGTGGCGACCAAGAACAAAGTGCCGAGGTCTCAATTAGAAGTCTCGTACCGTCTATCTGGATCAGACGGCTTATGTGACGCGCACTTTCAAATCAAAAATTCACCACTACAACATGGATACCCCGGACTCCCGGTCGCATTTCAACACGCCTTCTCCATCACAGCCATTGCTCCTCCGAACAGGCAGCGTGGTCAGGTCCATTTCGAGATCCAACTCGCGATCCAGAGGCATCAATTTTGTCACGGTATCTCCCAGCCCAGTTCTTGACCGTTCTCTGGAGAGAACTGCGACTTCTGTTTCGGGGATTCCGGCACTTCCCGCCCGCTTGTCGCCGGCTCCCCACCAGGAATTCCGCTTTGACTTCCCTCTTCCGCTGGCTGACCAGTTGACCGATCTAGATATCGACGAACAACTACGACTCCTCGCCTTGAAGGAAATGGCCGTGGTGGAGGTCAAGGACAGCATCGCCAACTTGAAAGCAAAGCTCGATTCCACCGAGCTGGACCTCCACCGGCTCCGAAAGGCGATCCAGCGCTCGCTCTATCAGGAAATGTCTCTCCACCAACCTCGGAGACAGCGACAGTCCAGCAATCCGCGAGAAGAGGCGTTGACCAGCATGAAACAGGGCCGCAGGAGGTCGTCGTCGTTCTTGGGCATGTCTCCCAAGAATTCGTACGAGCTCCAACGAGAACCTGCCGTTTCCACGCCTGGTCTGGTGGAAAAAACCTCCAATTTGTGGCTGAACTTGTCCAAGCCAATCACCTTCATCCAGCAAATCGATACAATGCTCCAGAACGAGTTCGAGAAGTCCTTGGCTGGAGACGCAGCCCAGCAACCCAATACTCCTCTGCAGAGATTGCAGAAACCAAAAGAAGCGACTTCTGCGAGCCAGGACCCGGCGCCATTTCAGGACAAGGCCCTGGTGGACTTGTTGCCGGTGGATCTCGACAAGCACTTCGCGAAAACCGAGAATGCGGAACCTCGTCTGAATGACGACATTTTCCAGGCCGTTTCGTCGTCGCTCTGGTCGTTTGTCAGCGACGTCAAGACCAACATGATGTCTTCGCTTGAGGGCGAGGACGGAATTCGAAAACAAGAATTCCAGTTCAATTTGGACAACGGCTCGGCGTTCAGTGTGACCGAGCACACCGAACCGAGTTCCCCGATCGATTACCGGAATAGTGACGACGAGGACGAGGTGGATTTCTCGATGTATTCGACGATGCGGAGGCAGGCGAAGTCCAGAACGGAACCTTCAGAGAGAACGGATCACAAATAGAAGAAACACAGAATGAACAGGCACGAGAGAGCAGAGAGCAGAGAACAGGTTGCAGAAAACAGAGAACAGAGAATAGAGAATAGAGAACAGAGAACAGAGAACAGATAGCACTTCGGGTGCTTGAGTGCAGTGAGAAACAGAGGCCAGAGAGCTTCTGTTTCTTGGACACTGCCCACTCGACCAGAGCTTCGAGTTAGATCTATTTTTTAGATCCTATTTATGGTTTAACGAATAATCCTTGTATATCACAACCCTGGCAAGCCCTTGATCAACTCCTTCTGCTTGGTGCTTTCTGCTCTCTTGTCCGACATGTCGCCCACCGATCTCAAGTCCTTCAAGAAGATGTCCTTCAACTTGTCGAAGTAGACGTCCTGCAACAAGTTGCGGATGTTGTACTCGGCCCTTTCCACCAACTGGCCCAAGTTGACCAAATGCGCAGTCTCAAGGTTTCCGCCCTCCAAGCTGAGAGTCTGCGTAGTCTCCGTTTGCCGGGTCATGGTTCCAGACAACGACAACGACGTGGCCAGCTTGTTCTGCAAGTCCAAAATCACCGACGTCGTGAGCTTGTACACGGCCATGGTGGCGCTCTCAGGCAAGATTTCAAACACGTGTATCGAGTCCCACTTGCCCGAACGGTCGTCCGTTTCCTTTTTGAACAAAACAACGCCTGCGAAGCCTTCCTCCAAGCTGTCTGCGGTATCATCCTCAGCTGTGTCCCACATGTACACCGACGACAATCCCCCGCCTTCGTAGTACAAGTCTCTGTAGATATCAAAGCTCTCGTTGGCTCTAACCTCCAATTCTCTCAACGCAGCAGAGGGAAAAGGCGAGTCGTCGTCCGAGGAAGGGTAGTATTTGTTGGAGAACGGAGACCGGTGCAGATCTCCGTCTCGGTTGTAATCGCAGCACAAAAACAGCTTTCCTGTTTCGCCACACTTGGCCACTTGCAACGGGGTGTCCACGGCCGAAAGCAAGTCCTGGGCCAATTCCTGGGACTCAGCCAGATTGTCGTCTTGAAGAAGCGTGCATATGGAGGCGAGGTTTTCCGACACGGCCTTCGGGTCGAGCCGGCGCAAGAGATCGAGCGAGGCGTCAAATTTGTCTCCACCCAGCATACTGATGCAATTGAAGAAAGTCAAGTAGTTGGTGGTGGAGTGGATGTTTGGGAGGCACGGGTGTGAAACTGCACCTTTGTCGCGGAAGGAGTTTGGGCCTATTGCAGCAGTTGACAGAACTCAAAATCAAACTTTTATTCAAAGCACCACTGAGTCGAAAATCGTATTCGTTGGAATATAAGAAACTGCAGCAATCGAATTAGTGCCGTCCAGAGACTCTGTGACTTATTGACTGGAAAACAATGATGCACATTCGCTCATTGAGAAAATTGCAGCCCGAAAATGTTTCGGTGCTTAAGAGCAAGTTACATAGAAATATTAACAGTGGGAATATTTGAAGTGCCGGTTCATGAAGTCCCGGTTCATGTCTTTCAGGGCAGCATTCAGCGCTGAAAAATGTTGTAAAAATGTTGCTGCAAAAGAAAGAAGTTGCGAATTCTTTGAATTGCAGTAACGGCCAATCTCTGAGAAATTCCAACGAGATTCAGTGGAGGGAGAGCGCGTAATATCATTGCTCCCTTCGATTTTTTCAACTTTCAATTTGGTTGGTATCTTCAACGAACTTGGTATGTATGTTTGACCGACGAATCTTTCTTTTGAGGTTTGAGGAGGAGCCGTTAATTCAAAAGAATGTGTGATTTGTAAGTACGAATTCGTCTGCTCAACTTTTGAAATCAGCTCACTCGGTATGTGGAATTAGTGGACTTCTCAGTGATAATCATCTCCAAGAAAAACGGATGTGCTCGGGATCTTACGGTACTGCTCGTCTTCTGTTTGGTTCAAATTCTGGATTCTCATGCTGTGCTTTTCCTACTGTGGCTAATTTTTCTACTCAACTTTGACTCCAATCTGACTTTTCGACACCTAGGCGGCAAAACCAGCCATTGATTTCAATGGAGATGCAGAAACGCCTTGTTGAATCAAAGTATTCAACTGCACTTCTCATGAGAGGACTGAAGCAGATCCGAATTAAAACTCCAAACCAAAGAGAAAAATGTGATTCTGGAAGATTGGCGGTTGCAGGAGTTGCTTGTAAAAAGCTAAACATTTTCACACCCATACCTGTGTATCCACAGTGAGCAATGTCTTTGCCGCTTATGTGAGGAAAAGATGATGTAAAGCACACGGTTGATACTTATCCTTTGAGTCTCCAAGTCTCAGTTCTCTACAATTGGTCTACACTTCACTCACAAAAACCATTTATTGAAGAACATTAGGAAAGAATTAGGTTGGGATGTAAGAACCTCCGAGACGTGGAGCGTTGATAATTATTCCGGTAAGGACACCAGACATGATACCTGCAACGGGCAAGGTAATGAACCATCCCATGTAACACCAGGTGACCATTCTCCAGTTAACCGATCTGAAATCTTGGTTGCACAATCCAACAAAGACAGTGGCTCCAACAGCACACTGCGTGGTAGAAACAGGAATAGCCAACTGGGTAGCCATGACAACGGTGATGGCAGCACCAAATTCAATCGCGAAACCTCTGGCAGGCGACTGCAAGATCATCTTGTTACCCAAAACACTCATGATCTTGTAACCGAACATCCAGGCACCAATCACCAAAGAACCGGCAGTGAAACAAAGAATCCAGATTGGAGGGGTGGCCTTCAAGCCCTTGTTGGTCCAAATAAGGTAGACGGTGGACAAGGGACCAGCAGCGTTAGAAATATCGTTGGCACCGTGAGCAAAGGACATAGTACAGGCAGTGATGGCCTGGAGCAACGAGAACAAGAACTCGATTCTGTTATCGTAGAACTTGGACTTGGCGTGCATCTCCTTGACACCATGTCCCAACATTCCCCCGTTGTTGACCTGGTCAGAGATAACATCCTTGGTGAAACCGTGCGATGCCATGAGGAATAAAAGGTATGGCCACTGCTTGGGGCCTTGTTTGAAAAGGTTCCACCACAAAGTTTTGGTGGGAATCTTCTCTGTTTGAGCAGGAACAACCTCCACGTCGCTGCTGCTGACGGAACGCTTTTCCTCAGCCACACCGTCGAGCTTGTCGGATTCGGAAACATCAGAGACAGAGTGTTCCTCAATACGACGGCCAGCATAGTAGTCAATGGTGAGCTCGTGTCCCTCAGGCATTGGAGGAATCTGGTCAAGCGGCTTGAAGTAGTACACTGGGCCACGGAAGACGTCGTACCATTGCAAGGTCCAGTCATTGTACAATACCTTTCTTCTGACAACGGGGTAGACAAAGGTCATGTACAAAATGGTGGCCACGGCTCCAACACCGAAAATAGCTCCGAGAGTGGTTCCGGTGGACAACTTGTCCAACTTCAACCCTGGCGAACCCTTCCAGACGATCAACATGGTCAACACGGAGAAGGTGATGAACACCAAGACTGGCACCAAAATCAACCCGTTTCTGATTCCCTTCTTGACGTCCTTGATCTCCAAGACAGAGTACTTGGCAATCATGAACACAATGGATGCAAAACAACCGGCAATGGCTGGGGCAATGAACCACGAGGCCGCGATCTGTGCAAATCCCTTCCAGCCCCAGATGACGTGGTCGGCACCCTTGGTAGCAATACCCACACCGATGACGGCTCCGATAATGGAATGGGTGGTGGAAACAGGCATTCCGATGGAAGTGGCGATGGAAAGCCAGATGGACGAACCCACCAAGGCCATGGCCATGGCAAGCATAAGAACAGTGGGGTCAGACTCGAATGTGTCGGTCTGAATGACCTTTTTTCTGATGGTGTCAGACACTCTGTTACCGACCAAAACAGCACCCAAAAACTCCATGATAGCTGCGAGCACCATGGCCTGCCAGTACTTCAAGGATCTGGAGGAGACCGACGACGAGAAAGAGTTGGCCACGTCGTTGGCTCCGATGTTGAAAGCGTCCAAGAACGCAAAGATCATCGCAATAGCGAAGATGTAATCAAACTGGTGATAGATCATGTTGGCTGGTAGAAAAACTCAATACTTCCAAGCGAGGGGGGCCTCTTTATACGATTCCAATCCACTGCACAAGGCAGCAGCTAATTACGAAGCCTGCGGCGTGGGTGGGCCACTTTCTTTTTCCTGTTCTTTGCTTAACTATGGTGAAAAATGGGTGCAAAATATTGAAACTCAATTCTTGGCAAAAAAAAATGGTGCTTGGCACCCACGTTGTCATCTCTGTGCGTCTAACCGTGGCGATACGACCATTAGAGATGGGTGTTGGAGCCCGCAAAAATGCTGTTCAGGGACACGAAAAAGCTCGTGGACTCCACCACCGACCTCTGGTCTCTGCCGTATTATCTATTCAATCTCTTTTATCGTGTGAGAGGAGGGGGGAATTTTCTGTGTGCAGGAAAAACGTGGGACCTGGTGTCAATTTATTAGCCTCCTTAAATAGGCATCTTGAAGGGGAAATTTTGGCGGATATTGCGCCGGTTATGAGATCTGTGCAAGAGAACTTTTCTGCCGTACCTGTTCTACAACGCCGTTTGACCGTGAAGATGGTCCTTTGGAGATTTAGTGAAGGACATTTCACAGTCGACATTGACCGATTTCTATGGATATTCCTTTGTGCTTGCTCTGGATGAGGATAAACTAAAATGTCCGAATTGGCTTGGGGGAATTGCATTATTTCCACGTGGGAATTCAGGTTGCGCCTGGCTACTGATTTTCTTGTCGTCACACGATGCCTCCGACAACTTGTTCGGGCAAGTAGTCGCTCGGGTATTGGGTCTTCATTTAAAGTCACGTGATGTGTCATGTGAAAGGTGGTCACACGGGCAACTTCTCCGAACATGAAGAAGAACCGAAAATTCCGGATTCCGTATTAGCTTCATCTCTGCAAGCTCCCCAAGTCACTTCTTTCCCACGGCGACGATGTGCCCAAGCGACCAATAGCACTGATCCATTAGTAATCGCAGCCCTTCGTGTCACGTGATCTGGGGAATTCGGAAGCGATGTTCGGAGAACAAATCTTACTAACATCCAACAGTCACCACAGCACCAGCTATTCAAACAGCGCAACCCAAAATGTTGTCCTTTTCCAACAAGCAAATTCTCCGCTTTGGCCTGCGGTTTTTGTCCATCAAAACTTACCCCACCCCAAATGCCAATGCCATGAAGTTTGTGTCGCCGCAAGACATCACGCCCTATGAAAACAAAACCTTCGAATTCACAACGTCGCTCTCCGCCGTGCACTCGCCGTTGGCGCTTCGGCTCTTCAAAATCCCCGGAATCAAGTCGGTCATGATTGGTCAGGACTTCCTCACAGTCAACAAACTGGACCATATTGAATGGGCCAACTTGCGCCCGGAAGTCGTGGACTTGATGGATGCGTTCTTGACTTCGGCTGCAGAACCGGCAATCACGGGCGAGCTTGCCGATGCCGGCCAGAACGACTCGCTTGCTGTTTCAGAAGATGACTCAGAAATCGTCTCCATGATCAAGGAGTTGATCGACACCAGAATCAGACCGGCCATTCAGGACGACGGAGGAGACATCGAATACAAGGCCTTTGACGAAGAAACCGGCGCGGTGTTCTTGAAGCTTCAGGGTGCCTGCAAGTCGTGTTCGTCCAGTGAAGACACTTTGAAGGGAGGCATCGAGGCAATGCTCAAACACTATATTGAAGAGGTCCGCGAGGTGGTTCAGATTTTGGATCCAGAGGAGGAGGTTGCAAACCGAGAGTTTGAGAGGCTCGAACAGAAGTTGCTGACGAGAAAGGAATCTCCCGCTCCTCCAACGTTGTGACCAACCTGGATCCTATTTATTCTGCATCGATATATCTCAAGATATTCATATCATTACTATTGCAGTAGTTGTGTCCCAACTTTGAACCTGTTCACTGTTCGCGAGTTTCTGAAAACGACCATTGCCCACATTTCTTCGATAGCAACCAGAGCTTAGTGCGTATCACCGCATTCAACGAAAACCTCTCCTTGAAGTGCAACGTTTTAGGTCACTGACAAAAGGAACGTGGTTTCGTTGAGCCTCCCAAAATACTAATGACGGTGCATTGATATGGCGTGTCCTAAGATTTTCAAGAAGCTGGTGCGGGCCGCGAATGACAAGCTCATTCCCAAATCTACCTCGAACTTCGGACAGACACCTGAGTGAAGAAGATTTGGAAAAACTCAATTATTCTTTCGATGCCTTAAGCTCCTCCAAAACCTGCCTCTTGATCTCGGCCAATCTCTTCGCTTCCTCGTACCTCGTACTCAACTCCTTCAACAACCCATTATCAATACACCCTTTGCCGATGACCAACCTCACTTCCTCAAAAAGATCACTCAACCACTTTTTCGTGAACGCGTCCCATTCTCGGGAAACTTGGTTGAATCCGAGAACCCACCCTAAGAGACCCAATGCAAATGCGCTTTCTCCTTGGATTCCAAACCACAAGTATCCAAAAAGAGAAAGAACAGAAATAGGCACCTGGTAGTACATGAGGGCAGAAACAAGACTCGAGTACACCATCGGCTGGACTTCGGTGGAGAGTCTCTCGTTGATTAATTTGCTTTTGAATGCCTGCAACGGGTTGTCAACCGTTAGGTGGTCCGAGTACACGGCGTACTTCTGCTCCTGCAATCGCGCAGTCAACTGGCCACGCACGTAGTTGTAGCCCTCGATGCTTCTGTTCATGAAATGCGCACTGAAGTAATCCTTGAGCATGTACTCTACGTTGTCATTTTTCCAGTACAACATCCACCACCTGAGTTTTTGGCGGAAAAAGCTTGTTGTTTCGGGCATCAAATTCTGCTGGAGCTCGGCGTGCATGCCACTGCTGCATTCGGCCACGGCGTGGAGCTTCAAGTCGTCGTAGACCTGTTTGATACGGACGTCCGAAAGGTTGTTGGCGGCGATTTCTGTGCAGATGACGTGGAACAGCCAGTCTCGCAAGTTTTCGGTCCGCAAGAACCACAGGAGGAACTTGGCGAGCTCCAAGACGTTACTGTTGAGCACTGCGTCGAAGTACGTCGACGAAGCGGCCGTGTCTTTTTGCAAAAACTCGTTGATGCCGTGGTGGCTCAATTTGGAGTTGATTTTGATGGCGTGGTGCGTCACCTCTTGTGTTCGGTCGAACGTCACCGCGGTGGATTCCGATGACAGCGGGGAAAATTCGCCGTTGTCCACCACCGTGAGCAAGATCTTTTTCTGCACGTGGCGGGGCATTCCGTCCATGAGGGTGGAGAACTCCGAGGTCACGTACACGAAAAAGTGACACACGTCGGTCAATTTTGACACGTCCGCGTCGCGGTTGATCTCCAAAACCACCAAGTTATTCGCCGGAGACTCGGCGGC
Source organism: Danielia reshetovae (assembly GCA_030558395.1). Lineage (NCBI taxonomy): Eukaryota > Fungi > Ascomycota > Pichiomycetes > Serinales > Metschnikowiaceae > Danielia > Danielia reshetovae. The sequence goes on along the minus strand of JAJMSL010000002.1, from coordinate 32,693 downwards.
CGGGAATATCTCGGAAAACGACTGTCTATAATCTGCACTTAACACCGGAGACGGTAACTCGAACCGGGCCACGGTTCTTTCAAATGCGCCGGGAAGAAAGAGCTCCTCGTGTTCCGCGCCCTTGAACGCCACCAAGTTGTTGTCTTTTTTGGAGCGGGCTTCCACGTCTCGAAACCACTTTTCGTTTCCTGCCGCCAATGGATCTGCCAACAAGGACTCGAGAAATTTGGACGACTGCCGAACAGCTTCGGCTTCGTAAATTATCCCTACTAGGATGCTTTGAGTTCGGTTGGTGTTTCTTTTTAACTCAAGATATGTCTGGATATTCGAATAGGTGACTGTATCTTGGGGGTACCATCTTAGGTATTTTTTCAAGCTGTCCTGGACCAGTGAGGCGTGGCGGGTGATGTACAATGCATTTCGGTCAATTGAGCATTTTAGGGACGCGGGTTTGGCAAACCGTAGACTTCGTATAAGAAAATGCATTGGTTGGTATTTGGAGGTTGATACTCGCCTTATTTGATGATTGTCACGTGATCGGGTGAGAAAACTGGGGAAGAAGAATTTCGGGGATTAGGTGAGTGTTTTTGGATGTTTGCTAGTGTCTATATCGTGCATTTTGGATCGAGTGGAAGTTTTGGATGGGGCATTTTGAAATTCTGATGTCTGGGTAGACGGATGCAAATTCGCACTGAGATAAGATCCATCGAATTGACCAAAGAGAGATCGCGCTGATTCGAGACAGTCCAATGATCGTTAAAAAAAAAACACATCTTCCTTTTGAACTTTCTCAGAAACAGTCAATGTCTATTCACCCTCTCTGTAACCACTACTAACATTGCTATTTTTGGTGGGAATGACCAACAAAAGGGGGATAGAGCACGGAGTCAGTAAATTGTGACTAGTGCAAACTACGAGAGATCGATGTTCCAAATCGTTACAGGAACCGATAAAGTGTCCTCCAGATAATTTTCCGGTATTTCTGATCAACACTGAGCACATACACGAGAGAGCACAGACAGAATCGAAGAATACTCTTCATATTTGGAGTTTTCAGACCGTGCTTCCTGTTGTGGCAGGAATGATCGCTGGAGGAGAGTAGGTTGGGTGCATTTTAGATGGATGAGCCTGGCACCTGACATTTCTGATTTTGGGTTTAGGGTTTTGGTTTTGAAATGTCTCAAAAGATGCATATGCGCACTCTGATCGTGATTAGATCGAACAGATATAACAGATTGCAGTTCATTTGACACCAACCCAAGACCTTCTGGGCCTTCGAAGACTTCATTTGATTCTTTATTCCAAATTTCTATGCTCTTACAAAATGGCGCACCTTGGTCGTTCAAATGAGAAGTCGAATACGGACTACACTCGACATCCAATTTTCGCACCTGATCCCAAGAATAGATTCAGCGCATCCAGTACAAGACGTCTTGCGAGCACATCCACAGACATCTACGAACAAATTTACAGACATCCTACCAAATGATTGTTTTTCAGTTTGAATCTTTTCATTTGAATCTGTTTTCCCTTTGGCTCGAATGCACATGCAACCCATCATCCACATACAGTCCACTTTACTCGGCTAGGTTATTCGTCACCTGATTCAATCCTTCAAACCGAACCAAATCTAAAACCTCCTATCCACCTCCTTTCCAATTCTTTCCACCCCTTTCCACCCCTTCCACCTCTTCCATCTTCTTCAATCTCTTTCCGCCTTCTTCAGCGCCTGTTTCAAAACCATTCCACACCTTCACTTTTCTACCCCGGCCTTTTCTCTGCACTCCCGCAATATCTCAATTTCCACCTTCTTTATTTCCATGTCTGTGCCCTTGGAGCTCCCAGCGCACAAGCTGCGGTGGCAGAAAACAAAAAGCATCATCAGAAAATATGCCTCGTTCATGGGCCCCGGCATCATGGTGTCGGTGGCGTACATGGACCCCGGAAATTATTCCACAGCGGTTTCGTCAGGTGCCGACTACCAGTACCAGCTCTTGATTGTCATTTTCATGAGCAACGTGTTCGCAGTCGTGTTGCAGTGTTTGTGTGTCAAATTGGGCAGCGTCACGGGGCTCGATTTGGCCGAAATGTGTCGGCTCAATCTTCCACCTTGGCTCAATTTGGCCATGTACGTGTGTGCCGAGTTGGCAATTATCGCCACGGACTTGGCTGAAGTCGTGGGCACGGCCATTGCGTTGGAGATTTTGTTTGGTATCCCCTTGGTCATCGGTGTGGCCATCACGGTGCTTGATGTGCTAATTATTCTCATGGCCTACCACAAGGACGGAACCATGCGGCAGACCAGGACGTTTGAGATTATGGTGGCGTGCTTGGTGTTTGCCACGTGCATCTGCTTCATTTTGGAGCTCTTCAAGTGCGACTTTGAGCCCGGGTCGTTGGGCAAAATCGTCGAGGGTTTCTTGCCGGTCGACGGCGCCATTTTCAAGGAGTCCAACGCCTTGTTTTTGAGCTGTGGCATCGTGGGAAGCACCGTGATGCCGCACTCGTTGTACTTGGGCTCGTCGTTGGTGCAGTCTCGCTTGAAGGACTTCGACATCAAAAATGGCAATGTTTCGGGAAATGTCAATTCCGACGGAGAGTACGAAGACACCGAGTCGGCAGACTCCACCGCGTCGTCGGACCCATTGCCGTTGACCCGCAACAAGTTTCTTCTGATTTCCGACGGAACGGCCCTCGCCAGAAAATACAGGCCGTCGTACTCCGCCATCAAGTACTGCTTGACGTACTCGTATACCGAATTGGTTCTTTCGTTGTTCATCATTGCTGTTTTTGTCAACGCGGCCATTCTCATCGTGGCCGGCTCCACGCTCTACGGCAAGCCAGATGCAAAAGATGCAGATTTGTTGTCCATCTACGAAATGTTGTCGCATTATATCTCGCCGGCTGCGGGGTTGATCTTTGCCATGTCCATGTTGTGTGCGGGCCAGAGTGCGGGCATCGTGTGCACGATGGCTGGTCAAATCATCTCGGAGGGCTTCATCAACTGGTCCGTGAAGCCGTGGGTGCGTCGTATCATCACGAGGGTGTTGGCCATCATCCCCGTTGTGCTTGTCATTTCCGTCTTGGGCCGGGAGGGTGTCTCCACCATCATGAACGCCTCGCAGGTCGTGTTGAGTTTCATTCTTCCGGTGGTGAGTGCACCTTTGATCTGGTTCACGTCATCGCGGAAGTTCATGACCGTGTACGACTTCACAGAGCCTCCGTGCGACGAAAACACAGCCCTCTTGTCTCTGGAGACAAGCCGTCACCAAACGAGGGGCTACCAGCCGCAAGACTCGGCCGACGACAGTGGGATTTTGAAGAAAATTACCTTTGAGAACGGGCCGTGGTTGCGGGCTGCCTCCATTCTTACATGGCTCATCATCACGTTCTTGAACATCTACTTGGTCTACCTATTTTCCATCGGCATTGATGTTTGAGTGCGCCGGCATTTCATCTCCATTAGAATACATGATACCTCGTCACTAAACTCTGAACAAGCCCTTCTAAACATCCTGTCCTATTCTAAACAAGCCTGTTCTCTTCTGGACAATCCTGTCTATTCCAAACAAGCCACTTCTAAATAATCCTGTCTTTCTATTCTAACAAATCGGCCTTCTTCTAAACAATCCAGTTCTCACCCAACAACCCTGTCTTCTATTCTATACAAATCGGTTTTTCTTCTTGTAGGGACCCCGAATTCCCGTCAATCTTCCGGTTTTGCTTGCTGGTAACGCCTTCGAAGGCACGGGACCCGGCAAAACGCCAGGGTAATCATTGAGTAGAACTGGCAATTTCTTGCTGAGTCTGAGCGCTAATTCACATCCACTGGAGGATTTGGATTTCACAAGAATGGTCAACAACTTGACAATCTTCTTGTACACAGCAGCTTCCGCAGAAGATCCAGGAAGGGCGTTGGAGGCGGTGCTGTGCAAGTATCTCTCTTGGCGCAACTTGTTCAATTTCAACAAGCTCGCCGAAATAATACGTTGCAAGTCACGAGGAGATTTGACGATTTCGTCCTTGTCCTGCTTCAATTCCTCGAGCATCTCTACCGATTCGGGGCTGAAACGAACCAAGTTCTCGAGCTTGATTTGGTTGGAGCGTGCCGCAACCTCCACAGCCGGTGCTTCTTTCTCTGCTACAGCTTCCGGCGTGATCTCGCTCAGGGCAATTGTGGAAGCCACAGTTTCGTCAATAGGTGGCCGTTTGCTTCCCAAGTGCTTGCGTCTGATTTCCCCGAGCTCCTTGAACCCGATGTGGTTGAGCCAAACGGAGTTCTTGAGTTCGTGGCTCAAAACGGTGTTTCTCAGGTCCGTGTTGGGCCCAAAAGATCTGACGGTCTGGCTCCGTTTCTCCGACGTGCGCAACTCGTTGGAATTGGCGTTCTTCACCAACGTGGACTCCACGGGAGGCTTCAATGTTTTCTGCTTGTATATCAACCACTTTGGTGCTTCGATGGTGTACCAATTTGGATGAAAAAAACTGTCCAAAACCTGAGAGGGAGCCAGCGCAGGCCCCGGAATCCGCGACGCAGGATTTCCGAACGTTTTGATGGTGCCGCTGTTGTTGGTAAGAACCTTGGGCGTCCCCAAAACCTTCAGCAACTGGTAGGGGTCTGGAACCATGGTGTTTCTTGCGTCTAGAGAAGACTTGCCAATCAACCCGGAAAATAACGGTTGAATGGTGGTTTTGGTGGCTGTGGGTTGTGCCGAGTACAAACTGTGGTACACTGGCGCTACGGGTTCCTCGACCTTGTTCATGAACATGACGACCTCGCCATTAGGGGCACTGTAATTCCGGGAAATTCTGTGGAAATCGTCCCGCAAAAGATTCAACGTGTCGGCCGGGGCGTCCTCTTTCTCAAAAAGCCGGAGCCCGAGCGATTCCACTTCTCTCAACAAGAGTTCTGTGGTGAGTTTGTAGAAAGCGTCAATACTGTTGTATTCGTCCAGACCCACCAAAAACTTGACGATTTCGTGGCCGGAAACAACCACGATATCGTGGTAAAATTGGTATGCCGAGGTGTATTCGGACTTGGCCAATTTGTCGGAAATGGACGTCTTGGCGGCCTTGGGTTGAGCTTCCAGAAATGTCAGGTAAGCCTCGGTGATTTTGGCGGGATCTTGTTCGAAAAACTTGGTGGGCACCACGTTCTTTTTGAGCAACCCGCGTTTGTCTTCCGTCGAAATGACAAGGACAATGTCCAGTAGTAGATTTTTGAAGGGAACTGAAGTTAGTAGGGAAGAGAAAGGGGAAAGGGGAAAGGAAGAAAGCAGAAATTCTGGTCTGGGTTTCCCGCGCTCGATGCTGGACATACTTTGTTTTTGGTTCTTCATGCTTGATGTATGAGTTATTCAGTGTTTTTTTTGACATGAATCTCATTTTCGGTGGTGTGTGCAGGATTTTGAAAGTTGGAGGTGATTGTTCGGGTGAAAGAGGTGACTAACGGGTAAGAGATGTGGCGGTTTGGAGGAGTTTGTGTGGTTTTGATGTGGAAGATTTCGGAACTGTGAACTGTGAACTTCAAGTTTCGGAATTTTTAGTGGAAGTTGGATGGAAAAGCGTTGAAAGAGCGTGGTTGAGAAGGCATGGTTAAAACAGCACGGGCACAGGAACAATTTCTTCAGCTCCTCTCTCGAATCTGCTTTTTGTGTTCTGTAGGTGATTTCTTGATTTTTGGTGGATTGGTGAAATAATGCGAAAGTGTAGAAAAGCTGAAAACGAGAAGAAAAGGCAGAATCATGAGGGATGGAGGACAAGAAATTTTAGGTTGAGTGTTGAAAATTGTTCAGCGGGCGGTTTTCTCCGTTTCTGGATAGGTCTCGGCATCTCGAGGGTGAATGATACATTGTTCGGATCAAGAATATAGTAGCATTGGACGAGAATTAAGAGCAGGTTCCCACAACGGCAAAAAGAGCTTAGTAAAGAAGCACAGAGCTTTCAGTATTTAAGCCAAGAAGAAATCTCCCACTTGTAAAACATTCGAACCTTTGTGGTGTCTCCTATATGTCCATTATGTACCCATTTTTATTAGCAAGCACATACTGACCATATTTCCACAAATCTCAGTCTGAAGAGTTGAGGTGACTGGTTGTAACTATCTCCCACTGTCTTCTGTCTTCTTGTAGAATGGAAAAGTCACTGGGTTTGAATATATATGCTAGCACCAATTGCAAAAACTCAATAAAATGGAAATCTCGCACCCTGGATTTTGCAGTTAATCACTGAGAGAAGGCTTGACAACCTCAATGAACACGAATTTATCAAAGAACTCTACAAATTGAAATCCAAACCATATTGACCCGATTCATCCCACCTAAGAAATGTCTGAAATCATTGAGATCAAAGATCAGGTCGGAGAAGCCCTAGCCATTCAGTTTCGGTAGCCGGTCTTATTGCCTTATGACTGCCTTCAATTTATATCATCGTCGAATTGAAGTTTTCATTGTTCGCCGGATAACTTAATAGATATAACGCTAGAGTTTCTTTCCTCTGGAGGTGTTTCTGCTGCTTTTGTCTTATCGCATCAACTAATTTGATACAGATTGGGAAAACGCGAAAGGGATGGCATTCCTAAACGACAGCAGAGAAAGCCTAGTGCCATCACAAGTGACCAGAAACATCCATTTACTCACCCCCCAGTCAATACCTATCCTTCAAAAACATACAAAAACGAAAACAAAACAAAAACAAAAACAAAACAAAAACAAAACAAAAACGAAACAAAAAAACCCTGGTCCAAAGCCCTCTGCCTCACCTGCCACCTGCACACGGCACACGCACCAATTAAACCCAGTTGGGAAAGGTAATTACGCGAATAAAAATCAAACCCATTTTCACAGATTTCAACCACACTCTTCACCATGGACGAAACGCCCTTTGACCAGCCCATCGACGCGGTGTTCGGGGACCGAGTTAGACGGTTCCAGGAGTTTTTGGACCAGATCGGCGACCACGGAAACTACAGAAACGAAATCAAAGACATGTTGATGAAGGGCCGCTTCCGCTTGTCTGTTTCCGTCGACGAGGTCCGCGATTTCGACACAGAGTTCTGGAGAGGCCTTTTGGACACGCCCGTCGACTTTTTGCCCGCGTGCGAGCGCGCTCTCAGAGACACAGTGTTGACCATTTACGACCCAAATGACTCCAGATTCGAGCCGCTCGACGACAACCAGCAGTTCTACGTCTCGTTCAGGGGCGCTTTCGGCGACCTCCACGTGACGCCCCGCACCATCACGTCCGGCCACCTTTCGAAAATGGTGTCGATCGAGGGAATTGTCACCCGAGCTTCTTTGGTGAGACCCAAGGTCATCAGATCGGTGCACTACGCCGAAAAAACCGCCCGGTTCTACGCCAAGCAGTACCGCGACAACACCACGTCGTTTGACGCCATCACCACCCCCGCGGTGTACCCGTTGGAGGACCCGGAGGGAAACAAGTTAACTCCGGAGTACGGTTTTTCCACGTACCGGGACCACCAGAAGATCTCCGTGCAAGAGATGCCCGAGCTGGCGCCCGCGGGCCAGTTGCCACGGTCCGTCGACGTAGTTTTGGACGACGATTTGGTGGATTTGACCAAACCAGGTGACAGAGTGCAAATCGTAGGTGTCTACCGCGCGCTTGGAGGAGGCGCCAACAACCTGGCGCAGTTCAAAACGGTGATTTTGGCCAACGCCGTGTACCCGTTGCACGCGCGGTCCACCGGCGTGGCCGCCAACGAGAAGCTCACGGACCAGGACGTGCGAAACATCAACAAAATGGCCAAGGAGAAGCACATCTTCGACACGTTGGCGCAGTCGCTCGCGCCGTCCATCTACGGGCTCGACCACATCAAGCAGGCGGTTTTGTTGATGTTGTTTGGCGGCTTGGAGAAGAACTTGGACAACGGCACCCATTTGAGAGGAGACATCAACATCTTGATGGTGGGAGACCCGTCCACGGCCAAGTCGCAGATGTTGCGTTTCGTGTTGAACACGGCTGCGTTGGCCATCGCCACCACGGGCCGAGGCTCTTCCGGTGTCGGTTTGACGGCTGCGGTGACCTCAGATAAAGAAACTGGAGAACGCCGCTTGGAGGCCGGTGCGATGGTTTTGGCCGACCGAGGCGTGGTGTGTATCGACGAGTTCGACAAGATGTCGGACATCGACCGTGTGGCGATCCACGAGGTGATGGAGCAGCAGACGGTGACCATCGCAAAGGCTGGAATCCACACTTCGCTCAACGCCCGTTGTTCGGTGATCGCCGCCGCCAACCCGGTGTTTGGCCAGTACGACGTGCACAAGGACCCGCACAAGAACATCGCCTTGCCGGACTCGCTTTTGTCTCGTTTTGACTTGCTTTTCGTGGTGACGGACGACGTCAACCAGGTCAAGGACAGAACCATCTCCGAGCACGTTTTGCGAATGCACCGGTTCATCCTGCCGGGGTTGGCCGAGGGCGAGCCTGTGCGGGAGAAGACGACTATTTCCTTGGCTGCGGGAACCGACAACACCTCGGTGGAGGAGGAGATGGAGCAGCCTGTTTTCGAGAAATTCAACTCGCTCTTGCACGCTGGCGTGGCGGGCCGGGCCACGCGCGGCGGGTCCCCCACGATCTTGTCCATTCCTTTCTTGAAGAAGTACATCCAGTACGCCAAGCAGAGAATCAAGCCTGTTCTCACGAAGAAGTCGTCGGAGTACATCGTGATGACGTACTCGGCGTTGCGGAACAGCGATCCTGCGGGCAGCCACAAGAGGACGGCGCCGGTGACGGCCAGAACGTTGGAAACGTTGATTCGTTTGGCCACGGCGCACGCCAAAGTGCGTTTGTCCAAGACCATCGAGGTCAAGGACGCCAAGGTGGCCGAGGAGTTGCTCCGGTTCGCGTTGTTCAAGGAGATCCCCAAGAAGAACAAGCCCAAAAGAAGAAAGATCGCGTTGTACGGAGACGAACAAGAGGAGGAACAAGAGGAAGAAGAAACTGGGTCTGAATCTGAGCTAGAACCGGCCACAGCAGGAGAACACGAACCCCAGGGCACCACCCCACCATCCACTGGAGTGGAAGAGACATTGGACAATTTGCATCTTTCACGGTCGCTGGCCCTCGCCGAGACGCAGAGCAATTTGGTCGCTGTTGAAAACGGAATCAGTGGAGAAAGATACGCCTTCCTTCTCCGGATCATGTCGCGAATCATGGCTTCTCTGTTGTTTGAGAACGGCCAGGGTGCATGCGCTTCCGAGCAGGTGATTGAGACGATCAATGAGGACTTGGAGCAGGAGGAGATTTTCAGTCCGGTTGAGATTGAAAGCGGGTTTGCCAGAATGGAGGACGAGAACAAGATTATGATTGGTGAGGGTAAGGTGTGGAAGATCTAGGTTGCTTCCAGCAATACGGAAACGGGTCCGAAGTTTGTATAATAAAGGTGACTGAAATTACAGTGTCAATGAAATTATGTCTATAAGGTGAAACCACAGTGCCTGAAAGGTTTCTGAAGGTGGAGTGCTGGTGCAATCTCTGTATACCTGCCAAATATTTATGCGAAGATCATCGCAGATAAATCGAAGAATCGCAGTGAAATCGATTGCACAAACACCCATGTCCGACTCAGAATTCGACATCGCCGAGGAGGACGAGCTCCTTATGCACACACACGCCAGCCTTCCCGAAAAATGCAAAAAGTTCTGGAAAAAACGCTACCTGCTCTTCTCCAAATTCGATGAAGGTGTGTACCTCACATCTGAGCTCTGGTATTCGGTGACCCCGGAGGCTACGGCCAGATTCACGGCGAAACTCGTCAAGAAACTTCTTCCGGATTGCAAAAACGTTCTCGATATCTGTTGTGGAGGAGGAGGAAACACTATTCAATTTGCAGAAGTATTCGAGTCAGTTGGAGGAATCGATGTCAGTGCCAACAACTTGGTTTGCTCTAAACACAACAGTGCTATATATGGAGTGGAGGAGAAGACGTGGTTTGTCTTGGGCGACTGGAACCAATTGAGTGGCTCCAAAGATTGGGTGCCTTTGGATCTTCCCGATGGAAAATTCGATTTTGTGTTTTGTTCTCCTCCTTGGGGAGGCCCGGACTACAAGCGGCTGCAGATATTTGACTTGCATGCCATGCAACCGTTTGGATTACGTCAGATCTGCCATAGTGTCAGGAAGTTCACAGACAATTTCGGGCTTTTCCTTCCGAGAACTCTGGACTTGGACCAATTGAGAGAGGTAACGCACGAGTTGTATGGAGACAAGTGCAAAACAAGAGTGGTTTACGTGTGGGAAAACGGGCTACTCATAGGAATATTGGCCATTTTTGGCCACACATATGAGGTCACGATTACGCAGCTGTATGAGGATTCGTACGATTCACAGTACGACGGGTAAATAGCAAAAAAGAGTTATTCGGTTGCACCTGCAAAAAGTAAGCCCGATGCGGGGATCGAACCCGCAACCTTTTGATTGACCTTATGGAAATTAAGAGTCAAATGCTCTACCGATTGAGCTAACCAGGCAATTTGTTGAGAGCTTAGGAGTGGTTAGTAAGACCGGTCGGTACTGTCAAGTAGCCCAAATTATCTGCAGGCTCTAACTCAAAAATACTACCACAAAAAGAATATTCTGCGACTGCAGGTTACGGGTAATGGGGGCAGTTCCTAATTATACAATGGTCTTTAAAAGAAAAAAAGGGGGCGTGAAAGAATTGAAAACTCATGATTTCATTGTTGGATTTAGCTAAAGATATTCTTGTCTCTGGTGTTTGTTTGTACCTTTCTGCTTTTGATATATTTTCATTATCGTTAACTTACAAGCAGGCACGTCGGCAATTGACCACTGAAAACGGATTTCGTCAACTATTCCTAGCAAAATTTGGGAAGGTCACACCTCTAAATTTGAAGGATTATGACTGGAAAAGATTGTTTGACCTTAGGGCTTCCAAAGGTGTGCACTTTTACTCATGGGGCACATCTCAATTTGGGAGACTTGGTTTGTGGACTAATGTTCCAAAGCAACTTAGATATCCAAGGCGAGATGGATTTCCGGATTGTTGGGTGGGTGTGCATACCCCTACCAGAGTACCCGACTTTGATGGCTTTGTTATTGAACAAATTCTGACTGGAGGATTCAGTTTTCAATTGTTAATTAACGGTGAAATTTATTGTACTGGTTGGACTTACAAGAACCTGCGAGACGGGTACGTCACACCAGGAGGTCCTTTGAACAAAGACTGGTTTGAAGGAAGAGATGCATCTTTTTCAAAGAAACAGTGGTATTATAGGAATAGGAATAATAGGTGGATACCCCCCTTTACTGTTTTAAGGTCACCTCCCCAGCAATTGTCATTTCCCACTGGAATGAGGGAAAATATGAGAAAGGTCGATGAATTGAGGGTTGTTACTAAAATGATTTTACCCAGTGATCTGGATTCTCCAGCTAACAGAATATTGACAATCTCGAGCGCCCGTCTGCATTTTTTAGCTCTAGACAATTACAATAATGTCTACTCTTGGGACTGCGGAAACACTGATTGGAAATGTGGAATTCGGATGATTTTTAAAGGCCTCCATGGAACAATAACACGAATTAACGCAGGCTGGAACTTATCGGTTTGCCATATGACAGACTGTGGTCTTGTGGTATGGTATTCTCGTAAGAAATTGACCCGAAAGGCATACGAAAGCGGAAGGTGTGAATGCGAGGCACATTACGAAGTTATCCCGAATCTGACTTCAATTGTGGACTTCATTGCCCTTTGCGATTGCGTCATCTATATTGACGGTAATGGTGATTTATTGCGCTACGATATTGATGCACACGCGGAGGCTACATCCCAATTCACAGGAAATTTCTCCAAACTGCCTTATCGAATAGTTGGATTCAACAGATGGCTCGCAAAATTCAACAGAAAGAACAATGTCGCTTCAAGTTTCACGAAAATTACAGACTGTTTTAATTCGTTTGCAGTTATAACAAATCTTGGACTGGTTTTGATAGGTGAGAAGCACCTCACTGACGAAAATGCGGAAAACGGACCCAAAATTATTCCCGAATTACAAGACAATGGTGTAATACATGTCGTGGTTGGTGATTATCACTATCTTGCTTTAACCGATAAGGGCGACTTGATGAGTTGGGGCTTGGACACTTATACTAGTGGATGTCTTGGAGTTGGCCTCATGTCTGTCCTTTCAGAGACTGATGATTCACTTGCCAGACAAGAAGGAAGGAATTGGAGGGTTAGCAGGCCAACAATTGTCAAAAAGCCAACGCCGAATGGTATTTGGCTTGCTGTGGGTGCCGCCGGATGGCACTCGGGTGGTTTATTCGTATCTACTTAGTCTATTAAGAAAAGCTAATCAAAAAAAAAAAAGGCCTTTTCAGAAGACATTGTTCAAGTCCCCCCGGATCCGAAACGACAACGCCAGGACGACCCGTTCGTCACTGGTGGGAGACAGCCGAAAACTCCCGACCCGCCGCCCCCCCGGGGCGAGCTCCTCGTCGAACTCCCTTAGATGGCTCCCTTTGGGCCAAAACTCATCCCAAATGGATGAAACTTCCACCTCGGAAGAATGCAGGAGCTTACCGGATACTGGTAGACCCCACCACCAAACCGTTTATGAACAAAATCAGGACGATTCTATGGCATTAGACCATATTATCGCTGATAACACTGCTCAAACACAAACGACCAGTTCAGAACATGTTGAAATTAGAAGATCACAGACTTTAAATTGTTATTCCTCTTGATGTAGTTTTCTATTTAACAGTTTTCCTAATTATATGATCGTTGAAAAAAAACATACAGCGCTGGAAAGAGCGAAGCGGGAGTTTATTGGAATAATTCACGAGCGCAAGGTTGGCTTTACAGATATAGGGTTGCTGCTTCAGGATTTTGCAATACACTATTATCCACATTCTCTCCCCGGTCCACTTTAATCTCATATCCCGACTTCTCTACACCATCTCTATGCTGTGTCTATTGTAATACCTGTCCCTGTCATTACTGGCCCTTCAGAACACTTTTTTGGAACTCATGCAAAATTTCCTCGTACTCGTGTTTCTCGCCAGAGTCTATGCGAATCCCGAGGCTTTCCTCGTCCATGTCTTCAATGGGCCCGTCTCGTCCCACGTCTCTCATGATGGTCTTGAACCATTTTTCTTCGCCCTTTCCGAAACACATCGTGTACGCATTACCTTGCTGGTTTGCTCTGGCCGTACGGCCTACTCTGTGCACGTATTCACGGGCCGAGTTGGGCAAGTCGTAGTTGACGACGTCGGTGATGGACAAGATGTCCAAACCACGTGCGATCAAGTCGGTGGCCACCAAAATGTGTATCTCTTTTTCGTGGAAATCCCGCAAGATCTTGCTTCGAATAGAAGAAATATTGTTTGTGGAGTTAATGTAGGCAACGGACACCTTTTTGCCGAGCTTGGCAAACACAAACGACAAGAGCTTCGATAACCGGAGCGTGGCGTCGTTGGACTTGGCGAAAACGAGAACAGACGACATTTTCTGCGTCTCGAGCAAGAACCTCGCAAGAAGAAGAGGCTTGAGCGCAGACTTGTTGGAGCTGAACGCCAACTTGTGCTCTTTAAGTGTGTTGGGAACGGAAAACATCTCGTTGACCAACTGCTCCTTGGTGTTGACCACCACCAACCTGGGCTTGGTGAACTTTAAAAGGGACAATTTGCCGGCATCGGTGGTCAACGTGGCCGAAAAGATCAACTTCTGCGCCTGCAAGCGCCAGCTGGCACTACCAGAGGCCCATTTTTCAATGTTGGAAACGACAATCTCGCTCCAGTTCTGGAAAGACTGGTTGAGCAATCTGTCGGCCTCGTCGATCACCAAAAATCGAAGGGCCTCCAACGACATGGATCCGCTCAAAAGATGCTCCACGAGTCTTCCTGGCGTGGACACGACGATGTCCGGAATGTTTGCCGAGATTTTGCTTGCTTCGTCTTTGATAGACATATCGTTGGTGAGACTGACGACGGTCAAAACGGTCTTTTTCGACAAGTCCCGCATCGTCTGGGTCACCTGGTTGATCAATGGCTTCGTGGGAACCAACACGATCGCTCGGATCCTCGGCACAACTCGTTTGTGCAAAGCTTCCACTATCGGAATCAGATATGCCAACGTCTTACCAGATCCGGTCGAGGCATTGACCAAGACGTCACCCCGGAAGTCCGGCGAGAGCTTCTGCTTGGAGATGTCCTCCAACAACATCTGGAGCACGGCTACCTGGACGGAAAAGGCGTCCTTGAAGCCCATGGATTCGAGATTTTTTGCAATCTGCTCCGAGAGGCCGAAATCGGCAAACAGCTGTGTGACTCCGGGTGCAACGTACGTGGGGGTGGCCAACCAGTCCAAGTTTTTCTGGTGCACCAGCGTGGAGAAAAGTTTTCTGTCTCTGGGAATGGCAGGTTGGGGCAATGGACCCAAGTCTTGAGTTTCCACTTCTTCCACTTTATCCACTTCCATCTCATCGTGCTGAGCCGATTTGAGCTTTTGGAAGATGTCCAGATGCTTGGAGATGTAGTCAGGGTCGTTTTGTACAGGCTCTTGTGGGTCTTGAACCGAGTCTATTTCCATTGGGACAGGAAGAGATTCTTCTTCAGCTATAGGAGATTCCTCAGCTATTGGAGATTCCTCAGCTATTGGGGATTCCTCAGCTATTGGAGCTTCCACGACTTTCGGAGGAACTATTTTTTTGATTTCCTTTTCCACTTCTTCCACTTCCTCCTGCTCCTCTTCACTGGATTCACTTTCACTGCTTGATTCGTCGTCAGACTCGTCATTTGCGCTGGAATTTTCAGAATCGGAGTCAGAGTCCAGGTCGCTGCTAGAAACACTCAACTTCCGCTTTCGGCTAGGCTCCTCCAAAGCCGCTGGGTCGAATCTCTGCGCAAACATCTTGGTTCCAGTTTCCTCATCTCAAAAATCTGAACTACCCATAAGTCACGTGACCTTGAATATCCAAGTTTCTCAAAAAAAAGTCAACGGATTTCTATACCAAGACATGAGAGCAGCCTTCACTTTGCTAAAAGGCAGGTCTGCCTGGAAAGGTCCCCATGTGGTCCCCTTGCCAGTGGCAAATGCATTAAAAACCGGTACACCAATCAGAACAAATGCCAGGAGCTGCACAATCTTGCCCCAGTTTGTGGGTTTGAGATTTCAGATACATAATGGAAAGGCATATGTGGAGATCGAGGTGACGGACGAGATGGTGGGGTCCAAATTGGGTGAGTTTGCACCCACCAGAAAGAGATTTGCTTACAAGTTTTCGAAGAATTAATGATGGTTACCTGGCTTAGAGAGTTCAGGCCCTTGTACATATAGAATAAAGACCGCTCTGAAGATGCGTAGGGACATTGAGACCAAGAGTGAAAGAGTTAGTTGGTAAAGTTTCAGGAAGGGAGCTTGAGCTGGCCGTTTGAGGAACCAGGAATACTCTGAGGTTGAACAGTCACAGTTGGTCTTCGATGGAAGAGGCTTTGAGTTGGAATAGCCAAGAAACGGAGTTGCAACTGAGGATTGGTGATAATTGGCAGATGAGAATTTCCCACCAAGCTGCTCTGAACTTCTTCGGGTTAGTAGATCTTCTTTGACCGGGTCTGCGAACGACAATCCGACCATGAAAGCTCTAAAGTCTATTGCGAGAAGGTTAAGAGAATCATGACAAAGAAGAAGACTGACACCAACACGCTCACGAAGCGTAGACCTGGACAGCCACCAGAACATCTTCTTTCAACCTCAAGCGCTGTAGACCTCAAGCAAGCAGCCCGTTTCTGTCCAAATCGAAGCTCCCCAAATGGTCAAAGACTGAGGTCAGATATCCCCGTAATTGGACCTCATAACGACCCCTCTTTTCCGAGGGCACCACAGTTGAAGACAGTCACAGCATGCATCGTAACAAGTTTGATAAGAGCTTGAAATGACCAGTTTCCAAAAACCCGGATCAAATGGGTGGAAAAAAATCACAAACCAAGGGCACAGACTAGTCAAATCACAACCACAGTAGAAGCCAGTAGTACACGTGGAGCAGTTCACAGACCTGTTTATACCCGTATCTTTGGAGCAAGTTGATGGTGGACTTGGAATGACTCCTCCTTCTTCTGCCCCAGGACCAAGCTTTTCCTCTGCCTAACCACGGTCTCTTGGAGAATACGCATTCATTCTCTCCTGTCTCAATTGCCCAGTTCGGTCCATCACGGGCCACTTCCCCCACCCGTTCAACCTGATCACCAAACACGTGGCATTATCGTCTCCTCCAATGTACTCCACAAACTTGACGACCTCCTCTGCACAAACCTGCGGAGTGGCCTTCAAATGACCCCGATTATTGAAGTTCACCATGGCAATGTCCGCAATCTCCTGGTCCGTGAGCTCGTTGGTGACGCCGTCGGTGCAAAGAATCAAAAACGATTCGTCTCCTCCTAAGCCTGCCACGGTGTAGTCCTTGATTTCTTCGGCAGTGAGCATCTTTTGGATGGTGGAGCCGTCTCCGATAATATACTGCGAAACGTCTGGCTCTGCCGTCACGCCCATTTCTTTGAAGCTCAAGTCGCCAAACGCCCGCGTGTTGGCAAGCGAAATGAACCTTTCCTCGCCGAAAGAATCGGTCATAAAGTAACTGGCCGAGTATTTTCTCAATCTGGACGCTTCAACCGGGCTGGAAGGGTGGTGTGGCTCGGTCAATGCATGCGCCTCGCCGTTCTTGTCCACCACAATGGCCTTGGTGTCGCCCACGTGCGCCACGGTCAACGTGCTGACGGTTTCCCTGTTGAAGTAGTAATTCTCATACACCGGCTTGAATTCCCCGGCCAGCTCGGCAAAAATCGTCTCAAGAAACACCGACGTGCACGTGGACCCCAGTGTGTTGTCTTCCTGCTCGAAGAACTTGTAGTCGGTCTCCAAGAAGGCCATGGGCAACCTCATCAAAAGATCGTCTTTCACTGCAATGTTTTGGAGCAGCGAGATCAGCAGCATCGTTGCCATTCGTTGGAAATTCTGCTCCCTCTGCTTGTACCATCTTTTCCAGTAGCCACCGATGTTCTTTGCGTACTTCTTGACCAATTCAGACCTTTCGGTTTCGTCTGTGCACAACGCCGTGGATTTCTCCACAGTTTCGGCAAGAAAGCTCTGCAAGAACGTGGAGCACTGCTCACCACCGTGGCCGTCAAAGATGCTGAAATTGAACGTGGTACGCCCGTCGAGCTCCAAAACGCACGCACTGTATTTGTCTTCATTATAGATGCGATTGACTCGGGACGAATAATGGCCAAGGTGCGAGGGGCTTTTCAAGAGGGGCACTTTGAGCTTGGATGTTTTGTCTGGCTGTAGTGTGGGTGTTTTATGGGCTCGGTCGATGGAGGTGAAAGTGACGGAGTTGGAGATGTTTCTGGAGAAACTCCGAAACGGTCTGGTAATCATGGAGAATTGGCTGGACAGAATGACTAACTTGACTAGCTTGACCAGCTTGACTGGATTGACTGGATTGACTCGATTTGACTAGAATGACGATTGACAAGATTGACAAGATTGACAAATGACAAGATTGACCGAGATCGACCGAGATTCAGTGGAGCAATTGTGTTAGGAACTTCAGGGAATTCAAATTGGATCCATCTATGTGTGATTCTGGTAGGTGGCTGGTATGTGTTGTGTTGCCCAATGGTTTTTGGATTCTCCAAGAGCAGCGAAATTGGTGGAATTGTAGGTGTTTTGTTTTCGCTAAGATTGTGGAACATGTGCGAACTTGTCGCGGAATGGTCCGGGGTACGGGGAATTTGAGAAAATGCTGGAACTATTTTTGGGGGTTGGAGGGTTTGGGAGGCTGGAGGACCGGACATTGAAGTCCGGGTTGGTTGTTTAGGAGGGGTTTTGGGGGGTACTCTGGACTAAAATTGGGTGCGAAATAGGCACTCCGGTTGGGTAGGAGTTCATGAGGAAACAGCGAAATTCATGAAAATTCAGCGTTGGGCTTGGATATATCTTGGTCGTTGTGACTTCGATTTTCTCCCTTTCCGAAGTCTGACCTTGAATATGCTAATAGTTACCGAGTAAAGTGGAGGAACACGCTCCATAACCAACATTGGACTATCATGCAATTCCGTTTGACCAAAAATCTGAATGGTGCGTCCTAGCAATCAGCCACCCATTGGTAGTTCAAGCTTCAAATTGAGAAAGAATTTCGGGTCTCTTAAGTGTGTTCCTGAACTTTCCCTCACCTGAATTGGAACAACCACTTGGATCAGCGAGGAAGAAACATTACAAGAAGACAGAAACAGAATGATGTAAGAGGACAAGAAGAACTAAAAACCACTACCACTTAAAGTGGCAATACAGACTCATACAGAGATTCAATGGAGCTGGACAATTCCACCACGAAGACGACCGTTATCAGATAATTTGACTTCTACCGACCCACAAAGCATGAACCACCCTGCATAAACTATTTCAGAAGTTCCAGTCTATTATTGCCCTGGCTCCCTGTCGTGCGTCATTTCCGCAATCTAACTCGGTCCTATCTGCGACCTGTCAAATCTGCCAAAACCGGAAATCTGTTTGAACTAACCGATCAAACTCCCCTTCTGTACACACTCCCCTTCTCCAGTCTCCACACTACAATATCTATCATTTCAATCTCATATCTAATTCATCATACATTACAAAGCAGCCTTGATCTTTGGCGCCAACTTGTCCTGAGAGTGCAATTCTTGCAAATCAGAATTGCCCCCGATGTGCTCACCAGCAATGAAAATGCTTGGCACGGTTTTCTGGCCAGTGATCTCGAACAAAGCGTCCTGGATCTCAGAGCCGTCAGCAATCTGGTCCAACTCCAAAATGTAAACTTCCTTGGTGATCGAACTTAAGGTGTTCTTGGTCTTGGTACAGTAAGGACAGTACGACTTGGAGGCAAGGAAAATTGGCTTGTTCTTGATCAAGGCCTGGACCTTTTCTCTTGTTTCTGCGGAGGCCATTTTGGGAGATGCGTAGAAAAATCGGCGGAAAACACTGAACATTAAAATCGCCACAAGGAAGATAACAAAGACCATTTATAGTGCGAGTGTGGATGGTGAGATTAGTAATGGAGGTGCGGTAGGCGCACGCCCTCACATTTCGAACAGCAATATTGGTAAGCGGGGGCCGGTGTTTCGGGCTCGGAGCTGGTTAGGTGAAAATGTGGATATTGCGTGGGGGCTGATTAAGGTTCTTTCGGAATTAGACGGGTCCGTAGTTGGGAGATGGGGACATCTCGTGAAATGGCGAATTTGAAAGCTGCGATTTCATGTCTTCCGCAGAGATCTTGGATTCAATGAACAATAACAATCAAAAACAAATGATTTGTGTTTTCTTATCAGAGGAGACCCTATAGTCCACGTTGGGTGCAAATTCCTGCACCTAATGCAAGCCACAGTGCCAAAGATTAAGAGTACTCAAGGAAATGTTGGAGAATTCGCAAGCGATCGCGGCACCAGAAAAGAAAGAAATAAGAATGTACAACTTGGCCAGTTGTGCCAAACATGAAGTGTTGAGAATGCCGTACAATTCTACACAAGACCTGATTGACCGTTCTCGGAAGCAGCGATAACAAAGCAACACTGACCAACCACAATCTGAAAAAACTGCAATCCCTTTTCCAAGGCAAAGAAGTCTGAGGAGGTTGTATCTGAAAAGTCTCATTTTGTAGTTAATCAGAAAGTCCTGAGTCATCCAGAAAGTCATGAGTCAACTTCCAACACAAAATTCACGAATCTGCTCTTGCTACTTGCCCAACAGCCACTTTAGAATCAAACTATCGCGAAGCCTTGAAACTCACAACACACTCCGCATCCCCGGTTCCTATTGTGGAGGCTTGCCGTCGACCCAGTCGTGGAACATGTTGCCTGGAATTATCTCCACCGAGTATCCGTCTGGGTCCTTGATGAACGCCAAGTTCTTCATGCCTCCCTGGTTCCACTTCGTGGACCAAGTGATCTTTTCCCCGAATTCTTCCTCGATTTCCTTGCAGAACGCAGCCGGGTCGTCGCAGGAGACGCATGTGTGGCCATAGCCCTGAACAGCTCCGTTTTCGGTGCTATTTCCATTGTGGTAGCCTTCAAATGAGTCGTCGTTTTCGGTTCCCCAATTATGAGTGAGCTCAATAATGCCCTGCTTGGAACTCTGGATCTCGCGGGTCAACTCTCCGGCCGCAAAGTCGTGGTCGTGGTCGTAACCCAAAAAATACAAACTGAATTTTGCTGCTTCAAAGTCGTGCTTCCTGAAGAGCTTCATCCCCAAAACATTGAGGTAGAAGTCCAACGACTTTTTAGGATCCCGGACACGGATCATGGTGTGGTTGAACCTGTACGTGGACGTGTCGGTGGCGTCCTTCTTGTTGACTCCGTGGGCAAAAAACTCCACCCAGTATCCATCCGGATCCAAGGCAAAAGCAATGTTCAGCTGTCTTCCGTCGCTCAATTTCTTCTGGAACCTGACGCCGTCTGCAAGTAACTTCTTCTCGCAGTCCTCCACATTGTCCACGGTGATGCAAATGTGGCCAAATCCTCTGAATTTTTCACCGTTTCCGTTGTTCAATTTGTACTCCGGATCGCTCTCGGCACCGTGGTTGTGGCACAACTCTAAAACACCCTCTCTGGCGGCCCAGTTGGCGCCGCTTGGCTCCGGGTAACCCATCATATATAAGGAAAAGCCGTTGAGGTCAAAACGGTTGAGAAGCTTCATTCCAAAGTTTTTCTCGTAGAAGGGCACCGACACTTTTGGATCCTTGATGCGGATGCACGTGTGGTTCATCACGAACGACTTGTCAATTGAAGGCATGGCGTTGTTGAGTGGGGCTATTTTGTGAGGAATTGACTTTCTTTTATGTTGCGGTGTACCCAGGACGACTGACAGTCGGTCCTGCATCTACCATGCAGCATTCTGTACGGATGTTGCGGCTCCGATCCATCAATAGGCACAGATGGATCAGCTGAGGTGACATGAGCTCAACACGACATAGAGTAAATACAGTGCACATATAGACATTGCAGGCAGTGAATTCTCGAATTTCAGTTGCAGCATATCAGTGACTTTGGATGGTGAGGTGGGTGGCTCGAACCAAATCAGGTGAATTTTGTTCAAGTCGATGATTTTTGGTTATTCGACAATAGATTGTCTGCGATGAGAACGTTCTTTCCTTTCGCAGCCAGAAATAATGCTTGAAAAGCGGAGGTTCTGATTCAAGTCGCTTGCTGAGATATGGGGACCAACAAGGATGGAAGGGATTCTTAGCAACTTTGAAACTCAAAGTTATTTCCAATCGTTTCAGAGTTTGCGCTTATTTTTGACCCTTGCAAATGGATTCTACCTTTTTGATTGTCTATATCTCCTTGGGAGGCATGCCATTGGTTGGTAAAATAGCTTTCTTAACGGGATTTATATAGAATTCGTGGATGATCGTGATTTGGCTCAAAGGTAAATGTGCATACTCTAAATTTCTGTAAGAACTGATTGCAACCGGTTTTATGGCATTATCTGCAAAACTAACAGATATAGCGGTGATGTATTGGTCCGGATAGGAGGGGTATCGGCCGTCAGCCACTTACTGCAAGAAAACTGCGAGCAAGCAAACAGCTCGGCTCTCTTGGTGACAGCTGACGTCAAAGCATTGAGCTTTCATGGGAGAGCGGACTCGACCGACTTCTGACGAAGAAACTGAAAGATTTTGGTAATACATGTGACTTCTCAAATGCTGACCCTGGTAGCTTAGAAATGTTGTTGTTACTCACATTCGTGTGGCGATGTCCTCCCCCGTTCATTCCTTTGAACAATACTGATATTGCTGCTGAAGGATGACCAGTAATCATTCAAGTGCAAGTTAAGGCTTCAATCCACAGCACCGTTTTGCACCCAAGTGGTCAAATATCATCCGAAGTTTTGGTCCCAAGCTTGTCGGAATTAGTTATCAAAAGAAGATTCCAGCTCAATCTGATAGTTTTCAATCACCAGAACCAACTTCCTCACTTGGGGAGAGAATTGGTATTCATGCTGCCAATGTCCACTTGGTGGATCTTGTACCCGTCTTAACAGTAAAGAATACTGAAAACTTCCAGAGAGCTCCACTTCGAATTTTGCACCGCAAGTCCAGGGTTCACCCACTTGAGAAGCTTCACTGCACCCCAAATGTTCTAGCAATCGCAATTCTAACACCACAAAAAAGTCCATGACTTTTAGCATTGGACGTGCTTGGGAAGAACTGCTAAATTCTCAGTTTGGGACACCTGAGTGGTCAGGACGCTGCAAATGTCAGGGTCCCATGAGCTTTCGCAGCACTCTGGTCCGGTTTCGATTAATCTTCCTGTTCAAGCATGCAACGAAAAGCTAGCTTTGATTACTTAATGTGCATCTGGATACCCTCTCAATTCCTTGCAACAAAACACCCACCAAACCACTGGAAAACTCAGGCGCTGTCCAAATCGGGACTAAAGTCACGTGATCTAATCCAACCTCCAAACCTGTTATTACAACTCACAAAGCCCAGGTAGCATCTTCCCAATTCAAGATGTATTTATCGCAACTACCATCTCATTTGAAGTCTATTGCGGCTAACGGTGATCGTATTCTCTGAGAATGAGGCCGGAGGCCAACCAAATATTCCAATACAGATGACGAGGAAGACAAGCAGTGAAAAGACAATTGGTGCAAGTCGTGTAATTTATGCAAGCTTCCAGTTCTTCCAATTCTCCAATTTTCATGTTCACCGATTTACTACACCTGTGACCCACACCCGAACATCCCTCGTACAGAACATATGCCGTCCAAATCAGAAGCGTCTGCAAAACGACCTACTGCTTTTTCTCCACACCGATGCTCAGTCGGAACGTGATATTCCGCAACCTTCGGAAATTTTCCACCGCATCCGTGCTCCGGTCCTCGTACTCGGCCGCATCCAGAAAAACCCTTGCGGATATCCGAAACCTCTACCTGGAAAAAAAGCCAATTGCCGTGGTGACAGCGTGGGATTATATCACAGGCCAAATTACCGACAAATGTGAAATTGACATCGCCTTGGTCGGTGACTCGTTGGCCATGGTGGCGTTGGGGTACGATGACACCAATGAAATCGAGTTGGAAGAGCTAATTTACCACGCCAAAGCTGTGAGCCGAGGAAACAAAAAGTCGTTTTTGGTGGCAGATATGCCATTCGGGTCGTTTGAGGCGTCCGATTCCCAGGCCATCCAAACGGCGGTCCGTTTCGTCAAAAACGGCCGGGTGCAAGCGGTGAAAATTGAAGGTGGAATTGAAGCAGCAGACAAGATTGCCAAAATCGTAAAGTTGGGCATTCCGGTGATGGGCCATGTGGGCTTGACGCCGCAGAAACATAATTCGTTCGGCGGGTACAAACTTCAGGGGAACAGCGTGGAAAGAGCTTGTGAAATTTTGGACGATTGCGTGGCCTTGCAGAAGGCCGGGGTATTTGCGATTGTGCTAGAGTGCATTCCGAATAAGTTAGCAGAGACGATCACGGGGGCGCTCAATATTCCCACAATTGGAATTGGAGCGGGTCCGGCGACTTCGGGCCAGGTTTTGGTTATGGCAGATATGCTAGGAATGGGCGAGGGACGCCCGGCCAAGTTTGTGAAGAAATACATGGGGTTTTTTGAGGAAGCGACAAAGAGTGTGGATCGGTACAAGATGGAGGTTCAGAAAAGGTCGTTTCCGGATGCGGACGTACACGGGTACAAGATGAAGTCGGAGGTGTTGCAGGCGGTGAGGAAGTATGCTGAGGAGAAGAAGGAGCAGAAATTATGAGAAGGACAAGAAAAAGGACAAGAACAAATGAGAAGGACAAGAAGTAATGAGAAGGACAATATTAAACAAGACGAAACAAGAAGAATCACGAGAAGAATCACGAGAAGAATCACGAGAAGAAGAAACAAAGAGTGGTGGTTCCATAAGTACATAGAAAAGGATAGATGCTTCTTTTTAATAACCAGCCTTGACTCTTCGTGATTTCCTTGAGCACTTCCATCGGATTTGATTTCTTTGAGCACTTCCATCGGATTTGTTTTCCTTCAAGACAACGTTCGTAAGCTTTCAGTGTCCATGGTAGGACCTGCAACTCCAGTTCCTGCTCCAACCAGTAAAACTGTTCATTACTTGCCCCCTCTACAACCCTGGCTCCGACCAGCTTCAGAATCTTTTGGCTGAGAGTTTCATCATGCACTTCGTCTTCATCTCCTGTGGTTCTCTATGAATTTCACTACCAACTTCTGGAACCCACGATTTCGTGCTGTGGCGTGCATTAATTTTCTTGTGTCCTCTAGCATGGTGAACCACTTTTTTATGCTCCAGAAACCCTCAGCAAAACGTGAAGGTGAGTTGGCTCAAGTTCTTCACGACCTTTCCTGACCACAGAAATTGAGAAAAGTGCCAAAGAAATTAACCTGGTGTTTCAGCTTCTTTGAATGTATGTCCACTGGGCTGTGGAAGTATTGTTTAATACCCTCCGATAAGCAAGAAGAACAGAAATCCAACTTTGTGGACATTCAACTCCCATGTTCTATTAGCCAATAGCCACATTCCAGCCTATTTTTCATCTCGGACCGTCACATCCTTGTTTAATACCCTGCTAATTCGTGTGTATTTCTCATTGTCGGAGATAACAGACTTCTGAGTGACTCAGCTGTGGGCCTCGCAAATCCAAAAATGTCCCGAACGCGAAATCTGGGGTAAGTTCATAATTCTTCTCCAATGGAAACAGAGAAGTTGTGAATTTTCCGAACCATTCGAATTCAATGGACACCCACAGCACCACTGGAACTGGTGAATATGGTCTAAGTACCAGCCCATCGCCTTTCTTTGTTCAGAGCCATGCAAATTTTAACTTCATCAGACTATGTGACTTGAAGTAAACGCTCGGGGACATGGGAGATTGCCATTGCGTCCAAGGACACTCTGACCATTGTCTCTATACAAACAGAAGTTGAAGCTGTACTCTCTGTTCTTTAAGAGAGAGGCTAAGGAAGCATATACTTCCAGAAAATGGAGGACGAAATGGACAATCAAGTCTGTTCCAAGATGCAGTTTGCGGTTGAGCCAGCTGCGGTCCCAGGGCATTGGTGCTTCGGCGATCTCGATCCCAGCACCAAGACTCAGAGAACTTCAATCTCTATTCAAAAGGACATGATAGCAAAGATTCCTGGTGTGGTGATAGAAATGGATGCATCCAACGGATGGCAGAGAAATTCCACGACTACTACTAACGTGAAGACTTTGGAAAGTCTCTCCGTGGTGCAGACATGTACAAGTACTTTGGGTTCAACACTGAGGTGGTTGCTGCGAAGGTGCAGAGGCACGAGGTAGGGTGGAACCAAGACGACAACGTTCGTTATGAGTTCCAGGATCTCTGATGAGACCTGATAAATGACAATTAACTCTTGAAACAACCAAGTTTTTCGTAGTCTATTGTGATTGGTAGAATAAAAAATCTGCCAAAGATACTGACCAGGTGACGCTCTCAATATACTCGTTTCTGTGTCTGTTCTTCCTCCTGTCTTTTTTATATCTTCGAGACTGAAATAAAACCTGACCTAAACAGTATATTTCGCTATCCCGATGATCAGTAAAGCTCCACAAATTCCGAAAAATCATCCACCAAACAGGTTACTTGCCACCTTTACCCTCTAGTATCATTTGATCTCATTTCACCTCCACTCGCTCCATCTCCTTGCCTAAAAACGGCCTTATCTGGTTCCAACTGTGGGGTCAAGAATCCTGTGCTTTTCCACATGTTCGAAGTCAAAAATTTGACATCAGGAAACTCTATTCTCTTATGGCCACTAGAGCAAACACAGGGTGTTTTAGAACTACAACAATGAGGTAAGAAGTGCGACGAGGCACGACCCGTCTTGTGTGCCAAAAGAGCCGAGCAATGCGAGTGGCTGTTGATGGACGACCGCTGATTTGTAAACTCCATCAATATCTACTCCAAAACAGCCACTGACACACTGGCTACCCACAGACTTCCGTCACCGACTTGAAAGATTTCACCTGGTGCCACAGCGGAGACTCTCCAACTTCATGTTCTTGTGCTCGCAGATCTTGAATCTTATTCGTAGGAAACGGGCAACAACGACGCTACTGGAAAAGATCTGGACCGAGTTGATCAAATGGAATATGGGACCGCCTGACGACAAGCCACTTGTGGAGCACGATAACACGCCATGCCTCTACTTGGTGGGGGCCTCCGAGAACCTCGCACGTTTTAGCTTGCTTATTCTCGCACTCACTAACCTCACAGAAATCGATCATTTGGCGTGCCAAGCAAGCTGTAGCATCAGCTTTCACAACATTCACACCTATCTATAATATATGCTTTTGTGGCGTTTGCTAACTTTCGGTGGCTGTTGGAACAATTCGCTTTGACCCCTCTATACGAGAAAACACATGAACAGTGTGGAAGAATACAAGATGATTCTCGATCTACTAAAAACCACTGAGGTCATCACCGGATGGTAGATGAATTTCCGAGCGAAGAACTTTATCTTCCTCTGGAGCGGGTTGAAAATTGAGTAAGCACATAATGAAGAGGTTTATCAGAAGTGAAGCAGCTGGATGCAAAAAAAAATTCAAGGGGCAAGCTGGGAATCGAACCCAGGACCGCCCGCACCCTAAGCGAGAATCATACCACTAGACCACGTGCCCCGATGAATGCGAATACCTGGTGATTTTCTGGATGATATTTGTGCTATGATTGTCACTTATATGCCGGATGTTACCTAATAGTTCGCTCGTTCCTGTACACAGGCTTATATGCAAACTCTGTCTCCAACCTTGCCCCACTGACCCTTTCATCGGTCACCTATATGATCAATATGAATATTCCAAGTCCTGGTGGGGGCTTTTGGGAGTAGGTCAAGCTCTTTCGCTCGATCTACTTCTTGCACCAATAAACCTAGCGATTTCAAATCTTGAATCGTTGGATCGTTTTGCACGCTTAGTGCACTGGAGTATGTGAGGGAAAGTACATCGAATCCTTAGTGCCCTATACCGATAGGACACTACGGCTAGCGTTCTCCTCCTCTCGAGTGCGTCTTAGATCCTAGTGATCTGAGACTGCACGTTACGGGTAATCATGGGGGTGTGAAAGTATACGGGTGAGCTTGCTCGGCGTACCTCTTTCCTCATCCTGTGTGCGTGAGGTTCTGAATTCTGGAGGTATATGGGATAGTGAGAGTCTCGCTGAACTTTGGGGTGCTTAACTTCACAAGCTATCGATGGGCACACCCATCTAGCACCTATGTGATGGATATTAGGCTTTTTCTATTTTATATGGTTTTCCTCATTATACAATAATGGTTAAAAAAAATTTAAGTGAATGACGTTCTAAAAGAAATTTGAAACTACAACAAACAACAGTAGGAGACACTTGATTTCTGAATCTTACAGATCTATCTCAGATTCTCGTTGACCTCCCTTGCACAGAGAATGCACCGCGAGCATTTGCTTCGGTATATACAGGATTAGACGAATAATTGGGGCCCTTTCTTCTTTACAAACCACATGAGCAAAGAAGAACAGTTAGATTTGGCCATATCAGCAACAAAAATCGGCATGTCTGTGCGAGCTGTGGCGCGTCAATTCAATGTTTCTCGAGGAGTGATCTACCGACGGCTACAAGGAATTCAATCACGGTCTGAATCTCACAAAGAGCAATAGATCCTAACAGCAGCAGCAGAATATATACTAGTAAAACGGATCACCAAATATTACACGAGGTCCAGTAATATTCCGGTTTCTCGAAAACAAGTGATCGATTGGGCGGAGTTCATTCGAGCTCAACAATCCCAAAAGGACCCCTCAGAAGCCCATCTTCATAGGCATTGTACTCCCATTGGCAACAACTGGATATATAGATTTCGTTTCCGACATCCTGAAGTACGCGACATGATCGTCCGGAGATCGGAGCCAAAATTGTCAAATGGGTGCACTGCCAGAATTGCCAATGACTGGTTCAATGCAATTGAAGGACTCGGACACAAATACGAGCACCAAAATATGTGTAACATGGGCGAGCTTGCGTTTCTAGTCGGATCCAGCAACGGAGTTTCGTGTCTAGTGCCCAGTGAAAGGAGAAAACCAGGGCATAGGTCTATGGTCTGTGAAATTGAGTGCATTGATGGAGATGGATGTGCTCTAACGCCGATGCTAGTATACAAAGGCAAGACTCTCAGTGACAAATGGAAGCCAGAGAAAAACGTGGTAGATTTGAAGGATGGCTCGACAATCCGGCTAAATCAGGCTGAGACTGGTTTGACTTCTGCAGAGACCTGTCATAAGTGATTGACCGAGGAATTTGAGTCAGAGACAAAGACCAACAAGCAACGGGTGTTGATTATGGACTTCTCTATAAGCGACATCAATGTCTATTTCACTCTGTTTTGCATGGAAAATCGCATCGACTTGCTCAATGTGCCGTTAAATGGTTCCGATGTCTTTGAGCCTCTCGATCTAGGGGTGTGGAAGAACTTGAAGAGATGGTATTGCCACAAAGCAGATGTGAGAGTTTCATCCGAAAGTCTGCAGATGTTATTTTTGGAGATGTTACAGGATGCCAGGAAGAGAGCCCTAATTCAGAATGAGATTGTTGGATTCTGGAGAAAGTCAGGGTTGGTACCATTGGACCGGAACCAGGTGTTAAAGAAGTTTGATGATCAAGATGTGGACGTTTACATGTCTGACGAAGAGGATTTTGGTATGACAGAGCCTGAAAATTTGCCTACGTCACTGGATTCTGAATCTAATATGTCTGAATTCAACTCAATTGTACTGGAAGAAGGGGGCTCAGACCCTGAGTATGACGTCGGTCCTGACAAGAAATGTCAAATGATCCACAAGCCAAACATTGAATTTTGGAAGCTCGCCAAGCCACGCATAACGGAAACACTTCAAAGTGAGTAAACTACTTGGATACCTCAGTACCTTCTCTTGAGGCTCGCTCTGTGGAAAATTCCTAGAAATTCATACTGATTTGATTCAATATGGCTCCTGTTCGTGAAATGCTTCAAGGGTTGGAACTCTGTACGTCCTGAAACTGTGTGGGATTGATTCAAAGTCTCAGGACGTACAGAGGCTAATAGAAGAGAAAATGGGAAAAAAATTTCCAATGGAAGAGAGTCTTTTGGAAATCTCGATTTTCCACGCATACATAATGGTGATGACATGAAAATTTTCATTTCTGTTACTCTGACCCAACCTCGTGATGACCAGCATCAAATAATTCAGGACGCACGCACGATTCATTGTTTCTCGAAGGTCTGGACTTTAGAGACGCCAGTATTGAGGGAAATCCGATAGAAGTCGGGGGAGATTGTACTGATCAGAAGATGGTGCGAGGCTGGTTTGAAGCTATTGAAGGTCTTCATAATGCGCTGACGTTATAATCGAGCTCAATTAAGAGTCCACTTTTACTCGAATACAAAAATGAGCAAAGTCACATTTTTTGATTCTCTAGCCAGAAAGGAAATCAGTAGCAGAATCAAGCCAGAAAGCAAAGTTGGACGCTATAAAATAATGACTAACTTTATGATTTTTCTTGTGACCGCGCGCATCACTTTTTGCTTCGGTTGGAGCAGATATTTCGCAACTATTTCGATTTTCTTAATAATTAATGCGAAACTTACAACTTTGAAAGCACTCAATACAGCTTCAAAATTCCAAAAGATTCCAAATCGGATCAAAAAAGGCTCTATAGGTCTATTTTACCAAGTATGCACTATCACAATTTTGAATCTTCTAATGCCCCACTTGGCTCGTTGCGAGTTTCCAATAATGCATTTTTGGCTAATATTAAGACCTGGAACATTTTTTAGAAGTTCGATTAAGAGAATCTTGCACGATGGCTGAAGAAATTTCTTCTCGAACAACAATCTCAAATCTTGAACAACTTCAAAATCAGGTTGGAAGCAAAGGAAGCTCGAAAATCGAAACTATATATTCAATTTCATACCACAGGCATTCTAAAATCAATCATTTCTTATAAATATATTCTCATATTCGCTTCAAATGCAATATTTCTTTGTTCCACGACTTTCTGATTCCCAAAATTAGACCAAAGTGGTAGCCTGTACAAGAAAAAATTGTTCTTCAGAAACCAGTCGGGATTGTCTGCATCAAATTTGCCCTGTAGCCGACAGCCATGGTTCAAAGAGAGACAATGGGAATAGGATTTTCTACACGCGACTCATGCACCTGATTCCATGCAATTGTTGGCTGCAGGCGTTTCCGCACTACTCCAGTTTTTCCTCCTAATCCTATGCACCCTTCAAAACCGGATGTCCCAGACTGGAGGGAACAATTCCCTCTATATTGAAATTCAAGGACTACTGTTGCAAGCTATAATTCCCTTTTCATATTCTCAAGTTCGATCCATTTAAGTGAGCTAATTTGCAATGGTATTTTCGATGGGGCTTTTAAAAGAATCTCGAATTCTTGGGTGAGAAGTTGAAAGTTCGCATGAAGAACTTGAATTTCGTTATCAGCTAGTAATTACTCTTCTAGGAATTTGACAAGAAATGATTTCGTAGTGAATTCTAGTGGCGTCTAGTGTTACCTTCTTCCTTCTCAAATGGAACATTGGGGTGCAAATGTCGAGTTTGCAATTTAACTCTCGTATTATTTGAATGACTCGTTCGCCGGTGCTGAAAAATACGAAGAACTTTTCAATAAAGGCATTGCTTCGAAATCGGGTTGATGTGTTTCCTCGTGACCAGGGAAATCCAGGTCTCGGTCATCATAGTTGGAGCTTGCTCTCAGTTCATATATTTCAAGCAAAATGCACGAAATGTGGCGCGGTACAATGACGTCTCAGAATTCAGAAACACAGCAAAAATATACAGACAATAGCATGTCCCTCCTTTGTCATTCTCT
This sequence comes from Danielia reshetovae, assembly GCA_030558395.1. Lineage (NCBI taxonomy): Eukaryota > Fungi > Ascomycota > Pichiomycetes > Serinales > Metschnikowiaceae > Danielia > Danielia reshetovae. The sequence goes on along the minus strand of JAJMSL010000002.1, from coordinate 1,801 downwards.
CCACTGTCCAAGTGTGCCCAGCCCTGCTAGAAATGGTTTTGTAGGACTGCACATCATGTGAATGCAGTAAATCAGCTGAGCCGAGCCTATGGAGGTGCAATTGGGCATCATTTCTTAAGCATATTTTCGACTGCATATAACACGATGATCAGCTTTCTGCATGAACCAAGCGTCGATCAAGAAGCAGGAAAACCGGGTTTAGTACATGCGTTGAGATCGATTCTTTTGAATCTCCTTCTTCGAAACTTTGTACTTCTTCTGACTTCAAGGTTCTTTATTGTTTCCAAATACATCTCTAGTAAATGTTTGAATTAGTATTTTTATTTGAAATTTGAAACTGTCAGACTTAAATACGTGTTTTTAGTTCTTTTATGCGGGATCGTAAAATTTATTCTATCATTTCCGGAATACTGCACAACATTAACCGCTATGCATACACGAGCAGTCAGTGTCACTGCACCAAGACACTGCCAGGTTTAACTTCTAATATTTCAGGGCTAATTTAAGTGAGCAAAATCCTCTCGATCGTAAACCAACGACATAAAAAGTGATTGCCTGATGCTTCTACCAGCAATCTTCCTTCTTATTTGGAGTCACCTTATGGTGGCTACTCGAGCAGCTTCCGTCTCTGGAATTTTCACTGCCATTAATTCCATTGCCACACCAAACTATAGATGGCCATCTGGTGGCAGTTGGAGTTCAAGCTGGCCAACTACCGCAAGTTGGGGTGCAACTGTTGCTTGGACAATGAACTCCGCCAATGTGAAACCTGGAGACACCTTCACCTTGCACATGCCATATGTTTACAAATTTACCGCCAGTTCATTTACTCTTCAATTGACAGCAGGCGGAACAACATACGCGAATTGTTTGCTAGCATCCGGTGAGAATATCGTGGGATTTTCCGAAATACAATGTACCGCGACTTCTGCAATTTCGATTGGGTCTGCATCCGGTACTGCATATGTACCAGTCTCATTCAATTCTGGTTTCTCTTCTAATTCCATCAATCTTGACGCTGCAAATCAATGGTCAACTGGAGCAAACACTATACAATGGACTGATGGTCCAAATACCCTTACTTACTCCCTCACCTTTACTGGAGGTTTTATTCTCAGTTCATCCACCAATGGCAGTCTTGGTGTTTATGCTCAGAGACATCTGGTCACTTTGAGCCGTATTCAGAACTACTGGCTCGGAAATGTTTGTACTACTGGAACATTACTGGGAACCATGCGCATCACCATTGGAACTTCCACTAATACTTTCTTCTGTTCCTCCCTTTCCTATTCTGCATCCAGCAGTATCAACCCATGGTACTATCCAATGACTGCATCGCTTCCCTCCGGTGCTTCCATGTCCATGGTCTCCTGTTCAGCTACAGAAGCTATTATTCTGTTCAGTGGATTACCAGCAAACTACCGCCCTTTCTTGAATATTGATTCTACAACTTCTTTTGCGAACAATAGTGCAACAATGTATTACAGGAACAGTTATATTTGCAATGGTCAGTCAGGGACTGTCCCTGCCATGGGCATTCGATGGCCATCTTACGACAACAGTATGACCGGTTCGACTGGTGAAGTTGTTATTAACACCATTACCGATCCCACCGCTACCGCCACACTGGTTACAACCATTTCCGGTACTAGTACCAACACAATTGAGGTGTTTGTCCCAATTTCCGTTACTAGTTTTACCAGCACTTGGACTGGAAGCACCACAAGAACTCTCACTTCCACCTCGAGTGGTACCAGGGTCGTGAACATCGAAGTTCCAACTCCAACCACTACTGTGACCA